>JAFEMH010000213.1:327500-930115 GCA_022495995.1 Adenophora triphylla var. japonica
AAGAAAGACGATACATGGCGATTTTGTGTGGACTATCGACGGTTGAACGATATAACTGTGAAAGATAAGTTCCCTATGCCTATCATTGAAGAGCTACTTGATGAGTTATATGGAGCCAAAGTCTTTTCAAAGATTGATCTGGGAGCAGGGTACCATCAAATCAGAGTGGAACCGGGGGACATTTACAAAACAGCATTTCGCACACATCAAGGTTTGTACGAGTTTATGGTAATGCCTTTCGGATTAACGAATGCACCGGCAACATTTCAGGCGCTGAATGACATTTTTAAGCCTTTTTGCGGAGATTTGTCTTGGTATTCTTTGATGACATACTAGTACGGTTGTAACAAAGAAGCTCACGTTGATCGCTTAGTCGCGATGATGTGCAAACTCTCCAAGACCATCAGTTGTATGCTAAGTTGTCTAAATGCGAGTTCGGACAAACTTCATTGGAGTACTTAGGGCATGTAATTACCAGTGACAGTGACGGAGTGGCAGCTGAAGAGACGAAAGTTAGAGCCATGCAAAATTGGCCTCGCCCAACAAATGTGAAAGAATTGCGGGGTTTTCTTGGACTTACAGGCTATTATAGACGGTTTGTGAGGAATTATGGGTTAATGAGCAGACCGTTGACTGATCTATTAAGAAAGGGAGCTTATAATTGGAATGACAAAGCAAAAGAGTCATTTAATCGGCTCAGCGAGCTATGGCAACAACACCCGTACTAGCATGCCCAATTTTACTCAACCTTTCATTCTTGAGGCGATGCGTGTTATGAGGGGATTGGAGCGGTGTTGATGCAGTGGGCGCCCTATTGCTTTTCTCGGTAAGGCGTGCGCACGACACTTGGGGTTGTCGACATATGAGAAGGAGATGTTAGCCATAATTTATGCAGTGAAGAGATGGACACATTACTTGATCGGGCATCGCTTTGAGATTCGTACCGATCATCAAAGCCTGAGGTACTTATTGGAGCAGAGAGTAACTACCGTCATTCAGCAGAAGTGGCTAACAAAAATGCTCGGGCTGGATTACACTATCTCATATAAAAGAGGGGCTGAAAATCGAGTCGCTGACGCTCTTTCACGGCAAAATGGGTCTCAAACTGTGGAGACGAGCGGGTGTTTTGTAATTACACAGGTGGAACCAAAATTGATCAATGATATAAGGCAGAGTATGGAAGGGGATCAATTTGCAGCTACCACCATAGCTCAGTTGGCAATCGACCCAAGGGCAGTAGTAGATTACTCATTAACATGAGACTTGTTGCGCTATAAAGGAAGGTTATATGTGGGAGATAAGGGTGAACTACGAAACAAAATAATTCAGGAGCTTCATTCATCGGGTATTGGAGGTCATTCTCGAGAATTGGGAACTTACAAAAGAGTTACAGCTTTCTTCTTTTGGCCATCGTTACGAAGAGAAGTTAAGAAATGGGTGAGAGAGTGCGATGATTGCCAAAGAAACAAAACCAAAAATATCCATCCTCCTGGATTACTTCAGACGCTACTCGTGCCCCTTGGTCCATGGCAAGACATAACTATGGATTTTATTGAGGGACTTCCATCATTGAAGGGAATGAATTGCATTTGGGTGGTCGTAGATCGCTTCTCAAAGTTTGCTCACTTTATTGGTCTTTCCCATCCTTTTACAGCTAAATCCTTGGCACAACAATTCTTTGATACGGTGTTCAAGATTCATGGCCTTCCTAAATCCATTGTAAGTGATCGGGAACCCCTCTTCCTCAGTCAATTTTGGAGTAAACTATTTACTTTGGTAGGCACTAAATTGGTGCATAGTACAGCATACCATCCTCAAACCGATGGTCAGACCCGAGCAGGTAAATCGTTGTTTGTAGACGTATCTACGTTGCATGACTGGTCACCGTCTGAGGCAGTGGGCAACATAGCTTTCTCTAGCATAGTGGTGGTACAATACCAACCACCATTCAAGTATTGGGATGACCCATTTCCAGGCAATGTTTGGATATGCTCCACCTCAGTTATCTCTCCATCAATTGAATGCCACGGGTAATAGTGATGTGGATCAATTCGTTAGGAGCTTGAGGCCGCATGATAGAATTGTTAAAGGAGCAGTTGACAAATGCTCAAAGCCGCATGAAGTTGTATGCTGATAAAAATCGTACGGAGAGGGAGTTCGAGATAGGGGATTGGGTATACCTACGTCTTCAGCCATACCGACAGTCATCTCTTTCACTTAAACGGGACGTACGGAGAGGGAGTTCGAGATAGGGGATTGGGTATACCTACGTCTTCAGCCATACCGACAGTGATCTCTTTCACTTAAACGGGATTTCAAGCTATCGTCTCGTTATTACGGACCCTTCCAGATTACTGCACGAATTGGAATGGTGGCATACAAGTTGGAGCTGCCAGAGGGTTGTCGAATTCACCCTGTTTTCCATGTGTCGCTTCTCAAAAAGAAGATTGGGTCACGAGCTATTCTTGCACCACATCTACCACCTGTAGGTGCTGAAGGTCGGTTCTTAATATATCCAGTGGCACTCCTTGATCGTCGAATGGTGAAGCGAAACAATGTTCTTTATTCGCTGAAATGCTTATTGATGGGCCAACTCGACTCCTCAAAAGGCTACATGGGAAGATGCTTCTTTCATCCTTAAGAATTTTCCTTCTTTCAATCCTTGAGGACAAGGATTTGGTTATGGGGGAGCCATTGTTATGAACTGAAGTTTGGGTTTAAAATAAAGACGGGAAAATGGTGTCGTAAAGTTAGCGGAACGTTGTCGTTTTGAGAAGATTAAAAGAGTTGAACTACTTGTGGATGTAGCTGGTGGTTACAACAGGAGAAAATAGTGGGGAGGTTGCTATATCAACAAGGAGAGAGGGAAATCAAGGGAGTGTGTGAATTTCAGTTTTATTTTCCATCTTTACAGTTTTTGCTTGTTCTTGTATTGTCTTGTTAGTGTTCTTTCTATGTTTCAGAAATATTCAGAAAATTGCCCCAAAAAAATACTCTGTCTTCATTTCCTTCTAAATCTCTATTTCTGCAGATTTGGGTATTTGTTACATGCGGTGGGAGGAGAATTAGGGTTAGGGAGGGAAGGGCGCGGCAGAGAGAAGGGAATGGGGAGGCTGCAAATGAAGAGAAACATGGAGAGAGAGAGAAATAGGGGTAAAAAAAGAGTTGGGATAGGGAAAGGGTAGTGGTTTTTCTTTTGAAGAATTATGGACCATCGAATTGCATTCAATGTTATGTATTGAATGATTAAGATGTTGCTTTAGCTCATGATTCGCGTGAATTTATGTAATTCAATAAAACAATGCACATCACATGCTTATATTTGTTTTACACTGTATGCTAACTAAAATATTTATGCCTAATATCAAGAATAATAATATTTATTATCAATAATATTTATTATCAATAATATTTATTAATGAATTATTAATTATATAACTGATTAATTAATTAATATTAATATTAATTACATAAGCATTAACAATATTAATAATAGTACTAATAATAACTAGTAATAATACTTAATAATAATACTAATAATAATGCTATTGTTAATTATTCAATTATATAATTGAATAGTTATTAATAATTATTATTATATAATTAATAATAATACTTAATAATAATATTAATAATAACTAGTAATAATAACTCATATCATATACCCTATATCCTAAATCATAACAAATATCATATACCATATATCTCATACCCTATACCCTAAACCATAACTCATATACTCCGTATCATATACACATACCATATATTCTAAATCATAACTCATATACATATACCCATACACCAAACACTCATACTTTCATTATTTAAAAATTCTTAACTTTTATTATATAACTTTTGTAAAAAAATTCACTACTAAATAACATATAAAATAGTTTTATTTATCCAAAAATATTAAAAAAAAAAACTAAAAAAATTAATGTTATTATCCGTCTCTCATTTTTCTATTATATATTTTCATTTCTTTAAAATTCTTAACTTTTTTTATATAACTTTTTGTAAGAAAATTAATTACTAACTAACATCTCAAATAGTTTATTTATCCAAATAAAAAAATTAAAAAAATTAAATAAGTAAATACTATTGTCCGTCTCTCTTTTTTCTATTATATAATTTCATTTCTTTAAAAATTCTAAAATTTTTTTATATAACTTTTTGTAAAAAATTTCACTATTAACTAACATCTCAAATAGTTTTATTTATCCAAAAAAAAATTTAAAAAATAAAAAAGTAAATGCTATTGTCCGTCTCTTGTTTTCTATTATATATTTTCATTTCTTTAAAAATTCTTAACTTTTTTTATATAACTTTTTGTAAAAAAAAATTCACTACTAACGAACATCTCAAATTGTTTTATTTATCCAAAAAAAAATAGAAAAAGTAAATGCTATTGTCCGTCTCTCTTTTTTCTATTATATATCTACATTTTTAAAAAATTCTTAATTTTTTATATAACTTTTTGTAAAAAATTTCACTACTAACTAACATCTCAAATTGTTTTATTTATCCAAAAAAAAATTAAAAAATTAAAAAAAATGATATTGTCCGTCTCTCTTTTTTCTATTATATATTTTCATTTATTTAAAAATTCTTTAACTTTTTTATATAAATTTTTGTAATAAATTTCACTACTAACTAACATCTCAAATTGTTTTATTTATTCAAAAAAAAAATTAAAAAATTAAAAAAATTAAAAAAGTAAATGCTATTGTCCGTATCATTTTTCTATTATATATTTTCATTTCTTTAAAAATTCATAACTTTTTATATAACTTTTTTGTAAAAAATTCACTACTAACTAACATCTCAAATTGCTTTATTTATCCAAAAAAAAATTAAAAAAGTAAATACTATTGTTCATCTCTCTCTTTTCTATTATATATTTTAATTTTTTTAAAATTCTTAACTTTTTTTATTTAACTTTTGTAAAAAAAATCACTACTAACTAATATCTCAAATTGTTTTATTTAAAATTAAAAAGTAAATGTTATTATCCGTCTCTCTTTTTTCTATTATATATTTTCATTTATTTAAAAATTCTTAACTTTTTATATAACTTTTTGTAAAAAAAAATCACTACTAACTAACATCTAAAATTGTTTTATTTATCCCAAAAAAAAAAAAAAGTAAATGCTATTGTCCGTATCTCTCTTTTCTATTATATATTTTCATTTCTTTAAAAAATCTTAACTTTTTTTATATAACTTTTTGTAAAATATTTCACTACTAACTAACATCTCAAATTGTTTTATTTATCAAAAAAAAAGAAAAAGTAAATGCTATTGTCCGTCACTACTAACTAACATCTTAAATATTTTTTCTATATTATTATTATAATTTTTATTTATTATATATTATTCAATTATTATTTTGAAAAGTTAATTTTTAATCGAAAAATAATAAAAATTAGCCAATATCCCACATCGAAAGAAAACATAAGTAAAATGGCCTTGGCCTTGCCTTGGCTCGGTCGGCCTTGGCCTTGACCTTTATCCCACATGGAAAGAAAATTAAAGTAAATTGCTTGCATTGCCTTGGCTCGGCCAGCCGGCCTTGGCCTTGGCATTTTATCCCACATGGAAACAAAACAAAACAAAACAAAAATGGATTGCCTTGGTATATAAGGAGGAGCCAAGGTGAGCATGAATGTCCGTGGCATTTTTAATGGCCGGCTTGGCCTTGGCCGTGAACTTGGAATTTTTTTTAAAAAAAAGGGCTTCAGTTAACCGTTTTAACCGGATAAATCGTGTTAACCGGTTATAACCGTTAACCGGATAACCGTAACCGTTAGTACACGGTTAACGGTTAGGTTACGGTTAAGTTTTAACGATTATTTTAACCGCCGGTTATAACCGTTAACCGACGGTTATAACCGTTTGGACACGTCTAGGTTTCAAGCTACCCGCTCTCGACAAGTATTCAGGTGCGACCAATGCCCTGAACCATATGCAGCATTTGGAGGCCACCATGTGCTTGGTCTCTTCCGAGGATGATGTGTTGTGCAAAGCACTAATCAGCACCCTCATAGGTGCAGAACTGACTTGGTTTCGTGGTTTGACATCGGGCTGCATTACCTCGTGGGATTATATGAGTAAGAAGTTCCTAGATCGTTTCTCGACAGCTGGAGCCCGAAAGAAGACGGTCACTGACTTCAACAATCTTGCGCAGGGCAAAGCTGAAAGCTCCATGAGCTACTTCACTAAATTCAAGGAGATGGTCGACCAGATCGAGGAGGACCTAACAGACAGGGAGGTAATAGATTGCTTCAGGAATGGGATATCGTCTCATGATCTAGAGTACGAGCTGCAAGTCGAAAAGGTAAACACCGAGCGAGGAACCTGTTTGAGAGGGCCTATGATGTGGCCATGGCTGAGGAGATGAAACAAAAGAAAAAAGAAAAGGGTTCCAAGTCCGAGGCTGGAGACACTAGTACAGTTTGAGCTTAGATAGCGCTTTTTTTAGAGCTTAGATAGCGCTTATAAGTTACCGCTATGCAAGTTAGCATAGCATTTGCAGCAGCCCCACCAGCCAAAACTGCCTCCTCCAGCTCACGAATCGTTTGAGTTAGCTTTTCAACTTCCGCAACCTTTTGCCTATGCATTTTATCCAAGATTTTGTTCTCCTTCTAAAAAAGTTACCATATGTTACATTAGACCAACTACAGCACCAAATCTAACAGAAGATTCGATTCTAATGTTTATATCAATAATAAGCTAAAGGAAAGACTTCAAATACTCTCGTACCTGGCATATTTCAACCTGCTTAGGCAGTTCTTGGTTTTTGTTCTGCAGGTCATCAACCAAAGATGCTTTTGCTAAAGCCATCTGAACAGCTCTCTCGGCCTCCAGTAAAGCTGCCTCTTTAGATTTAGTGAGCTGATCGAGTGCTCGATTATCATCTTGCAATTTCGCTACCTAACATGGCCAAAATGTCATGGAAAAATGAAAAACAACAGAATTCTATGTTTGGATTAGTCCTTGATCCCTTCTTTTCTTTTTCCTCTTTGCTAAACAAACTTAATTGGCACTAATGTGCATGAATCATATCACAGGAGTCCTAATGAAGAAAAAATCTATTAAGTGATAATAATGATCCTGGTGGATTACCTCCATTCTAGCCAGCTTTAGCTCTGCTTCCAATGGAGCAATGATGAACTTTCAACCTGATAATCCCACTATAGCATACAACTTTTGATCCATTCATTTGTCATGACAACAAAAAGTCATCAAAGTTGATTCACTAATTCATGTCAAAACTCATAGAAAGTATCAAGAAAAGTGCTAATATTCCTTACCGCGAATAGAAGTCCTTGTTGTCCAAATTTGATGGAAGAAATAGCCTTGCAAACCACCGAACCTTCAAAAGACGAGTTGTGCCACGGATTTTCCAATAGAGGTAAAGTAACAAAGAACCATGCTCGCGAATTGAAATGGAATAAGCATAAACACCGTAGCACAAACATGAGCCAATCAGCAGCATCAAATTTGAAAGTCGATCCCTACAATGGACCTAATTAGACCAAAATGCTCTACTTTGATAACGTACTTCCATCAAACACCTTATAGACTATCCCAGCAACGGATCAATACAGACAACACTACACTCAATAGCATCCTCTCGAATGCAAACTAACCAGTAAGCAAACTCTAAACAGTCATTGAGCAGAGCAATCAAACTCCAAATACACACTATAAAGAACAATTGAATTACACATTCAGTAGAAAGATGAACTCACAGGTCGATAACAGAAACCCATTTCAGAGTGGAGTAAACTGATTCAGGATCATCGAGGCGGTACGATTGTTAATTTAAAACAGAACTGAGTAACCAAGTAACCTCAATGCTAAATAGTACAACAAAGGAGAAAAATGGAGCACAATCACGGAAGCCATCTAGAGTAAGGAGAAATACAATAGACTATTTATAGGAAGATTTCATTCGAAGTTCTTGAAGGCTGTTGTATACATATTGAAAGTTCCAGACCAATAAATTAAAACAGAACTGATTAACCAAGTAACCACAATGCTAAATAGTACAACAAAAATGGATTTCTTACTTCAGATTCTGCATCATGGTTCTCTCAAGTAATCTCCCTGTAACATTAAAAAAGTACGGTAATTATCAAATGTTGCAACTTCAAAACAAAAGCGATGTGATGAATCGTAACACTCACTGACCAATCTCCTCTGTTTCTCCTTTCAGCATGGTAGTTTGATTTGCAACCCCAGTCTTCTCTAAGTCTTTGTCCGAATCAAAGCCCTTTGAAACAGCAAACTTAAATTTCTGCAAAGTATGCATCAAGAAAAGAGTCAATCAGAAGATGAACCTTTCATTCAGGACAACATATCTTCATGGACTCATTATCTACTGTGGAAGCCCAAAGTCCATGTGCCATCAAACAAGCCCCTTTGATTTATTGAAAGGTTTCCTCGATAGAATAGGAGTATCAATATCATTTATTTAGTTCCTTATTGAAAGGTCAGGAAATCAAAAGTATGCGCCTTGAAACTTGGCACCATGAAAGTTCTAATTTCCACTACTCACACAAATCACGTCAAACCACATAAGATCCATAACATTGTCAAGAAATGAAGTAATGATACCTCATACAGCCCTCCCATCACAGGAAAACCAACTCTCTCTTCTTCAATTTCATATAGTTTGGATTGAGTACGCTCTAGAGAAGATGTTTTTTTCTGTGAATCCAATTCAGAGCTTGAAGTGGGCGGCCCTTTTGGACCTTCACTACACTCTGCATACTCTTTCCACCAACTGCAGAGCAACTCTTCCTCTCTCTGTACATGCATATTCAGCAAATGACATAAGTTGAAAGGAACTGCATCCATAAATTCCATAAAAAAAAAAAAAAAAAAAAAACATCAAATCTATAAGCATATGTTCTAAGCATCACATACAAGTGCAATAACTGTGTTAGGCAACCAACATTTTTACAAGCTTAAGTTGTTACAGAGGCCCAACAATATACATAAAGCCTCAACACTCCATCTCATGCTGACCCCACTTGCACGTGGATAGACAAAATGCAGGGTATGACAAACCAAACAGGATATCAGCTTGTGACTAATAATATTGAGTGAAACAAATGTAAGCCAGGAGACTCAACTACAGGACCTTGCATAACGAGAGCTCGATACCATATTAATAACCAACCCATCCAAAAGATTAAGCTGTTAAGAAGACTCATCCACGTATATTAAGCTTAAACAAAAATAACCCACCAACAGAAATTGTTTAAAATAAGAATAACTATTATATAACAACTAAGAAATCAGCAATATATACCTGCAAGAATGTTGCCTCTATTGCAAGAGAATCTCTCATACCGAATCGAAAATAATCACCTTTTCCAACTATTTCCGTACCTGGGACAGCGGCGGCAAGCTCTACACAAAAGCAGAGGCAGTAAACATCATCAATACATACACATGTTTAACACAGTGCTCACAAATTACAAATCTGTAAATAAGGCTGACACAGTAGACAAGATGATTATAAATTCTAAAAGAAAACATTTTCCCCAGAAAGTTAGCTAAAAGCTTGAGGAATATAACTAGTATATCCCATCAAACCAAAAGATGTTTCCAAGAATTGCCTACCTGCTGTGATTTGAAAAATTGTGAATATGAAAAGCAATACATTGTCGAAGAGCGACTGTGGCGACCTAAATAAGCCCTAACTCCGCTGCTACAGAAAATCAAAATTAGGGCTGGAATGGTAAAGAACGCAGGAGATATTCATAGAGATAGAGGGAGTCGGAGAAGAGAAGCCGAAGGAGAAGGAGACAGAGAAGGGGAGGGAGCTTACCGGAACCCTAGCTGGAATGGCTGAATAATGAAAGTGATGCGGCGTATGCCTCAAAACCGTATGCGTGGGTCTCTCGACCTGAGCACCTCTATTGCCACAAAGGTTCCTAGGGTTTGCGTGAGGCGATTAGACGGAGAACATAGATACGGGATTGGTACGGATGGAGGCGAGAGGGTGCTATTGCGATGTCGCCGGAACAGGAAGCAGGCTAGGGATTTGTGTTCGATAGAGAGGGAGAGAGTGTGTAGGGAGGTGGGAGAGAAATAAGATTCTAATTCCAGTAAGAGCTATGTAAGCTTTTACTAATATAGATTTTTTATAATACGGGCTATGTTAGTTAATACTCGTATATTTTTTTTTATTATTAATTTTTGCTTTGGTTATTAAATTTGAAGATGAGGATGTGCTATGTAAATTTACATTTTAAATAGCGCTTTTTAAAAGCGCTATCTAAGATGCGTTTTCTAAGGCCCCAAGGTCGGTCTTGATCTTGACCTTGGCATTTTATCCCACGTGAAAACAAAACAAAACAAACATGGATTGCCTTGGTATATAAGGAGGAGCCAAGGTGAGCATGAATGTCCGTGGCATTTTTAATGGCCGGCTTGGCCTTGGCCGTGAACTTGGAATTTTTTTTAAAAAAAAGGGCTTCAGTTAACCGTTTTAACCGAATAAACCGTGTTAACCGGTTATAACCATTAACCGGATAACCGTAACCGTTAGTACACGGTTAACGATTAGGTTACGGTTAAGTTTTAACGGTTTTTTTAACCGGCGGTTATAACCGTTTAGACACGTCTAGGTTTCAAGCTACCCGCTCTCGACAAGTATTCAGGTGCGACCAATGCCCTGAACCATATGCAGCATTTGGAGGCCACCATGTGCTTGGTCTCTTCCGAGGATGATGTGCTGTGCAAAGCACTAACCAAAGACCTCACAAAGCAACACCGACTCTGATTTCGTGGTTTGACGTCGGGCTGTATTACCTCGTGGGATTATATGAGTAAGAAGTTCCTAGATCGCTTCTCGACAGCTGGAGCCCGAAAGAAGACGGTCACTGACTTGAACAATCTTGCGCAGGGCAAAGCTGAAAGCTCCATGAGCTACTTCACTAAATTCAAGGAGATGGTCGACTAGATCGAGGAGGACCTAACAGACAGGAAGGTAATAAGATTGCTTCAGGAATGGGATATCATCTCCTGATCTAGAGTACGAGCTGCAAGTCAGAAAGGTAAACACCAGGCAGGAACTGTTTGAGAGGGCCTATGATGTGGCCATGGCCGAGGAGATGAAACAAAAGAAAAAAGAAAAGGATTCCAAGTCCGAGGCTGGAGAACCTGACAAGAAGGACAAAACAAAGAATGGTGGTAACAACAAGAACGGGAAAAACAGAACAAGGGGGACTGAGAGAGTGCCCGAGAATTTCACCCCCCTGATTGTTAGTCGAACTGAGATAATGAAAGTTGTCGAGCTAGGCCCACCTGCCCCGATGACCCAGGAAATAAGTTCAGAACGGACAACGACAAGTATTGTGACTACCACAAAGATACGGGTCACACTACAGAGGAATGATTTAGTTTGAAGCGTATTATTCGGGCTGGTCGACAGCTGAAGGCTCTACAAGTATGTGAAAGTGGAGCTCGGCTTCTACCGGCGCAGTTGAGCGAATCGTTGCAGTGCGCTGCTCGGCCAAGGCAAATTTCTGCTAAATTTGGGAGTTATCACCGAGCAAACTAGCAACACTTTTGAAGCACCGCATTTTCCAGCTCAATAAAGCTCCTCGCGTGCCACCTGTGGCTACATCGTAGATGAAGTTATCGCTTATCCAGATGAGTTAGCTACCAACATGGCCGCAAGGGAGCAAGTCTTTGTAATTCCAGGGTCGATCGACATTGCATTTACGACGAGCGTGATTCTCGGTAGACACGGGGGGCCTGCAAAGATATTCTTACAGAACTTTCAAGGAGATGGGATTGGCAAAGGAAAGGTTGTCGTCGTATGATGGTCGACTTGAGGGCTTCACCAACCATATGGTGGATGCCAAGGGTCAGGTTGAGCTGGAGGTCGACATCGGACAACACCCCTTCAGAGTCATGACAAAGGTAACTTTTATAGTTATTGATGTAAATAGTAATTATGCTGCTATACTGGGTATCCCTGGACAGGTCGCTCTAGGTATGGTGGCCTCCATCCCCCATCAGCGGGTTAAATTTTCTACGCTAGGTGGAGTAGGTTCAATGCTCAAAGTACAAACTGAGCATATCTTGACCATGTCTTACGAACAAGAAAGAAGAGGGAGCTAGAAGTTGACACTCCTGAGGGACACTGGAAGCTCTCCAAATCGGTCACCACAACTTCACGACTATCTACAATCACCTGTGTCGTTGAGGCGACCTATCACTCACATGACAAAGTCATGATTGAGTCGACACGTCCCTCCTCGAACACTATGGTCGATTCAGATGCAGTTATGGTCGACTAGGTCATCATAGGCAAGCTATGCCTTCAGATCGACCAAAACTCGGGGGCCACCAATGGGGAGATCGCAGCTGAGCTAGATGGAATGATTGTTGAAGAAGCTCCACACTTGGGGGCCGAAGATAGACAGAGGGTTCGTGAGATCATTATCGAGATCCTACAATTTAGAGATGGTCCGGATCTAGAAGTTGTAGACGCTAGAAGCAGTAGTGACCAATCCCTCCTATCCCGATCAAAAAAAATTCAAATTGGGAGACAGTTGTCAGCCGAGGAAATAGCAGAGATTGTCGAGCTACTAAAGGAAAGCAGTGATGTTTTTGCTTGGCGTGTGGAAGACATGAAAGGAATCAAGGAGGAGGTCGTTGTTCACATATTGGAAGTTAATCCGACCATGAAGTATAAGGAGCAGAAGCTACAAAGTTTTGCTCGTGACAAAGAGGAGGCGATCAAACTTGAGGTACAAAAACTTTTAAGTGCAGGTATCATCAAGGAGGCTACTCATACCACCTGGCTAGCAAATGTGGTAATGGTGAAGAAATCTAATGGCAAATGGCGTATGTGTGTCGACTTCACCAACCTTAATCTAGCCTGCCCAAAGGATAGCTACCCTCGCCGCAGATTGACAAGCTCGTAGATTCTATAGATGGGCATAGTATATTGAGCTTCCTCGACACCTATTCAAGCTACCACCAGATCAAGATGCACAAGGATGATATAGTGAAGACGGCCTTCCAAGCTGCTGGGGTATCTACTGTTACAATATGATGTCGTTCAGCTTGAAGAATGCCGGAGCGACCTACCAGAGGATGGTCAACAAAGTCTTTGCCTCCCAAATTGGCCGAAACATGGAGGCCTACGTCGACGATATGGTTATCAAAACAAAGACCGGACGTCACGTGGTCGACTAAGGGAAACGTTCGCCAATTTGCGAGCAAACGACATGAAGCTCAATCCTAACAAGTGCGTGTTCGGGGTAGCAGCAGGGAAGTTTCTGGGTTTTATGGTTTCTCAGCGAGGTATTGAAGCCAATCCTGAAAAAATCAAGGCTTTGGTAGACATGAATGAGCCTACGTGTATCAAGGAGATGCAGCGACTCAATGGTAGGGTGGCAGCCCTAGGTCGCTTTATTGCTAAGTCAGCAGAGAGGTCTCTCCCCTTCTTTAAATCATTGAGGGGGAATTTTTTTTTTATTGGACGGCCGAATGTTCTTCGTCGTTCCAACAGCTTAAGGAGTATCTCGCCTCTCCACCATTATTGAGTAGCCCTAAGCATGGGAGACTTTGTTCGTATATCTTTCTTAGGCCAATTAAGCCGTGGCCGTTGCTCTAGTTTCGAGAAGAAGGAGGGCTTCGTAAAAGCCCGTGTATTATGTGAGTAAGGCTCTATCCGACGTAGAGGGCGTGTATTATAATGCGTAAAAGGTGGCCTACGCCTGTCGTAGCTTCCAGAAGTTGCGAGCCTATTTTTGGCTCACCCGATTGTCGTGATAACTAATGCACCTCTGAGGAAGATCCTACATAAGCCAGAATGTTCAGGCCGATTACTCAACTGGTCAATTGCTCTCACAGAATTCGACATCGAGTATAGGCCTCGAAAGGCATTGAAAGCCCAAGCTTTGGCAGACTTCTTGGTCGAGCTTACGTTCACCAAGGAAGATAGCGAAGTGCGAGCTCACAAGGAGAAAGTAAAGGGAAAGGAGCCCGCAACTCAGCCCGCCGTAAGTTTGCCCGACGATTGCTGGAAAGTCTACTCTGATGGGTCGGCAACAAAGAACGTTAGTGGGGATGGAATTGTTTTGGTCGAGCCATAATCAGTGACAGTCTACGAAGAAGCTCTAAGATTCAAGTTTGAAGCGTCTAATAACTAGGCCGAATATGAAGCATTGGTCGCAGCTATCGAGTACGCAAAATGTTTTGGGGCGACCAAGATTGTGGCTTACTATGATTCTCAGTTGATAGTCAACCAAGTCAGAGGAGAATACGAGGTGCTGAATCCTACCTTGGTCAAATACAGCGACCTAGTAAAGGAGATGATCAAGGACTTGGAATTCTGGGAAATACAACGGGTAAGTCGAGATGATAACGAGCTGGCCGATCTCCTCTCAAAATTGGCCACCTCAGAAGAACGGCATGGGGAACCTATCTCTTACCTCGAATACCCAGCCTATGAAAGGGTTCAGATTCAATGCCTGGATGATACTACTAGAGAATGGGTTTACACCAAGTGCTGGATCGAAGAAATGCGAGCTTATCTAGAAACAGGCGAGCTAACTGATGATGAGAAAGCAGCTCGAGCTCTCAAGAAGAAAGCCCCGAGGTATGTTATTCAAGGAAACGCGTTATTCAGAAGGTCGTTAACTAAACTTTTATTGAGATGTGTCCATCCTCAAGAAGTTACTCAGGTGATGTACGAGGTGCATATTGGGGTTTGTGGTGGACACCCGGGGGCCAGAACTTTGGCCGATAAATTGATTACGTTGGGTTACTATTGGCCTCACATGAGAGCGGACGCTCATGACTTTGTTCAGGGGTGCGATCAGTGCCAAAGGTTTGCCGACCTACCTAGATTGCCTATAACCGAGCAAACTCCGGTGGTCGCCACTTGGCCTTTCGATATGTGGGGAGTCGATTTGATTGGTCCCTTCCCGCCCGCCCGAGAAAATTGTAAGTACGTGATCGTTTCTATTGATTACTTTACCAAGTGGGTCGAGGCCAAGCCGTTAGCCAGGATTACTGAGGAAAATGCCATTAGTTTTATTCACGACTTCATTTGGTGCCATTTTGGGATTTCTCGAGCTATAGTGTCGGACAACGGGCTACAGTTCTCTACAGCTTTCGAAGAAGAGATGAACATAGTAGGAGTCAAGCATTGGAAGTCGTCAGTCGCCTATCCTCAGGGCAACGGGCAAGCTGAAGCAGCGAACAAGTTGGTCCTCTCTAAACTTAAGATGGGTTTAGTTGGTCGACGAAGCAACTGGTCGGACGAACTTCCCATTGCTCTCTGGGCAGTCCGCACAACCACTCGGGGGGCCCACGGGGGAAACCCCATTCGCTCTTGTATATGGATCAGATACCATAGCACTTGTCAAGCTATAGGTTCCCACACCGAGGGTAGTGTTCTTCGACCCAGAGCAAAACGATATCAACATGTTGATTGACTTGGATTTGCTTGACGAGAAGCGAGATACAACTCAACTACGGATGGTCAATTATAAGCAGAAAACTAAGAGTTATCACGATAAGAAATTTAAGAGAAGATCGTTCCAAGTGGGTGACCATGTGCTAAGGAAGATCGAGTCAACTGGAAGAAGAACTCAGCAGAACAAGTTATCTCCCAACTGGGAAGGTCCCTACATCGTTACTCGAGTTATTAAGGAAGGAGCATATATGATCGCCTATCTAGATGGTGAAGAGTTGAAACACCTGTGGCATGCTAGCCACCTTATCAAATACTACTTCTAGTTCAACTTTTTAGTTCAGTTTTTCAAGTTTGAGTTTAATTTCAATTCTAGCTTTCCGTTTTCTGTGTAATCGTTCTACTACTTCAATAAAGTTGTAGTTCTATTCAAAAAAAGTTGTGCTACGTTTTCGCATCAATCTAACAGGCTCTACTCTTAATCAGCCTCATTCCTTTAACAAGTCTGACTCTTAGTCGACTTCGTTCTAACAGGCTCAACTCTTAGTCAGCCTCGTTCCTTTAACAAGTCCGACTCCTAGTCGACTTCATTCTAACAATCTCAACTCTTAGTCAGCCTCGTTCCTTTAACAAGTCTGACTCTTAGCTGACTTCGTTCTAACAAGTTCGAATCTTAGTCAGCCTCGTTCCTTTAACAAGTCCGACTCTTAGTCGACTTCGTTCTAACAGGCTCGACTCTTAGTCAGCCTCGTTCCTTTAACAAGTCCGACTCTTAGTCGACTTCGTTAAAAACGGGCTCGACTCTTAGTCAGTCTCGTTCCTTTAAACAGGTCAGACTCTTAGTCGACTTTGTTCTAACGGGCTCGACTCTTAGTCAACCTCGTTCCTTTAAACAGGTCCGACTCTTAGTCGACCTCATTCTGATAGATTCGACTCTTAGTCAATCTCATTATCAAATAAGCCAAGTATTAAGTCGACTTTGGTTCCTAAACTAGTCTGACCAAAAAAGCTTGTAACTAATCCATTTATAGTCAATCTAATTCGACATACATTCATACAAGGATCAAGGGCCAAAAAGATTCAAATGTAAAGTCAACTACGATTAAAGATAAAGCAATTCCCCCAAAAAGGGGTCAGGACTTAAGCAAAACAAAAAGGGTAAAGTTAAGATGCCTCCCAAAAAGCTGGGCCAAGGCATTGATACATAAATAAAATAAAAAATGAAAAGATTGTTTTGAAACTTGTTTCATTACAATGCCAAACAAATTTTCAAGAAATTTCAGGTTGCTGGGTCGTCATTAGTTCGATTGTCGACTTCAGTTTGATGACCAGCAGACTGCTCGGGCTCTTCTTCTTGCTGTTGTACAAGGTTGAGCTTCCCAGATTCAGAAAAAACATATCTTGGGGTATAAGCATCCAAAGGCTACCATCCGGATTCTCAAGCTCTTTAAGCATGGCATTAAAATTTACTGATTCGACAGGTGGGACGACCCAGGGCTCAGCCTCCATCTCAGCATCTTCTTCAGCAAGGGCAGCTAGATCATTGTCGTTATAAGGGACAAGAGGGTGACCTTGACGAGCAGCCACGTCATACTGCTCCTCAGAAGCCCATTTGGCCAATTGTTGAAGTGGAATGTCGACGGAGGGGTCCACCAGAATATGTCGAGCCATGTGGCGTCGACCGACATCATAAAAAGTAAAGGCTTGGCTCTGAATGTTGTTAAAATACTCATCACTATCCTTATATGCCTCTACAACAGCATTGGCCTTGGCATCGGCCTCTTCTTTCCATATGGCTCGAGCAATGTTGTGGTCCTCATTCAATTTAGTCAAAAATTCATCTCGACTATGATGCATCTTCTTGGTCATCTCAAGCTCAGCTTTGGCCGCCTCCTTATCCAGCTTGACTACATCGAGCTCCTTTTGAGCTTTCCCGAGCTTGCCCCATGCCTCCTCCTTGTCCTTCAAGGCATCATCTTTGACCATCTTCATGGCATCATCATTAGCATCCAGGTCGGAATGCTTCTCTTCCAGCTCGGCATACTTTCCTTCCAAATTTTCTCTAGCTCGGATTTTCGAGCATGCATGGTCGTGGCCAGCCTTCTCTCTCTCCTCTCGTCGCTTTCCAATAGCTCATAGCCACTGACTACGGCAAGAGCCTACAAAGAAGAAAACCAAAGGATCAGATCGACTAACACTTGATTAAGATGAATAATGCGAGCAAGGAGGAAGAACGATAATTATGTAAAAACTTAAAGTATTACCTCGGAATGGACCACTCGATCCGGCTTTCAACATCTCAAATAGCTTAGCCCTTGTCCGCAAGCTTGCTTACTGCATCCCGATCAGCTGTGCCATCTCACCACTACTTTTCCAAACTCTAGCTCAGATACTCTCCCGCAAGAGCTATCTACTCTAAAGGAAAGCAAAGGAACATCACTCGCTTATCCACGCGAGCCTCGAACTAGCTCGGGGTACGAGACTAGGATAGTCTCGAGGCCGAGAGCCGCCGCGCAGCATCCCCTCGTTCGTATCCGGGGTTGGGCTTGGATCTTTTCTTCGTATTAAGAGGGCGGGTGTCCTCCTCTTCCTCATCGTCATCAAGATCGACCACAGGTGTCTTGGCCTTAACTTGGGGATCCTCTTGCATTGGCTCAAGGTTTTGCTCAGACACTTCAGTTCCAGCAGCTTGATCTTTGGGGGGAGTCAGTGTTCACGGGGTCTGCAGTCTCAAGTTCCTCGATGGGGACCATCCCCACGCCATCCTTGGGCAAAAGTTTGTTTCTATCCTCGGCCTCCTTCTCTCTTCCCGCTCTAGCATTAGCTGCACCATGGCCCCTGGCACTTTTCTTCCGCTGGCCGATGCTCACAATGCGAACCATGTTCGCTTGCTGTTCAGGAGTAAGTACTGCAAAAACAAGAAAGAAAAAGTTAGCAAATCTTTGTCGAGTAGGCAAAAAATTGTCGAGTAAGCAAAAATTTGTCAAGTAAACAAAAGGAGCAGGGTACAATATTTTACCAACAACATGCTCTTCGTTGGTCCTAAAATAGTCTGGGGTTTTCCGGCAGAGTTGGCATTTGTCAGAGAATTTACCTAAGGCATGGATCACCCAGTCAGGATACATAGGACCTCTCACTATCAGAGCTAAGGGAACCACGTCTTCATCTCCCAACAACATCCCAACATGTATAAAATTATTCTTATTACTCCTCAACATGTCCCAGCTAATTGGTCTCCTACCAGCTATCAAGCGCAACTCGTCGGGCTTAGCTCCTTACACCAATCAGGGGCCCAGTATTCTTCCTCTGTCAGCTCCCTCGATTCATCATTGGGCAGAGGAAATTCCCAGCCAGATCGACTTTCGACCAAGATCATATGGGTGTTCCAACCCGCCACCTTATCGGGCAAGTTTACAAACAGCTTAAGGGCCTTAGTCCTAGCTGGAGTACTATATCCTAAAGTTCTCTTATCAAAAACCACCTTGAAGAACTCCCTAAAAACCTTCATACAGGGTTCATATCCTATGAAGCGACACACCATGGCAAAACAGATCAAGACCCTCACAGAATTGGTCCCTATCTGCATTGGAACGACATTTGTGCACTCTAAAAACTCACAGATAAAAGGATCGAGTGGGAGTCTTAATCCGGTCTCAAACTGGCCATAAAAGAAGGCCACTATATTGGGGTTCAATGCCCAATGCTCCCATCCATGGGCTTTCTTCTCTTTGGCAGTGACATGAGTGAGTTGGTAGTCCCCCTTATTTACCTCAAAAAAGTTGTAGAGAAGCTCAAGCCTGGAATCAGCACCCTTCTTTCCTGTTTCTAGCTTAGGGGCCACGTACCCCCTCTCATTGCGACTTGGCACAACAGTCGAGCAAAATGCATCCACGATCCTGCCTGAGGAAGAGCTCGCTGATGCCTGGGTCGACATATCTGAAGAAGAAGAAACAGGGGAATCATTCCTATATACAGACTCATGCGACCTACTTAAGGGCGACCTAGATTCCCCTTGGAAGCCTTGACTATTCCTAAGGGAATAAGGTTTTTGGGGTCCCCTAATGTAACACAACACTAGGTGATCTAGCAGTTCATGAAAAAGGTGGAAACCAACGATTCGTGGGTCGTCAATAGCCAAATCGCCTAATTCATCTCCTACAGGAAGCTCAAGTTCTCTGAAACGCAAGCCCCACCTAGCCGGAATGATAACACACTCCTCAATGGACATCTCCTTCCACATTCCCCTAGACATTTATATACCCTACGGTTCACAACGCAATAGCCATACCAAGCTCCAGGTTCACTACTAAAGGTTAGCCATGGCGGAATTGAAGGAAAAACAGAAATTAAACCTAAAATCAAGGAGATGAGAGGGGTACCTTAATCGGTTTTGACGAAGAAGGGTTTGTTACAAAGAAACGAAGGTCCAACTACGTTGAGGATACCAGTTGCTGCGATGCTGTTCTTGCTGAAGAATTTTCAAAATTCAGAGATGGTAAAAATTCGGAAAGGAAAAGGTTTTCCTTTTTTATATCTTTCCTTAATTGATTTGGAGAAGTAGGGGTTTCAAACGGTTCCCTCACAATTAATGCGGCGAAACGGTTTCCAAGGCGGTTGTCCCAAACGTCAAAACGGGTAATCATTACGAAAATTCGGCGCTTCAACGTTCAGCTCAAAGGCCAGAATTGAGCCACGTCACCATTAGTTGACCAACCATCAGTTCGAGCATCTACCTGTGACCTACTCAAAATCTTCATCAAAAAATTCTTATAACTTCCTGGTCGACAAAGTCAACTCAAAAAGTAGGGGGCCACTGAACGGAATAAAAGTGACGGGCTAGGCCCAATGAGCAAGCCCAGTTGTTTATATATTATCGCCACCACATTCTCAGTGGGCTAGGCCCAATGATTACAAGACCCAAGGCCCATCGTCAAAGATCAGTCGACCTAGCTCATTGTCCGACCTACTTGGTCCCGACCTAGCTATCGTCCGACATACGATCCAGATTCTATTCGGGTATCATCCGACCCTATTATTCAGTCAGGTCGACCTAGATCCAACAGGCAACCTCGACCTAACAAAAAGTATGTCGACCTACAGAATCCAGGCGTGTATACAACTCTTTCCATAACAAACTCCCTACAAATCTGGAGTTATATATGAACACGATCTCTCATACGAATCTGACCCATGATTCAAGGGATTCAATACGATCCTATTACAATTATATCTCTCACAAACGCCTATAAATACATGACAACATCAACCGTTCAAAGGTAAATGCTATTTGGTATTCTGAATACTCTTGTTCATCATATTTAATAAGCTCTCCATAAACCATACTTACTCTCACGCTCGAGGGTCTTCGCCGGAGACCATTTCGGCTAGTCGTGGGTTCTGTTTTCAGGTCAAAGAAGTCAGGTGATCAATCTTGCGGCTGGACGGAGATCGATAAGCACGATTCTTGCAGCATCATAACTTTTTGTAAAAAATTTCACTACTAACTAACATCTCAAATTTCTTTATTTATCCAAAAAAGAAAAATTAAAAAAAATAAAAAAGTAAATGCTATTGTCCATCTCTCTTTTTTCTATTATATATTTTCATTTATTTAAAAATTCTTAACTTTTTTATATAACTTTTTGTAAAAAATTTCACTACTAACTAACATCTCAAATTGTTTTATTTATCCAAAAAAAAAAATTAAAAAGTAAATGTTATTATCCGTCTTTTTTTTCTCTATTATATATTTTCATTTATTTAAAAATTCTTAACTTTTTTTATATAAATTTTTGTAACAAATTTGACTACTAACTAACATCTCAAATTGTTTTAGTTATCCAAAAAAAATTAAAAGCGTAAATGCTATTGTCCTTCTCTCTTTTTTCTATTATATATTTTCATTTCTTTAAAAATTCTTAATTTTTTTTTAAATAACTTTTTGTAAAAAATTTCACTACTAACTAACATCTCAAATATTTTTATTTATCCAGAAAAAAAAGAATAAAAAAAATTAAAAAAGTAAATGCTATTGTCCGTCTCTCTTTTCTCTATTATATATTTTCATTTATTTAAAAATTCTTAACTTTTTTATATAATTTTTTTGTAAAAAATTTCATTACTAACTGACATCTCAAATTATTTTATTTATCAAAAAAAAAAAAACGTAAATGCTATTGTCCATCTCTCTTTTCTCTATTATATATTTTCATTTATTTAAAAATTCTTAACTTTTTCATATATCTTTTTGTAAAAATTTTCACTACTAACTGACATCACAAATTGTTTTATTTATTCAAAAAAATTAAAAATAAAATAAAAACGTAAATGCTATTGTCCGTCTCTCTTTTTTCTATTATATATTTTCATTTCTTTAAAAAATCTTAACTTTTTTTATAACTTTTTGTAAAAATTTTCACTACTAACTAACATCTCGAAGACCAGTCGAACATACATTAGTGGCGGTATTGGAATGAATATTCGACGAATATTTATTTTTAGCGACGGAATATAACGGCGGAATGAAATTTCGCCGGTAAAGTCGGTAACTAATTTATTCCGTCGCTATAACTTCTATTCCGCCACTATATAGTGACGGAATAATTTCTGTTGGTGCAATGCCCTAGGCTATAGTTATGTTTAACTTTAACCGTTATGTATCATCTTTATCATTTATTATAGAGTACATGTTTATTTGGTTCACTATATGCTTGCATGTTTATTATATTGAACTGTGTCCCTAGTTGCTATGAACAACTAGTATAAGTAGGTAACGGATAATCATGGAGATGATTATATGCATGGAGATACACATTACACTTATGGGTACTTGCTAGAGAACGAGTACTGGACTTGACCTACTTATGAGATTTATGACATGGTTTGTTGTCATGATTAAATCTCATGATAGTCGTGTCATTGGAATCCTTAGTACCTAAGATTATCATCGTCTTCCACATGATGAACATTGCGTTTAATATAGTCTAACACTATCTTTAATCGGATAGCAATAAGGGCTATGTTAGCACGATTGGATTCATGTAGGGAAGAATGGTAAGTTAAGATGGGATTTGTCCCTCTTATGAAGAGAGATGTTTGCTTGGGCCCCTTGATGAATGATGTTGATGAAATGTGTGGCCACACTCAAGTGATTTGATAGAGATCAAATGCATTTGGATTATCAACATATTCGGAATTGAGAAAGCATTGAACGGAATGAGTTGACATAGATCATGACTCATGTTCAATTTCACATCATGGTGTGAGTATCCCGATCCGAACCCATGATTTGGATCCACTTTAATTAAAATTTGGGCTTATATAATTGCTAAAAGGCAATATTTAGTCCAAATACCCCAGCAGCCCATCAGTCCATTGGGCCTGCCAAGCTTTCGGCCCAATATGGCCAAAAGGTGTATGCTGTCGTCCGACATAGAAGTCACTAAGGCGGTTTAACTGCCCTTGTCGTGCGACATAAGACTCCCCATCAGCCTGCCTATAAATACAAGGCATGGCTGATCATTTTGGAGGACTTGGAGGGAATATTGGGGAGATACCAGTAATATAGGGGAAACTCTGTCCAAATAGAGTCTCCCTCTCTCTCTCTCATACACACACTCACCTCCCTCCTCACACACACACACACACTTCAAGGCCAAGACCTAAAGAAGCTTCCTTTGTTGGTGTATAGAAGAGGTAGACACTATACTATTGGTGATCTCACCTTGTGGACTACAATAGGTAGCCACTAAACCCTTCTCCCTCTTTAAATAAAGTCTTTAATACATTTATAATACATTGCATGCTAACTTGCTTTAATATTATGTAAAAATCGGGATTTTTGCATGATAAAGGTGGTGGAGAAGTGAATCTTCAATATTCACTTCTCCCCACCTCAGATCTGGACATTTGGTCATCTTAGGATCAATAAAGATCCAATCTTTACGCATTTGCATCGAGTTAGGAGGTGATGGCTACTTCAAAGTGGCCAAAAACATGTGATCTATCACATTTGGCCACTAAAGCCATGTGATCCTCCCATAATACTCATATATTATTGTTATATTATCAAGCATACGCTTGTTAAATATGCTTGGTTTGCCTTGAGGAACAAAGGGGAAACAAACAGACTGAAGGGCACATAAATGGCCTATCTATGTCGGACGACACAGGACTCCATGAAGATCCTGTGTCATACGACATGGAGATCCCAGAAGGCTGTAAAGCCATTCTTGGACTTCAGATCTGTCCAGTTTATTCCCTTTGCAACTCAGAGCTTTCTTAAGCATTCTCGTGGCTCATAAGCCACTATTTGAGTGCCTATGATCTGTTTGGGTGCGATTTATTGGAGGCGGATCGTCATATGACATGGATAACTTCGGATGTTCCATGTCACATGACATCCGTATCATTCAAAGTCTATCGTGACTTTGCTCACTCCCGTCAATCCCAAACTGATTTTAGACCTTCAAATAGTGTCTTTAATGAGTCCAATAAATGTCATTTCCAGTTCCAAAAAGCAGCTTGGTCATTGTAATAAACAATCTGACCAAGAGACATCATGTCGTGCGACACCCTCTTTCTGTGAGGTCCTGTGTCGAACGACATAGGAGTTCTCTGGGCAGATTGTCTTACCTTCTGCCTTGTTTTGATAATCATAATATGTAAAAGGGGTGTGGCCCCCTGTCATGGCTCACAAGTTGTACTCAGCTTTCATATTATCAATGAAAATATCAATTTTGCATGTCTTACACATCGACACATATTGCACACACACTTTGAATGTCCAAAATTGTCCAATGTTGATTGAAAGTCTCGAAAGAGGCGTGTTGGGTGAACTCTCTAGTTCTTCCCAAACACGTAACCAGACTCCCGGACCCAAAATCTCTCAAAATAGGTTTTTCAATGTTTTCCTCTAAAAACGGCGTGGCGACTCCCAAAACCGAAGTTTTCAAAACTCATCGTATCATTTTCAACACATTAAAAACTCTTTCAAAAAGGGAGAAAATGGTATACGATTTATCTCTTTTTCGGCGAGCGTTCATTCAGTGGCGACTCCGCTGGGGACATTGAAAAACTTTTTGTTCTAAAAAATGAAGACGATACTCGGTATATAGGTGGAAACCACTAACCTTCCTGTATCGCTCCCTAACCCGGGGCTTGGGATAAATGGTGGTCTAACAATCCCACGTACCAGTATCATTCTTCTATTTTCTGAAAAAAAGAGAAAAGTTTTTCTTAAGAGAGTCTAACTTTCTTCAAATCAACTTGGACAATTTCGACATTCACCTTGTGTGTACATTTGTGTCATTTTGTGTGCTCAAATGCACCTTGCCATGCTTTGGTATGTGACACTATTGGAAGCCGGGGCTTCCCCTTTTGCAATTTGCTCTTCCCGTGATCAAGAACAGGGCAGGATGACGCTGGACTACAGCTACTGGTAAATTCTGACATTTGGGGCAGTCCCCTTTTGTCATGCTTTGACTCATTCTCTTGTTTTTTCTTTGCATACTGCATAAAAAAAACAAAAAAAATCTTTTACAAAAAAGCAAAAAATATTTTCCTAGAAAATACCTTCACACTACTCGCACTCTACCCGCACATAGAGTTAGAACCCGGGAGTGTACGGACGGCATCGCGGAAAGTGACATGTTTCGCTGACGTTTGAGCGCCTAAAGTCCTCCTAGCCAGTGAGTCAGCCAACACTTGTCCGTGACACACTTTCTACCGTGACCGGTTGGTTTTTGGCCAATACTTTTCAAAACATTTTAAACTCGGTTTTCAAAATTTTCTCACAAAGTCCGAGTCATACACCGTCTCCAAAAATCTTGGCATACTTTCCCTCTTCGTGTCGAAATCACGACATAATTCAAACGATAGTACACGTTAAGATCTCTACATGTCTCGACGTAGGTACATATCGATTTCTCGGCTTGGCTTCGTGAGAAGTCATGACGCGTTCTCGACATGTGTCAACACGGGACCATGCCGAATTCTTAACGCATACTAACGAGAGTTATGCCGAAACTTCGCCACCAAGTGACGAGAGGCCATGCCAGATTTCCAACTCGAAAAGAGGAGAGGTCATGCCCAATTCCTCGAGGGTTTTACCTCCAAATTGTGGTCTCATACGTTCATACGTACGTTCAACCCTCTCTCCTCCCGAGTTTAGACGTTGACTTGGACTTGGTTTTGAAAACCCCGAGTTTGACTTGTTTTGGCTCGTATGCCCATAGGTTCGTTCTCCCTTTCGGTTGGTGGGTTCCACGTGCCCTATATGACCTCTGCCGGGATTGTCCGTCCCGGAGGTGCAATACAGGTGGAATACAGGGGGTCTATAGACGTAGTGATGGAACCCACTGATCCAGGAATAGCGTAGAATGCGGAAAAAAAAGGTGTCCCCCTTTTCCAACCATTCCTAGGATTAATAAAATCATTTTTAAACAAAAAAAAAAAAGATATATAAAAAAAAAGAGCGTATGCATGAGTCCGTCCTCAGCCTATCCTCTCCCCTACCTAAAACCGTTCTCTCCCCCTTTCAGCGAGCAAGTATTGGGTCAGAGTTCCAGGTGGTCGGTTAATCAGTTTCTCTCCAATCGGGGTTCGTTTCAAGCCGAGTCTCGAAATGGCGGGTCGCAAGTCTCAGCGGGTTTGGGTCCGAATGCAAGTGTTGATCCAGCTCAGAATCAGAATGTCAGTCAGGGTGTAGGGCCAGATCAAGGTCAGAAAACGGGACAGGATGTCAGATTTGGACTCCCTCTCAGCTTTGAAAGTAGTGAACAAACCAATTCCCCCTGGTCTCATTTTAGCCGTTTCTTGCAATAATATGAAGATCGTTATTTCTCAGAAGAAAAGGAAGCCGATACTACGGAACTGGGTTTGTTCAAATCAAATCACGAGAAAGTCATTTACACAAGGTGGCTAGAACAATCCAAAAGGATCGAGCAAGAAAGCTTCAGACGAGCATCTGTGTTGAGACTCATTAGTAAGGAGGCCGAAGCCCGCCTTGAGTCAGTACATCTCTGTAAACTGGCTCTCGGATGGACCAGATACAACCCTGAAGATAGTCAGGGCGAAGAATTGGAGAAGGAAGATTGTTTCTATATTCTACCCGAAGTCAAGTACATACCTCCCCCTCTCACTCTTCCCCCGCAATTCTTGGGAGGAGAAGCGGATTCGCAATCACCTCTTCCGACCTTGGGGGCTTACGACAATCTCTGTTGTTGCACCTGCCCATCCTCCCCTTTTGAATATGATCGACGCTCTATGCTGACTGAAGTTCAAGAAATGTGGGATGACAGCTCCAATGATAGCAATGAAGATGATGACAACGAGAGCGAGGAATCAATTGAAACCCTAAGCTCAGAATACACTCAGAACGATAGTGCCGGGAGGGACCTCATGGATGCAAGGCATAATGGTTGGTTGTCGGCCAGCGACGACGAAGGGTCACCGATAAACGAAATAGCAATGGAAATCGACCCCTATGAGGAATGTTTCTCAAAATGTGACTATGGCCAATGCCCAAACACCTCGGAGGACGAGCAGCAGCCTGACCCGGCTAAGGATGAATATAAATCCGAGATATTGGAACACAATGTCCCCTACGGAAAGTTAGTCGATGAATGGAAGCAGTTCATTGAAGCCTTAGTTGAAAAGGCAGGTTTCCAGCCTCCAACGGATGACGAATTTGTGAACGTCATTGGATCCCTCTCTTCTTCCCCCACAATGGACGGTATCAAGATTGTAAGAGTTACTGCCGAACCCCTTAAGCACACTGAGTGCCTGGAATCACTCAAAAGGGTTATCGATTTGGAAGCTACTCCCGTTGCCTTTATACCTATGGACCCACACGATGCCTTTCTAATTACCCTAAAACCCGGGAATGGACCCCGAGTACTTCTCATTTGGACTCAGGTAGCCCGAGCCACGACGTTGGACCAGAAAAGCGGACACTGTCAATCTTTCACTTGCGGTTGCTCAGCCTGCAAGAATGAGAGAAAATTGGTGTACGAAGAAATGGAAGTCGACAGCCAGAAAGTTATAGAAGTCTCGGAGGATGACTATATGACCGAAGACATGAAAGCCATGGATTTTGCTGGGGCCGAGTACGTAGGCGTTATGGAATTCAATACCGCTTATCTTGCTTTGGGGAAGGGATTTTCAGGAGTCCAATCCAAGCAAATGGTTGAGGATCTGTTAGAAGAAGGAAGGTTAACTCATGTCCTCCCCGATGAAAGGGTAACTATTGTCAGATCAAGCCCACCCGGTGACAAAACAACAGTTCTCGTCAGAATTACCAAAAGGGAAGTCACTTTCCCCGAGTGCATCTCAGCTTTGAGAGAGGTCTTAGATACCGACACAATGTCTGGTACACCTCCTACACAAAATACCACAATCATCTCAAGCGTTGAGTGTTACAAGAAGGATCCAAGAACGCTGCATGAAAAGGAGAAATCACTGAGCCCTGGAAGTAGTAGCTCTCGCTGCATAATAGCCTTCACAGACTTTGACCTCCCCCAGTTTGGAGCTGATCATAACAAGCCTCTCTTCATCACAGTCCAATTAGGTGACCAGCGTCTTCCCCGAGTTTTAATTGACAACGGGTCTGGGATGAACATTCTCCCGGCAAGAATCATGGGCCTACTCGGCATCAAGTCTACAGATTTGAAACCCTCCTCCCTCACGGTTAAAGCCTACGATTCAACGTCTCGTCCAATACTTGGGATCGCTACTTTAGACCTGTGGTTCGGTAAGAAGACGATACCCGTGGAATTTCGGGTCCTTGATGTCCCAGCAACCTTTAACGCTCTGTTAGGAAGGCCGTGGCTGCATCAAATCAATGGGATCGCCTCAACTTTGCACCAGTGTGTCAAGTTTGCTCAAGATGGAGAGATAATCACCATTCGTGGGGACAATGTTACCACCGAGCTCGATATGAACGAAGATGTCGCAGCTTTGTTCGAAGAAGCAGACTTATCAGAAATAGCCGGGGCTGATCCACTGATGGAAGCACCGTTGATTGATTTATGTGAAGAGACACCGCCAATGGCAGGGGCTGTTACTAAAGATCCCTTCAGCATGGTTGACCTTCTGACCGGGGATGATTATGTACCTGTGGCTGATCTTCCGACTGGGAAAGATTACGTATCAGTGATCGAGTTTGACGGGGACAAAGAGATTGATCCACGCACCTTCGTCAGCACCTCAGAGATGCCGCTTCGGAATTGGGCTTCCTTCAAGGGACCGATCGCCAGCCGGGAGATTATGATGAAAAAGCTCGGGCTGACCCCTCGTCCTGGTGTGTCTAAGTCTAAGTCTGTCCCTGTAATCCTGAGTCAGTCCTCAGAGTCTTTTGTTATCGAGTTTGAGTCTCTAGATAGGTCTGATACTCTCACGGTTGATGATAATCACCGTGTCTTTAACTCTGTCTTCCCTTTTGCATTGAATGAAATGGTTGACCTTTCTGCGTATCCCTTAATCGCCACCTTAACAAATGATAAGTTAACTAAGACAAATCTTAATGACTTAAAAGTGGTTAATAATGATTCATTTGAAGAGGACACAGACCTTTTAGATGAAAACTTTTTAAATGATAATATAAAGCAGGTTTTTGACCGAGACGATAATCGGGCCCAAGGCTGCCGATGAGGTATTAACTACGGTGAATTTGGGAACTCTTGAAGAGCCCCGAAGAGACACAGATTGGCGGTTTCTTCACAGGAAAGAGCAGGAAGCCCTCATTGATGCGCTCAAGGAATATGTGGACGTATTTGCCTGGTCCTACAAAGACATGCCGGGTTGGATACTTCAACTGTTGAGCACCGAATTCCCCTGGACCCAGAAGCCAGGCCAGTCAAGCAGAAACTTCGCCGGATCAAGCCAGAATGGTCCCTCCAAGTCAAAGAGGAGATAGAGAAGCTGCTCAGGGTGGGTTTCATTAGAGTGGTCGAATACCCCAAGTGGTTAGCCA
Organism: Adenophora triphylla var. japonica; assembly: GCA_022495995.1. Classification (NCBI taxonomy): domain Eukaryota; kingdom Viridiplantae; phylum Streptophyta; class Magnoliopsida; order Asterales; family Campanulaceae; genus Adenophora; species Adenophora triphylla. Next base: position 356,929 of record JAFEMH010000213.1, read on the forward strand.
ACATAGTAAAAGTTACCAAGTCGAATGGCAAAGTCAGGGTTTGCGTGGACATCAGAGACCTAAACAAAGCTAGCCCGAAGGACGACTTTCCCTTGCCCAATATCGATCTATTAGTTGACACTACCGCCAACTACGAAGTCAAATCGTTCGTGGATGGTTTTGCGGGTTACAATCAGATTAAAGTTGCCGAAGAAGATCCGGAAAAGACTTCCTTCACCAGCCCTTGGGGAACCTACTGCTATACGGTCATGCCCTTCGGTCTGAAGAATGCTGGTGCCACTTACCAGCGAGCAGTCACTACACTTTTCCATGACATGATCCACAAGGAGATCGAAGTCTATGTTGATGACATGATTATCCATTCCAAGGGATCAGATGGTCAACACTTGATCGACCTGGGGAAGTTCTTGGCAACCTGCGGGAGCATGAAATGAGGTTGAACCCGGCAAAATGCACCTTTGGCGTAGTCAGGAAAGGTTAAGGATACATGGTCACGGAAGCGAGGAATTGAAGCCGATCCAAGAAAGATCAAAGCCATCATGGAGATGAAGCCGCCGGCGACGAGTCACGGAGGTGAGAAGGCTTTCATGGGCCGTCTCCAATATATTAGCCGATTCATCCATCGGCTAACCTCTATCTGTGAGCCGATCTTCAAGGTTTGCTCGGGAAGAATCGGGAGGTTGAGTGGAACGAGCAGTGTCAAACCGCCTTCGAGACGATCAAGGCCTACTTGGTCCATCCCCCAATCTTGTGTCCTCCGCATAAGGACAAGCCCTTGTTGCTATACTTAACGATTCTGAGATACGGGTTGGAGCCATGCTCGCACAAGAAAAGCCGGATTCAAAGGTGGAAAATGCCATATACTTCGTCGGTAGGAAGCTTCGGGCGGCGAGTTAAACTACTCGGCTTTAGAAAAAACATGCGGCTTTGGTATGGGTGGTCGGCAAATTGAGACACTACCTCCTGGCGCATACGAGTACACACAGTGTCAAAGATGGATCCCATCAAGTGCACATTCGGAAAGTCTTCTCTGTCATCAAGGCTTGCGAAATGGTCATTCTTCCTAGCCGAATTTGATATCAAGTTCGTAACCCGCAAGGCAATCAAAGGCCAAGCTCTGTCGAGATCATTTGGCGGATTTCCCAAGCTTCGAAGCACCCGAGTTCGAACCCCGGTTTCCGGACGATGGAATCTTCGTGATAGAGGAGTACGAACCGTTGGCGATTGTTCTTCGACGGTGCCGCCAACAAAAGGGGCAATGGTATCGGCATGGTATTGGTTGATCCAAAGGATGTGCACACCCCCATCGCTATCAAGTTGAATTTCCCGGCTACTAACAACGCCGCAGAATACGAAGCTTGTAAAGCCGGCCTCGAGGCAGCTCTAGAGCGAAATGTCGAAAATTTGGAGGTGTACGGAGACTCTCAGCTAATCATCAATCAGGTATCCAATAAGTGGAGAACCGTGGACCGGTACTTGCAAATGTACTATGCCTACATGGAGGATCGATCGACCAATTCAAGGAGGTCACGTTCCACTACCTACCCGGGACAAGAACGAGGTTCGCGGATGCCACTGGCCACTTTGGCCTCTGGTGGAAATCCCGGAGGAAAATCGGTAAAACCATTCGGGGTTGGGAGGCGCGAGAACCCCGCCTCATTGCCGGATCGAGCTAGAAAAGGTCGATGACTTGTGGTACGATCGAGATCTTTCAGTACCTTAAGCACGGCGAAGCTTCGTTTCCAACGGAAAAGGATGGTAGGCTAAAAGAAGGTCTCCGCGCCAAAAGTTTACAAGCTTTGAAAAGGTTGTCTGCACAGTACGTTATTCTGGGAGATGACCTATGGAAGAAAAGGCACGAGGCCCACTTCTACTCTGCATCGGCAAGTCTAAAGCCGAAAGGTCATGGAAGAAGTCCATGGTGGCGCATGCGGACCACATATGAACGCCCAGAGCCTTGATGTTCGGCATACTCGGGATGGGTTATTATTGGATCTCCATAGGCGGCGCATTCGGTTTGTGCGAACTGCGATAAGTGTCGGCGGTTCTCCAATCTCAACCATATACCTCCCCATGATCTCTCTTGTATGAGCACTCCTTGGCCATTTGCAACTTGGGGAATCGACGTTATTGGGAAGATAACTCCTGCTTAGGCGATAACGGGCACGAGTTCGTGTTGGTCGTTGTGGATTACTTCACCAAGTGGGTTGAAGCGGCGTCTACAAAGTCCTCAACTCCAAAAAGGTGGCCCGTTTCATAAAAGAAAACATCCTGTGCCGATATGGAGTTCCAAGCGAGATTATCTCGAGATAACGGGTCACACTTCGAGGGACACACCGACAAGCGCTCGCAATTCGGAATTAAGCGACACAAGTCCTCCCCTTATCGCCCTCAAACCAATGGTCTTTGTCGAGGCCGCGAACAAGAATCTAGAAAGGATCATCAGGAAAATGGTGAAAGGAGCCGGGATTGGCTGAGAAGCTTCACTTGGCACTTTGGGGCTACCGTACGTCGATAGAAGCGCCACCGGTGAAACCCCGTTCGCTTTGACATATGGGATGGATGCCGTTCTACCCGTTGAGTTAGAGATACCCTCCCTTCGGGTTACGCTTGAAAATGAGGTCAACGAGATAGAATGGCTTGAGTCGACATGACGAATTAGCTCTCTGGACGAGCGAAGGCTTAAAGCAATGGAGCACATCCGGGCTTATCGAAGCGCATGGCTAGGGCCTTTGACAAGAAGGTACATCCCGCGACATAAAAGTGGGTGATTTGGTCCTAAAAAAGAAAAACCGCCGAATCGGTTCGGTCCTTTGGGCAAGTGGGCTCCAATGCAGGTAGGCCCGTATGCAGTGAAAGAGATCTTCTGCGGCGGAGCAATGAAGTTGTGATTTGGATGGTAATCCCTTCATGCACCCGGTGAACGGCGACAAAGCTGCGCCGCTATTACGTACTGAATCGAGTCTCCCCTCTATAAAAAAAAAAAAAAAAAAAAAAATATAAAAAAAAACAACAAAAGCGCGAAAATAATGTACCCAGACGAGGCGAAAACCTCTCAAAAGGCGGTCAGGTGCAAAACAAAGGGCGCGCTCGGTGCTAAAAGAATATACCCAACTAAGTGAAAACCCTAAAAACGGGCGGTCTAGGTAAAAAACGGGGTTGCACCATTTGTCCCCCTTCTATCTATCCCTTTCTTAAACACAAAAGTTAATTGGGTCGAACTACGGAGACACTGAGCCCCTTAGTCCATTTTGTAAAAGGGAACGTGGCGGCCGTTCGCGGTTCGGTCTAAAAATCATAAAAATCACCAAATCACATCAACGATTGTATTTGTGATTACCAAAATGTGTCTTGATTAAGCTCTGAAGTAATTTCAACTTTCATCACATTAATACATTCATTGATGAGTTCAAGCACGGTTTACTCTCGACTCATTAACATTAGCAAAATAATATCTTTTAAAAGGTACATCTAAATTGTACGTGTCGGCAAATAAGGGATACAAGGATAGGTCACCTAATCCTAGTCGCTCGTTCCCACTCTTGAACTAGCACCCTTCTTCTTCCTCTTTCTCGGTCCTCGGGAGGTCTTTGGCTTAGCTATCCAAAACATTTACGTCTCCCGTCGCCCGGCTCGGGAATAATACGAGTCGGTGAGTCGACCAATCCGGCGGCTCTCGGCGCCGCACAGGCGGCTCTCTCCTCTCTCGGAGAGCTGTCCTCAGAGCCATAACTTCGGGGTCATCCCTCATCTCGGCTCTCCTCTCTACGAGTCTCTCAAAATCCACTGCTGGATCATCAGTCACGTTGTCGGGGTCAGCCTGTGCCTCAGCATCGCGTAGCTCCGGAGCTAGATTGGTCTCCTCCTCGGATCCCTCTGCAATACGCCTCAATGGTGTCTTTGAAGCTGGTCCCATCTGCTCCCCGTACCGGATAAGGTACACAGTGGACGAATAAGTAATCCCAGGTCTTAGTATCAGTATGTGAGCGGGAAAAGCTGCTTCTGAAAAAGCCCTGGCAAAGAACCTGAGAGTCTGCATATCAGTCATGTCAAGAGGAACAGTATCCCGGGCCATCTGCTCTCTGAACCCATCAACAGCCTATTGTGGGTATCCATACTTGCCTACGAACAAGCAAGGGGATGCTAAATGACGAGAAACGCAATCCGCGGCCTCACTATAGCGAGTCATCACACTTTGCCGCTCATGGTCTCGAGCCTCCATCCGGGAACCCAGTACTGGATGTCAGTGGTAGTATACCTGGCCAGTCGCCTCTGCCAACCTTCCTGTGAAGCCTCCGGAGCCACTCGCCTCTGCTGCGTGACCCAAGGTGCCGCAGTCTGCCCAACAGGTAATGGGGAGATGAGTCTCAATCGCTCAAAGACCCACAATGATAAGAGGTTGGGGCTGCCACGTCCCATATACAATGACCCTCTAGACAGTCGGTCCATCCCATGGTAAGTCTCCGCCAGCAAAAGGGGAACTACATCTCTCTCTCCCTGCCCGGGTCGAACATCAGCCAATGTGGTGCCTCGAGAACCCCGCATCTGTCTAACAACTCCCAGCAGTAAACCAGAGCACACCCCGTCGTACTCACAAAAGCAGTACAGGGAAATCATAATCAGCATAAAAATATCCATGGCTGTAGATGGGTCAAACAGCTCCGGGTGCGATACAGCCAATCGGGCTATCTGGGCCAGGTCAACAAAAGACAGGTCAAGAATCAGATCAGTCACCTGCTCAGTGGGAAATCCCAAGAAATCGGCCAGCTGCTCAGTCAAAGGTCGCGGATCTCGGGGAAAGACTGCATCTCTAAGCTCAGCTCCTCCAGTCAGCGCCCGGAACTCCTCAATGGTGGGCGTAAGGTCATTACACGAGAAGGTAAAGGCATGCCTCTCGCAATCCCAGTATCTGGATGCGGCCCGGAGAAGGTTCCAATCAACCGCCCACTCCTTTAATGCCCAGATGCATCTCAACCCATATCGTTGGTCGATGATCCTCCTATTGTTGATGCGATGATGGCGGGTCAGATGTATGAGATCAGAATGAAATTGACGCTCTTTGGTCTTAGATCTGTCGTCATAATGTTCCATTGTGGGCCAAAGATCGAATCTTGGGGCTAATTTTGAGGTGGAAGGCAAGTTTGACACCTGCTTTATGCTTCTTTGGAATGAGTGGTTTACGAGTCGGCCTTTTATAAAGTCTTTGAGGCTTCGATCAAGAAAGCTGTCTCCCGAGGCACTCTTTGTCGTGCGACATAAAGGCTCCATGAAGTCTGTGTCGGACGACATGGAGAGGTCCATCGGGATCACCGGCGGTGCAACTACGGCGAGTCCCAGCGACCCAACGCTTGCTCGAAAAACCACCCAAACCTATCGAACACCACAAAATCATACCTAAACACTCCCCTCGCTCATAAAGCCCACGGGAGAGGATTCGGGACATCAACACACCCGCGAGACGCGTAAATGTCGCCCAAGCATACAAAAAACCAAAAGACACCCAATCATGCCAAAAGTTACCATTTTGTGCCTTTCTTGGGACGAACTAGTGCATATAAGCTCACAAATGCATAAATAAACAATTATTGTAGTTTGTCAAAGTACAAAAACAATAAAACATTGTTTATACAATCCAAAAGAACAAAAAATACATGCATTTCTTTCTCTCCCTAAAAAGAGTCAAAGCATGGCAAAAGGGGACCATCATAATCACTCCAGGCTCGGAGTCGTCGCGGAATCATCCTCCTCATCATCTTCGGAGCCATGTCGTCATCTGGGCCAGCGCCCACCTCCTCCTCGGATCTGCTCTGCTCCTGGCCATCATCGCCACCCTCCGGCACCTCATGGATCTCGCCGTCGAATCATCACCCTCATAATGCGCCCAAGTGGGGCTCGGCATAATACCCACGCCACTCGGGCACGGTAGAATAAGGGGGTGGTAGGGATCATCCTCGCCATCATCACCCTCGAGTGGGGCTGGCGGATCCACCCGCTGAGAGCCGAAGGAGCCAAAGCTGGCACAGGCCTCTTCTTCGGAGGCACAACATCACCAGTGGGAAGCGCACCTCCCCTTCCAATGCTCCGCGCTCCTCTGGCGGCGCGGCATCTTCACGGCACCGGTGAGCGCCTTCGCCACCGTCCTGAATGTCTTGACTGGGACCTGTTCGATGCAAACAGAAAAGGCAGTCAGAAGTAATCATTGCAGACAGTAAAACAGTTAAAAGCTAGAACGACTCCTAAAAGAAAAGATCACTCACAGCGGTGGTCCCACGGGCGATCGCGGATGCGGATGAGTCTCGAGACATGTCGAAAGAGGAGCGGCGAATGCTACCCCACCTCATACTCAAAGAAGCGGGGAGGTGCCGGTATCTGCATCCCCATTGCCCTCACACGGCCATTACGAGTCACCAAGCCGGGTGAAGACGGGCGGGCGTAGTCCCCACCATCGAAAGCTCAGAAGCATCGATGCCGGTCCGCGGCCGCTCCAAGTCGGGCGAGCCGGACATGCCATATCCGCGGGAGGATCATGAGGACGCGAGCGACGGCACCGGGACCATCTTTGCCTGCAAACTCTCTCCCCCAAATACGGGGCATCTCCCTCCAAGCCAACCAACTGGCCTCCTCGTCACGGTCACCGGGCGGCGGCACCAATCAAATCCTCGCCATACCGACCATGCCGGGAAATGTCTCAACCCGACGGGGTACCCCTCAGCAATCATGATGTCATGGTAGCAAGCCGTCTTACGGGGCTTAACCCCGTCCACCTTCCGGCTCTCCCTCGCTCCGAATGTCCAATCGGCGAATAGCGAGAGCAGTGCTGCGGCAATCCTCTCGAGGCACGATCAAGCGTAGCGGCCGAACACCTCATAAGCCCACACTTTGAAATCAAAAGACGAAAGCTTTCGGTGTGCGGCAACGATAAAAGTATGATGAGAAAAGTCAAAATGCGGTAGTCAAGTCGCGAAAAGCAAAAGCAAAGACATACCTCCGGCCACGGTCGATAGAAGTCCAAAGAGGTCACATGCCTCTGCTCACCTCATCAAGGCCCCTGTACACACAGGCCAAACCGGCCCTCTCCCCCGAGAAAGTGGACACACTGGCTCCAATCACGAAGAGGCTCCGGCAAAAGGGTCGATGCCGTCGTGGAGGCATTACAAAACGGGTGTCGAACAACCCGGCCCGGACAAAGGCCCTAGCCAGCGCTCGGCGATAACAGTAGCGGCATCCTCGGCAAAAGATGGCACGTGAGTCAATGCAGAGTGCAAGTCGGCCCAAAGGAACCCCATTGCCCTTCGGGCGAAGGGTCAATCCGATCAAAGCTCGATGGCGTCCGTGCTCGGCACACCGGGGTCCTCGTAGAAGATGGGCCTATCCAGTGAGCTGAGACCGGTGATAGCAGTGAAGTCGTAAGGGGTGATGGTCGACTCCCCCAGGATAGATGGAAAGTGTGGGTAGAGTCCCACCAAAACTGTCTGAAAGCCCGCACAAGCTCCACGCTCCTGGCTGTGTCTCCAAAATCTCCAACAGCTGTGAAGAATGGTCCAAGGCCAGCAGCAAAGACCAGTCCCTTAGGACTGTTCGGCAAATCAGAAGAGCCCAGAAGGAGACCCCAAATGGTCGCGATAGCCTCAGGGGACCCCTTGGTCCGCAAAGTCTGCAGGTAAGCACAGCACAGGTATGAAAAACCATACTCATCACAATATGTGCATTCAATATGTGCATTCATTCATGTGCATCACCAAATTCTTTCAAAAAGAAGAAAAACAAAAACAGAAAAATCTTTCAAAATAATATGCCAAGCATGCAATTCCTCTTTGGGTGCGATTTCCCCCAATTTCAATCTCAAACCCTAGAAATCAAATTTCAAAAAAGGGTTAATCTTTTAGAATGCTTACCCCCTTCTGCTCCATAGTAGAAGTATGAAAGTCGAGACCCGGGTAAAGCCCGTGTCCCTCGGGGAATCTCTTCCGCTTGTTCCGATCCACAAGCTTCCGTCTCTCGGACAATACTTGCTGCACATTCCTTCTTGATTCGGCTCGCGGAGGCATTTCCAAATTCTTGATTTAAATCAAAATGGAAGAAGAATTTTCAAAAAATTTCTCTCTTTCCCTCTCTGTTCTCGGCGGCAATGGATGGTCTTCTAGGTCTGTCTTACGACTTGTGGTTTTAATTAAAACTGCCTGGGAACCTTCCCATGTCGGACGACATCCATGCTCCAGAAGGGTGATTTTCCCCTTTTGCCCCTGATTCAATCCTGTCAGCCTATCTTGGCTGCCCATCATTAAAATCCATCATTCTTTTGGGTTCAAATACCCACCTCTCTTGGTGAAAATAGCCCGGAATGGCTATAAACTACCCGGTCCGGAAAACCGTACAGTTTCCAACACAGAAAATGGCCCGGAATGGCCATAAACTACCCGGTCCGGAAAGACCGTACAGATTTCCCACACAGTAGAAATTCGCGGGTGACTCCCAAAGAAAAAAGTCAAAATTCGCGGGTGACTCCCAAAGAAAAAAGTCAAATCATCGGGATGACTCCCCACCAAAAATAGTCAAGTTCGCGGGGTGACTTCCCAAAGAAAAAACAGTCATATTTCGCGGGTGACTCCCAAAGAAAAAAGTCAAATCATCGGGATGACTCCCCACCAAAAACAGTCAAGTTCGCGGGGTGACTTCCCAAAGAAAAAACAGTCATATTTCGCGGGTGACTCCCAAAAAAAAAAGTCAAATCGTCGGGATGACTCCCCACCAAAAACAGTCAAGTTCGCGGGGTGACTTCCCAAAGAAAAAACAGTCATGTTTCGCGGGTGACTCCCAAAGAGAAAAGTCAAATTATCGGGATGACTCCCCACCAAAAACAGTCAAGTTCGCGGGGTGACTTCCCAAAGAAAAAATAGTCATATTTCGCGGGTGACTCCCAAAGAAGAAAGTCACATTTTTCGGGGTGACTCCCCTTGGAACAGTCAATCTCGGGTACAAAACCCGTAGCCTTTCATTGGCACCCCATCTTCAACGAACTACTATTCGGCTTGATTCCCCCACGGGATACGTAGGAATCCTCTTCATAAGAGGTCCAGCCACTTGACCATCTTGGTCACCTCTATCCCTGCCGTTCGTGTCCGGCTCGGGATTCTCATTGTGTCGACGACCCCACTTCCCGTGGAAGTGACGTCGCCGAAGGGCTCTGTGAGTACCCCGATCCGAACCTATGATTTAGATCCACTTTAATTAAAATTTGGGCTTATATAATTGCTAAAAGGCAATATTTAGTCCAAATACCCCAGCAGCCCATCAGTCCATTGGGCCTGCCAAGCTTTCGGCCCAATATGGCCAAAAGGTGTACGCTGTCGTCCGACATAGAAGTCACTAAGGCGGTTTAACTGCCCTTGTCGTGCGACATAAGACTCCCCATCAGCCTGCCTATAAATACAAGGCATGGCTGATCATTTTGGAGGACTTGGAGGGAATATTGGGGAGGATACCAGTAATATAGGGGAAACTCTGTCCAAATAGAGTCTCCCTCTCTCTCTCATACACACACTCACCTCCCTCCTCACACACACACACACTTCAAGCCCAAGACCTAAAGATGCTTCCTTTGTTGGTGTATAGAAGAGGTAGACACCATACTATTGGTGATCTCACCTTGTGGACTACAATAGGTAGCCACTAAACCCTTCCCCCTTTTTAAATAAAGTCTTTAATACATTTATAATACATTGCATGCTAACTTGCTTTAATATTATGTAAAAATTGGGATTTTTGCATGATAAAGGTGGTGGAGAAGTGAATCTTCAATATTCACTTCTCCCCACCTCAGATCTGGACATTTGGTCATCTTAGGATCAATAAAGATCCAATCTTTACGCATTTGCATCGAGTTAGGAGGTGATGGCTACTTCAAAGTGGTGCAAATGAGCACTAGTGGTGCAAATTTGCACTAGTGGTGCAAATGAGCACGAGTCGTGCACTGGAGCACGAGTCGTATCCTTGGCCAATCGTGCCCACGAGTCGTACCTAGGAGGCCAAATCGTTCTGAGTAGATTGAGGAAAATTGGCACGAGTCGTGCCCTAGGGCACGAGTCGTGCCCTGGCCTGGTTTCTCATATCAATTTTAGAGATGTTCAAACCCAATCAAACTAGAACCAAAATGAAATCTCTTTAACCTAGATTAAAGTAGAATACTTTGGCTACACGATGACATCTTAATTGATCAAAATGGAATTGTGGAAGTAGTTTAAACATTGTTCGGAAAACGGATGATAAGCTTGATTCGTAAATTCTTCGAAGGGGTTCAAACTTGAGAATTTGATCTTAGACTTTTATTAAGATATTTCAAGGTTGTATGATGACTTAGTAGAAATGGTTTAGGGTTCGTGGTGACCTTACTTGCTCCCATACCTTTGGAGATTAGTTTGAAATAGTGTAGAAACTATAGGTTTCACTATTGAGCTAATTGGAAATGTGTATGTATCACATGGTGGCATTGTATTCCAAGTGTGGATTATTTGGTATATGGTTGTATTGTATCCTAGTTGTGGATTATCTGGCATATTGATTATATTGCATCCCGGTGTGGATTATGTGGTTATATGGATACCTTATTTGAATTCATATTCGTTAATGGTATTATGCATAGTGTATTAAATGAATGTTGCACTATAGTATTGATGTAACATGAGTATAAATTACCATGTTGTTATATTACTATCCCTTTTGTGGATTTGATTCAAGTAACTATTATGTGCTTGGGTATTACATGTGATAAGGGGGTATGATGGAATTCAATCAATTACTGATTTGTTCTATAAGTGATTGAAGGTTCATCATACCTGTGACCTTTCCCCTTTGTGGCCACAGAGTGGGTGTGCTAGCGACTGTATTGAGCCAAAAGCCTTACAGACCGCTGCGATTTGGTGATTAGGGGGAATACTTCTGTATTAAGCCAAAAGCTTTACAGATAGCGGTGATATTGTTGGATACTCTGATTTAGTATCTGATTTTCTTATATGGATCTCTGGAGTATGAGTCCTATAAGCGGTGAATGTGCTGGAGGCAATTCACCAAAGAGAGGAGTTTCACTCCCACGTTGTACGACTTATTATTCAGACGGGAAAGGTAAAATGAGGTAACGTAAGGTGTTTATCGCTTTAGTAATATGCTAAGTGTAACCATGCTATGTGCTGCATCTTGTTTGGCATCTTGCTGCATTCATAATAGCTTATTGAGATTTATTCTCACCCCTTCCCTTTTACTGTTTTAGATTGTGCTGAGACAGGTGACCTGAACCAGTGAGGCCGGGGAAAGAGTTTAGGCTCTTGCTTTTGGAATTTGTCAGGATAGGTATATGAGTGGGTTGTCGGAAGTCATATTTAAATATTACTCTTTTATAAGTTGTAAGGAAAACTCTTTTGTTAAACAATGTTAATTAGGGTTTTCAATGTAATTAACTAAGTATGGTTATTAAAGTATTTGTTTAAATTCCTCCAAGTGGAGACATTATTATTTGTTTTTTTTTATGAGAAATTGAGAATTGGTTTTCTTGTAAAGGCAAATAAAAGTTTTAAAAATCTAAGAGGGGTTTTCTTAGTTTGAGCTTCTCAAGCTCGGGACACGTGTTAGGTCCCGGGTTGGGGTGCTCACAGTTGGTATCAGAGCTTAGTTTAGAGGTCAAGGGTAGATGTCTAAACTAAGGGAGAATGTGTGGTAATTGATGCCGAGTGTTTAATGCAGGAGTTCGTTCTAATGGCCGGAAGCAATGATGATCAGCGAAAGGTTCTAGGAAATGAAGGAGATATGGGTATAGGCGGAATTCAGAATGAAGAAATGATGAAATTATTCAGGATGTTTGCACAGAATATGAAGACTAGAGGATCAGTTCCGAATCAACCTGAGGGATATCAAAGTGATGGATGGGAAAGGTTTGTGAAAATGAATCCACCGAGTTTTAATGGATATCCGGATCCGTTAAAGGCAGAAAAATGGTTAGAGAAAATGAACAAAATCTTTGAGGTATGGAGAGTCGTAGCGAAGAGAAAGTTAGGTATGTCGTTTTCAAACTTGAAGGTCCAGCTGATCAGTGGTGGCAGAATTTGAAGAGAAGTTGGGAGCGGGATCATACGACCCAGACTTGGGATAATTTCACTCAACAGTTCGAGGATTATTTCATTACAATGGTTACAAGGGATAAGAAGGAGATTGAATTCTTAGGACTAAAACAAGAGAACATGACGATGAATCAGTATTCAGTCAGGTTTGAGGAATTAGCTAGGTGTTGCCCTCATTTGGTATCGCATGAAGTGAGAAGAGTTCTTAGGTTTGTAACAGGTTTGAGGATTGAGTTTAGGAAGAAATTAGTAATTGATAGCTTCACCAATTATCAGACAGCCATAGATAGAGCATATAAGATTGAGAATGACATTGAGGAAAATAGTGGAAAATTGGAAAGTGGGATTAGAAATAAACCAAAGTATCTAGGACAAGGATCCAAAATCATTAGGGGACAGCCAAGGGCTTTAACTTCAGGAAGTGTGAGAGGGGAACTTGTGGTAGCTTCTTCGTCTAGGCCAATATCCAAACAGTATGGGATGATTTGTAAATTTTGCAAGAAGATTGGGCATACCGAAGATCATTGTTAGAGGAAGCAAGGTAAGTGTATTAAGTGTGAAGAAATGGGACACTTTAGGAGGAATTGTCCAAAGTTTCAGCGGGGACGAGCTTCAAGCAGTGGTCAGCCGGGTGGACGACAAAGAGGTGGTACCAAAAGAGATAAGGAAGGGAAACCAAAAGAGAAGGTCCAAGGTCGAGTATGTGTTTCGGGTCCAGGAGAGATAGATTCCCCAGAGGTCACTAGAGGTATATTCCCTGTCTCAGAAGTTAGGGATCATATTTTATAGATCTTGTTTCATATCATTATGTGTGGCATAGCATTTTGCTTCTATGTGGCATACATTGCTTGAGATTTTGTTTTATTGTTAGAGGATTCTGCTCTTATGAGAGAATACCTCGAATCTCCTTTGGTTTACCACGATGGTGATGTGGTTATGACTGAGCATGTATTGCCAGTTGATTTGGTATGATTATTAATTTATAATTTTGAGATATACTTGACCTGGAGGGTTAAGTAGTTGTTATACATTGGTAGACTATCATAAGAAGTGAGTCTTCTTTTCTGTGCCTAAATTGTTTCCATTGGTAATTGATTCAGATGAACCTTTATGTGATACTCTTGTTATATGAGCATTAAAGACAGAAAGTTTTGGTTAAAAGTGTGAAGGATATTTGGTATGTGTTAGACTTTCATAAGAAGTCTTTTCAGAAATTTTACGTGCTAGTTGTGAGTAGATGGTAATTATGTTTCCATCAAGGTATCTCATGTGTTGATTCTAAGTATGATGATCATAATTTTAATCCTTAGTTTGACGGCTTTATGGTAGTTAGGATTGATGGTCTCTTTGTTAATAAAAGTTTCGGGAAGATCATGAAAATCATTTGAGAGTTGGGTTAATGATTCCTTGTGAGGAGTCCTTGTATGCAAATTGTAGCTAGTATGAGTTGGCTCGCAAGGATTTTATATTTTGGGTTATATAGTCTTAAGCTTGAAGGTTACCATGAATCTTACAAGGATTGAGTCCGTGATCTTTGGGTTGGTAAGTATTATCAGAGGAATTTTTAAGGAGTTCTTGAAAATTGAACAATCGTTGCTTTAGTTAACTCTAATGGATGTATGAATGGTGTGGGATGTAATAAGGATGAATCATATTGATAGAGATGGAGAATAGATTGGTTATAGATCCGGCCCTTACATTACCTAGTGGATGTGAGGACTTTGTGAAAATTTAAGTGTGTATTAAAGGAAGATTAGATTATGATATTATACGAAATGGGAAAGTGATAACGTATGCTTCGAGGAATTTAACTTAGATAAGTGAAATTTTCTTATCCTCTACTCGGGAGTAGCTGCACTTGTGTTGCGTTATTTAAGTAGGAACCTTATCTTTTTGAAGCTTCCTTTGAGAGTTGTTATCGATCCTAGGAGTTGGGGGATTTAGTTAGTCGAAAGGAAGAGATTTGAAGACTGCCCAAATTCTTGAGGAATAGGTTATGTTTGTGTGACGAATTTCCTTTCAACTTGAGAAGTTTAATTAACCTTAGCGAGTTTGCGTATAATAGCAGTTATCATTCTAGCATTGAGATAAAACCGTATGAGGCGTGGTTCAGGAAGAAAATATCGATCTCCAATTTGTTGGGGTGAGGTTGGTGAAGCAAGGCCTAAGATAAATTGGCGCCAAAGTTGATAACCCATTTGAAGTTTAGGAAAGGTTGGTGGTTTGACTCATAGGCTGGCTTGGAGCAGCTTATAGAATATTTAAAGTTTTAAATGCAATATTGTAATGTATTTGGTGACATAAGTTGAAATACTTTTAATTATTTATATTTTTATTGAGGTCGTGAAAATTCGGATTAGTTATATTTGTAGGGTATTCTTGGAAAACTAAGTTATAATATCGTATTATTAATGGAATTAGAAATCTTGGGAAAGAATCACAACATTGAAGAGACTATTTGGGAATTGGGGTCTGAGGTGTACATAAGTAACTGAGGCGGGTTGAACATTTAGGTAAGTGACAGTCAAATTCGGGACAAATTTTCTTTAAGGGAGAGTGAGTGTAACGACCCTAACCCTAGGCACTAGTTTTAGTATAATATTATATGCTTTTAATATTATTGTTAATATTATGTGCTCATTTTATATACTTGATTTCTTATATTAGGATAAAATGATAGGAAATAAAATAATGTTCTAAGGGAAAATATAAAAATAATTGAAAATAAATAAAGTAATAGGGTAGAATGGTAATAAAATGGATAAATAAAATGTTATAGGTTGGGAGGGTTATTTTAAATTGTGTGAAAGAGTTTTATTGTGGAAGTATGGTGTGGGGGGCTTCTTCCCTAATTTACTCTCCTTTTCCCCTCCTAAGTCAATACTACCCATACCTCCCATACTTTTCTCTTACTCTTCCCATACTCCCTCTACTCTCCTCCCTCATCCTCCTCCATTTTCTTCTTGCACTTTTCCCATGGATACTCTCCATGGAAAGCCTCACCTCCCAAGATCATACTAAGTCCCATTCTACTCCATTTTCCAATCCGGGTATACATTAGTGTTCGGGACGACTAGGGGAGCTTATCAAGCTAAAGAAATTCATAATCCATCTCCTATTCTAAAGAAAGTTATTATGATTTCCCTTCAATGTTGAGCATATGAATTTAAATGCTATGTAAATGTGCTATGAACTAGTTTTGGGACTTGATTGTGTTGTTTCTTGGCTTTGGAAATGATTAGGAAAGCATAATGTTGATGAACATGAAAAGAGTAATGAAATAGTTGATCAACTTTGGGATTGAAGGTGATAGAGGGTTTTAAAGCATGGATTGAGTATTGATATGTGTTCAATATGGTATATAAACTGATTTTGGTTTGTTTGGTGCAGCTAGATGAAGCAAAAATGGGGTTTTGTGGTTTTAGGTTGCAGCTGATGGAAACATCAGCAACCATTCTGGGCATTGGCACGACTAGTGCACGGGAGCACTAGTGGTGCAAATGAGCACTAGTGGTGCAAATGAGCACTAGTGGTGCAAATTTTCACTAGTGGTGCAAATGAGCACGAGTCGTGCACTGGAGCACGAGTCGTGCCCTTGGCCAATCGTGCCCACGAGTCGTACCTAGGAGGCCAAATCGTTCTGAGTAGATTGAGGAAAATTGGCACGAGTCGTGCCCTGGGGCACGAGTTTTGCCCTGGCCTGGTTTCTCATATCAATTTTAGAGCTGTTCAAACCCAATCAAACTAGAACCAAAATGAAATCTCTTTAACCTATATTAAAGTAGAATACTTTGGCTACACGATGACATCTTAATTGATCAAAATGGAATTGTGAAAGTAGTTTAAACATTGTTCGGAAAACGGATGATAAGCTTGATTCGTAAATTCTTCGAAGGGGTTCAAACTTGGGAATTTGATCTTAGACTTTTATTAAGATATTTCAAGGTTGTATGATGACTTAGTAGAAATGGTTTAGGGTACGTGGTGACCTTACTTGCTCCCATACCTTTGGAGATTAGTTTAAAATAGTGTAGAAACTATAGGTTTCACTATTGAGCTAATTGGAAATGTGTATGTATCACATGGTGGCATTGTATTCCAAGTGTGGATTATTTGGTATATGGTTGTATTGTATTCCAGTTGTGGATTATCTGGCATATTGATTATATTGCATCCCGGTGTGGATTATGTGGTTATATGGATACCTTATTTGAATTCATATTCGTTAATGGTATTATGCATAGTGTATTAAATGAATGTTGCACTATAGTATTGATGTAACATGAGTATAAATTACCATGTTGTTATATTACTATCCCTTTTGTGGATTTGATTCAAGTAACTATTATGTGCTTGAGTATTACATGTGATAAGGGGGTATGATGGAATTCAATCAATTACTGATTTGTTCTATAAGTGATTGAAGGTTCATCATACCTGTGACCTTTCCCCCTTGTGGCCACAGAGTGTGCTAGCGATCGTATTGAGCCAAAAGCCTTGGCTGCATCACTGCGATTTGGTGATTAGGGGCAATGCTTCTGTATTAAGCCAAAAGCTTTACAGATAGCGGTGATATTGTTGGATACTCTGATTTAGTATCTGATTTTCTTATATGGATCTCTGGAGTATGAGTCCTATAAGCGGTGAATGTGCTGGAGGCAATTCACCAAAGAGAGGAGTTTCACTCCCACGTTGTACGACTTATTGTTCAGACGGGAAAGGTAAAATGAGGTAACGTAAGGTGTTTATCGCTTTAATAATGTGCTAAGTGTAACCATGCTATGTGCTGCATCTTGTTTGGCATCTTGCTGCATTCATAATAGCTTATTGAGATTTATTCTCACCCCTTCCCTTTTACTGTTTTAGATTGTGCTGAGACAGGTGACCTGAACCAGTGAGGCCGGGGAAAGAGTTTGGGCTCTTGCTTTTGGGATTTGTCAGGATAGGTATATGAGTGGGTTGTCGGAAGTCATATTTAAATATTACTCTTTATAAGTTGTAAGAAAAACTCTTTTGTTAAACAATGTTAATTAGGGTTTTCAATGTAATTAACTAAGTATGGTTATTAAAGTATTTGTTTAAATTCCTCCAAGTGGAGATATTATTATTTGATTTTGTTTATGGGAAATTGAGAATTGGTTTTCTTGTAAAGGCAAATAAAAGTTTTAAAAATCTAAGAGGGGTTTTCTTAGTTTGAGATTCTCAAGCTCGGGACACGTGTTAGGTCCCGGGTTGGGGTGCTCACAAGGCGTGTTGGGTGAACTCTCTAGTTCTTCCCAAACACGTAACTAGACTCCCGGACCCAAAATCTCTCAAAATAGTTTTTTCAATGTTTTCCTCTAAAAACGGCGTGGCGACTCCCAAAACCGAAGTTTTCAAAACTCATCGTATCATTTTCAACACATTAAAAACTCTTTCAAAAAGGGAGAAAATGGTATACGATTTATCTCTTTTTCGGCGAGCGTTCATTCACATGGACAAAGGGATTGTGACATTTGATTATCAAGGAATCAAGCTTTGATGTTATATTTAATTGGGTAGACATAATGATTTGCTAGAAGTCACTTATGTCTTGTGAGGTTGATGTTTCAACTCACTACCAACATAAAATATAATTTCTAAAGGGTCACACACAAAAGAATGAATTTAAAAGGGTGAAATCTGGGCTCAGTGGACGACTCGTCCCGTTCTGGCCCAAGTCGTGCCTTGGGAAGGGACGACAGAATCAGTGAGCAGTCATTAAGGGACGAGTCGTGCCCTACGGGACGAGTCGTGCCCTTTGATTTTGCAAACTGAGATTCTGGCTCGGTTGGTAGGGCGACACACTAGGCCATAAGGCCCGACTCGTGCTCTTGAGGACGACTCGTGCCAGCGGTAAAAAATTGTTCGTACACGTTTTTCTTGGCAGATTTGATTTTGGTTTTTGACAAGAATTCTTTCCCTAATAGTTAGGGATTTATATTTGATATAAATAGAACCCTTTGATCAACCAAAAACATATGAAATTTTAGGGTTTATGAAACACTAAAATTGAGATCTAGATTGAGAAACAAAGATCAATACACTTTTAGCCATTGATTATTGAAAAACGTTTCAATAATCGGAATCATCTAGCAATCAAACAAGAAGCGTTTTTGGTCCGTTCGAGTGTGGATTACCGATAGAGGGTGATTACTTTATCACCAAAAGCTTGAAGCCTTCGATCGTCGATTCATCACAAGGTAAATAACAAGGAGAAGATCAAAAACCTTCATCAACTGTTTTTGAGATTCGTTTTGAGATTTGCTATTGGAGATCTATTTTGAACAAACAAATCGCATTCAAGGTATGTAAATTCTATTTCATATATATTTCTAATCTCTTAATGCTAGACGGATCTTAGGGCTAGGATTTTGATGTTCTTTGTTAAATCTTTCGCTGCGTTTGTAACCCCAAAACCAAACAGTGGTGTCAGAGCCCTGTCTTGCCATGATTAGGATTGAAATTGGCATGCTAGATTTAATGTGATTAATTGTTATCCATGCTATATGAAATAGATCTAGATTTTATGTGTTTTGTTTAGAAAAAACAAGTATATATGATATGCCATGTTCATGATTAATGATGGATTAATTTGATTAGTTTATCGTATAGGTTATTGATCTATTAATATGATTATTTAGATTTGTAATTTCTCAAAATTGAAATCAAAGTGTTTGTATGAAATTTTGTGAAGCCCTATGTTCATGATTATGTTCACATGAGATCTATGTTACAACCATGTGATGTTTGTTACAATGTAAAACCTTCTAAAATGTTTAAGTCTTATGTCATTCCTTGATTAGAACACTTGTGATATTTTAGGGTATTTGATGTAGTTTCGACTCAGTTGGGTGCATCTTATATCTTAATTTGTGATCAAGATGAGATAATGGTTAATGTAGTTTTGACTTAGTTAGGTGCATCGTTCCATGTCTCATGCGTTTGAAATAGGTTTTGACTTAATTGGTGCTTTCAAATGATATTTGACCCAAGGCATAGATGAGATTTAAAACATGTTTTTGACATATGATGTCTAAGAAAATCTCATAAAAGATCTAAGAGTCATATAGTGATATGATTGATGTTTCTACCTAAATAGCTTGATTTCGGGCATTGACTCAATTAAACTAAAATCAAGTGAAATATGAATCTTAACCTACTATGATTATATGATACATGTTTGTATTTGAAGGTGTATAATTTAGTGGGAGTATTTAAGAAATACATTATTTTCTCTTAGATGATAAATGTGTTGATATTGATATATGTTTATATTGTTTGCATATTTTATTGTAGAATGGCTACTCACAATATCAACCCCTGTCACTGCGATCAGTCCTTGAGAAGGACAAGCTTGATGAGAGTGGTACAAACTATTCTGATTGGATCAGAAGCCTAAGAATTGTTCTAAGACAAGAGAAGAAACTGTACGTTCTCGATGAACCCCTTCCACCTCAATGTGCTGCAAATGCTTCTAGGGCAGGTAGGGATGCACATAAGAAACATACTGATGATTCTACAGATGTTGCATGCCTTATGCTTGCCACTATGTCTAAGGCTCTTCAGAAGGACCTTGAGCACATAGAGACAACATTTGATCTTGCTGAGCACTTAAAAGAAATGTTCCAAGTGCAAGCAAGAAATGAGCGGTTTGATGTGGTAAAGGCCCTAACTGCATGCAAGATGCAAGAGGGGCAATCGGTGGGAGCTCATGTCCTTAAGATGAAGAGTCACATTGAGAGTCTCGAAAGGCTTGGTAATCCGATGAGTTTGGAACTCGCCACGGATTTGATATTAAATTCATTGACTGAAAGTTATGGTCATTTCATTATGCACTATCACATGACTGGCATGGATAAGAATCTCTCGGAATTGCATGCGATGCTTAAGACCACAAAGAATAATATCAAGAAGTCCCGAACCGATACTGTGTTAATGGTTAACAAAGGCAAAGGGTTCAAGAAAAATGGCAAAGGTAAAACAAGTGTTGCTAAACCTAAGGCAAAAGTTGCCGTTGCCGTTGCCGGAGAGGCTCCCAAAGTGTCTCAAAAGGATGCGATTTGCTACCATTGCCAAGAGGTTGGTCATTGGAAGCGCAACTGCATGGTTTACAAGGAAGGCCTAAAGGCGAAGAAGGGCAATGCGATTGCTTCTGATTCAGGTATCTATATGATAGATATTTTCCTTTCTATTTCTAGTTCATGGGTATTAGATACCAGATGTGGATCTCACATTTGTTTAAATATGCAGGTACTAAGGAATAGAAGGCTACTCAAACAAGGTGAAGTTGACCTACGTGTTGAGAATGGAGCAAGAGTTGCTGCATTAGCCGTAGGGACATATGATGTAACTTTACCTAATGGCTTAGTACTTGTTTTGAACAATTGTTACTATGTTCCGGATTTGAGTAGGAATATTATTTCTGTTTCTTGTTTGGATAATGAGGGGTATAATTTTCTTATTGCGAATAAGAAATTTTATATTTATTTAAATGATATACTTTATGGTATTGCAAATTCATTTAATGGTCTTTATGTTCTTGATGTTAATGAGAAACAAAATAATTTTGAAAATGTTTATCATGTGGACAAGAAGTCTAAACCGAATGATGTGAACAACATGTTCATGTGGCATTGCCAGCTTGGTCATATAAACGAGAAATGCATCTCTAAACTTCACAAAGATGGAATGTTAGACTCACATGATTATGAATCATATGAGATATGCGAATCTTGTTTATTGGGCAAAATGACCAAACCACTCTACACTAAGAGTAGTGAAAGGGCTAGTGACTTATTGGGCTTAATACATACTGATGTATGCGGACCAATGAGTAGCATTGCTAGGAGAGGATTTCGGTATTTCATTACATTCACCGATGACTAATCTAGATCTGGCTATGTCTATCTGATGAAGTCCAAAAGTGAATCGTTTGAGATGTTTAGAACATTTCAAAATGAAGTACAAAATCAACTTGGCAAAACAATTAAAGCACTCGATCCGATCGTGGTGGTGAGTATTTGAGCCAAGAGTTTGACAATCATCTCAAAAACTGTGGAATTGTTTCAGAGTTGACTCCACCTGGAACTCCACAATGGAATGGTGTTTTCGAGAGAAGGAATAGAACCTTATTAGATATGGTTCGTTCGATGATGAGTCAAGTAGACCTTCCTATATCCTTTTGGGGACATGCATTAAAGACTGCTGCGTTCACACTGAACAGAGTCCCTACTAAATCGGCTCCTAAAACCTCACATGAGATGTGGCATGGAAGAAAACCTAGTTTGTCTTTCATAAAGATTTGGGGTTGCGAAGCTTATGTGAAGAGACTTGTCTCTGATAAGTTAGCACCTAAATCTGACAAGATTATTTTCGTTGGTTACCCTAAGGAAACCAAAGGGTATTACTTTTACAACCGCGTTGAGAACAAAGTGTTTGTTGCTCAATATGGTACCTTTCTTGAGAAACAGTTTCTCAATAAAGAACTAGTGGGAGTAAAGTTGATCTTGAAGAAATTCAAGAACCCGAAAATAACATGGAACCGATAGTAGAGACTGAACCAAGTCCACAAGAAGTTGTGGAGCCGGTTCAAGATCCACAAGTCCATCGTAGATCGGATAGGTTACGATCCGCACCCGAGAGATATGGGTTTCTCGTGTCGGAAAGTAATGAAGTGGAAGTCATTGAGAATGACGAACCTACTTCCTATCAAGAGGCGATGTCCGATCCCAATTCGGATAAGTGGTTAGAAGTCATGGAATCCGAATTGCAATCCATGTCGGATAATCAAGTTTGAAACTTGATTGAGCCACCCGAAGGTGTAAAAACCGTAGGGTGCAAGTGGGTCTTCAAGAAGAAGACTGACATGGATGGGAAGGTGCATACTTATAAGGCTAGGCTTGTAGCAAAGTGATATAGGCAAACTCACGGTGTAGACTATGATGAAACCTTATAGCCTGTTGCCATGCTTAAGTCTGATAGAATTTTGATTGTCATAGCTGCGTATTATGACTATGAGATATGGCAAATGGATGTCAAAACCACTTTCCTTAATGGAAAACTACTTGAGGATGTGTATATGACACAACCCGAAGGTTTTTGTGGATACAAGAAATTCTAACAAGGTGTGCAAGTTGCAGAGATCCATTTATGGATTGAAGCAAGCTTCTAGGAGTTGGAATCTTCGGTTTGACGAGAAAATCAAAGAGATTGGTTTTGTCAAGAACGAAGATGAACCTTGTATATACATGAAATTCAGTGGGAGCGTAGTACTATTTCTCTTATTGTATGTCGATGATATCTTACTCATTGAAAACGACGTTCCTGTGCTTCAGACTGTCAAGTCTTGGTTAGGAAAGTGTTTCTCAATGAAAGATATGGGCGAAGCCGCTTACATCCTTGGTATCAAGATCTATAGAAATAGATCTAAGAGGATAATTGGTTTAGTCAAAGTACCTACATTGACAAGATTCTTAGAAGATTTAAAATGGAAAATTCTAAGAGAGCTAACTTGCCAATGTGTCATGGAGTCACTCTTAGTAAGACTCAGTGTCCTAAGACAACTGATGAACGAAAGATGATGAATGATGTTCCATACGCTTCGGCTATTGGATCTATCATGTACGCTATGATTTGTACTAGACCCGACGTCTCGTATGCTTTGAGCATGACGAGTCGATACCAATCTGATCCTTGTGAGAGCCATTGGATGGCAGTCAAGACGATCCTTAAGTACTTAAGAAGGACTAAGGATGCGTTCTTGATCTTTGGAGGAATGGAAGAAGATCTTGTTGTAAGAGGTTACACAGATGCTAGCTTCCAAACCGACAAGGATAATTTCCGATCGCAGTCGAGATTTGTGTTTATGCTTAACGGAGGTGCGATATGTTGGAAGAGTTCCAAGCAGAGTACTATTGTCGATTCTACTACTGAGGCCGAATATATAGCAGCATCCGATGCAGCTAAGGAGGCAGTTTGGATCAAGAAGTTCATTAGTGACTTGGAAGTTGTTCAATTATCACTAATCCAGTGGAACTTTATTGTGACAATAATGGTGCCATTGCGCAAGCAAAGGAACCAAGGTCACATCAGCGATCCAAACATATACTTAGACGTTTTCATCTCATTCGAGAGTTCATTGATCGGGGAGACGTTAAGATATGCAAAGTATCAACCGATGATAACATTGGGGATCCGCTTACAAAGCCCCTCGCGCAAGCAAAGCATGATGGTCATGTGAGGTCCATGGGTATTCGATACATAGATGGAGCCTAGTGCAAGTCGGAGATTGTTGGTGTAATGCCCTAGGCTATAGTTATATTTAACTTGAACCGTTATGTATCATCTTTATCATTTATTATAGAGTACATGTTTATTTGGTTCACTATATATTTGCATGTTTATTATATTGAACTGTGTCCCTAGTTGCTATGAACAACTAGTATAAGTAGGTAATGAATAATCATGAAGATGATTATATGCATGGAGATACACATTACACTTATGGATACTTGCTAGAGAACGAATACTTGACTTGACCTACTTATGAGAATTATGACATGGTCTGTTGTCATGAGTAAATCTCATGATAGTCGTGTCATTGGAATCCTTAGTACCTGAGATTATCATCGTTTTCCACATGATGAACATTGCGTTTAATATAGTCTAACACTATCTTTAATCGGATAGTAATAAGGGCTATGTTAGCACGATTGGATTCATGTAGGGAAGAATGATAAGTCAAGACGGGATTTGTACCTCTTATGAAGAGAGATGTTTGCTTGGGCCCCTCGATGAATGATGTTGATGAAATGTGTGGCTACACTCAAATGATTTGATAGAGATCAAATGCATTTGGATTATCAACATATTCGGAATCGATAAAGCATTGAACGGAATGAGTTGACATAGGCCATGACTCATGTTCAATTTCACATCATGGACAAAGGGATTGTGACATTTGATTATCAAGGAATCAAACTTTGATGTTATATTTAATTGAGTGGAAATAATGATTTGCTAGAAGTCACTTATGTCTTGTGAGATTGATGTTTCAACTTACTACCAACATAAAATATAATTCCTAAAGGGTCACACACAAAAGAACGGATTGAAAATGGCTAAAAGGGTGAAATCTGGGCTCAAAGGACGACTCGTCCCATTCTGGCCCAAGTCGTGCCTTGGGAAGGGACGACAGAATCAGTGAGCAGTCATTAAGGGATGACTCGTGCCCTACGGGACGAGTTGTGCTCACGACTCGTGCCCTCAGGCACGACTCGTGCCCTTTGATTTTGCAAACTGAGATTCTGGCTCGGTTGGTAGCGCGACACACTTGGCCATAAGGCACGACTCGTGCCAACGGTAAAAAACAGTCTGTACACGTTTTTCTTGGCAGATTTGGTTTTGATTTTTGACAAGGATTCTCTCCCTAATAGTTAGAGATTTATATTTGAATTTGATATAAATAGAACTCTTTGATAAGCCAAAAACATATGAAATTTTAAGATTTATGAAACACTAAAATTGAGATCTAGATTGAGAATCAAAAATCAATACACTTTTAGCCATTGATTATTGTAAAACGTTTCAATAATCGGAATCATCTACCTTAGTAAAAAATTTACTTAGCGCTTATTATTAAGATCGCTATGATAGTAAACGTTTAGTGAAGTTTTTTTTTTTGTTTTTTTTTTTTTTTTTTAGGCAACACGTCTCTCTCTCTCCTTCCAGATTCGCCGCTCTCTCTCTCTCTCTCTCTATCCTTCCGGATCCGCTGCTGTCTCTCCTCTCCCATATCTCTACACACTCTCTCCCTCTCTATCGATTCCCTAACCCCCGCATCATACCCGGCCTTCTTCATCCTCCATGCGATTGCCGGTGAATCCTTCTCCATCACCTCAGATTTCACCCCAATTACCACCCAATTTCGATGGTAGCCAACAACTAGAGCCATCCGTTGACGTTGGAACAAGGAAGAGACGACGACGCTCACGAGGAGCTCGGCTATCCCTCTCCGTCCTGTGTTCGACGCTGTTTAGACCAAGTTAAGGTACTTATTTCTCTCCCTCTGATCCTAAAATCAATTCCCCAAATTTCTAAATCCCTAAAATTTAGGGCTTTGAAATTGAAAACCCTTTTTGGAATTCTTAATGATTTTTTATGAGTAATAGAAATCTGCACTTGCTTTCCCTTGAGATGTGGATATAGGATATATTTGATGAGAAATTTGTAATTGTTTTTCAATTTTACATTTCTATGATGACTTGGCTATGCATGGAGGGATAAGGGATTTCAGATTGATCACACGCCAAGAGAGCATTTGTATTCTGATTGTTCAATTCTGAGAGAAAGTTTGTGTAACGAACAGAACATGAAATGGTTAGAGAAGAACCAACCATCTCAAAATCACTTCATTTGTGTGTTATCATCAATTATAGTATTTTTTTCCTTTATACAGGGAGCGGTTATACCTCTATCAAGGAGGCAAGTTATTGCCAGTTTTATTATTGTTTTACTGTTCTTCATCTTGTTTGACAACCTGTTGATATCATTGTGGTTTTTAACAGCGAGTTCTGCTTCCAGCAGAAGGTTTGGTTGGAAACATTGCTGGGGTTCACACAGAAGCTGTCGCTGTCTCTTTGTCTTCAGGCGAGTCAACTGGGGCAAGACCTAAGACCACTAAGTCCGGCAGGTTGCATGTTGTTGCCCAGCACGTCGACCAAAACAGGTACTGCCTTAGCATCAGGTTCTTTTCAGAATTTTATCAGTTATTGGTAGTGTAACTACAATAAGGTTAAGTTTATATGTTTGGGATCGGTGCAAGAGTTGATTCATGCAAGAAGTATGCAGTGAGAGTGTTTAGTTGCTTATTGAGAATTCAAATGCTACCTTTTGAGCTACGATATGACACGTCTTAATCTATGCAATCTCTTTTGGCATTGGAAAGTCTTGGTTTGATGGTTACTTTTTTGTTTATTTACTTCACCTTCTGTCCCTAAATGAATGCCTAAATTTGCAAAAAAACTTTGTCCCAAAATGAATGTACAAAATTTGGGGGAGTTACCAAATCCTCCATCATACAACAAGTTCTAATGCACACTTAGACTTGTGATGCAATATAGTAAGATCATTGAGGGCTTTTACGTACTTATGGTACTAAAAACGTTTTATTTAAACATATTCAATAATGTCCCTCAAAGTGAATTTTGGACATTCATTTAGGGACGGAGGTAGTATTTCTTTGTGGCGAAATGCACAGGGCGAGGAGGGTTGTGATATGGAAAATCAGTTAACAATATATGGAATATCACGAACTAAAACAATATTGCACCAAGAATAAAATATAAGGGACCTTAGAGCAAGTCAGTCGACTATCTGTATGGCTCCCCAAAGTTTGAACAGAAAAGGGGACTTGTGCATGTATCAAATGTGGCTACGACCTCTCAATGCAGATGTTCTGTTACAACCTGTTGACTCTCCACTGCTTTTATTATCTCCCTTACAGCATATCCTTTGCTTGAGCCCACAAGTCCATTTTTAACGGAATATTATCGGTTTCAGAAAAAAGAGTCACTATTGACCGGTCAAAAAATTAAGAAAGGATCTAATTTGTACCTCATGAAATAATACGAAATATATTTCACTTTTTTAAACTGCTATTAAGAGCAGCTGATGTAATTGACATTACTTTGAATTGTTATTTTAAATATAATTGTCTTGCTTCAATGCTCTGACATTCATGTTGATAATCTAGGGAGTAATGATGACACACGGGAACATTGTAGCCACTACAGCTGCTGTTATGACAGTGATTCCAAGACTTGGAAGTAGTGATGTCTACGGTCTACCTGGCATACTTGCCACTTGCTCATGTTTTCGAATTAGCTGCTGAGGTAAACCATCAGTTGATCTTGGTTGAGTGAACCTACTATTTGAGATAGTCTTGTCATTGACACTGGTTCTATAGTCTATTATGTTAACAGCAGGTGCTGCAATCAGTTATGACTCAGCCCTTACATTAACTGATGGGTCTAACAAAATTAAAAAGGGAACCATGGGAGATGCTTCTGAGTTGAAACCCACCCTTATGGCGGCAGTACCAGCTATTTTAGACCGTGTTCGTGATGGTGTTGTAAAGAACGTTTGAACTAGGCAGTTAAAAAATTAGATCTCACCTTTTCAGTTTTCACTTCTCTTTGATTAATTCCTATTAAAGGTTTGAGACACGGTCTCACTCTCCTTCAAATACACTTTAGGTTGAAGAGAAGGGGGGTATTGCCAAAAAACTTTTTCACATTGCCTATAATCGGCGATTGGCAGCAGTAGAAGGAAGTTGGTTTGGAGCATGGGGAGTGGAGAAGCAATTTTGGGATGCCATTGTTTTTAAGAAAATACGAACAATACTTGGAGGAGAGATTCGTTTCATGCTCTGTGGCGGAGCTCCTTTATCTGCAGATACACAACGATTTATCAACGTCTGCATGGGGTAATTTTTCAATTTATCATCAAGGTTCTTTCTTTTAGTTCACATTTGGAATAAGTCGAGCCCACATGATAATTTAATGTCTTTGTAACAGAAATAATCTCTTAAGAATTGAATCTCGTTAGTTTAGGAGAATAGCTAACTGGCATACAAATATGATATTTCTTCTTCTGGATATATACTTATCTTCCCTAAATGAGAATTCTACTATGTGTAAATTTCTGCAAATAACTTCAGGGCTCCTATTGGTCAAGGATATGGGCTTACAGAGACCTGTGTTGGAGCTGCCTTTTCTGGAGTGGGATGACCCTTCTGTTGGACGTGTTGGCCCACCCCTTCCTTGTGCTTACATTAAGGTATGTTTAAACTTATTATTGCTGATGAAGACTATATTTCCGTTGTTGTACACATGTAATTTTGATGGCGACGGAGGGCCGTGAATTCTCTCCTAGAAATACGGAAGCGAACGAAGATGCGGCAGAAATGCTCTTCTCCAAACGCCGCTGCTGTTTTTGCATACCTTACCGATAATCATCTTCCTCCACCACCCTCGGATTGAATTGGTGGCAGAAAGTGCATGTATCCGACACTCAGGATGATGGATCCTTCTGGAACAGAGGTATCAACGCCTTTAAGAAGCTTCCTGAGTGGTCGGAGATCGTCGCCGGGCCACGTTGGAAGACCTTCATACGCCGCTTC
The DNA here is from genome assembly GCA_022495995.1 of Adenophora triphylla var. japonica. Taxonomy (NCBI): domain Eukaryota; kingdom Viridiplantae; phylum Streptophyta; class Magnoliopsida; order Asterales; family Campanulaceae; genus Adenophora; species Adenophora triphylla. Next base: position 385,237 of record JAFEMH010000213.1, read on the forward strand.
AATCGGACAAAGAGCGGAGGCAAGCAATCCGCCGAATTCCAGTACGATCCTCTCAGTTACTCCCTCAATTTCGACCACGGCCCCGGGAACAATGGTAATTCCGACGAGGACGACGATTTCAGGTTCCGTAATTTCTCGTCGCGGTACGCTACTACGCCTCCGCTGCAGAATAAAGGCTCGATTGAACTCGACAAGGATGGGCACAACTTCATGTAGTTCGTTTCTACCGGTGCAGTTGGACCGGCTCCAGTTAGGAAGGTTAGGCGCCAATATAGAAAGGAAATTAAGTTACCTCTCTGATGGTTAGTGGTCAATTCTCAGCTATTTTGTCATTTTTCTTAAATTTTGATTTGATTTAATTGTTTGCTTGTATTGCTATAAAAAAAAAAAATTAAGTTGGAGTTGCTCAAATACATTAATCCTACCGCCAGATAATAGCGACAGTGTCAAGTTTCTTTTCTTTTTTGCTCGCAAGAATAGAAAAGTAATGAGAGATTAGAACAAAGCTAGGGGTAGTATCACATTAGAATAAAGAGGCAATTGCCTTCAGTTTTAAGAAATTTACATCTTACAACAGCTTTGAGAAAATGAGAGTCACATTTTGACTTTTCACATTAGTCAACAAATTTAGAATCCTTATGTAACATATTGGTACATTGTAGAGAATAAAACTGATAACTTTCATAAAAGTATTATGAGTATTGTGTCCTTTAATTTTGAAAAAAAAAATGAAATAATGACTTTAAGAATATGAATGAGGCTCTTTTTGGAGATGGAGGGAACAACTCTGAAACCGATTTATCATTTTTCTTGACTGGGACCTCTGCCACAAGCTTTTAAAATAACCTGCTCCATCTAATCTGCAAAAGCTATTTTACCCTTTTGCCTTCTTTAGATGAGTAGAAATTTCATACCTGAAATGCCCACCACCCAAAACAGCCAAAGGGTGGCCAAAGTGGTGGCATACTACCAAGGTTTTGTCTGGCCACTAACTGATTGCTTTCATTGACTATTGAGGCTGCTGATGTCTATCCTGAATATTAGTCTACCTTGAGTATGCACAATCCTTAGTTATTTGAATATGTTTGAATTCATTCAACTCTTTCTGGTTTATTGATAGGTGCCCGGCCCCTTTTTTTAATTATAGTAAAAGGAACGTTGACATATAAGTTTATCTTCTTACAATGTCAAAGATTCAATGAGGAAAAGGAGAAAATTAAGGTCTATATTAGGTAACTGTAAGGACACCCAGTTCTTTATACCGCTGCAATTTGATACAAGTTGGTGTGGGCTGAACGATCAATCTATCCGTGATTATATTGAGATTACATTCTTTAATGGTCGAAATTTCTAATGATGGTGTTCCCTGGAACATCTCTTATCATGTTGGCATGTATCGTATGTCTTTCTCTCTAATTAAGGTTATTATCTCATACTTAGATTCCCATAAATTGTTTTTGGCGGACAGGTTGGAGATGATGGTTCACAAAGGAGACAGCATAAAAATGGGGGAAAGTCAAGACTCTCAAAAGAAAGAAACTGTATGTTAATATGGCTATATTCTATCTCATGTAGAGAAGGTAAAGATTTTAGGTCCCATTGTTGTTAACCGCCATACTAATGTTTGGCTTCTTATTATTTTTGCAGGCACATGAAGTTCAAGGTTCAAAGCCTAGATGTGAGTTCAGCACTTTTTGTATTTTTTAATTGGTGAAATGATCCAAAGAACTTGTTATTATTTATTCCCACTTTAAATAAGTTTATATAATTTTTTTCATACCATCACTGTTGTTTTTGGTGATGATTATAATGACAGAAACTATTAATCTTTGCTTATGGAATTTCTGGTTTTTATCATCTGTCGATTTTGCAGGTATGGAAGCCCGATATTGAACATCAAGTGGCATAAGACTTTGAAAAGTATCAATCACCAAATATTGGAATGGCTCAACAGTATCAGACACCAAGTATTGGAATGGCTAATCTTTGGCAGTTCTTCATTCTTGATGCCCATTAATTAGACTTCTACATTCTTTGGTTTGTTTAAATTTTTTGTCAAAGTTTCAAGTCGTGCGAAGGGTGTTAGACTAGTTAGTTTATAACTCTTGTGGATGATTGTAAAAATTATTATTGGTGTAATAAATGAAAGGTTGATTGGTATTGTTGAATGAAATGTTTTTTAGTTCATATTAATTTGTATTTGTTTGATATCTTGATTATAATTCATACTCCCTCCGTCCCAATCTAAATGTCCAAACTTTCCTTTTTGGGCGTCCCATTGAAAATGTCCCATTTCCAAAAAAGGAAAGTTTTTTTCACTATTCAACCCACTCATTCTCTCTCCTACTTTACTTTTACACTCACAACATTCTCTCTCCTAACTATTCCTCCCACTCATTATCTCTCCTATTTAATTTTTTATACTCACAACATTTAAACTTTTTCTCTTTCCTACCTCACTTTTTCTCTTTCTTACCTCACTTTCCTTAATTCTCGCGCCGGACCCATTTTTGGACATTTAGATTGGGACGGAGGTAGTATAATTTGAAATAGGTGCAGATTGAAAAAAATACAAAATAAAATACAAAATAAAAAATGAAAAATAACCTTAGACATCGCTTATTTAAGCGCTATCTAAGCTTGCTTTTTGTAAAAAAAATTGCTTATATAGCACTTAAAAAACGCTACTTAAGATGATTTTTGAAAATAAAAAAATAGCGCTTTTTAAAAGTGCTATCTAAGTTCATAAGCTTATGTAGCCCATAATAAGCGCTATGCTAACTTGCATAGCAGTAGCTTAGCTCTAAAAAAGCGCTATCTAAGCTCCAATCTGTACTAGAAGGCCGTGGCGGTAAAAAGTGCAATTTTTGCAACCAATCAGTCTGATTTCACCATATCACATAATGAGTGATCCCCAATCCATCTAGGAAATTTAAGGCCTCCACAAAATTCAAATTTAAGACTTGTCAATCCGTGTTGAAGGCTTTAATGCATCATCTACTTCTAATTCAAGTCCTTCGAGTACCACCAAACAAAGCTGCTACTCCAGATCATCTCCAATCCGTGAAGACCCTCCTTGCTCGATAAAAAATGTTGTTGAAAATCATTGATGCCATGGTTGTAGATGAATGTGACTCTACTATGGGATGTGATGAAGATCATGACTATCAGCCACCATGCCCCAATAATATCGTTGATGCCTCCAAAGCTGTGTGGAAAGCTTTAGGCGTGCCTGAAGATAACTGGGGTGACTTGGACATTACTTGGTCCGAGGCTTAGGAATTTCTAGTTCATATTATGTAATGTTTTCACTTTTAAATATATATGGTAAATGAAAGAATGTTTATACACCTAAATTTTATTCTGCAACAAATGTATAGGTTCATCCAATAATCAAAAGGAACATTTAAACAAAGGGTCAATAGTTTCTTGCATTGGAGAAGGCATAAACATAGTAATCATTATCATACATAATTCCTGTCGACGAAAAACATATCACAGAAAGAAAGATGGTCACCATTTAATACAGATATAGATGCAAGAATGTGGTACTTCTCCACCCCCTCCCCTCCACGCTAATTATGCATGTCCTCTAATTTTACAACCAATCCTAATAGAAGCCATTCCTTTGTCTTAACTATCCTCACTATAAAAGAATAAGATGACGGAATAAGTTAAATCTGACCACGGTTAGATTACAACCAAATCTCCTCACATAGTACAACAGAGCAGTCATTATTAAAGCAACGGTATAGTTTTGTTTTTGACCGTAAACTTGGAACACTGTAAAGAAAAACCTTATATATACCTAATATCTTATATTTCCTTGTATCCAACATCTAACACTCACAGGAAAAGAGAAAATCAGAGATATGAAGAACTTCATATCAGCAGCATCACTTCTTATACTAAGTATTCTCATTGTTTCACATTCTTCTGAAGTCATAGCTCAAGTTTGCAAGACTAGTGGACTTATAAGGGGTAGAAACCTCCCTCCATGTGACCACGAGGATGGATCTGAGTGCTGTCTCCCAGGAAAACTTTATCCCGTTTATAAATGTTCACCTCTGGTGTCTAACAGTACAAAGGCAATACTCACACTAAGCGACTTCCCAAGCGGCGGGGATATTTCAACATTGTGTGATGGCGAATACCACCGAGCGGATGATCCTATTGTGGCACTTTCAAGTGGATGGTACAACGGAGGTGAAAGATGTCTGCAAAAGATTACTATAAGGGCTAACGGACGAAGCGTAACTGCCAAAGTTATCGATGTGTGTGACTCAACCACAGGATGTAACGTAGACAGTGACTATCAGCCTCCATGTGGTAATAACATTGTTGAAGCCTCAGTAGGTGTATGGAAAGCCTTGCATGTACCTGAAGATAATTGGGGGGAGATGGATATTATTTGGTCTGATGCATAGTCCAAAGTTCTTGCCCTTTCAATATGTTGCGTACTTTTTCCGGTATTTTTAACTTTTGTGATAAATTATTAGAATGTATAAAATCATAAATTTACTTCATAAACAGGCAAAAAACTGAATGGATTATAAGGTTGTCATCTGATAATAGCACCAGAGAAGAACAAACCTATCGGATGCTCAAAGCTTAGGAAATAGTAATGTCTCATAATCGAAGACATTTACCAAAAAAAAAAAAAAGAAACTAGAAAATCCTCAATCCTAAATAATCTTTCCTTCGCAGGGGCGGTATCCTATAGGAGCTTCAACCTCCCCCATTTTTCATCTCTGAAAAAATCTTCAAACAAGATTCAATGAGCAATCTCAAGCTAGGAGTGGAGGTAGAAAGTGCTTACAACCTTCTACCAAAAGATGGCAAAGGTTCATCGAACCCTACGTTGAGCTTCACTTCGATCATCAGAAATACCGCACCACTATCAAAGAGAAAGATCTCAATCCTTATTGGAATGAGACTTTCCTTTTCAATATCTCCGACCCACACAATTTATCCAACCTTACCCTCGATGCTTTTGTCTACAACAACATCAAAGGCAGCAATTCCAGGTCCTTTCTTGGAAATGTTCACATCAATGGAACATCTTTTGTTCCCTACTCTGATGTTGTAGTCTTACATTACCCTTTAGAAAAACGAGGCATTTTCTCTTGTGTTTCTGGTGAGCTTGGCTTAAAAGTTTTCATCACTGATAATCCAACTATCAGATCTTCGAACCCTCTTCCTGAAATGGAGCATTCTTACAACAAAACCTCCCGGTTAGCCCAAGGTCAAAGTCAAACACCGGTCCAGCAAGTGTCCGACTATGTGCCGGATGTGTATGAGTCGAGAGGTTCAAGACACACATTTAATCATTTACCAAACCCAAATTACCCTCAGCAAAAGCCACAATTTTCAACCACACAGAAGCCAGGAGCATATGGGGTTGAGCAGATAAGAGCTAATCCTCAGGCTCCGAAAATAGTTTGTATGTACTCAGGCTCTTCATCACAGCCACTTGAATATGCACTTAAAGAAACCAGCCCGTTTCTTGGAGGTGGACAAGTTGTTGGGGGAAGAGTTGTGCATGGTGACAAGAGAGCCAGCATGTATGATCTTGTTGAGCCAATGCAGTTTCTTTTTGTTCGAGTCGTGAAAGCACGGGATCCTCCAAAGATGTCACGGGGAGTCTTGACCCTTATGTCGAAGTGAGACTTGGAAACTATAAAGGAGTCACACGTCATTTTGAGAAAACTTCTAACCCCGAGTGGAATATAGTTTTCGCCTTCTCGAAAGAGAGAATGCAGTCATCTGTGTTGGACCTTGTGGTTAAGGATAAGGATATAATGAAAGATGACTATGTCTGCTTTGTTCGTGTCGAACTTCGTGATATACCGATGCGGGTCCCACCAGATAATCCTTTGGCTCCGGAATGGTATCGGCTCGAGGACAGACAAGGGGAGAAAACAAAGGGAGAGCTTATGTTTGCAGTCTGGATAGGCACACAAGCTGAAGAAGCCTTTCCTGATGCCTGGCATTCAGATGCATCTATCACAAGATTATGGTACGTTCGTGTTAATGTGATCGAGGTCCAAGATTTGGTTATAGATGATAAAGCTCGTTTTCCAGACGTAATTTGTAAAGGCGCAAATAAGTAACCAAATGCTACGGAAGTGGAAGAGAAGAAGAAGAAAGATAAAGATAAGTTTTCTATGAAGGTTCATCTCCGAGTCTATCTTGACGGAGGGTACCATGTTCTTGATGAGTCAACTCACTACAGCAGTGATCTCCGGCCAACTGCGAAGCAGCTTTGGAAGCCATCTATAGGTATCTTGGAGCTTGGAATTCTTAATGCTAATGGACTCCAGCCCATGAAAACCAGAGACAGAAGGGGAACAACTGATATACTTATTGTGTAGCAAAATATGGTCACAAATGGGTTCGGACGCGAACAATCATTGACAGTTTGAACCCTAAGTTTAATGAGCAGTACTTTTGGGAAGTTTACGACCCCTCTACGGTTCTTACAGTTGGGGTTCTTGATAACAGCCAGCTCGGTGAACCAGGTTCAAATAGTACCAGACGCGAGAATCGGAAAGGTTTGAATCTCTACTTTAAAGACGGAGCGAGTTTATACACACACATATCCATTATTAGTCCTTCATCCTTCTGGTGTGAAGAAGATGGGCGAGTTGCATTTGGCCATACGTTTTCGGTGCACTTCTATGGTTAACATGATGTATACATACTCCCGTCCCCTTTTACCTAAAATGTACTATGTGAGGCCGTTGACCGTGATGCAACTCGATATGCTACGTCACCAAGCTGTCAATATTCTCACAATTACGAATTGAGAGTGTTATGGGTTGGGTTTAAGAGATAGAAATAATCCAATTAATAAGAATTGAATTATCAATTTAGGAGTGAATTATGAATTGAGGGAGAAGACACAGATGAAATTAGAGAGAGAATAGGTGAGAGAGAGAGAGATTAAGAGAGAGAAAAGAAGATTCAGGAAAAATATTGTTATCATTTCCGTTTCATTCCCCTCACCATGCTCAGCTATAAGACGCGTGGGTTACAACGGAAAAAAGGCTACGCCCTTAACAGAACAAAACGACGACGCAAATGGATAACTCTTCCTTCTACACAGACGAAACGACAGCGTTTTCTTTAAAAGAGAAAACGCACAACAAAAACTAAATAACCCGACGCTTCCTAACAACTTATTCCCTTAACCCAAAACGACAACACTGCAACCATCTTCCAATTCCAACTGTCATCCCCAAATCAGCAGGAACCCTAATTGTGACAGAGAGATGCCTGAGAGTTGTGGGTAGCTTCTTGCCCATGGAAAACCATTTAAGACTTGGACATCAATCAATTACAACCTTCACGAGATTAGAGAATTCATATTCTCCGAGTCTTCTGTAGCTCCTACTTCTTTCCCCCTCCTTTTCAATTTTATGCTCCAAATATGTTGTTGATACCAAGCTATCTTTCAGCTTCTTACACCCACTGATGGTCAATCGCCTCAGAGAAGTGAGATTGTTTTGCCAATTCGGCATCTTCTCAAGCTTATGACAATTCCATAAATACAAACTCTCAAGATTGTGAGGTAGCAGTTGCTCTTCATCTCCCAACAATTCTAGTTCTTCACAACTAGATACATAAAGCGATTTCAATTTCCTTAGTATCTGACATGCAACTTCTTCTTTCCACAAATATCTCAGATCATTACATCCATAAACAATTAGATCCTCAACTCCTCCCAAACACTCAATAATCCCTTCATCTAGTTTACTGAGCCCTGATATATACCAAATATCCAATTTCTTAACAGAGCCAACCCCAACCATACTCCTTAGAATCATCTCCCCACAACCTCTCAATTTTAACGATGCAAGTGATGGAATCTTTGGAAGTGAAACCTTTTTAAGTTTCCAACACCCTGACATTTCCAGCTTTTGTAGGCTTGGGAATGCTCCTAAATTTTCATCAACACACCATTCCTCCCAACCTTTCATATCCCAAAAGCTTAGATGTATGAGTGACTGGAAAGCAACATTATGAGGAGAGCAACTTCCCAGAAACTCCGGACCCACTTCTTTCACCCCATCCATGTCTTCAATGCACAACTCCTTGAGTGAAGTTAATTGTCCTAGTGGCGGTAAATATGTGCAATTTTCACAACCAATCAGTCTCACCTTCACCATATCACAGAATGAGTGATCCCCAACCCAACTAGGAAATTTCTGACCACCAAAGAATTTAATTTCCAGACTTGCCAATCCTGTTCGAGGCTTTAGCGCTTCAAGTACATCGTGATCAAGTCGTCCTTCTCGAGTACCACCAAAGTTGTTACTCCAGTTCATCTCCAATCCATGAAGACCCTCCTTGTTGCACGATAAATTTGCCTTCGTAGCATCTTGCACGTTCATCACCTTCTCAATGCCAATTATTGAAATCGTTCCTTGGAGATGGTGTAGTCCCTTCAACTCGGTTATTTTCTGCCCATCGCCCTTGCCAATAATAAACTTTGACAGTGTGCGAAGGTGAGTCAGCAAACCAATCCCCAATGGCATCTCTTTTAATCTTGGTGTATAAACAATGTCCAGATGTCGTAGATTGATCAACTTATGAATGTTTGAGGGCAACTGAACAAGCTTACTGCAGTCATGTAATAATAGTGTTTGCAAGTTATAGAGGTCACAAACAGATTCCGGCAAGTCTGTGATGTCAGTCCTTGAAAAATCAAGATATCGGAGGTGATTAAGATCACCTATTAATTTTGGAACCTCACTTATGAAATACCCATTTAAAGACAGTGCCCGTAAGCACGGTAACTTTGGAAAGTCTTTGAAAACCAGACTACTTAAGTAATAACGATTGCGATATGACATTCCCCGTATTGGTAAAATGGTGCGAAGACACCGAGCTGCATTAAGAGCCTTGAATGTTTTGAAATCAGCATAGTGATGGGAAATGAATGATACGTGTCGTGCCTCTTCAGAAACCTTGTACTGCTCATTACTCACCATTTTATCATCCAAACAAAGATATGTTAGGCCAGTAACAAACTGAGCTAGGTCATTGTTGAAATCATGCATCAGATAGCTTGATTTATTTCCAGTTGAAAGCTGGAAAAATGACCTTGATAGCAGCTCATCAAAATACTCAGAACCCAACTCTTCCATCTGCTCCTGCTCTCCTGATGACTGCTTCAAGAAACCTTGCGACATCCATAACCAAATTAGCTCCTGCTTGTTGAACTCGTATCCCTTTGGAAACAATGAGCAGAATTCAAACAAAGGCTTCAAATACGGAGGAAGATGATGATAGCTTAACCTTAGAGCAGGGATAATTGGGATACTATTATTGCTTTGCAGATCCCATATCTTGCTAATTGTAACTTTTTCCCACTGCTTTAGGCTTCCTTTAGTGCGGAGCAGGCTACCCAGTGACATTGCTGCCAAAGGCAAGCCTTTGCATCTCTTTGCTATTTTCTCTGCAACTTCTTTAAAATCAGGATGCCCATCGAAATTTGGTCTTTCAAAGGCATTTTGAGCTAAAAGAGAGAGACAATCCCCATCAGATAACACCTTCAAATCATAAACTTCCTTAGAACGCATAGTTTTTGCAACATCTTGACTGCGAGTAGTGATTATAATAGTGCTTCTAGGTGCCCCATAACGAAAAGGTTTACATAAAAGATCCCATTTTTCACAGTCTTCATTCCATACATCATCTAAAACAAGAAGAAACTTTTTCTTGGAAAGCTTCTCCCTTAGCTTCTCTTGAACCTTATTTAACTCATTGAACGAGCAACTCTCATCAGACACCTCCTCATAAATTTTCTTGCTTATCTTGAGAACATCGAAATCTTCAGTAACACATACCCAGGCTCTATTATGAAAGGAGTCTTCCACTCCCTCATTATTGTAGAGAGACTGAGCAAGAGTGGTTTTACCTATACCGCCCATTCCCACTATGGAGATGACGTGAACTTGGCCATCGTGATCACTTGCTTTGTCCTCGAGCAACAATTTGAGGATTGCACTGCTTTCTTCATCTCTGCCATAAACACGAGTTGTATCCGGCAAGGACGTTGATTGAAGCTTCTGATATCCTGGCTTTTCAGATTTTCCACCAATGTACTTTAGCAGCTTCATAATATTATTTTGTTCTTCAAGTTTTTTCAAACTATCAGAGATCTTACCAATCTTCCGATCCAAATCATAATTGAAGCTAAAAGCTTTATGATTGATTTTAGGGAAAATCTTAGAAAGGGAGCTTGATTCACGTGTTGCTATCATCTGACGACGCCCAGCATCAGTGAGCAAATCATCTACGACGTCCTCGATTTCAAAAGCCAGCTCCTTAAACTTTTTCAGCCACACATTAAACTGCCTGTCTTCCGGGTCCTCCAGCACCGCCTGAATCATCGGCAGCATATCAGTCCATTTCTCGAGCTTGCGATGATTTCCGCCAGAGGGAATGAAGGACAAAGCAAAAGGGGCCAATTTCTCTATCAGCACCGACACAATCGGAGGGACAACCATTTCAGCCATTATAAGAAGATAAGAAGGAAGAAGAGAAGCAATCAAGGATGAGAAATATTCAGAAGTAAGGTGGAGAGAGAGAGAGATGAAAAGAAAGGGGGATGTTTTGTTTAGATAAGAGGGTGAAGGATATGAGACTTTGTTTCACCGGTAACTTCCGAGAAATGAAGAGGAAATCATTGTGTTAGTTCTTAACTAATGAATATGACATTTTCTATAATATAATCAGAGAAGGAAATTAGGAACTTGCCATGAAGTTGGGAGCAATTGATATTTAACTGATTTAATTTATAATCAAAATCAAGAAAGTCTAAACCTTTGCACTAATGTTGAATTTTGGTAGGAGAGAGATATATAAAAATTATAGGCGAAGATAAAAATAATAATTTTTCATAAATTGACGATAATGTTAATGAATTAATATTACAAATTTTGAAAAAATTTCTAGATAAAATCGTATCAAAAATGTTTTTATATAAAAACGTAATACTCCCTCCGTCCCACACCAAGGTTCCTTGGTGTGGGTTTCACGCTTTTTAAGAAAAAATTTTGTTTGTGTTGTTTAGAATAGAAGAGAGATAATGTCAAAGTTAAATGTGGGGTAGGGAATAGTAGTTAATGATTGATTTTATTGAAAATGAGTAGAGGAGAGAGAATGTAAAAGTTAAAAATATTTAATAGGAGAGAGAATGAGTGTGAGGAATAGTTAATGATTTTTTTTTTTTTGTAAATATGTTAACTTTATAAGGGTATAATGAATGGTTTTTTTGTAAATATATGGAGATGATAAGGGTATAAATATAGGCAAAACTTACCATTTAAGGAAGGGAACCTTGAAGTGGGACAGGCCAAAAGGGAAAGTAGGAACCTTGAAGTGGGACGGAGGAAGTAGTATTTATTTTGGTAAAATAACAAAATAAAAGAGCACGATAGAAATATGATTTTTTTTTTTAAGTAGAAAAAATATAACTTCAAAAAAAAAAAAAAACTAAAAACCATATCTATATCTATATCTATATTATATTATATATACTCGTATAAAATGATGGTTGTATAATAGGAGAGAGAAACGTGGAGAGTCGATGAAATATACGCTTTATTAAAAAAAAAAAAATTACTACTGTCTCCGTCCTAAAATATATGACTTTCTTGTTCTATATTGTGTTCATAAATGATTTTTGTCAATTTATTTTTTCATATTTTGTTTTATACATGCATGATGTATTTTTTTCAAAAAATTATTACTTCAACTTAAAATGATAAAAAAAACTTTAAATGAAAAAGTTGTCATTTTATATAATATAGAGCGGACTGATAATATATACTGTAGTAGAAACACATTTTTTTTAATAAAATAGTAGCAATAAAAACTGAGTTAGTTGGTAGTTAGTGTTAATAATTAGAGCCTAGTGGTCTACAATTACTACTTGTATAACTAAAGTGTTTTGAGCATGTCAATAAATTAAAAGATAAAATAATGTTTTAGAATTATTATAGGAGAAGATTTTAAAAAAATGAATAAAGAATTGCAAGTGGGTAGAAGATTAAAGAAGAGATAATGTAAAAATGAATAAAGAATTGCAAGTGGGTAGGAGATTAAAGAAGAGAGAATGTAAAAGTAAGTTAATGATTGATTTTTTTGTAAATATGTTTAACATTATAAGGGCATAAATAATGGTTTTTTTGTAAATATATTTACATTATTAGGATATAAATGTCCAAAAAAATGTTCAAAATTTGTCATTTATGAAATGTAACTTTTAGTCTGGAACAGACCAAAAGAAAAAATAGGACTCTTAAAGTGGGAAGGAGGTAATATTCACTTTCTCAAATTGAGAAAAAAATAGAGAGAGAGAGAGAGGGAGAGAGATCAAAAGAAAGGGGGATGCTTTGTTTAGATAAGACTTAAGAGGTGAAGGATATGAGTCTCTGGCTCCGTTTGTTTAGCGTAAAACATTTTTCGGAAATTAATTATCTGCAAAATGTTTTCCGTAAAATGAAAATATTTTTCGAAAAAATTGATAAACATGATTTCGGCTGTTTGGTAATGAAAATATTTTTTGAAAAATGTTCGATTGAGTTGACTACAAATTTATCCACCCCACTCACCACCACCATCACCATCCCCACCCTACTCACCACTACAACCCCCTGCCCCCCCCCCCTCGGGTAAAAAAAAATTAATCATTTTAAATTTATTTTTACAACTCCCCACCCCACTCCACTCATCAGCACCACCACTACCACCCCTGCCCCTGCCCCACCCCCCACCCACCCACTCCCCCCCGGTCTGGTAAAAAAATTAATCATTTTAAATTTAACTGCAAAATGATTTTTTTTTACCCAACGGGGTGGGATGTAGTGGTGAGTGGATTGGGGGAGAAGTTGTTAAAAAAATTTAAAATGATTAATTTTTTTGACCGATCGGGGGTTGAGGGAGGATATGGCAGGGGATGGTGAGTGGAGTTGGGGAGGAGTTGTTAAAAATAAATTTAAAATTATTAATTTTTTTTTACTTGGCGGGGAGTAGGGGTGGGGTGGCAGGAGGTGGTGATGGGAATGGGGTAGGGATGGTTGATGTGGGGTGGGTAACGTGGGGATGTATGAAAAATTAGGTGTGTGTATGTGAGGGTGTTACCATTTTCCGGAAAAAGTTTTTTACTTAGGAAAAATCTGTAAATCATTTTACTTAGAAAAGTGGAGAAAATATTTTTCACATTTTCCGGTGCTAAACAAACACCGAAAAATGGGGAAAATATTTTCCGAAAAATATTTTCCCCCAAAACAAACGAAGCCTTTATTTCACCTGTAACTTCCGAGAAATGAGGAGGAAATCATTGTGTTAGTTCTTAACTAACGAATATGACATTTTCTATAAACAGAGAAGGAAACTAGGAACTTGCCACGAAGTTGGGAGCAATTGATAAGCTCCGTTTGTTTCGACGTAAAATATTTTTCGAAAAACGTTTTCCGGAAAATGTTTTACTGTAAAATGTTTTTCTGTAAAATGTTTTACGGAGGTAAGGCGTAAAATGTTTTATGGAGGAAGGGTGTAAAATGTTTTCGGCTATTTGGTAAAGAAAATGTTTTCCGGAAAGGCGTAAAATGTTTTATTTTTTTATTTATTATTATTATTATTATTATTATTATTATTATTATTATTATTATTATTATTATTTTCTATTATTATTTTTTATTTTTTATTATTATTATATTTTTTTATTTTTTATTTTTTATTTTTATTATTATTATTATTAGTTTTTTATTTATTTTTATTTTATTATTATTATATTTTATTATTTTTTTTATTTTTTTTATTTTTTTTATTTTTTTTATTATAATTTTATTTTTTATTATTATTTTTTATTATTTTTTATTTATTATTGTTATTTTTTTATGTTTTATTATTATTATTTTATTTTTTATTATTATTGTTATTAATTTTTTATTATTATTAATTTTTATTATTATTATTATTTTATTATTTTTATTATTATTTTTATTATTTTTATTTTTATTATTATTAGTTATTATTATTATTATTATTATTATTATTATTATTTTATTATTTTATTATTATTATTATTATTATTATTATTATTTTTATTAGAATGAGGAAGTAGAATGTTGTACCTTGTGAAATATGAGTTGTACCTGAAGGACACCATTTTCCGGAAAATGTTTTACCTAGGACAAGATCAGTAAGTCGTTTTACTTAGGAATGTCGTAAAATGTTTTCCGAAAAACATTTTTTCCATTTTTCGGAAAACAATCAAACAGTGAAAAACGAGTTATTTTCCGGAAAACATTTTCCGTGGGCTCAACCAAAAAACGAAAAACGAATTATTTTACGAAAACGAGTTATTTTACGGTGAAACAAACGGGGTTAGACTTATTTAATAATCAAAATCAAGAAACCTTTTTGTTTTTATATAAAAATGTGATAGTGTTTATTTTGGTAAGATAACAAAATAAAAGTGCACTATAGAAATATAATTTTTTTTAAAGTAGAAAAAATGACTTAAAAAAAAAACTTTTTGCAATCCTACTTTAATAATCCTCAGTATATCAGACGGTGGAGATTGATTGGGCAGGTTTGATGATGTCGGGTATGGGGCAGAGTTAGGAGGTCCAACATTTATAATTCGATTTGGATGGCGTTATTCACATGGGTTGTTGGTGGGTGGGGTGCACGGGCCCCCATAATGCCTATAAATAAAAATATAAAAAAAAAAATCCTACCACTCTCTTCCTAGAAATTCTTAATTCTAATTTCTAACTCTATTTTTTAACTTTTTGCAATCCTACTTTACATTATTTTTTTAAATGACAAATAACAATAATATATTATATTGACATATATGTTCTCAGCTATTCGTAGAATTTTAAAATAAACGACACTTAACTAACCAATTTTTTACCCATTTCAATTATTAAAAATGCTTTGGACAATTTGTAGTACTCATTTTTTATAATTTTTTTAAATAAGCGTACAAATTCTACACAAGACTCTCACCCCAAAATCAAGAAAAAAAGAGGGCATTTACCAAAAATTACTTTTAAAAGATAGATATTACAAAATAACCCACATAAGTTAGATATTACAAAAAACTACTTTTTTTTTTTGCGTTTATCTGTCGAACAACTGATAAATGCATTTATCAGTTATAAAAATTGATAAATGCATTTATCAGTTGTTTTAACCAAAAAATCGAACACAAAAATACTCTTTAAAAAACTATTTTTCACTTATAAACAACGGATAAATGCATTTATCAGTTATTTTAACTGAAAAGACAAAAAAAAAAGTAATTTTTTGTAATATCACATATTACATGTTTTTTTTTTTTTTGTAACTAACATCTTTTTTAGGTAGTTTTTGGTAAAAACTCCATATAATTTTCTACAGAGCAATTTAATACTTCCTCCTTCCCGATTCAATGTTCTTAATTTGATTTGGCACGGGTATTAAGAAAAATTAAATGTTGTGAGTATGAAAAATAAAATAGGAGAGAAAATGTGGGTAGGGAGTTTTTGTTGTGAAGATATAATAAAAAAAAATTGACAATTATTTTAGACTTAAAAAAAGTAAGGAATTAAAGATTAAGACAATTGGTGTGGTCCATGTGATTTTACTTTTTGTTAGGGGTGAGCATGGTACGGTTCGGTTCGGTATTGGGGTAAAACCGATACCGAACCGAAATACTTCGGTATATTAAAAACTTATACCATTAGTTATCGGTTTTCATCGGTTCGGTTGTTTCGATTTTCGGTTTCGGTATATGCTCGGTTCGGTTTTTTCGATTTTTAAATTGTTTAAAGGTCTTTATAGAGTCATAGGGTTTTATGCTTATTGGGGTTTCTCAAAAATGCTATTTGGAATTTCTTTTCCGAAGGAAAACAATTTTCAAAATCCAAAAGTTCGAATGACACAAGATTAATTCTTCAATTTAAAGATTAATAGTCCAAAAATAAATACTTCATCATTGAAATGGAACATAAATCTAATTGCACAACTTATATTAACAACTGTAAAAATAACAATTAATATATTTTTGAGCATAAATAAATAAAATATATGCTCGTAACATAACATAATAAATTAACAATATACTCGACATATGTAACAAATCATATAAAAATAATATGATCTTTTAGTTTCGGTTCGGTTCGGTATGATAATCGGTTTTGGAATCATAAAACCGCACCGAACCGAAAAAATCGGTTTTGCTATAATTTAATACCGAACACTAATCGGTATCATCGGTTTTCGGTCTTTTCGGTTCGGTTTTCGTCGGTCTCGGTTCGGTTTTCGATTTTTTCGATTTTCTTGCACACCCCTACTTTTTGTGATGCTATACACGTATTACTAATGAAGAGAGAGAGAGAGAGAGAGAGAGAGAGAGAGAGAGAGAGAGAGAGAGAGATATGAATAGTAAGTAAACTTCAAAAAGTCTTGCTTTCTCTCACAATTCTCAGT
Source organism: Adenophora triphylla var. japonica (assembly GCA_022495995.1). Classification (NCBI taxonomy): domain Eukaryota; kingdom Viridiplantae; phylum Streptophyta; class Magnoliopsida; order Asterales; family Campanulaceae; genus Adenophora; species Adenophora triphylla. The sequence continues at coordinate 401,734 of JAFEMH010000213.1, forward strand.
CATGCACACACCACCACACATTCAAATTATCCCTTCCCTCTTTCACACACACCTCAAGTGTCACTGTCAGCCATTACCAACAACCACCTTTTTATCCACATTAACACACATAGATTTAAATAAAGATAAATAACCATAGCTCTTTACTTCTTTTCTATAATATCGACCTGAAAATAATCTTAACCCTTCAAAATTCTATTCCCACCGTCCCAAAAAGATAGTCTCATTTAAATTTTTTATGGTCAACAACACAAGTGAACTTTGCGAAAATATAAGTATAAATGTCATTTTAGTATTAAAAATGTCAATTTGTTAGTTTTTGACCTCAGTAATTTTGATTAAAATCTGCACTATATAAAAATTTTGACCCCATTTTATTTTATGATAAAGCTAGTGTTATACTACTAATATGTAGATTCCTTGATCCTTAACAAACAAGGATAGGAAGAGAGAGAAAAACAGACTGCAGCACAGATCCATGTGCTAATGGACCCCACTTTGAATTAGTCCAATCCAATCCAATCCAATCCATCCAAAGCTTTACCCCTTTTTTTAATTTTCCCTCCATGGGATCCAGCTGCATAGGAGGAGGCTGACGCCAAATCAGAATTCAAATTTTATTCAATAAAGAGTACTCCCTCCCCTTCCACTTCAAATGTCCTGAGGTAATATTTCACGCTTCTTTAAGAATTTTTTTAAAAAATGAATAAAAAATTGCAAGTAGGTAGAAGATTAAAGAAGAGAAAATTTAATAATGAATAAAGAATTGCAAGTGGGTAGAAGTTTAAAGAAGAGAGAATGTAAAAGTAAGTTAATGATTGATTTTTTTTGTAAATATTTTAAAATTATAAGGGCATAATTAATTATTTTTTTGTAAATATATTTGCATTATGAGGATATAAATGTCCAAAAAAAATTTCAAAATTTATCATTTATGAAATGGGACTCTTAATCTGGGACGGATCAAAAAGAAAAATAGAACTCTTGAAATGGGTCGGAGGTAGTATTCAGTTTCTCTCTCAAATTGAGAAAAAAATCCAGAGAGAGAGAGAGAGATATCAAAAGAAAGGGGGATGCTTTGTTTAGATAAGATTTATTTTAAGAGGTGAAGGATATGAATCTGTAACTTCCGAGAAATGAAGAGGAAATCATTGTGTTAGTTCTTAACTAATGAATATGACATTTTCTATAAACAGAGAGAAGGAAACTAGGAACTTGCCACGAAGTTGGGAGCAATTGAAATTTAGACCGATTTAGTTTATAATCAAAATCAAGAAAGCCTAAACCTTTGCACTAATGTTGAATTTTGGTAAGAGAGAGATGTAAAAATTATAGACGAAGATAAAAATAATAAATTTTCATAAATTGACGCTAATGTTAATGAATTAAAATTACAAATTTTGAAAAAATTTCTAGATAAAATCGTATCAAAAATGTTTTTATATAAAAACGTGATAGTGTTTATTTTGGTAAGATAACAAAATAAAAGAGCACGATAGAAATATGATATATACTCGTATAAAATGATGGTTGTATAATAGGAGAGAGAAACGTGGAGAGTCAATGAAATATATGCTTTATTAAAAAAAAAATTACTATTGTCTCCGTCCCAAAATATATAACTTTTTTTGTTCTAAAAGGAATAACTTTTTTGTTTCTATATTGTTTTCAAAATATTCAGAAGTCAAGCGGAGAGATAGATGAAAAGAAAGGGAAATGCTTTGTTTTGTTTAGATAGGAGGGTGTAGGCCGTACTAGTGTAGGTGTACAAATTTGAATGAAAGTGGGTGGGCCCACCAACTTAGGACTTTAATAATCCTCAGTATAGTATATCAGACGGTGGAGATTGATTGGGCTAGGGCTGTACAAAAAATCCGAGGAACCGGACCGGACCAGTGAAATCGGACTGGACCAGTAAAAACCGGACCGAAAAATTAGTATTGGTCCGGTCCTGGTTCCAAATTTTTATGGAACCGATTATTTATCTCGGTCCCTTTTGAAAAAAATATACGCGGCCCTGACCGGAACCTGATCGACCGAATATATATATATATATATATATATATATATATATATATATATATATATATATATATATATATATATATATAAAATTAACTTTGTTGGTTTTCATGAAGGACTCTTGTCATTTTCTCGGAGTTATTGCAACAAAAGACTTGATATGCATGAAAAACCTTGTGAAAGAAATTAAGTTGCAATTTAAATCTTCATCTACTTAGTCTGTAAAAATAAGTTTTAAAAGTTCACTTACACCCCCTAACTTATTTCAATTTGTAACGTTTTCAATAATATTTTTAATTCCAAAATGAATATCATATCGTAGATTTTGTTATTGTAAAAAAATATATATTATATTGTAATTAACTGTTGATTTTGTTATTGTAATATTGTTCAACAATTTGGTTTTTAAATATGCTTTTTACTTGTAGATTTTGTTATTGTAAAAAATTATATTATAATGTAATTTGTAGAACCGGTGGAACCGGACCGAAATCGGACCATTGGAACCGGACCGATGGGACCGGTCCTATAATATAATGGTCCGGTCCTGGTCCTAAATTTTTACAGAACCGAAGTATTTGGTCCGGTCCTGATTTTCTAAAATTTTGACAAAAATCGGACCAACCCGAACCGTGAACACCCCTAGATTGGGCAGGTTTGATGATGTCGGGTGTGGGACAGAGTTATGAGGTCCAACACTTATAAGACTATTCCCATCAGTGACCCTGACCCGACCCAACCTCAAATAAAATATTAATTTCTCTCAAGTTTATATACACAACACCAACCTTATATAATTTATACTCTCATTAGTGACCCAACCCCAATCCAACCTTTTAATAAAATATTTATTTCTCTTTACTCAAACTTACCTAAAATACTTATAATTTTATTTTTTTAAATAATGTATTAGTAATAATATTTCTAAAATTACCCGTACAATTATTAAAAATAATTACCCATACAATTTAATTCATAATTTATAATTTACTTGATATATTTTTTATTTTATTATTTTATATAATTATCATTTTATTTTTTTATATAATTATATAAAATATATTAATTTTAAATATATATTTACATAAATACATGCCACCCAATTATTGGGTGACATGTCGCAAAAACAAGCAAACAACCTGATCCAACCCCTAGGTCGGCCAATTGCCCCGATCATGAAAAAACTTGACTTTTTATATTTATTTATTTTTTTTTTGTTTTTGGTTTTGTCTGTTATGGTGACCCTCCCTTGAGGGTCACCGATGGGAGTGGTCTAATTGGCTGGCGTTGTTCACATGGGTTGTTGGTGGGTGGGTTGCTCGGGCACCCATATTGCCTATAAATAAAAATATATAAAAAAAAAATCCTACCACTCTCTTCCAAGAAATTCTTAATTCTAATTTCTAACTCTATTTTTTAACTTTTTGCAATCCTACTTTACATTATTTTTTTAAAATGACAAATAACAATAATATAATATATTATATTGACATATATGTTCTCAGCCATTAGTAGAATTTTAAAATAATCGACACTTAACTAACCAATTTTTTACCCATTTCAATTATTAAAAATGCTTTGGACAATTTGTAGTACTCATTTTTAATAATTTTTTTAAATAAGTGTACAAATTCTACACAGGACTCTCACCCCAAAATCAAGAAAAAAAAAGGGCATTTACCAAAAATTACTTTTGAAAGATGAATATTACAAAATAACCCACATAAGTTAGATATTACAAAAAACAACTTTTTTTTTTGCGTTTATCTGTCGAATAACTGATAAATGCATTTATCAGTTATAATAACTGATAAATGCCTTTATCAATTATAAAAACTAATAAATGTATATATGAGTTGTTTTAACCAAAATATCGAACACAAAATACTCTTTAAAAAACTATTTTTCACTTATAAACAACTAATAAATGCATTTATCAGTTATTTTAACTGAAAAGTGAAAAGACAAAAAAAAGTAATTTTTTGTAATATCACATATTACATATTTTTTTTGTAACTAACATCTTTTTTAGTTAATTTTTGGTAAAAACTCCATATATTTATCTACAAAGTAATTTAATACTTCCTCCTTCCCGATTCAATGTTCTTAACTTGATTTGGCACGAGTATTAAGAAAAAGTAAATGTTGTGAGTATGAATAATAAAGTAGGAGAGAAAATATGGGTAGGGAGTTTTTGTTGTGAAGATATAATAAAAAAAATTGACAATTATTTTAGACTTAAAAAAAGTAAGGAATTAAAGATTAAGACAATTGGTGTGGTCCATGTGATTTTACTTTTTGTGATGTTATACACGTATTACTAATGAAGAGATATATATATATATATATATATGAATAGTAAGTAAACTTCAAAAAGTCTTCTTTTCTCTCAAAATTATCAGTCACGCACACACCACCACACATTCAAATTATCCCTTCCCTTTTACACACACCTCAAGTGTCACTGTCAGCCATTACCAACAACCACCTTTTTATCCACATTAACAAACAGAGATTTAAACAAAGATAAATAACCATAGCTCTTTACTTCTTTTCTATAATATCGACCTTAAAATAATCTTAACCCTTCAAAATTCTATTCTCACCGTCCCAAAAAGATAGTCTCATTTAAAAATTTTATGGTCAACAACACAAGTGAACTTTGCGAAAATATAAGTATCAATCTAATTATCCTAGAGATAATAGTAAGTAGACTTCAAAAGTCTTGCTTTCTCTCACAATTCTCAGTCACACACACACCACCACACATTCAAATTATCCCTTCCCTTTAACACACACCTCAAGTGTCATTGTCAGCCATTACCAACAGCCACCTTTTTATCTACATTAATACACAGAGATTTAAACAAAGATAAATAACCATAGCTCTTTACTTATTTTCTATAATATCGACCTGAAAATAATTTTAACCCTTCAAATTTCTATTCCCTCCGTCCCAAAAAGATAGTCTTATTTAATTTTTTTATAGGATTTGAACCCGTAACCTCAATGTCACACGGCAACATTTTACTATAATAGTTTCATCCACCAAAATGTTAATAAAAGTCATTTCCTTACTCTTAGACATAGACACGGGTTGATCAGCAAGCAAATGCCGCTAGCCAATACAATCGTAATACTAAAAAAGGTTAACCTGGCTACAGGGGCTCCCACTATGCGTGTGGTTTAGGGAAGGCCGGGTCAATATCATCCATTACCAACGACCACGTTTTTAAACAAAGATATATAACCATATCTTTTTACTTCTTTTCTAAAATCGAAAAATGTGAACCGTAAAACTCATGACTTTGAAACAATTTAACAATTAAATTTTTTGTTATTATTTAGTTAATAAACTAACTAAATTCATTTAAAAAAACTAACCAAATTTGTTAAAAAACTAACATTTCCTTATAAAACCTATCATTTTAGTAAATTTTATAAAAAATCTAATGAATTTTGAAATTCTATTAATTATTTAATTATTTTCAGTTATATATCTCAATCAACCTGTATTGAAGCGTTGATTTGGGTATTTTCATTCCAAAACCCGGTTCTAAATACTTCTACCAAAAACAAAGTAAAGTTTCTAAATACACCTATATTCGTTCTTAAAGTACTCTGTACTATATTTCCCGTCCCACATCAAATTGGATTAAATTTTTGGACAATGAAAAGTAAAATAGGAGATAAGTAAAATTAGACATGCTCAAAGATACCTGAGAACCGAGAAAACCGACGGGTAAAATCGGAAACCAAAATCCGCTAGAACCAGAACCTGAAAGAACTAGGAACCGTGGGAACCGTAACCGGCGGTTCCACGATTCGAATACGGGTCCACCATTTTCAGAACCGGGAACCGGCAGTTCTTAAATCAGGAAACGTGAACCGTGAAACCCATGACTTTGAAACTATTTAACTTGTATTTTTGTTATTATTGAGTGAATAAGCTAACTAAATTCATTAAAAAAAAAAAAAAACTAACCAAATTCATTAAAAAAAACTAACATTTTCTTATAAAATCTATCATTTTAATGAATTTTATAATAAATATAATGGATGTTGAAATTCTATTAATTATTTAACTATTTTTCAGTTACATATCTCAATCAACCTGTATTGAAGCGTTGATTTAGGTATTTCCCTTCCAAAACCCGGTTCTAAATACTTCAACCAAAAAAAAAAAAAGTTTCTAAATACACCTACATTCGTTCTTAAAGTACTCTGTACTGTTGGTGTATATTTCCCGTCCCACCTCAAATTGGATTAATTTTTTTGGAGAACGAAAAGTAATATGGGAGATAAGTAAAATTAGACATGCTCAAGAATACCCGATAATTGAGAAAATCGACGTGTAAAATCGAAAACTGAAAACCGCTAGAACCGGAACTGTGAAAGAATCGGGAACCGTGAAAGAACCGGGAACCATGGGAACCGTAACCGACAGTTCCACGATTCTAATACTGGTCCACCATTTTCAGAACCAGGAATCGGCGGTTCAGAAACCGAAAAACGTGAACCGTGAAGCCCATGACTTTAGAACCATTTAACAGCTAGTTTTTTGTTATTATTTAGTTAATAGACCAACTAAACTCATTTAAAAACTAACCAAATTTGTTTAAAAAACTAACATTTCCTTATAAAACATATCCTTTCAATGAATTTTATAAGAAATCTAATGGATTTTGAAATCTTATTATTTATTTAACTATTTTCAGTTACATATCTCAATCAACCTGCATTGAAGCGTTGATTTGGGTATTTCCATTCAAAATTCCGCCGACACTTTTTTATACTAACGTTGACAATTTTTTACACTAACGCTAATATTCACTTACACTGACACTTAATAATATATGAACTGATACTTTTTAAACACTAACATTGGCAATCTTTTACACCAACACTTTTTTACATTTTTGTCGACACTTTTTTATACTAACACTAACATTCTTTTTACATGTACACCGACACTTAGTCATACATGTACTGCACTCAAAACATACAATGCACTAACACCACCCCAATAGCAAATTCTAATATCTCTCTACTCACCTTCCAAACTCAACCACTCATGATACCCATTTTATTCCGCATTGAATAATCAAACTCATTCCACTAAACCATCTTCTCACAATTCACAAAAAAAAAAAAAAAAAGAGAGAAAGAGGAATAATGAGCCTGTAACGCACAAATGGTCTTTTTAATACCAATTGGGGTACAACTCTTGGCTGGCTGCTTTAGTTCACTGTCCTCATCGTCGAATTGGGGAAACGGTAATTCAATTACGAACATTAATAGTAATTCAATTGATTGAGTGTGAATGAGAGAGAGAGGGAGAGGGAGAGAAATTCAATTGATTGAGAGAGAGAGAGAGAGAGAGAGGGGGGAAGAAAATTGTTTAATCCGAGTGGAGAGTGGTTATGTAAGTACCCAAATCCGGATCGTTACAATCCATTAACTGGCCCTTTTCAAGTTAACCAGAATCCGTTAACTCCCCCTTTCCGAGTCAACGAGACTTCTCAGGACTGCCCCATGCATCCAAATTTCAAAGTGTAATCAACACACGTTCTCACACGTAAAAATACCACTTTCCTCGAAATACACAATTTTCGGGGTCTTCCGGGATTTGATTTGCTGTTTTTGAGAGTCTCGACCTTCCGGAGGTCATAACTTCCTCGTACGAACTCTGTTTTGGGCCCATCGCATATCAAATCGAACGCGAGAACAAGATCTATACTTATAACTAATTTAATTAGGGAAAATAGCCAATCTGCAGAACTGGCCGTCCGGCCTGTTTTACTGGTTTTACAAAACGTGTCTATATCAATCAAATTCAAGGCCAAAAGACCAAAATGCCCCCAAAGGGAGGGATAGGCCGTCCGGCCTGTTTTACCTGGTAACTAACCAGGCTAAGTAATCCTTCCTCCTTCTCCGCTCCTCCTCCTATAAATACTCCCCCTCCTACATTTCAACCTCACCAATTTACTTTCCTCTTCACCCTGGCAAAAGGCTAGTCTTTCTCCACTCTTCGGGGGCCCTCGTGCTACTCGTCGGTGGAATTCTCTGCTTTTCGGGGGCCCTCGTGCTACTCGTCGGTGGATTCTAATCCTCAAGAAACACGTGCTAAACCGACCCAATCGAAACTCTGCCCAAATTCTTAGGCTTTTAAACACCAAATAAAGGGGAAACGCTGCCCGATTCAAAATCAAGATTTGCCCCGGAAACACCTCGATTTGCATGAAAACCACGTTTTCCAACTAAACACGAGCCAAACACTTCCGAAACACCTCTCAAACACTAAATCGTATCCCGTATACGCCTTTCGAGCCAAAGAGTCAGTCCCTAGCCATAGGTAACACTCCCTTTCTAAACTCCGTTTCGTCTCGATTTACGTGCCAAACGCTACTTTCGATTCGGTCGAAGTTCTCAAAATGTAGACGGAACACCGTCTACGGGTCTCGAAATGATCCTCCCTCTATCATCTTTTCTCCCTCGAGAGAAGTGATTTTGGGTTAAAACGGAGATCGAGTCCCGTTTTTACTTTATGTCATTTACCGTCCGAACCGTTCGATTCGTCGATCGCACTTTTACCGTCCGGATCGTTTGATCCGTGATTGTCATTTACAAGTCCGAATCGTTTGATCCGTTGATATTGCTATTTACTTTACGCTCTTTACAAGTCTGGATCGTTTGATCCGTTGATATCGCTTTACTTTACGCATTTTACAAATCCGAGTCGTTTGACTCGTTGATTCGCACTTTTACCGTTCGAACCGTTTGGTTCGTTGATACCGCACTTTCAATACTGTCATTTACAAGTCCAAGCCGTTTGGTTTGTTGATAGTATTTCCTTTCCAAATGTCCGAGTCACAAAATGACTCGTTGATCGCATATTACTTGCCATCATTTTCATCAAAATGGGTAACATCGTAATGCCCGGTTCAAAACCAAGTTCGTCATTCGAACTCCTTTTCAAAACCCCTCAAAATCGACGTTTGTCATTCAAATGCTCATTTCCAACTCAAAATCGACGTTTGTCATTCAAACGGTCATTTCCAACTCAAAAATCGACGTTTGTCATTCAAACGCTCATTTCCAACTCAAAATCGACGTTTGTCATTCAAACGCTCTTTTCAAACTCAAAACCGACGTTTGTCATTCAAACGCTCATTTACCAAAATCAACATTTATCATTCAAACCAAGATTAAAGCTTGTCATTCAAGCTCCTTTTCAAAATCAACACAAACACACACACACACACTTTTCGAGAAAGGTAGAAAGACTCGTCATACGAGACATTTCGGGTGATCTCAATATACTCTTCCCGAAACGTAACGTGACCTCCGAACCTAACAATCTCTGTTCGAAAAAGCCTTTTCCTAAGTTTTGGCTACCAATCAAAACGATCTCCTTTTCAAAAGTCTTTTCCTAAGTTTTGGCTACCAATCAAAACGACCTCTTTTTCAAAGCCTTTTCCTAAGTTTTGGCTACCCATCAAAACGACCTCCTTTTTCAAAGTTTAGGCTCATAATACAAAACGGCATGGCGACTCTCTCTTTTCAGCGAGGTCCAAGTTGCGAAAGCCGCTCGCCGAGTTTCGCGCGCGATCCGGGTAATTTCAGTTGGCGACGCCGCTGGGGAAGTGACATGTTTTTTCAAAACTCCTTCGTTTTAAAAACATTCTGTGGGTCAAACTTTCGTTTACCCTTTCTCATTTTTTGTGTGCGTGTGTTTTCTCCATGTGTCTTGTTACTCGCTTTTCTTTTCAAAAAAGGAAATTTCAAACAGCTCTGATTTCAAAACGTTGTGTTGTTTAAAAAAAAAAGATGTTGCTTTTCATCTCTTTCAAAATCATAACATGTTCGTGCATTTCCGTTCATATTTGATTTTTGTGCTATATTCTGAACTGTGCATAAATTCTTTAAAACCCATTCTGAAAATCTCTATTTTACTTAGAAAAAAGAATTTAGTGACCGCACACTACTTGCACTGCTGCCTCGGTACACCGCACGCTATGCGCACTTGCCTCGGCTGCACACTGACAACCTCAACCCGGGGTGACTGGATTCGATTCGGCTTGATTGGTCTGCCATACACGTTCCGAGCGCGCACGGGGTCATCCCAAACAGCCCATCCTAGCCCGTGTAATCCAAAGCACTCTTTGTGTCACACTTCGTCCAAGACCTTGGTTGGTTTTTAGCTTAGTTCGTGTCATAAAGCCCAAGTGTATGCTTTTACGCCGATCTCTCTCACAAGTCAAACTTAAAAGTTGAGATCGAAGGTCGTTCTCGACCCGAAGTCTTAGCTTTTCAGCCTTGACTTTGACGCAGAGCCGCGCTAAAAACATACCCGAAGGTTCAATGTGATGACGTGTCATCAAACCCTCAACGTATGCACCATGCCAGCCACAATTTGGCCAACGCCAAAAGCTAAGACCCCTCGCGCAAGCGAATCAAGAGATGCCGAAATTTCAGCAGCCGAAATTTCAGCACGATTTCTGCCTTAACTTAAGGATGTTGACTTCGACCGTGACCCGCATGTCACATACGTTGAAAGTTTACATGACCAGCTAGCCTCAAGTTCACTTTTCCCTTTGTCGATGGAACCCGCTTGCCTTATAGGACCCTCGCTCGAGATTGTCCGTCCCGGAAAGACGATTTACAAGTGAAAACGAGGGGCTTATAGACATAGTGTCGGGATCCACTGACTAAAGCCCTAGGTTAGTTGCGAAAAAGAAGAGCAATCTTTTTCAACCATTTAAGACTCTGAGAAAGACATATTTTTAGTAAACTTAAACATTTAATAGAATAACAATTGCATGGTCCCATTTCGGGAATCTTTCAAAATCGCGACCTTTCTCGGTCCGATCTCCAATCGTGACCTTAGCGGTCCAATCCTCAAATCGCGACCTTTCTCGGTCCGATCTTCAATCTTTAATCCCGACCTTCGCGGTCCGATCTTCAATCTTTAATCGCGACCTTTCTCGGTCCGTCTCCAATCGTGACCTTAGCGGTCCAATCCTCAAATCGCGACCTTTCTCGATCCGATCACCAATTGTGACCTTAGCGGTCCAATCCTCAAATTGCGACCTTTCTCGGTCCGATCTCCGATCGTGACCTTAGCGGTCCAATCCTCAAATCGCGACCTTTCTCGGTCCGATCTTCAATCTTTAATCCCGACCTTCGCGGTCCGATCTTCAATCTTTAATCGCGACCTTTCTCGGTCCGTCTCCAATCGTGATCTTAGCGGTCCAATCCTCAAATCGCGACCTTTCTCGGTCCGATCACCAATCGTGACCTTAGCGGTCCAATCCTCAAATCGCGATCTTTCTCGATCCGATCTCCAATCGTGACCTTAGCAGTCCAATCCTCAAATCGCGACCTTTCTCGGTCTGATCTCCAATCGTGACCTTAGCCTTAGCGGTCCAATCCTCAAATTGCGACCTTTCTCGGTCCGATCACCAATCGTGACATTAGCGGTCCAATCCTCAATCGCGACCTTTCCCGGTCCGATCTTTCATATCTCGACCCTTCGCGGTCCAATCCTCAATCGCGACCTTTCCCGATCCGACCTTTCATATCTCGGCCCCTCACGGTCCAATCCTCAATCGCGACCTTTCCCAGTCCGATCTTTCATATCTCGACCCTTCGCGGTTCAATCCTCAATCGAGACCCTCACGGTCCGATTTCAAATCTCAAATCTCGACCTTCGCGGTCCAATCTTCAATCGCGACCTTTCTCGATCCGATTTCAAATCTCAAATCGTGACCTTCGCGGTCCAATCCTCCAATCGAGACCCTCATGGTCCGATTTCAAATCTCAAATCGTGACCTTCGCGGTCCGATCCTCAATCGCGACCTTTCTCGGTCCGATATCTCTAATCTCGACCCCTCGCGGTCCAATCCTCCAATCGAAACCCTCACGGTCCGATTTCAAATCTCAAATCGTGACCTTCGGGGTCCGATCCTCAATCGTAACCCCAGGCAGTTGTCAGTTGTGTGCCCATGGTATTGGTGGAAGGTGCAGTACTTGCTTTTGTCGGCATTGGCTGTAGGGTTCTTTGGTTTGTAATTTTCATCAGGCTTGAGGAGGCCTTCTTTGATTAGTCCTTCCAGCATTTTACTTAGAGGCATATCCAGCTTGTCGAAGCGTACGGAAGGTTGCTTGGAGGAGTCGTTGCTTTGCAGGGCTGGGTTTCTGCTGCTTGACTGCTGTCCCTAATATATGTAGTTGATAGAAGTATCTTTCCCTTTGTCGGGGGCCGGTGCAGGATTGAATGCAGTTGTTGATCTGTATCTGTAAGACGGAACTGTAGCCAACTTTTCTTTGAGGTCCTTCTCGAACTGTGAGCCCGCATTGACCATAGCTCGGAGATCCGGGAAGAAGAGATGGCTGATGAGTGTTCTGATGGACGGCCTCAAGCAGGACTTGAAGATCCGCATCTGTTCGTCTTTGGAGAGTGGCTTCATGATTTCGGAGAGTTTTCAACTCCACCTTTTGTAGAATTCTCCCACACTTTCGTCTATTTTCTGCTCGGTGGTGATTAGGTCTTCACGACTCGTTTCCCACTTTAGGTTGGATCGGTACCGCTCCAGGAAGATGTTGCTGATCTGATCTCAGGTATGGCGATCTGCAGGCTTGACCCTTAGGAACCACCGTAATACTGAACTCTTGAGAGTGTGCTGGAAATGGTCGGCCATTTGCTATTTGCTGGAGGGTTGCTCCTTTTGCTCTCATGCCGAGAACGTAGGTGTCAACATGTGTCTGTGGGCATTCGGTCCCGTCGAATCTGTCAATTTCTGGCATTCTGAACTTGGCAGGGAGAGGTGTGACCATTCCCGAATCTGTAGATCTGAGCATTTCTTTCTTTGGGCTGCCCAATGCTGGCTTTCAGGTCCTTCGTTTGTTCGACCATCCAGGCCAGGGTTCAGTAGTGGACTTTGAGGCTCGGGGCCGGGTGCTGCCATTAGAGAAGCAGTAATTAAAGATGGGAGGCTTGATATATGTGAATATATGGGGGTCTTTTCTGGGTTGTATCGGGGTTTCGTCCCGATGTTTTGAGGTTCGTGTATAGGCAACGGGTTGAACCGGGAGGATACTGGAGGATATTGAGATATGTTTGAGATGGCCCAGCGCTGGTTATATTGAGTGATGGGGGTAGAACCGGCTTGGCCATATATGATGGGGGTGCCTTGAGAGGTGGCAATATGAAGTCTCGGTCAGTTGTTTCCTTGATTTGAAGGATTTCCATAGTTTGACGGGGGAGGAACCTGGTTGAAGGTTTGAGGAGCTGATCAGGAAGGATCGTCGTCCTCGATTAGAACGAAAGTACCACCTGGTTGGGGGATAGCTGCTATACCCCGTTCATTCAGAACGAAAGTACCATCTAATTGAAGGTTTGGGTCCAACCATCAACCACAAAATGCTAAAAATATACAATAAAAAGTTGCTAACCTAAAAAATGAATATGCCCTTCGTCCCGCTTGAAATTTAGACAAATTTCCATTTTCGGCGTCCCATTATAAATTAGACAATCCCAAAATGGAAAGTGTTTTATATTTTTAAAGGACTTTTTACCAAAAACTCATTCAAAAACATGCTATTTACAAAAAAAAACATGTAAGTTGTGATTTTACAAAAAACTATTTAGCTAAATATGAATATTACAAAAAACTATTTTTGCACCCAAAACACACACCCATCTCTCTTTACCCTCTTTATCTTTACCCAACCCAACTCCGGTAAAGAGCTTCCCTCCGGCGACCACCTTCCCCACCTCCGGCGACCACCTCCACCCACACTTTTTTCTCTCCATTTTCTCTCTCTAACCAAACCCACCTCCGACAACTACCTTCTTCACCTCCGGCGACCACCTTCCCCATCTCCGTTCACAAATCCGGCAATAGATCCATCGGGTTCAACGGCAATAGATCCAACGACTTTAAAATCGCCGAAGAGCAAGTATTTTCAACACTAACCCCCAAATTTCCCGGCAAGGAGCAGCCACCTCCTTCCTTACCCTCATTCTGTTTCTCCGTCGAAGGCTGAGTGAAGAACCCTAATTCTTCCAGAGGCGGTCCATAACAGCTGATCAAAGAGCCTTCAAGACCTCCGCTTGCAGGATCTGAAAAGCCGACGGAGTTACGGCCGTTGCACCTAATAGGACGGAGCTTCTGAGGAGGAGGCTGAGTGAAAAGCCCAGGTGAGTGATCGTTACTGGGAAAGTGTGTCAAGTTGTCGGGGTAGAGAACGACGTCGGTTGGCATACAACGGTCGCCGGTAAAGACTTCCATTCAGGTGTTTGATGACAATTTTGAGGTAAAAAGTAAAGCGGCGGCGAGAGCTTTTTGGATTGGGTGAAAATGGACAACCTTGGTAAACTGAGGGGTTGTTGAATGATTGCCCCTCTACTTGTTCTTATTTACCACATTACCAACGCTATAAAGTGCACATGTCGATGTTTTCTTCCCTTCAAATTCTAACAGTTTCCTCCTCCATCTCCGGCCAAACCCACCCAGCACCTTACCAATCAGCCATTCAGTGCAACGAATTCACCGGCTGTATTGACTGAGAAGAGTTTAATGGTGAAAATGATGGAGGTTTTCGGAATTTTGATGTTTATCAGTTGTTTATCAGTTGTTTATCAGTTGTATCAGTTGTTTATCATGTTTATCAGTTGTTATCAGTTGTTTATCAGTTGTTATCAGTTGTTTTATCAGGTTTATCAGTTGTTATCAATTGTTTATCAGTTGTTATCAGTTGTTTATCATGTTTATCAGTTGTTTATCAGTTGTTTATCATGTTTATCAGTTGTTTATCATGTTTATAGTTGTTTATCAATTGTTTATCATGTTTATCAGTTGTTTATCAGTTGTTTATCAGTTGTTTATCATGTTTATAGTTGTTTATCAGTTGTTTATCATATTTATCAGTTGTTTATCAGTTGTTTATCAGTTGTTTATCAGTTGTTATCAGTTGTTTATCAGTTGTTTATCAGTTGTTTATCATGTTTATCAGTTGTTATCGCTGTTTATCGCTGTTTATCATGTTTATCGCTGTTTTTCGCTTGTTTATCAGGTTGTTTTATCAGCTTGTTATCATTTGTTTATCGGTTGTTATCATTTGTTTATCGGTTGTTATCGATTATTTATCATGTTTATCGCTGTTTATCGTTGTTTATCGGTTATCGTTTATCATGTTTATCGCTTGTTTATCGCTGTTTATCATGTTTATCGCTTGTTTATCATGTTTATCGATTATTTATTTATCGCTGTTTATCATGTTTATCGCTGTTTATTGGTTAATTTGTGGTTCTATATTCAAGGCTCTTTTGATCGAAGAAGCCGGACCAAAAAAGGCCTAGCTTGGCCCTATGATGTATTCTCTTTTGTAATTTTATGAAATTTATAAGCAATTGAGCAGAGTGAGCTATTTAGTGATGAGTGTGCTTAGCAGCCACATGGGAATTTCATTTTGTTTTTTGTTTTGATTTGGCTCAGCAGCATTTACATTTTTTATTAATTCATAAGTATCTTACTGTAACTGAATGTTTTAAATTTTATGTTTATTTATGTTTTTTTTCTTTTTCTTTCTTTTTTTTTACGAAAATAGTGCTTTCAATTTACAAAAGTAGTTTTTTGTAATTTTTATAAAAAAAATTTGTAATTTCCATCTTGTGTGTATTTTTTTGTAATTTCCATCTTTTAAAATGAGTTTTTTGTAAATGCCCCATTTTTAAATCAGTGGGTCCACTCGTCGTACTCACAATAATTATTCACTATTCCCTACCCCCTTAACAACCCCTACCCCACTTTCACAACACCGCATTATTATACACTTTTTCCTTAATCCCCGTGCATCTCGTTTTGTCTAATTTCAAGCGGGACGGAGGGAGCACTTGCCAAAAATACATAAATAACTTGGTACTCTTAAACGGAAAAAAAGGAAGAAGTATAACAAAGACAAGAATAACCCAACACGAGATAAAAGGAAAAATGTTAGGAGAAATAGGCAACTCACAAAAAGGAGGACAAGGTTCAGGAAACTCACCCTGCACACACAGCAAATGGCTAACGATGTTTCCAACTGTTTCAACAAATCAATCTGCATATCTCTAGGAAGCCTTTTTGCCATTTTTCCAGAAACTCTACTGACTGAATA
The DNA here is from genome assembly GCA_022495995.1 of Adenophora triphylla var. japonica. Classification (NCBI taxonomy): domain Eukaryota; kingdom Viridiplantae; phylum Streptophyta; class Magnoliopsida; order Asterales; family Campanulaceae; genus Adenophora; species Adenophora triphylla. Next base: position 417,919 of record JAFEMH010000213.1, read on the forward strand.
AGAATTGAAACCCTTGACAAGTAATGGGTGGTCACAGGCCTGGCGAAGACGCAGAAGCATCAATAGAATATTTGCGTAATTTTGCTTCAATGTGCCTGCAGCAGCATAAGCCTGCAAGACGAAATTTTAAGTTGTTAGAAAATTAAAGGAACTACTTTTGGTGTTCCAAACTTGTCAAACAAAAGCCTACTTTTTTTCACATCTTTATAGTACTTTCTAATATCCACGCTGTTGTCAGAAATCTTTTAACTCATTAATACACTTCATGTTTTTAGCCCAACAGACATTGCATATACCCGTCCTTTATAAGCTGTGAAGCTTATGCCTAAAGATCACTATTGTGTTCATTTTCTTCAGGTTATCCACAAAAAAGTTCAAATAATCAACATGAGAAATAGTCCTTTGATGAAGAACAGTCTTGATAGCTGCTCTCCAAAGTTGCATTTCTCCAAAGTTATTTTCTGGCTTTTACTTTCTCTTTGGGCTAGCTCTTTTTCATGTACTCCCTCTGTCCCATAAAACATTACCCCTTTTACTATTTTGGGCGTCCCACTTTAAAGTCCCACTTTCCTAAAAAGGAAAAAAAAATTACTATTCTCTCCACTCATTCTCTCTCCTCCCACTCACAACACTTTTCAAATTTACTATTCTCTCCACTCATTCTCTCTCCTCCCACTCACAACACATACTTTAATAACATTATTTCTTATTTTCCGTTCTCAATAGTAAAGGGGTAAAGTTCTCCGGGACGGAGGGAGTATTCATTAAAACCATGAATCCAAACTAGGTTTACCTAAATAAAATATAGATACAAATCAAGTTTGTCTTACACCTGACTACTATTAAATGTAACTTCAGGTTTTCCTGTTTTCAGTTACTTAATAACATAGTTTATAATCTGAACAATTGTACTTCATTCAATCTAGTTCTTACACATAGTTAAAGTTTTTATCTAGGCAAACAATCAACAAATTTTCAATTTATGTCATAGTTTTTGTCTTCCGTTAGCTAAATTGGACAGGTTTCATGCTCTATGTTTCATTATTTATGCCATTCTTCTCAAGTACATTGTAGTAGTTGATGCAAATAAAGTACAGTGTGTTATCTGTAAACTTCGTGAAAGCACGCTGCATTGAATGGTCGTTTACCCGTTCATAATTTCTCCATTAGCGAATGATATCCTGAGAGAAAATGTGCCTACCATCGTTGCTGCTATAGCAAGGTAACCTTACGACCCGGGGCAGAACCACGTGTACCTAACAGGGTGCACGTACACCCGGTTACTTCTCAATATTTAATAATAATAAAATAGTTAAGACTTATTCTATTAGAAATAAAACAAATATACTCCCTCCGTCCATTTACATACTTCACACTTTCTATTTTGGGCGTCCACTTACTTACTTCACACTTTGTTTCTTTCCTAAAATGGAAACTTTATATTATTAAAATATTAACCCTACCCCACTATAATTTACTATTCCCTCCACTCATTCTCTCTCCTACATTATTTTAATACTCACAACACCATTATAATTTACTATTCCCTCCACTCATTCTCTCTCCTATTTTACTTTCACACTCACAACACATTCAATATAATACTCCCTCCTTAATAAACGTGTAAACAGTAACTGTGAACTATGTAAATGGACGGAGGGAGTATATGTTTTTGTATATTCCTAGGATCAATAAACGCCTTTAGCCCAGTGGTTTGAAACACATGTTCTAATGCTGAAGACCCGGGATCAAATCCTGGTAGTCACTTTTTTTCTCTTTTTTGCTTTCTTGTTGTACTCCCTCCACCCCACACTTCTTCTATCATTTATATAGTATAGATAAATAATGTATATATAAATATATATGCAATTATTCAATTGACTAAAAAACATTAATTGATTGATTAAACGCTCGTTTGTTTTTATTCAGAGGCTCTTAAGGGGCATTAGGTCTGGTTCTTTCAGACCTTAGTAGAATAAGTGTGGTTTTTTTTTAAATTCAGATATGATAGGCTCTGAACAGCCTCTTAATCTTCAGACCCAGAAATGAGTCTTATTTGCCCCTTAGTCGATTTTTTTCATACATATTCCTTCCATAAACTAATTTCAAAAAAAAAAAACACCCAAACACTAGATCAACCACGATACACGCCATTTCTCTGCTCCATTCAATGTCGTAATCCTAATTCCCCTTATGAATTCAGACTAATAATCAAACAGGTTGAATAATTTAGAAATCAGTCTTCATACGCTACCTTTCATGAATTCAACCAATTTCAGATGTGATTTCAGATTTCAGACTTTACACTTTTTTAAAAAAATGCCAACTAAAAAAATTAACATAATTGTGCACCCACTTAGAAAATCTCCTGGGTCCGCCACTGATTACGACTACGAAATACAATGGACAATTCATTGGCCAAAAGAAGAGTGTTTGATATGCATAGTTGATTTTCATTTTCACAGATTAAGCGACAAGGTGAGTTGGTGTTATCAAGGCTCTGGTTTGGCACAATCATGGGTTTGAGTCAGCTAAATTACATATGTTGCGGGAAGAATTGTGATTTAATGTGTTGACATTATGTTTGGTTTGTGATGCCTTGGTTGTGGCATGTTTATTTATCATGGCGTGCAGAGACCGGTCACACGTGAAGGGTAGTGTTACAGCTTTGATATGTATAGTTGCTTCGCTCTTTCACAACTTAAGGTTTTAAATGACTGGGTAATTTATTTATTTTCATCACAAAAGATATATGAGTTGGGAAATTAGCAAGAGGTATAATAAGTTTCACAAATACCTTCCATTTTGATATACAATAGGTATATTAAGAAATAACAAGTCAATAGGATGGTGGACCCATAACTTTGTTTGTGAAGGTGTAGTGCATATACAAAGTAAAAGAAAAGGTGAGCACGGCATCTGTAGTTTAATTAACTAACGACTAAAAAGGCAATAAAAATAACGAAAGGAAATTAATAGTAGCAGAACAAAGAACAAGTATCATCAAAACAATCATTTATTAGGAGTTTAGTTAATAATGCCAAGTATATAGAGATGAAAACTAGCCATACTTGATCATCTCTTGGTCCCATGGCCTCCATGGGCCTCTGAAGATTTACCAAGCTAACATTTTGATTGTCACTCTCCATAGAGACAAGTAACCATATAGGACGAATAACAAGATAAGAGGTGAAGAAGGTGCTATATTAACCAACATTTTCATGATCTCTCTTAGCTTTGAGGTATGTTTAGTGAGTACGCTCTTTCCAATTGCTCAGATACACAATGTAGTGACCAGCATAACCAACTTCTTTCTTTGTCAGTTGTTGGGTTTCCCATGAATGGAAACAAGGTTTTTGTACTGGGATGTAACCCCCCCCCCCCCACACTTTGGGGGGTATTGTCAATAGACCCAAGAAAATAAATGATAGTAGTATGTCTACCCCATATCCTTTGCCAGAAGCTATCCTAACAAACCTAATAAAAAATGTCCCTTTCTGATTTAAAAATAGACAACGGTATCCTTATGTTGAGAAACTTTCATACGAGAACTCCAAATCATGATGACCCAATTAGCCAAAAGAAAATATAAAGGAAAAGAAAAGAAAAAGTATTAACATATCAAGGATTATACCACACCGACCAACTAATTTTGGTGAATTATTTGACGAAATCTCAACAAATAATTTTGAAGGATGAAGCAGTTTTTAGTATCAGGACCGTGCAAAATAAGCTTTTATCTTTTAACAAACATAATTGCCAGATCTCGGTGAAAGATGATCATTGTCAAGTTATTATGGGTCTAAACTAAAGCTTTGATGCTGTTGCTGTTGTTTTTGTTGTAAGGGTGTAAACTACCGAATACTCGGATCGAATACCGAATTGAATCAAAAAAGTTCGATTCGTTTACCACCTTATGCAAGAAGCAAGATATCAAAATCAGGTCAGCTGTGATATTATACCTGGTCATCAGCCAGAATTCCACCACGACAAGACGCACTCTTTGTTTCCTTGGAATGCATCCATGCTAATGCAATTCTCTGATAACATAATTATCAAGTTTAGAGAAGTGGCCAACAAAATACCATTCAATAAAGTAGCATCAGTGAAGGTGGACCAAATACCTGGTGCTTTAATAGAGAAACTGATAATAGACCATTGGGTAATGTAGCTTCTACTTTAGGTTGATTCAGATCCTCTGAAAAAAAAAAAAGTTAACACATAAATGAAAGTATATATTGTCATTAGCAAACTAACCATTACAACAAGTTCCAGATCCAGATCTTATCTTATAAACTGTCAAAATAGTAATTTAAAATATGTTACCTGTAGTGCTGCTTGATAAATCAATCTTTCATTGCCAACTTTTCATCAACCACCCCAGAACGATGAAGACGGTCATTTGGACTTGCATACTGTGTAGTTGGAGTAGAATTGGAGAAGAGTGATGATGGGTGTCGCCCATACATCAAAACTTCGGCATCCCTGCCCCAACTCACATGATCATTTATAAGGTTTTTACCATATAATGGAGTGGGCAATGGAGAAAGAGAAGGATTTCCATGATTTTCATTACTGCGGCTGTGCCCAGCACTATTAAGAGGATTAGGCCTAGCATTTGATCCGGATGCTTGCAAGGAAGAGGGAAGTGTTCTTCCTCCATATCCTGTACCAAACCATACCAGTAATTCTGAAATCAATATTCTATTGAAAGTTTTTCACTAGCCAAACTAACTCTAGCAGTTGCACATTACCATTGTCACTGGACCTTGGATGAATATGGGGTCGACCTTGTGCATGGTTATTACTTGATGAGTTCCCATTAAAGTGAGATGCTTTCCTAGAACCAGGCACCTTCCGAGCAGAATGATGACCTGAAAATGAACAAACCCGGATAAGAATCAATGATATGAAGGTGTTCAAGTTTGAGAACGTTCTCTCTTTACCTGTAACACCTGTGCCTGATGTAGATGCCGTTGGATGAAGATGTGTACCATTAGTCGACGTGGCAGAGTCCATCAATAATGGGTCATCCTTATCATTAAGTGCTTTATATTTTGTGAGATCCCAACTATCAGAATCACTATCAGTTGAACTAATATCTATTGGATCCATTTCAGTGGATTGATAATCCTCCGACTCAGCAGGACAACCGGGCGGTGAACCAACCTACAATTTGCATCATGATGAACACGCTTATAACACAAAGAATCCATGCAACCATCCAGTATCAAACAATAGTGTCCTCACCAGGAATGTACAATGCCTTGAAATTAAGCTGCTAACCAATCCACCCAAAGACGAGCAACATTTTCTAGTGGAATTGATGAAACTACGGATAGGGTTCGTCTGGTCACGCATAAAAGTAAAACCCTTGCAATGAAAATTACATCAAAAATTAAAAAGAGGGAAGATATTAGAATTATTAATTCTTAAATTTCATAAAGAAATCAAGCTTCAATTTTTCTCTGAACTTTGAAATTATAGTGAAATAACAGTAGATAATCAAACGATAGTAACGTTGCAAGCATGCGAATGGTACAAGATTACTAGGAAAATGTAGATTGTGGGATGAGAGAGAGTTGAAATTTGAATGTGCACCTGGTAATGGTATTGGTAATTTTTCCCCCTTCGACCTCACCGGCAAAGCCCTAAGTCTTTGCCGTATTTAAACCGCAACCAAATGGTTCTCCGCTTGGAGTTACTTTCACTTGCCGTATTTAAAATCCAGACAATGTAAGGCCTATTGGTTATTGTCATTGTCATTCCTATAATTTGTATTTTCAAACCAAACATGATTTGCCAAGAAATTGAATGACAATTTCATTTCATTCTGTGTCAACCAAACGGACGAGTTTGACCAGTTTTTTTCCATTTCAAGTAGAGAGAAGTGGGTCTCATTTCCATTTTAGAAAAGTACAGATTATTGTGAAACGTTCAAAAGGGGTCTTTTTGCAGATTATCGTGGGACGGATGGAGTATAATATAGGTAGCAAATGAAATTATGACACGGGTGAAAATAGATTTTTTTTTTTAAATTAAATATTTTTTTAAAAAAAAGAGAGAATTTTTTTTATAAATATTTAAAATTATTTATTTTAATTATTAAAATATCTTTTCAATTAAATTAAATATTTTAAATGTGAAAAAAATAATATGGAAAAAAATCAATTTTGGTACCTTTGCTAACTCCTTCCATTGGAGATGGAAATGTAGTACCCTATGAATAGTGCTTGAAAGGTACCAAGATTTGATTTTGGTACCTTCCCCTAACTCCTCCCATTGGAGTTGCCTTAAGCGTACTTTACTTCACCCCTTTCTCCTCCATGTGGTGTCTGGGAATTTACGTAGGCACCCCTTTTTTGAACTTTTCCCTTAGCCATCAGGTTAAAATAGTAATTTCGACAGAAATTTCCATTTCACTTCAATCCAAATTTACTTTCTCAAGATCCGGCAAACACCACTCCCGTTACTGCCCTCTACTCCCCATACACGCTTCTGTCCCCACCACAGTGGATTCATTTCAGATATAATTGTGCAGCCGAATGGGTTACACCATACTTTGATCGAATTAACACTTGTAAACAATATTTGCGTTTGCGCTCTAATTTTACTAGTGAATTTGTTGTATTGGATTCACTGAAGTTATGAAATGAATTTTTTGTATTTTTATTTTTAATGTTATATCTTGTTAAATCTCTTTATTTCTTTATAATAGTGTAATAGTTTTATTTAGCCTAAAATATCGAGTTTATACCTTAAAACATTGAGTTTAAGCCTTAAAATATCTAGAAAATAAAATTGTGAGTTTAGGCGTTAAAATAGTGAATTTAAGCTAGAAAATAAAATAGCGAGTTTAGGCCTTAAAACAGTGAGTTTAGGCTTTAAAACTCCAAGTCGATATATTTAAAAACATGACTTTTATAACTTATGGAGAAACAGGTTTCCCCCAAAATTTTCTGTTGTTTTGTCTATTCGCACATATCCCGAAACATGGAAATTGATCATGTTTATCAAATATTACGATTTACTTGTTGGTTTGATGATAGTGGAGTTGCGACGGTAACGTTGAATTATTACACATTTCTTTTAAAATAAATTGCTACACATAATATTGATATAAGAAAATTATAATAATGGTTTCAATAATGATATAATTTTATGTACAAATAAAAAGTTTTAATTAATTTTTAAGGTTTACAGTAATAAAAAAAAATAAGGTTTATAGTTTTAAGAAATTGCATTTTAGGGCCTATAGTTTAATAAACACGTCTTTTACTTCCACATAAGCAATTTTTTACCATGTTTATTGCCAACACAACACTTAGGGACAAGTCAGGCGCCATGTCAGCTGTTTAATGTGCCACATATGCACATTTAACAGAATGTTTGACAGAAAGTGAACCGAAGGTTGCCATAGAACATTAAATAGCTAGGCCAGGGACAAAATCGTACAAAAAACATGACAAGTACCAATACGTAAAAAGGTATATAGGTCCGTGATCTTTTGAGGTAATTAACTCTACTATTTCAAATTATCATTTTTACCTCTTGTAATAAGTGCCCCACTTCATTATTTCCTATTCTCGAAACTTGAAGGGTTTTAAACATTTCTAACCTCCTTACTATTTCAAATTATCACTTTTACCTCTTGTAAGTACCCCACTTCATTATTTTCCTATTCTCGAAACTTGAAGGGTGTTAAACATTTCTGATCTCCTTACTATTTCAAATATTCTAGAAATTCTATTTCAAATATTCTAGAAATTTTGTTGGCACGCCGGCAGTTGCCTAGTAACTGCATTCATCATTTTCCAAGTTTATCACGTGCCAAAGTCGCGCAACACTAGGTTTGATGCGTGACAACGTTCTTCTTTTTTCTAATGTGTCACGCAACAGCTTAGCACATCAGATTACCTATTAATAGTGCTAATTTATATCATTTTAAGATTTAAAGAGACATTTTACTGATTTCTCAATATGAGAAAACTTTGTCCATATAAGTGTGATTGTCGTGTAGGGATCTCATCTCATCTCGCATAGCTGCCAACCATTTGCTTTTATTCTCGTGTGTCATAGCTTCATTAAAGCTCTCCGGTTCTCCCCCTTCAGAAAGTAAAGCTTACTCATCAGTGGATACTTGTTGCTTGGCTGCCTTTGTCTACTTGATCTTCGCGGTGGTTCCAAGACTTGCTCCAGCCGTATTTCTTGATGTTGTTCAGGTGCATTATCAACAATATGAGGAACACCATCTGTCTGCTCATCACCAACTTGATTGTTCTCTACTTCTCCCCCTTTATTAGTATCAACGGCATGTGAAGATGAAAGAGGAGGTGGACACGGAATATCGTCATCTGAACCATTACCAACATTAGATTGTGCCTCTAACTCTGTTTTCCCAAGATTCGCAATAGTTTGATCTTCAAAGAAAATAACATCTCTACTTCTGATGACCTTTTTCTGTGCTGGATCCCACAATCTGTAACCAAACTCGTCATGCCCGTAACCCAAGAAGATACACTCCTTTGACTTGTTTTCAAGCTTTGATCTATCACTTCTCGGAACGTGCATAAATGCTCTGCAGCCAAATACTCGTAAATGCTCATAGTTGACTTCTTTACCTAACCATACTATATCAGGAACGTCACCATTAAGAGGCTTCGAAGGATATAGATTAATCAGATCAACTGCAGTCCTCATAGCTTCACCCCAAAAAGATTTTGGCAACTTTGCGTGAGATAACATACACACAATCTGGTCCCTTGTTGTTCTGTTCATCCACTCTGCCACTCCGTTGTGTTGCGGTGTCTTAGGCTCCGTAAACACCAACCTGATACCATTATCGCTGCAATAATTTTTGAATTCTCCGGTGTTCTCACCACCGTTGTCTGCTCGAACACACTTAAGTTTCCTCCTTGTTTGTCTCTCGACCCTAGCTTGGAAGCTCTTGAACTTTTCAAACGCCTGATCTTTTGATTTCAAAGCATAAAGTTGAATTCGAAATATGTGAAGAGAAAATATTATTTCACTCTCTTGAAGAATTATGAATGATACAACCCTATATATACATCATAATCCTACTTTGACTAGGATTCTATAATAGCTACATATTCTACTTTTCTACTTAGAAAAGAAGACTTCCTAAAGTAAACAACTTACATAAGGAAACAATATTTACAAGGAAAGGAAAAGATATTGACAAGATATGTCAATATCTCAACACCCCCCTCATGTTGGAGCGTGTAGGTCACAAACGCCCAACTTGTCAAGAAGATTGAGAAACTGTTTACTACCCAATGCCTTGGTAAGAACATCATCCAATTATTCGGATGTGTGAATATACTAAGTTGTGAGGACACCTGTGCGAACAGCATCACGAACAAGATGACAGTCAACTTCGACATGCTTCGTACGTTCGTGATGAACTGGATTCTAAGCCATATGTATAGCAGATTGGCTATCACAGAGAAGAGGCACCGGAGAATCATGTCTAATTCTAAAGGTTCGAAGAAGACCAAGTAACCATTTGAGCTCACATGTCGTATTAGCCATAGAGCGATATTCTGCCTCAGCGGAAGAACGAGAGATCGTACCTTGCTTCTTCGTTTTCCAAGAGATCGGTGAATCACCGAGAAAAATGAAATAGGCAGTGAGTGAACGTCGTGTGATGGGACAACTAGCCCAATCAGAATCACAATAAGGTCGCATTTGTAAAGCGGAGGATGAGTTCAAGAGAATGCCTTGTCCAGGACGGGTTTTCAAATAACGAACCTCACGCAACGCAGCAGTCCAATGAGCAATCTTGGGGTTGGTCATAAATTGTGCAAGAACATGCACACTATAAGACAATTTCGGGCGTGTAATGGTGAGATAAATAAGTCTCCCCACAAGGCGCCGAAAAGGCTCAGGATCACGCAAATTATCATCTTCAGTCAAAGACAAACGATGATTTTGTTCTATTGGTGTAAGGGCCGGACGTGCGCCAGGAAGTCCTGCCTCGGAAAGAATGTTAAGGGCATATTTCGTTGAGAAAGAAAGATGCCATCCGGATGTTTTGCAACTTCAAGACCCAAGAAATACTTGAAACGGTCAAGATCTTTCATATGAAAGCAACGACTGAGATAGGCTTTGAAACAACGAATTGCAGTCGAATCATTTCCTCCAATAACCAAGTCATCAATATACACAAGCACATGAATTTCAGCAGTGAAAGTCTGAAGAGAAAAGAGAGAATAATCTGAACATGATTGAGTAAACCCGTACTCTGTTAGTGCCACAAAAAGCTTTGCAAACCAACACCGGGGAGATTGTCGTAAGCCATATAATGATTTATTTAGTTTGCAAACTTTGCCAGAAGATAAAGCTGGATGTCCCATTGGTAACTTCATATACACATCCTCACTTAGATCCCCATGCAGAAAGGCATTGTGGACGTCCATATGATGAAGCTCCCACCCTCGAACTGCAGCAATAGAGAAAAAAACTTGTACGGTAACCATTTTTATTGTGGGTTCAAAAGTCTCCTTGAAGTCCACTCCTTCAACCTGACGGTTTCCCAAAATCACCAACCGGACCTTGTATCGTTCAATAGACCCATCTGCATTGTATTTAATCTTGTAAACCCATTTGTTGCCAATAACTTTCTTGTCAACCGGAGCATCTACCAATTCCCATGTACCATTCTGATCAAGAGCATCGAGCTCTTTATTAATAGCCTCACACCATTTAGGATATTTGACCGCTTCACCAAAATGCTCCGGCTCAACACCTGAGTCAATGGATGCCAAGAAACAATGATGTGCCATAGAGAAGTTAGTGCAACTAACAAAGTGTGATAAAGGATAACGAGTACCTGGAGATTTCTTTTGGACCGGCGAACTAGACGGGGAGGGGACTCATGCGGTGTTTGCTTTGCCCAACTCATATTCAGATGGAGGATACTTTGAAGAGGGAACCTTAGCTCTCTGACCTCGACCCAAAATCTCTGCTGCAGCTTGTTCAGTCACCTGCAATGGATCAGAAGTGAGTTCGAGCCTCTGATCAGAATCTGTAACTGGATGTGCAGGCACTTGTGCAGCGGGTTGTTCAAACAATTTCTCAGGCAACTGTTCAGGCTGTCAGGTTGTTCACACAACTGGTCAGACAACCGATTGCCCTCATGAACATTGTCTTCTTCATGGGCAATTTCATTTGTAGACTCACAAAGAAAGATGTCCAAATCTGTATAGGCTTTTTCTAGATCAGTCCAATCTCTAGCAAAAGGAAATTCCTTTTCCACAAAGACAACATCTCTAGAAATGAGCATTTTATGCTCATCAAGATCATACACTAGCCAACCTTTCTTCCTAAAGGGATACCCCAAGAAAACACATCGTCTACTTCGAATAACAAATTTATCATTATCCCTTCGAGAGTAATGAACATAACATAGAAATCCAAAGACCTTAATGTGTTTGTAAGAAGGGGATTTTCCAAAAAGAATTTCATAGGGGGTTTTTCCGTTCAATAATTTCGAAGGGGTACGATCAATAAGGTGCCCTGCCGCTAATACACATTCCCCCCAAAATTTCACCGGTAATTTTGCTTGAAACATTAAAGCACGGGACACATTCAAAATATGTCTATGCTTTCTTTCCACCCTTCCATTTTGTTGGGACTTACGAATGCAAGTGGTGTGATGCTCAATGCCATATTCAAGAAAATATTTTTCTAAACAAGTAAATTCCGTCCCATTGTCACTCCTAATTTTCTTGACACGTTTATTAAATTGCCTTTCGACCATGACAAGAAAATTTTTCAAGATTTGAGAAACATCACTTTTGGACTTAACTAAGTAAACCCACACGGCACGGGAACAATAGTCCACAATGGTAAAAAAATAAACGGCTCTACACATTGCAGGCTTTCGATAATCACCCCAAATATCACAATGAATTAAATCAAAAATTTCAATAGAGTTACTATCACTAAGCGAAAACTTGTCCTTACTTTGTTTGGCTTGGCAACAAATCCCGCAAACGTCCTTATCAGTACTACTACGACTAATAAAAGGTAATAAACCAACCACTTCACTTGATGGATGTCCAAGACGTTGATGCCACAACTGATAACTTCCGAATTCTCTGATGTTGCAAGCTTGCATCCCTGTTGATCCCCGCAAGTAGTACAACCCCCTGTCTTGTCCACCCGTTTCAATCAAAATCTTGATGGCTCAGTCCTGTACAACACACAATTTGTTAGAAAAGTGCACTATATGATTGGAATCATTAAGCAATTGAGAGACAAATAAAATATTGCAGTTGAAAGTGGGGGCATATAAAACGTTTCTCAAACATAGATGTGATCCGATGACAACATCTCCTTCTATCATGGCAATCATATATCTTCCATTGGGCAATCCTATGTGGTTAGTGTAACGACCCTAAACCTAGGCACTATTTTAGCACACCATTATATGCCTTTTATACTAATTATTGACTTTATGTGCTTAAATTATGTCTTTGATTTATTAGGGTAATTGAGGATGGTTATGAGATAATCTTAAAGCCTTAGGATTAAATGAAAATAGATTAAAGTATTTTGTGAAAGTATAATAATTGAAAATAAATAAATTATTTTAAGTATTATGGTGGAGTTATAATAAAATAAATAAATAAAATAGTATGAGTAGTTAAGGTGTCTTTGTGTAAAGAAGAGAAGTAGAGGTGTTAGTTGCCTTCTCTAGATCTTGGAGGGCTTAAGTGCAAGTTGGGAATAGATATCATTTAGTGAAAGTATGGAAGGCCATACTCCCACCTTTTTCTCCCTCACCTTCTTCAATTATTAACCTCCTCATCCTCCTCATTCTTTCATCATCGTCTTTACTTTCTCCTTCAAATTTCCATGGAAGCTCTCTCTCAATATCTTTCCTTCCAAAAATTCTAATAAATCCAATTCTTCTCCATTTGATGATCCGGGTGTACTTTTGTGTTCATGGAATTGAGGGGAACATATCAAGCTAGAAAAATCGTTGTTCCATCTCCTATTTCTAAAGTAAGTTATTATGACTTCCTTCTGATAATTGTTCACTTTATGTGTTAATTAATATGTTGTTGAAAGAAAAGAATTTTGGGTATTTTTGAATAATGTTATTTGGGGTTAAAATGGTTTAATCAAGGTTGAATTGATTTTGGTTGTAAAATGGTGATCTAAGTTGAAAGAAGAGTGGTATAGAGTAATTGAGAATGTTAATGATTTAAGAGTAAGTATTGAATTTGGATTTGTCTAATTTTTTAGAATAAAGTAAGTGAAGAAATGGTTAGTATTGTGTTATGGAGTTATTGTATGTAGTGATGTCCATCTTACTTTGATTTGGGAAAGGTTATGAGTTTATTTCATTTGGATAGAAAGAAGTAGAAAAAGGATTGGTATACTTTTAATGATGTAAGTATTATGACATTCTTTCCTATATAGCTCATGAAATGCTTGGTTTTGTTGTTGTGTTACTATCATTGTTGTTGATGATTAGAGCACTTTCTTGGAGTTGAGAATTTGGGTAATGCCCTAAATGTGGTGTTGTTATCCATGGAAATTGATAAAGAGAAAAGGGTTGTGAGTTAAGTAGTAATAAAAAGTTTATATGTGAAATGGGATAGTGAAATGGGAGAATTAACTAAGTAAGTGAAAGGGTGAGGTTTGTCTTAATGGTTTGGAATGTTGACATGGATTTTGAATATTTAATTGGTACTACTTTGGGTTTAAGTGGTTTGTAATGATGTTAGGAAAGTTAGTAACAATCCTCTTATGATTCACAAAATTTGAGTAAGCTTGGTTTGGAATTTGGTTCAGCTGCAAATCTGAGAAAAGCCCTCTTGGGCGGTCGCCCATATGCCTTGGGCGGTCGCCCATCACCTCAGCCTTTGGTGCCTTCAGATTTCCCTCTTGGGCGGTCGCCCATGTGCCTTGGGCGGTCGCCCATCACCACAGAAGTTATACCCCATTTGAAACCTTCTTGGGCGGTCGCCCATGGTGACTTGGGCGGTCGCCCATGTCACCAGATTTCCTTCAGTTTCCTTTCTTGCTAATTTTCACCAAAAACCACTTAACTTGATTCCTAACCATTTCAAAGTAGTGGAAACTAATCTACCCCGGATACAAATTAATTCTTTTTAACCCATGTTAAAGTAGAATACCTTGGCTAGGCCATGACGTCTTATTTTGTCAAAACGGAATTGTGGGAGTAGTTAATTATTGTTCAGAAAATGGTGGATAAACTTGATTCGTAACTTCACCAAAGTGGTTCAAACTTGAGAATTAGATCTTGAACTTTATTTAAGATTATTCAAGGTTGTATAATGACTTCGTAGGGAGGTTTTATGGTACGTGGTGACCTTACTTGCTCCATACCCTTGGTGGTTAGTGAATAATGTAGAAGCTATAGGTTACACCATTGCCCTAGTTGGAAATGTTTGTTTATCACATTGTGACATTGTTATCCCAAGTGGGGATTATTTGGTATTGTTATATTGTATCCCAGTGTGACCTATCTGGCATGTTGATTATATCCTATCCCAATGGTGGATTATTTGGTTATATTGTTACCTTACTTAAAGAAAACTGGTCTTTTGCGACGGCCAAAAGCCGTCGCGTAAACCCTTAAAGCCGTCGCGGAAGGCTAACGCGACGGGAAAAGCCGTCGCAATGGCAATCGCGTAAAGCCTTGTCGCGAAAAGATAAGGTGACTGAAAAAAGCCGTCGCCTTTATCAATTATTTTTCGCGATTGCTTTTTCCATCGCGTTAGAGTTTTTTTAAATTTTATTTATTTAATTATTTTAATTACATTTGCAATCACCTTAGCTCAGCAAAGGAGACGGCAAATGCAATCGCCTTAGGTTTTAAAGAAGGAGACGGCAAATGCAATCGCCTTAGGTTTTGAAAAAGGAGACGGCAAATACAATCGCCTTAGCTTAGAAAAGGAGACGACAAATGCAATCACCTTGGGTTAACAAAAGGAGACGGCAAATACAATCGCCTTAGGTACTTTAAATTTATATTTTTTTTCCATTTCACTAGCCCTATTTATAATTAATAATTGAATAAAAATTAAAGAAAGATTGATTAGCACAACATGAAAATTAATAAATTAATTGCATTTAACACTATATTATGGACCATAATCATCGTTACAAAATCCAAAAAAAAAAAAATCAACCTACTAGGTTTGTCAAGAAAATGTATCATCCTAATCCTACTAGGTCAATATAAATACAAGGATAAGAATTGACATGTAAAAAACTAAACTCTCATGACTCGTAGTCATCTAATGTTACATGACGAGAAAAGAAAAAAAAGTAACTCCCAACAATTTTTATGTCCTTCCCAAATGGGATCCACTTTCGATAGTCTGGATCCACTTTCGATAGTCTGCAAGAGAACGGAGATAATATAAGTTATCAGGAGTTGGTTTTAAGTAGAAGATTATGAACCAAGATGAAAAAATAAAAGCCAAGAAAGGGTAGTAGAAACTCACAAGTTCATTAACCAGAGAAGGTGTGATATTTTTTCCCAGCAAACTTAGTTGATCCAATTGTTGTCACACCTGCAACCATTTCCATTTTTTTAAGCACATTAGCATGAATCAAATAGAAAAGTAAAATAGAATCACAAAGATGACTTCAGTACCATAACAACAGTAAACCGATCAGTTGTTGGCTCTGGTCCAATGTGAGCTCATGTATCATAAATAAACAAATTTTATAACCCACAGCAATGTCTTCACTGGTAATGTATACCCCCCCCCCCCCAAAAAAAAAATAAAGAAGAGAATGAATTTGATAAAATTAAAGAACCAAACCTGGGTAATCAGACTTGAGCAAATGTTTGATAAATGTTGTTTTCCCAGTTGAGTATTGACCCAAAAGCATAACCATAGGCTTAGCATCAAAATCACTACTCTTCTGCAAGTAGTAAAATCCCAAAGGTAAATAAAAGAAATTTCAATAGAACTTCAAGACATATGAACAAAGAAGTTAAGTAACACTGAAATCATTGTAGAAGTTTCTCACCATCAATGGAGATGCAAAGTCATTGTATTGGTAAGTAACTTCCAATGGCTTTAGCTTTTCTGCATAAAGTTTCTTCAAGCCATCAACTATTGAGGTGACTGTACTAAGGGATATCTGACGATTCTGACCCTTGAGAAAGAAAAAAGAAGGAACTAGAACTTATTAAACATACTTGGTAAGTCTGCAAAAGAAAGGAGATAACATAAGTTATATAAACTCGCGGGGGTGTTTGAAGTGTGTGAGGGAAAGAGATGAAATAACTTAGGTCCCCATAAACACATGAAAACCTTGCTATAAGTTGCAGAAAGCTCAAAACAAGTGTTTTTTCATATTATCAGCACAATAATTTGACATTGGAAACTAGATATGCCCATACTAATAACTAAAACTTTCAATTTTAATGAGCTATAAGTATAAGTACAACGAAGGACCAATCGAAGCTGGATGTGGCCTGATCGCAGTATCACACAACCCCCATTAGGCTGCGAAAAACTCAAAACAAGATACTCAAAAAGGTAGATTATTGACCGTACCACTAACAGAAACACTTACTGTTAGTTCAATCATGATTCTTCAACATTATCTAGTCCAATTAGAACAAAGTGAATCCTTCAGCAACAATGTCTATTAGACCTAAGGGCACACATAGCTCCAATTGGAGAAACAAAAAGGATTATGCAATTATTGATCCCTGTGCAAGGTCTGATGTTATTGATCCATGATGAGCTTGTATGCTCATGAATATATGGCATTTGACAGTCAACACATTAAGCAGATTAGAAATCATTATTTTTTGAAAATCTGTGAGATTGTGGTATGCACATGTGACAATTTGTGGGTGGTGAGAGAGATATGGCGACATATAAGCCAATAATCCAATTTTGAAGAAATAACTATAGCATTTCAATTTGAATGCAGCATACAGAGTGCAAATATGTTAACAAAAGCAAGCTGGTAATATTTTAGGAAGAAAAAAAAATACTCTTTGCATAAAAAGAACACTCATGAAACCCCATACAAAACTTAGAGATTCTACTCGATAGATCCCCAGCTGTTCAGCGCGCATACACACACACAAACACACAAAAGGAGATAGAATAATAGCCTACTACACCTGCCTGTCATGCATGAAAAAGCATATCAGTATCAGTATCAGTATCAGCTAACCCTTCAACAGAAGGGTCTATTAAAATGTGTTCCTAATATCTTTTCCAGCCAGCAACCCCCCCCCCCCCAACTAGCAAAAGCACAGACATACAGATGTTAGCATTGAAGAGTTAGTGAATCAAATAGATATTTCAATGTAATGTTGTGAGTCCTTTAAGAAAATTAATATGCAGAGATCGTAAAGCATATCAATTAACGTCATATCGACAAATGACATTTAATAAGTCAATCGTTTTCATGAAAATCCAAGTGGGTGGAATTTATCCACGTGATTCTCCCTTCTACAACAACAATTCTCGCAATAATTTTCAACTAATTGCACAGCAACACTGTAACTTTAAGGATACAATATTTAATTCTGGGGAGGACTCTTAGACAAACACAGCATCTTCTATTAAAGACAAAAAAAAAAAAAACAAGAATAACACTATAGCAGTAGTAAATAGTTATATATTTCGCGCATAATAGCTGGTACAACAACCAACCATCAATAGTCATATTGTCCCAGTACTCTTTTAGAGTACAGAAAGAAATAATTTTTAACTGTGGAATTTGCTGATTTTGCACAGAGACATATGGAAAAATAATTGTACAACACTTAATGACTGCCCAGAGTATCGCTGTAGGGAGAAAACTGACCTTGTTTTGCAATTCGAACATATTAGAAAATGTAAGATAATAGTGAGTTGTTGCTAGGGGACAAAATAATGTCAGTAATTGAATTTATACAACAACTGGACACAAAAGTCCTCCCCAACTTCATAACTCGTACATTGAAGAGACGTTAGGCAATGGGAGTGATTACCTGGCCCAAAGACCACTAGCCTATTGCATTGGACATAAAAATAGCAATTTTATCACCTTCACTGGCTAAAAGATGAAAATGATTCTCTAGCAGACGATAAAGCAGCTGGACTGAGTAAGTGCAACTCAAATTAGCAAGAGTTTCTTGCACCATGATAAACTCACCCACCTCCAAACACTCGTCATGAAATCGAAAGCTATAAGAGTGATAAAAAGCTATGCCACAAACTTTGTCCACAAAATAGGGTCTCATTGTTAAAAATATGCTTAGGTATGATAAGAGGGAGACGAGAAAGAGGAAATGCAAGGAAAATTTAATGAATAGTATGACTGACATAATATCGGAATTTCCACATGTTCTCTTGTTAACTAAGTTAAAACAAGACAAAAACACTTTAATCACTATAATCATTGCAGACAAAAGCTCATTTTTTTAGGATTTGTAGAAAATATCTTAAACAACCTTTGTCTAATTCTTAGATTTCCATTTGTTAGCTTTCTAGGCACTTGTAAACTGTATTATTAATAATTGGTTTTTCTGGAGTAGACTCATCACAGCAAGGGGTATACTTCCTCCGTCCCACGTGAGTGTGATGTGGGACGGAGGGAGTATATAGTAAAAATTATATGCTTAATGTGCATTGGAAATTTAAGTAGTAAAACTGATTATGAGTGACCAAAACAAAACCATTAAAAAAAACCAAATATGCACCTTACTGGAAATCAAGGTACCCTAAAATTGCATATTGTCAAACTACATATACACATACTACCAAGTACTGTCACTTAATGAAAGAAAGAAATTAAAAGGTAAAGCAAATATTTAATGTCAGCAACAACGCCGAGAAATAATAATCACACCTAGCATCATGAGAAAAAAATACATCAATATATATAGGCAGCCTCGCAATATATTAAAAAGAATCAGAATAACTCTCAAGTCTCACCGAAGGGTCTTGTCCAAGCTTCCCGTGACCAAAAGGCTCATTTCTGGGATCCAAGCAATCTCCTTAATGGGAGCATCATGCATTGCCACGGTTACTGGTTGGCTACCACCTAACGGCCACATCTTTGCTTGCTTATCACAGCCTCCAGAGAAGACAGTTGTCCCGTCGTCCTTCCAACTTGAGCACAAAACCTTCAAGCAAGAGGAGACAATATATTTCATCAAACAGTTGGTGTAAACAAAAGTGTGAAATTTTTTTTTTTACATGCATTAGCAAGTAGAAGATGTATTACTGGCTGGTCATGTGCAATTGATGCCTTGGCCTGAGAGCCAATAGCGGTTCCATTCTTTGATACTTCCCAACATCGTACCTGAGGGAAAGAGATGAAATAATTTAGGTCCCCATAAACACATGAAAACCTTGCTATAAGTTGCAGAAAGCTCAAAACAAGTGTTTTTTCATATTATCAAAAATAATTTGACATTGGAAACTAGATATGCTCATACTAATAACTAAAACTTTCAATTTTAATGAGCTATAAGTACAACAAATGACCAATCGAAGCTGGATGTGGCCTGATCGCATTATCACACAACCCCCATTAGGCTGCGAAAAACTCAAAACAAGACACTCATACATCTTGAAAAGGTAGATTATTGACCGTACCACTAACTGAAAATTTTCAGGACTATCTGTACGCCAACAATAGAATACAAAAAGCATGAAATAAAAGCAGCATAAATTAAGAAATAAGGTAGTAAGCCAAACATGATTGCTGCAATTAGATATTTGGGGATTAAATTAAACAAACAACATTCAAAACGGAAAAATAAATTGCAACTGAGTGGTTGAAGAACAAACCTGGTTATCCCAAGAAGTAGCAACGAGGAAATTGACCTTGGGACTAAAACAAAGGCTTGATACAGAATCAGTAGGAGGCGACATAATCTACACAAAATACATAAAATATAAACCAATCAAACAAATGAATTCTCAAATATTACGTCTCAGTTCATTCAAGACATAATCTACACAAAATACATAAAATATAAACCAATCAAACAAACGAATTCTCAAATATTACGTCTCAGTTCATTCAACTGCAACAACCAGAAATCAAAATAAACAATGGAAAACATAAAATAAAGAGATCGTACCTCGGTAGAATTGTTGGGATTTGAATTAAGAGAAAAAGCCCTAATTTGTAATCAAAAGAGAGGGAACAAACAGAGATCTACTTTGGGGGTTTTGAAAACCCTAGTATGTAATCAAAACCCTAGTTTGTAATCAAAATAAACTAGGAAACAAGAAAATTAAGTCACCGAGTAGACATGGAGAGCGAGAGAGAGAGGGACAGAGAGCGAGAGAGAGAGCGACAGAGAGCGAGAGAGAGAGAGAGAGTGTCCTTGTACCTCTTGGAATCGCAAGAATCGGCGCCGGAGGAAAACTATCCTGGGAATCTCTTGAGGAAGAATCGCCTGGAATCGCCTGAGGAAGAAGAGGAAACGACGAAAAGGGTTTTCAGTTGGAATGAGCGATAGAAAAGAAAAGGGTTTTGTAATTGTTTGATTTAATATTTTTATTTTTATTTCATATAATGTGACTGCAATCCGTCGCCTTAAAAAAAATTAATTTTTTTTTTTAAATTGTTTAATTTAATATTTTTATAAAACGTGATTGCTAAACCCATCACCTTTGATAAAAATACAATCGTGTTAGATTTTCGCATTCCCGCGTCCGGACTAAGTTGTTGGCGCTAAAGGAAAAACATATAATGTGATGGCATCCGTGACTGCTTAGCCATCACGCTAGCCTACTGTGACTGCACTAAATGCAGTCACAAGGCCGTCTCCTTATATACTCAAACGTGACTGCTTTTTTTGCCATCGCCAAAAGCAATCGCGAAAGACCAGTTTTCTTGTAGTGCATATTCATTGATGGTATTATGCATAGTGTATTAAATGAATGTTGCACTATAGTATGGATTTAACATGAGTATACATTACCATGTTGTTATATTCTTATCCCTTTGGTGGATTTTATTTCAAGTATCTATTATGTGCTTGAACATGTTATATTATATGTGATTCGGGGGTATAATGGAATTCAATCAATTATTGATTTGTTCTATAAGTGATTGAAGCACTACCAGAAACAGGTCATTTAGCGACGGAATTATCAGCGACGGACAGATTCCGTCGCTAAATAGCGGCGGAATATAGGCTTTAGCGTCGGAATTATTTTGACGTCAAATTTAGCGACGGAATTTAATTCCGCCGCTAAATTCCGCCGCTAAAACGAATATTCCTCGAATATTCGTTTATTTCCGCCGCTAATTTGGCGGTTGATTTACCGACGGAATATTCCGCCGCTAAATCTTTATCAGCGACTAATTATTCCGCGGTGAAAATATATCATTTTTATTTTTTATTTATCGGCGTCGGAAATATTCCGACGGTGAAATTAAAATATTTTTATTTTTCTTTGAAATATTACACCGTCGGAATATTTCCGACGCTAAATAATTAATTTTTTTTAATTTATTAGCGTCTAAAAATTCCGACGTGAAATTAAATGTTTTTTTTTTTTTTTTAATAAACACCGACTCGAATATTTCCGCCGCCGATAATTTAATATTTTTTATTTATCGGCGACGGAAATATTCCGTTCTTAATAATAAAATGTAATTTTTGTTTATTTTTAGAACTAATTAACAAAATAACAAACTAAAAAACATTAAAATATCATAAATATTTATGATATTTTTGAAAAAATAAATAAATCATAAATATTTATTAATTTTAATTTTATAATGCCATTATTTTTATTTATATAAAATATGAAAGTTATTTTAAATTACTCTCAAAAAAATAAATATGAGTCAATAAATATTATTTTTGAAAAAATAAATAAATTATAAACCCTAAACCTAATACCACATATACTATACACTATATATATACCACATACCTATACCACATATATACCACTATACCACATACCTATATACACTATACCTATACCATATACCACATACCACATACCACACATGCCACATATACCTATATACCACATACCACATACCACTATACATACATATGCACATACCATATGCCACTATCTGTTTATCTGTTATACCACTATCTGTTTATCTGTTTACACCACATCTGTTTATACCACTATGCCACATACCTATGCCACATGCCACATGCCACATACCACATGCCTATACCTATACCGTATACCACATACCTACATGCCACCATACATGCCACATGCCACATGCCACACATGCCACACATACCCCATGCCACTATGCCACATGCCACATGCCCCATACCTATACCACACATGCCACATACCTATGCCATATACCTATACCTATACCACATGCCATACTTTATATACCACATACCACATACCACATATCTGTGCTTTATACATTTATACCACTATACATCTGTTATACCATACCACATACACTATGCCACATACCCTATGCCACTATGCCACATGCCACATACCCTATGCCACATGCCTATACCATATACCACTATGCCCGTATACCACTATACCACATGCCACCATACCACATACCACATGCCACTATACCACATGCCACATGCCACACATACCACATACCACATACCTATACCACATCATATACTATACCACATACCACATACCACTATACTGGCTATACCCTATTCCCAAATTGGTAAATTGCATACAATTTTAAATTTTTTATCCAAAATAAAACAAAAACAAGATTAGTCGAAACAAGGAACTAACCAACTATTAAACAACTGCTCTGGAGATTATTGTCTCATAAGTCATAACTAAGATATCCGAGAAAACAAAGACCAGCATCATTGCTGCTGAGCACCTGTTTGTACTCTGGCCCCCGTGGTGCGTGTCATCATCTACGTCGTAAGCTTCAATTGTTGACATCGTGAAGGGTTGTCTCCTCGCACTCATCATCAAGCTCCATATACGTCATCTGCGATGAAGGCTTAGGAAGCGGCACGCCTACAGGGCCTTGCGTTGTTCGGAAGTCAAGGAATGCGGGAATTCGAACCCAGTTCGGACCCAGACAGAAGGGAGAGAATTGAAATGTGGAATTACCGAAATTAAAGATGAAATAGCACCGGGGTAAGAGAGCGGCTCGATATTTGTTTTTCAAATTCTATTCTTTGGAGAGAGAGAGAGAGAGAGAGAGAGAGGATGGGAGGGATAGGGTATAGGGTATTAGTATTGAAGTATAAGTATAAGTATAAGTATAGTGTATAAGTATAGAGTATAGTGTATAGTGTATGAGGTATAGAGTATAGGAGGTATAGGGTATAAGAGTTTAAAAGTATAGGGTATAGGAGTATAAGGCTATAGGGTATAAGTATAAGTATAAACGTAATAGGGCGTAGGCATGGGAAGCATAGGCATAGGGCATAGAGTATAGGAGCGGTATAGGGTATATGGGAGTATAAGTATAGAGGTATATGGGTATAAATTATAGAGAGTATAAGTATAAGTATAGTATGAGGTATAGTGTATAGGGTATAATATAGTGTATAGGGTATAGGGTATAGTGTATAGTGTATGAAGTATGAAGTATAGGGAAGTATAGGGTATAAGTATAAGTATAAGTATAAGTATAGAGTATAAGTATATAGAGTATAGGGTATATAAGTATAGGGTATAAGTATAAGTATAGGGTATAGGGAATATATAGAGTATAAGTATAGTGTATAAGTATAGGAAATATAAGGGTATAGGGTATAGAGTATAAGTATAAAGTATAAGGGATAAGTATAGGAGTATAAGTATAGGGTTTAGGAAATAGTATAAGTATAAGTATAGAGAGTATAGAATATAAGTATAAACATAAGTATAGGGAACATAAAAGTATAGGGCGTAAGTATAGGGTATAGGAGTATAAGTATAGGAGTATATGGTATAGGGTATAGGGTATAGGGTATAGAGTATAGGGGTATAGGGTATAGGGTATAGGGTATAGGGTATAGGGTATAGTGTATAGGGTATAGGGTATAGTGTATAGGGTATAGGGTATAGTGTATAGTGTATAGGGTATAGGGTATATAGGGTATAGGGTATAGGGTATAGGGTATAGTGTATAGGGTATAGGGTATAGGATATAGGGTATAGGGTATAGGGTATAGGGCATAGGGCATAGGGCATAGGGTATAGGGCATAGGGTATAGGGCATAGGGTATAGGGTATAGGGTATAGGGTATAGGGGTATAGGGCATAGAGTATAGGGCATAGGGTATAGGGTATAGGGTATAGGGGTATAGGATATAGGGTATAGAGTATAGGGGTATAGGGTATAGGGTATAGGGTATAGGGTATAGGGTATAGGGTATAGGGTATAGTGTATAGGGTATAGGGTATAGTGTATAGTGTATAGGGTATAGGGTATATAGGGTATAGGGTATAGGGTATAGGGTATAGGGTATAGGGTATAGGGTATAGGGTATAGGGCATAGGGTATAGGGCATAGAGTATAGGGCATAGGGTATAGGGTATAGGGTATAGGGTATAGGGGTATATGGTATAGGGTATAGGGTATAGGGTATAGGGGTATAGGGTATAGGGTATAGGGTATAGGGTATAGGGTATAGGGTATAGTGTATAGGGTATAGGGTATAGTGTATAGTGTATAGGGTATAGGGGTATAGGGTATAGGGTATAGGGTATAGGGTATAGGGTATAGTGTATAGTGTATAGGGTATAGTGTATAGGGTATATATATAGTGTATAGTATATAGGGTATTAGGGTATAGGGTATAGGGTATAGGGTATAGGGTATAGGGTATAGGGTATATATATAGTGTATAGTATATAGGGTATTAGGTTTAGGGTTTATAATTTATTTATTTTTTCAAAAATAATATTTATTGACTCATATTTATTTTTTTGAGAGTAATTTAAAATAACTTTCATATTTTATATAAATAAAAATAATGGCATTATAAAATTAAAATTAATAAATATTTATGATTTATTTATTTTTTCAAAAATATCATAAATATTTATGATTTATTTATTTTTATATAAATAAAAATAATGATATTTATTAAATTAAAAATTTTTCAAAAATAATATTTATTGACTCATATTTATTTTTTTGAGAGTAATTTAAAATAACTTTCATATTTTATATAAATAAAAATTATCATCAATTATAAAATTAAAATTAATTAATATTTATGATTTATTTATTTTTTCAAAAATATCATAAATATTTATGATTTATTTATTTTTATATAAATAAAAATAATGATATTTATTAAATTAAAATTAATAAATATTAATGATTTATTTATTAAATCAAAAATATAATGAAAACAATTATATTTATTAATAATAGCGGCGGAAATTTCCGTCGCTGAATTTAAAATCAGCGGCGGAAATTTCCGTCGGTGAGAGTGCCATGTCATCGATCCAGGTGAGCGTACGTATAGTTTAGCGTCGGATTTCTGACGACGGAATATTCCGCCGCTAAATATTAATTATAGCGTCGGAATTTAATTTCCGCCGCTATAATTAATATTTAGCGGCGGAATATTCCGTCGCCGGGGAAAATTATAAATACTCATTTAATCCCTCAGATATCAATTACGTATCATTTCCCTCTCTCTCTCTTCCCGCTTTCTCTCTCTTCCCGCTCTCTCTGCGACCTAGAAGAAGAATCGCCGCCGTCCGTCCACCTCTCCACCGTCTCCGCCGTGACGAAGCTTCGCCGTCCACCATCTCCACCGTCTTCACCATCTGCGTCTCTCTCTCCCTCTCGAAGCGATCCAATTTCTCAATCCTAGCTCTCTCTTCAAGGTACGTGATTTCCCCTTGTTAAACTACATTCGATTGTATTTTTGTTCATCAATTATAGTGCTGATGCGGTTTTTGCCAATCTAGGGTTCTGTATTTTTGCCAATCTAGGGTTCCGTCCACCTCTCCACCGTCTCACGCCGTCGTCTCCGTTGGTCCATACGCCTCCTTCCACGGTCAATTTCTCTCTCTTCTCTGTATTCATCAACCAGGTATTTCGATTCCCCCTCTTCATCGATTTCTAGATCTTGTTTTTTAATCGATTTCAAGAAATTTCAAGAAATTGGTTGTTGATTTAACTGGATTGGGTTTTATGTGTTTTTGTTGTCTGGATGTGCGTTTGTGTAGGGGGGGGCAGATGATGTTGTTGTTAAAATATGCATAAGGCTAATTCATTTTGTTGGAATAAAAAAAATGTGTGTGTGTAAAGAGAGAGAGAGAGAGAGAGAATGTTGGAGCGGATTCAAAATTTGACGAGTTAGAACTGAGTTAGAACTGGTAGTGTGACAAAAAAAAAATTGACCCAAAATAAATATATAAAAAAATATTATAATATTAATATCATAATTTGGTTGAATGTTTTGGTGCAATGTAAAATATGGACAAAAGATTGGGCAGCAGGGCATAAATTAAAAGGGTTTGCACATTTTCTTATATTCCAACATTTTATAAGATGGTGAGGTTGTAAGGAATTCTAGTTCCTTTCCCTAAAAAAAAATTCGGAAAAGTTTAACAAATTTATTAAGTTTGATGTAAATGGATAGTCTTTAATCTTGAGAGATAAGAAAGTAAAAATGTCAAAGCCTGGTGACCATAACATCTTACCATTAAAAAAAATGAAAGCCTCAGTTCCATATTTTAGTGATAAAAATAATAAACCTTTAAAATTATACCATTAAAAAATTTGAATAGTCATTTGCTAAGTATATTTTTTTCTTTCATTAAAGTAACTTTGTCTTTCACTTAAGATAATAATGGAAAGAAAAATAATCCCTCCATTCCCAAAAGGAAGATCTTCATCCTTTATTTTTGTTACTTTTAATAAATTTTGTGTAATAATTTTAGATTAATTTAATTATCCTAATAAAAGTTTAAAAATTGTTATTGTTGGGTATGATACATCATGCATTGGAAGATTGGGAACGCCTAATCATGGGTCAATAGAAGCAAATTATGTGATTGCGGGATTTTGGGTAGCTGCACGACTGTGCAGATTTTAGCACAACCGTGCAGAAGTTGCACGACTGTGCTATACATAAAGCACGATCTAGACAATGTAATCTTGTGTCCATAGAGCAGTTGCTAGAGTGAGTGTGGAAGTGCTAACTTTAAGATCAACTTAGACTGAGACCACCTTGAATCTGCTTTATATGTTATTACTAGTACATATGCCCGTGTCCAAGGACACGGGTGTATTTTTTTTTTGTTTGTTTTTTCATATTAATTTTTTTAAATTTAAAAAAAAAATAAAAAATATCAGTTACTTAATTAATTTAAGTAAACCCTCCTAAAGCCCACTCTTAGCCCAAACCCAAAGTCTTAGCCCAAATCCAAAGCCCATTTACGTTTTAAGGGCAAAATGGGAAACAGACTAAATAGTGAGGGCAAAATAGGGAAAAACCCCTCCGGAACTGTTCATAGAACTGTTCACGGAGGGGTTTAATTTATACTATAGATTTCACACGAACTCATTTTGCTTGGTACAAATCACATTAAATATCCATTTAAAAGAATTAGGAAGAATAATAACAATTTTGATAACCCAACAAATATATTAAACTAATAAAACAAATATATTAAACTAATAAAAGTAAGCATGAATGATCATGAGTTGAGACTTTAATTGATCTCAATTACAAACAAATAAGTAAGAAAACTGTGGATGAAATAGTTTAGGAACATCTAGTTCTAGATCTCATTTTGGGGCGATTGACGGCATCGCGGACGGTGATTATGTCGCCTACGTTTGAGCGCCTGATATCAATCCTGGTACCCTAGATGCACCTTATATGAAACAAATTAGGATACAGTTTCTGTATCCTAGTTTGTTACATATTTAGTAATATTAACGAATAGAAGAAAACATATGTTAGTAATATTAACGAATAGAAGAAAACATATGCCACTATAAAGAAAACGATAAATAACCGTACTCATAATCAAATATGTAACATGTTATATTTAGTAAACATAACATGTTACATATTTAGTAAACATAACATGTTACATATGCAACAATTAGATAAGTTACTAAATATCTAATTTTCAAGTCTTTTAATCCAACTCCACTACTATCACGTACAACCACTACCATGGGGTTATCTTTGGAGTGGAAAATCTCAAGTTTTTGCACAAGCATTAGGTCCAAAGATTGAAACTTTGAAAGTAGATTTAGCAATTAATCGAGAAAACAAGAAAATCCCCAACTTCGGTTTGTAGAAGATACAAAAGCTGCTGTTGGGGATTTTCTTGTTTTGATTAATTATAATAGTAAATCTACTTTTAAAGTTTCAATCTTTGGGCCAAATGCTTGTGCAATAGACTTGATATTTTCCAACGGTGTAACATGTTATATTTAGTAAATATAACATGTTACATATTTAATAAACATAACATGTTACATATGCAACAATTAGATAAGTATTTAAATATCTAATTTTCAAGTCTTTTAATGATAAAAAGCTAAAAAGTTACTAAATATCTAATTTTCAAGTCTTTTAATCCAACTCCACTACTATCACGTACAACCACTATCATGGGGTTATCTTTGGAGTGGAAAATCTCAAGTTTTTGCACAAGCATTAGGTCCAAAGATTGAAACTTTGAAAGTAGATTTAGCAATTAATCGAGAAAATAAGAAAATCCCTCAACTTCGGTTTGTAGAAGATACAAAAGCTGCGGTTGGGGATTTTCTTGTTTTTGATTAATTATAATAGTAAATCTACTTTTAAAGTTTCAATCTTTGGGCCAAATGCTTGTGCAATAGACTTGATATTTTCCAACGGTGTAACATGTTATATTTAGTAAATATAACATGTTACATATTTAGTAAACATAACATATTACATATGCAACAATTAGATAAGTTACTAAATATCTAAATTTCAAGTCTTTTAAAGTCAAAGGGGAGGAAGGGGTGAATGTATCAATAATGTAACATATTCAACCGCACACTACCTTAGTGGTTCTAGATCCCATTTTGGGGCGATTGACGGCATCGCGGACGGTGATGTAATATCGCCTACGTTTGGCGCCCGATATCAATCCTGGCACCCTAGATGCACCTTAGGGTATTGTGGTTGGTGGTTAACATCTTAAAATATAAATAAGATGAGAGCCTTTCTCACCACGGCTATCAAAATCCGTCCATCTTTGATCCAAGAAAGATAGAGCAAATAAGTTCTTGTCGGTTTGAGCAAAGGATTTTACGTTTAATAAGAGTTTTTCCATTTTATTTGTTCTCTTCTCTCTAAGGATCTCAAACATCACGGCCATGTTCTTGTCGATTACATGTTTTACTCTTCATTTGGTGTTATACGGTCACAAGTAAAAACAAGGTAACAGTATAACACCGGTGAAGAGAAAAACAGCCTTTCCTCCAATTTTTTAATCTCCACCTTCCATTTACTCGAGATCTGATTGCGAGAATCTTCCTCGCGAGCACGAAAGGCTGGCGGTGTTGCCCTCAATCTCACGGTTGCTTCGCATGTGCAACCGTGAGATTGAGTGCAACCGTGAGATTGAGGGCAACACCGCCAGGCTTTCGGGCTCGCGAGGAAGATTGCAATCGAGATCTTGGGTAAATGGAAGGTGGAGATTGAAAAATTGGAGGAAATTTCGTTTTCTCTTCACTCGGTGTTATCTTTGTTACCTTGTTTTTACTTGTGACCGTATATCACCAAAGAGTAAAACAGCACCGCCAAGACATGGCCGTGATGTTTGAGATTCTTAGAGGAGAACGAGTGGCTGAAAAACCTATATTAAA
Source organism: Adenophora triphylla var. japonica (assembly GCA_022495995.1). Lineage (NCBI taxonomy): Eukaryota > Viridiplantae > Streptophyta > Magnoliopsida > Asterales > Campanulaceae > Adenophora > Adenophora triphylla. The sequence goes on from JAFEMH010000213.1 coordinate 447,712, forward strand.
CAGAAAATCCTTTGCTCAAACTGACAAGAACTTATTTGCTCTATCTTTCTTGGTCTAAGCTGAGATAGGGTTTTGATAGTTGTGGATGATAACGACTCTCATCTTGTTTATAAATGTTAATTTAATTCATCATTGTAAAATTATATATTTTACAACAAAGAATTAAATTTTAATATTTAAAATTATTCACAATAATAATAATTTAGGTCTATCTGCCGAAATTTCTTTATTTTCGATTATAAAGCAAGTAGGCAAAGTGATATTTGCATTTCATATAATCATGCATTTCGGGATGGGATAGGTTTATCAAACATGCACTTAAGGACGAGTAGGTGGTTAGGTAGGGACACCATTATCCTTTAGTTTAGTTTGAACTAGAGCTCAAAATTTGTTGATACAATTATTCACAATATTAATAGGTAAAAGTTGCAGCAGCCCCAATTTAAGGCAGCATGGAGCATTACAATGGAGAAATTGTTTCCGCGAGTTTCAATTTCAACAAGACATTCTTGAACTCACGCGCTTTCACCAAAAACAACAGGAAACTTATTGACGGGAGGTATAGCATGCCATGCATCTGGTCTCTAAAAGATTGGAAGATTGATTGGGATGCGCTCCGAGCTTCGTGCTTTTGGGATTCGGAGCGACATGTGTTCACCCTATCATACAACGATACGATGCCAACGATGGAGGATTTTCGAGCACCGGCGGGTGTGGGTGAGTCGAGGGCGTGGCATTTCCTCGAGACAGACGATCGATTCTGGAGCAACTATCTGAATTCTTGGGATTATCGGCGGGCGGGTATCGGGCATTATCGTTGACGATAGATTCATAGACTTGACTCATATAGCCGGATTGAGTCGGACCGGCCCAGTTGTTTGATCTATCCACTTCCTTAGATATATTCATGTTGCTCATTCTCGTCTGCGCACTACTTGCGGCTACATCGGAGTGTGTCCGGCTACGCTGTTAGAGATCATCGAGGCGGGCGAGAGGTGATCGAGGAGTTGACATCAGGCATATTCAATGCGGACGGGGAGCGATGGACATCATTCCCTTTGTTGCTAGCGGAGACATACCACGGCATTGATAGATTAGCGGAGGATCCGAGTACGTATGGGTTCGAGCGGCCCAGTTACTATCATTGTGGCCGTATGAGAGATTTCGCTTGATCTCGCCAGCTGCCCGGAGGGGCGACGGCATTACCTTGGGTGGCCCGGACGGCTTGAGGATATTGAGGGATGCCGCTGCGAGAGTTGGCATAGGAGGTTGGCCTTGGCCCGATATGAGACCGCAAACCCGTACTATTGGATTTCGGCGTAGGGATTGCGAGACTATGAGAGATATTCGGGGCGGGTCGGTTATTGTCCGACTTAGGGACTACATGTATCATCCTTTTGCATTCCATCTCTAGTGAGCGAGACAGTACGGATACCCGCAGCGAGACCATTCGGACTTTGAGAGAGCGATTGACGACTAATACAATGCCGATGATTATGGCGAGCCTCGAGACTACACATTTCTTTGGCGAGCATTTCTAGAGGGCTTTCTTCCGATACGACCACTACTCCGTCGGACTAGAGGTAGCACATTTCGACCACCGAGTATCGACATGGTACGAGGAGCGGCAAGGTCTGTACGGTGATGATAGAGGCTCGACGCCGAGAGTGTTTTGGGGCGAGACTATTCTTCCATTAGGACATTAAGAGGCATGGAGGCCAAGAGCAACCACGATGAAATCACTGGCGACATTGCAGCGAGATTATGAGAGACGGGAGATTCGGAGGCTGCTTTGAGAAATGATCCCGAAGTGATAGCTCGCGAGGAGGCCTTGAGGCGGGAAGAAGCGTGCGAGAGCTACCGGGCTGATTGATCCACCGGCTCACACGATACGAGCCGGGACGAGGTCCGCGACTTTTTCAACATACCTAGACCAAAGACCTCCGGGGACCGAGGCGGAGGAAGAGTAGAGATTCGAGTTCGGGAGCGGGAACGAGTTCCTAGACACTTTAAGAAGACTGTTAATATATTGTTAAATATGAGTTAGAAGATTTATATTTATTTTAAGAAGATATCTGTGTTGCTTTTAAGTTTGTAATTCAAATTTAGGGAATGATAATACGTTAATTACTTCTAAACTGTTAATATATTATGAAATCCAATAATTATTAACATCCCGATTTTGTTTCATCCGTCGATTAAATTGAGTGTACGTATAATATATGGATTGCAATGCGGGAGTGATGTACGTAACGATGATCGTAGTTGGATGTATAAGCGAAAGTTGCCTAATCATAGCGGTATCAATCCTGAGTTTTATAGAGGGTTGAAGGGGTTTGTTGAATTTGCTCAATTAAATAAAACCGGTCCACATGGATAAGGATGGTAAGATTAGGTGTCCATGCGACAAGTGTTGTAATGTCAAGTATCTAAGCTTGATCGAGACTCGAAACATCTTTTGCGTAACGGGTTTGAAGTTGGGTACAAACGGTGGACCCGTCATGGTGGTGAGATTGCGCACAAATGTTGCGAATAATCCCCGAGAATATTCATGTACCTCCCGAACCCGAACCTATTATTCGGGACAATGAAGAACCACCTTTGAATATGGAAGATATGGTTAGGGATGCGGCCGGTCCTTCCTTCGATTGGTCGAGAGAACCAACGGCGAGAACCCGACCCCTGCGGCCAAGAAATTTATTGATGCTATGGACTCTGCAAAGAGAAGGTCTATCCGAGGTTGCGAGATCGGTGTGTTGGAGGTGTGGTGAGCTCCTTAACATAAAGGCTGATTGCAATATTAGCCGATCTGCTTATAATCGTATCATGAAAGCAATTAAGCGGATGTTCTTAGAAAGAAAATAAGATGGTTACAAACTTTTATGAGACAAAGAAGTTGGTTGGGCAGATTGGGCTATGTTATGAAAAGATTGATGCGTGTAAGAATGACTGCATGCTATTCTACAAGGAAGATTCACGAAGACGAGTGTTCAATTTGCGGACAAAGTAGATATAAGCCAAATCGGAGGAGTTCAAAACACAAGAAAAACGAGACCACATAGCGGTTGCGTTACATGTCGTTGATTCCAAGGCTGCAACGCCTCTACGCGTCTAAATCTACTGCGAGAGGCAATGCGTTGGCATAAGGAAAGTTTGCGTGAAGAGGGTGTGTTGATTCATCCCGGTGATGGGGAGGCATGGAAACACTTTGATGAGACTTATCGACTTTGCATCGAAGCAAGAAATATACGGTTATGCATACTGCTCACTGATGGTTTCAATCCGTTTGGTCTGGGGCAAAATCTTACTCTTGTTGGCCGGTTATAGCCACTTTGTCTACAATCTTCCGCCACAGTTTGTGTATGAGTGATCCCTACATGTTCTTGTCGTTATTCATCCCGGCCCAGCTTGACCACAGGAGGAACATTGACGTCTATCTCAGGCCTTTGATGGGCGAATTGAAGCGGCTTTGGGAGGATGGGGTCGAAACGTGGGATGCTTTCAAGCGAGAGAATTTCGGCATGAAGGCTGCGTTGATGTGGACGGTTAATGACTTCCCTGCATATGGGATGTTATCGGGTTGGAGCACCCACGGGAAGTTGGCTTTGTCCGTATTGTATGAGTGACACTGAAAGTCTTTCACGCTCACGCACTCGGGAAAACCATGTTGGTTCGATTGCCATAGACAATTTCTTCCGGAGGACCACCCATTCGGGACCCGGAAGAATGCGTTTAAAAAGAACAAGATTGACCATGATGAGGCCCCGATACGTTTAAGTGGTGACACGGTCTATGAGGAGGTATCTAGATTGCCCGATCCTCGGTGGGGGACAAAGTTTTTGAAGACCAAAATACAAGGGTTTGGGACTACCCATGCTTGGATCAAGAGGAGTATATTTTGGGAGGCTGCCATCTTGGAAAACAAATCTCATTCGACATAACCTTGACGTGATGCACATTGAGAAGAATGTATTCGATAATGTTTTTAACACGTTGATGGATTTCAAGAGAACAACTAAAGACAACGAAAAAGCTCGAAAGGACCTTAAGGAAATGCATGTAGCGGCCGGTCTTAGACTTGGTATACGTCAATGGTAAACCGGTTAGGCCGATGGCTCAATACGTGCTTACAAAGGAAAAGAAGCTCCTCCTCCTGAAATGGCTCAAGGATTTAAGGCTTCCCGGATGGTTACGCGTCTAACATTGGTAAGCTGTGTCAATGTAGAGGAGGGAAAGTGCGGGGTTTGAAGAGTCACGATTGCCACGTTTTCTTTGGATAGGCTACTTCCGATTGCTCTCGGGGTCTCTTGCACGACAATATGCGGGTGGCGTTAACGAGTTAAGTGAGTTTTTCCGAGCGTTAACATCGACCACCTTTGCGTGTTGATCACATGAAAAAGCTTGAGGAGAGCATCGTAGTGACTTTGTGCAAACTTGAGAAGATATTTCCTCCTTCATTCTTTGATTCTATGGAGCATTTACCGGTCCACTTGGCATACGAAGCTAGAGTCGGTGGTCCGGTTCAATACGAGATGGATGTATCCATTTGAGAGGTAATTGAATTTATTCTATTTCTAAATAATTTGAGCGTTAACAATATACCTTCTTTAACATTATTTATGTTTTAATCTACGAATGACTTTTAGGTATCTAGGCCAATTGAAAAGGAAGATGAGCAATAGGGCCGTAGTCGAGGCCTCAATTTCGGAGTTTGTTATCATAGATGAGATTGTTGCCTTTGTCGGAACATATTTTCCTCTGATGTTGATACGAGATTGACTAGGGTTGGCCGCAATTACGATGGTGGTTTTCCGTCTAAGGGAAACATCTCTGTATTTTCATCCACAGTCGGTTGCTCGGCAAACGGGTTGGTACGCGTACGTTAACCGCTAAAGAGTTTGCCGCGGTCGAAACGTATGTTCTTCTTAAGCTGCGACGAGGTTGGGGAATATATCAAGTAAGTCATTGATGTTATGTTTACGCCTCGTCGATTAAATTATGCATGTTTAATTACTGCATATGAAATGCCTTGTTTAACCCTATTGCGAGAATGTTTGAAGATTTAGCTCGGGATTTATCTCGAGAACTCATCGCAACTAGGACGAAGAGAATTTCCAAAGCGGCTAAGGAAATATGTAAATATTTCGTTTCATTCAAATTTATTCTATACACTTCTTTAAACATTCAATCTTAAAATTGTATTAAATTGGTTACAATATTGTCTTATAGATAGTGAACATCCGGGTGATGCCAAAGGCTGCGAGGTTAAGACATTTAGCATCATCTCCGTACTTGAGCGTTCATTTATACAACGGTTATTTCGTGAATGGCTATGTGTTTCATACCAAAGCTTACGGGGGCTCTAAATTGACGTGGAATAGCGGTGTGAAGCTTATAGGGAATGATTATTATGGCGTCTGAAAGAAGTAGTCGAGGTGGAGTATTTGGGTAGAAGCTTGGTGTTGTCTTGTTCAATTGTGATTGGCGGGATCTTTGTGCGAGGTGTTAAGAAGCACCCCATATTTGACCTCGTCGATGTAAAGGACTCGTCCGGACATAATGGCGGCGACGTCTTCATCTTAGCATCTCGAAGCACAACGGGTATACATGACTCCACTACCCTCGTCCGCGACCCGGCGGATTGTGGGGAACATTTGGATGACCAAGGCTAGGAGCATGATTGACAACCTACCCTCGTCGACAACTACGGAGTCGTCATTAGAAACACCCTATCAAGAGGATGAAATGCCGGTGCCACCTAACGTTTCATCGGCTAATCATCCATTAGATGATGTCACTCATATTCCTCAAAATGTTGATGAACCCAGGAGGATATCTTACCAGTGAATTTGCCAACTCCCCGCCTCGTTCGGGTCATCTCGCGCACATTGATATTGATGAATCGGAGGAAGAGGAAGAGGAAGAGGAAGAGGAAGAGGAAGAGGAAGAGGAAGAGGAACCGAGTTTGATTCATCGAGTCCGAAGACGAAGATGAAGAACTCGAGTTTTGTAGTAATTCGAGTCCGAGTGATGATGATGGGGACGAAGATTAATAATAGTTTAAAGTTTAAAATTGTATTGTGAATGCTTTAGATTATTAGAACTTTAAAGTTTTATATGTATTGTGAATGCTTTAGATTATTAGAACTTTAAAGTTTCATATGTATTGTGAATACTTTAGATTATTTTTAATATCCGTCGTTTTATATATATTGTGAATGCTTTAGATTATTAGAACTTTAAAGTTTTATATGTATTGTGAATGCTTTATATTATTAATAGTTTAAAGTTTTATATGTATTGTGAATGCTTTAGATTATTAGAACTTTAAAGTTTTAGATGTATTGTGAATATATTGTTTCCTATTGTTAAAGTTGTATATTTTAATATTTTCTTTATGTCTGAGATGAGTTCTAGTAGAAAGGGCAAGGGTAAGAGGACCAAGCCCATTTACACTTTGATTCTTGGGACGCAGCCGTCCGATCCGGTAAGCGATGATGTTGACCCCTCACACGGTAGTACTAGCTCCACCTCTGCGGGGCCGGTACTCGGACTACCGTCGATTACGAGGAGGATATATGTCGGATCTCATCACTTTATGACCGATGTAAGTAACTCTTCATTAATTTGATATAAGTTGGTTCCTTTTTGCTTTATATATAATTCATTATTTAAGTTAAAATGTTATTGTATAAATATACTTGGCGAGGTTTGTAGGTGGATACCCCACCTTGGCACTAAGATCGAGGGCAATGCTTGGCGGTCTCGAAAAATGGCCCAGTTTTGGCCCAAGCGGAAAAAATTGCCACGAGAGGCGAAGGAGGATGCGTGGGATGAGTTTAAGGTAATGTGTTAATGGTTTTTATTTAAAACTTAAATGTTAGTTTGTTATTAAAATGTTATAATTAATAATGATTATACTCTTTTAGTTTTGTAATGTTATCATTATATGTTGTAGGCTAAATATTATTGGGATCCGGACATAAGCGAGCGACGGCTAGATATGTTTTGATGAGCGAGGCTCACAAGCTGTTTAAGGATTTTATTTGTAACATATTTATCTATGCTTAATTAGATTAATTAACAATGATTATACTCTTTTAATTTTATAATGTCATCATTATATGTTTACGAGATATTCATATTTTTATAGGTACCACGAAGAAAAATTATTATACTACTCGGCTCGCGGCGGGAGAACAGCCACTTGTGTCCTACTTTTATGACCGATGAGGTGTTTGGTCAATTTTGCGAATATTGGGGGTCGGATGCGGCGAAGGCTATATCCGAACGAGGCCAAGGCCAATAGAGCGAGGCTCCTCGGGGTCGGCGGCGTTGCATACCGGGGGACGCTCACGGTCGCCAGAGCATCACGGCCGCATGGTATGTATGTTAATTTAAATGTAGTAGTGTATGGATGCTTTTAAATAGGTTTATGTACGTATGTTAGGCGGGAGCCAATGTTGATGCATGAAATCCATAGTTTTAGTGTAAATGTAGTATATGCATGCTTTTAAATCGGTTTAAATGTTGCATTTATATATACAATTTCAAAGTAATAATCTCGCTTATTTTATTTATAGGAAAGGGAGTATGGTCCGAATATCACTTTTGTGGATGTTTACGCTAGCACCCATATTCGGAATTCTACGAGGCGCCCGATCAACCTCCGCAAATGGGTTGACGATCGATCTGCTAATGCCTTTGTAAGTAAACTATCATTAAATGACTTGATTTTGAATATGTAAATTTATTTATGTACCTTACATTGTGTATATGATTATAATTGTTTGTTTTATTTTTCGTGCATATCAAGCCGCCGTTGTTCCCGAAGGAACGCCTCCCGTGAGCCGTCCCGCTTCGTGCACTGACGTTTGGCACGAGGTCACCTCTCGGGGACATCCAAGGAGAGGAGCCCGAGTGTTAGGGATGGGGATTACGGGCGGCAATGCCGTCGGCGTCGGCCGTAGTCGGCGAAATGTAGCCCGGCCCGCGTTTCATGATCAGAATTCGACGCTCTGGAGAGCTGCGTTGGAGGAGGAGAGACGCGAGCGGGCAAAGCTTGCGGAGGCTCATGCGGAGACTTCAAAGACAATTGGCGCTTTTGATGGCTCATATCGGCCAGACTTCCGGGGTAATACCCAGTAGCCCCAGAGTTGATTACGGACTATTTTAGACTTGTTTGTACTATTTTTTACTCGTTTGTAAACATTTGAGACATTTGATACCCTTGGAGCCCTCCCCGCCCTCTCCCCCTCCCCCTCTCCCCCCTCCCAGCCCTCTCCCCCACCCTCTCCCCCCCTCCCTCCGCCCTCTCCCCGCCCTCTCCCCCTCTCCCCCTCCTCCGATTTGAGTACGGTGATATTTAGATTTATTTGAGTACGTTGATTTTTGATTTTTAGTTTTTATAATTTTAGTTTTATAAATTGAAATGTTATATCGGGTACAAAAAATTTTTGGTTTATTGATATTTTAAATTATTTTTTTAATTTATTTCGGAATCGGCGACGGAAATTCCGTTCTTTGAAATTAATTTCGAATTTAATTATTGATTATAGCGGCGGAAATTCCGTCGCGAAATAAAAATTAATTAAAATAAATTAATTTCGGCGGCGGAATTTTCCGTCTCTCGAAATTAATTTATTTTATTTCGGCGACGGAATTTCGCCGCTATAATCATTTAATTTTTATTTAATTTTTGATTTCATTGCGGAAATTTAGTCATTTGTAATAAAATTTAAATTAAAATTAAATAATTTCGGCGACGGTAATTTAATTTCCGCCGTGAAATTAATTCATTTTAATTTAATTTTTATTACGGCGACGGAAATTTCCGCCGCCGAAATTAATTTAATTAAATTAATTTTTATTACAATGACGGAAATTTCCTAGTGAAATGAAAATTTAATTAAATTAAATTAATTTAGCAACGGAATTTTCCGTCATTGTAACCATTAATTCACCGGCGGAAATAAATTCCGTCGGTAAACTAAAAATACCGGCGAAAATTGACCCGTTGGAGCACCGCTGACGGGTAGTAGCGACGGACCACAGACGGAATTATTCCGCCGTAATTATTTTTAGCGACGGAAATTTAATTTTAGCGGCGGAAATTTCCGTCGCTAAATGACCTTTTTCCGTAGTGAAGGTTCATCATACATGGCCAAGCCCCTGCTGTGGCCACAGAGTGGGAGTGCTAGCTTGTTGTATTGAGCCAAAAGCCTTACGATCTGGCTGCGATTTTGGTGACTAGGTGGAGATGCTTACGTATTAAGCAAAAAACTTTACGGATAGCGGCGATATTATATGGTACTCTGAATAAGGGTCATATAAGTATACGATTTTCTTATATGGATCTACGGAGTATGAGTCTATAAGCGGTGAATGTGCGTAGGGCGATTCACCAAAGAGAGGAGTTTTACTCCCACGTTGTACGACTTATTGTTCGGACGGAAAAGGTAAAATGAGGTAACGTAAGGTGTTTACCGCTTTAATAATGTGCTATGTGTAACCGTGCTATGTGTTGCATCTTGTTTGGCATCTTCTTTGCATTCATAATAGCTTATTGAGATTTATTCTCACCCCTTCCCTTTCTTGTTTTAGATTGTGATGAGACGGGTGACTGAACCCGGTGAGGCCGGGGATAAGAGTGTGGACTCTTGCTTTTGGGACTTGTCAGGATAGGTATATGAGTAGCTTGTTGGGAGTCCTATTTAAGTATTACTCTTTTATAAGTTGTATGGAAAACTCTTTTGTTAAACAACGTTAATCAGGGTTTCCAATGTAATTGATCAGGTTAAGGTTTCTTGAAGTAATTGTTGAAATTCCTCCGAGTGGAGATATTATCAGTTGGTTTTATTTTGGAAGTTTGAGAATTGGTTTTCTTTTAAAGGTGAAATAAAAAGTTTTAAAAGTTTTTAAAAAAATTTAAAATGGGTTTTCTTGGTTTGGGCTTCTCAAGCTCGGGACACGCGTTTGGTCCCAGGTTGGGGTGCTCACAGTTAGCCTCAATCTGTCGTACGTTTTCCAACAGAGTAATATTACATGTTATGTGTCGATTAGCTCCACTATCGACTAGCCAAGATTCATTATTTGTCTTACCATTCATTCTCCCAGTTGTGCGTCAGCTGTCTGCACACGTGTCTGCATATACTCCTTGAGGTGAGTCCATTGTTCAGGCGTGAACCCCAGCAAGCCAGCCCGATCTTCATCTGTTATCCCAGCAGCTCCTTCACCGCTAGTATGCACCGTGTTGACTCGTGAATTGAATCTTCCCGTAGCCGAAGTATTTCCGCCTCGTTCCTTTATGTTCTTCAAGCACTGTTCTCCCCACCAATCTGGGTACCCCACCGACCTGTAGCATGTATCTACATCATGTCCCTTTTTCTTGCAGTGAGAACAAACAGCACTGCTCGCCTCCTTTCTTTCTATCTTCGAACCATTTGTACGATCAGTTGTGCGATCAGTTGTGCGCGTGATTGTTCCCATGGCCCCAATACGAGCAAGGAAGTGTGGCGGTATTGGATAATCTTCATGCGCAGTCATCCTAGGACTCTTTCTTCTCGTGCAACCATAGAATATGCCTTATTTACATTAGGCAAAGGTTTTGTGTTCAGTATATGGAGGATTTCATGTTCTCAAACTTCGGAGCATCAAGCCCCATAACGAATTGATGAACTCTCTCGTCTTCACGTCGTTGGACTAGCTTCATGCTAATGTTACACCTGCACCCCGCACATGAACAAGTCAAGACTGCATCATAGTCATTCAACTTGTCCCATCACTAGTACATATTGGAGCTTAGAAAACGCACTTTAGATAGCGCTTTTTAAAAGCGCTATCTAATGTGTACACTTACATAGCGCATCCACATCCTTAAATTTAATAAACAAGGCAAAAAAGAAATAAAAAATAATTTTTTTAATTAACATAGTGCATATTAGGAAAATGCTATCTTAGCAAAAGCTAACGTAGCGCTTAATAGAAGCGCTATGGTACTATAAGCTTCGTGAGTAAGTAAGTTTATATAGGATTACTAGAATAAGTCCGTGTCCGAGGACACGTTATTTTTTTTTATTTTTTTAATTTAATTTTATTTAAGGGCAAAATGGAAAAGGAACAAAATAGTGAGGGCAAAATGGAAATTTCGGCGATTGAAACTATTCATGGAACTGTTCATTCTGATGATGAGGCGGACATCCCTAATTTATACTCCCTCCGTCCCACCAAGAGTGTCACCCTTTTAAGGGTGACACGCAAATTAAGGAAAAAAGGGGAAGAAAAAATGTTGTGAGTGCAATTTGAAAATAGGAGAGAGAATTAGTGGAGGAAATAGTGAATTTAAAAAGTGTTGTGAGTGTAGAGGAGAGAAAATTAGTGAAGGAAATAGTGGATGGAATAATAGAATATTAATAAAACATTTATTTTTTAGGAAATGTGACGCTTCAAATGGGACGTCATTTTGGGTAAAAAGTGACACTTGAAGTTGGAGGGAGTACTGTAGATTTCGTCGGGTGGAAAAAAAGCAAAAGAAAAGCGTATAGAGAGAGAGAGAGAGAGAGAGAAAATAACGGGGGCAAGAAGATAGAGAAATGAAAAAGAAAAAGTAGACAGAGAAAGAAAAGAACGGGGCAAGAAAAGAAAGAGAGAAACATACCGTCGTCGCCGTCGACATCCGTGGCTGCGCCTGCGGAACCGGCGATTGCGAAGCTTGGGCTCTCGATTTCTCGCCCTGATTTTCTTGTGAATTTCGTTCTTAATCAAGGACATTTTCTGTTGTTTTATTGATCCCGCATTGTCAAAATCGGTGCCTATTGTTTCCAATTTTGAACATATTAGGGTTAGAGGGGTGGGTTGGATTGTTGATGTATGGGGGGATATGTGCAAGATAGAGAGAGAAAGAAGTGAGGAGAGAGAGAGAGAGGAGGAGTGGGGGACGATGGGATTGAAGAGTTTTAGAGAGAGCAGAGTTGAGAAGTTGAAGAGTACAATGGTTTCGAGATCGAAGATGAAGCTGTGGATAATTAGGGCAACGACAACGGTATTGTTATGGACTTGCTTGGTACAATTGACAGCATTGGGGGATTTATGGGGTCCTAGGGTTTTGAAAGGTTGGTGTTTCACTCATGATTCTTCTGTTGTTGCTGCTTTGGATGCCCAATTGCAACCCCTTGTTCCTACCCGTGTTCTCCCTCCAAAGAGTGAGTCTTACTAGCAATTCTTTTATCTGTTAATTTTAATTGAATTTTGTGTTCCCTTATTGCTAATTAATCTGCGCAATTGCTATTGTCATCAGTATTCTTTATTTCACAGAGGATGATTGAATGCTTAAAATCATCACTCTTTACCTTCTTGTATCATATCCCTTTGTTGTTGGAGGACTTGCTAATGGAGGATAGAATTGAGGGTCTCTAGAAAATTCCCCTTCATTTCCGTGTTGTTCATGTATAATCTTTCATTTTTGGATTGCATAAAACTTAAATTATCTTCTATCTTATTTTAGTGTCTAGATGTGTTGCAGCATAACATTTATCTCACCCACTTCCCCCATTTTTGCTGTTTCTAGTTATGGAATTGCCTCGTTACACTACTTCCCTTTTTAGTGACCTTCTACTTGGCTGATTCAGAGTTTCTAATGTTACGTTTTGAAAATCTCTGTTGCAATTGTAGGGGTTTACAAGAACAATGGTTACTTGATGTTTCATGTAATGGAGGGCTTAATCAAATGCGGGCAGCGGTGAGTGTTGTTTGCTTTGTGATGAAGGCACAAATATAGCACTCCATTCAGTTAACTGACAACCACTCTATTTCTTTATATATCTGTTGCTTCTGTTGATTATTTGTTTCAATATTGCCTCGCAGATATGCGATATGGTTGCAATTGCAAGATATCTAAATGTCACTCTTATAGTTCCTGAGTTGGATAAAACTTCTTTCTGGGCTGATCCAAGGTGTGTCTTTTTATGGTTCCTACATCCAAAGTCCCTACAGAATTTATGATAATCTGAGTTTCTCAGATGCACATTTGATTCATTGATTCTCTAATGTATTGCCTACTTTGAAATGGCAGTGAGTTCCAAGACATTTTTGATGTTGATCATTTCATCACATCCTTAAGAGATGAGGTTAGGATTCTGAAAGAGCTTCCTCCTAGACTCAAGAGGAGAGTGGAACTAGGAATGGTCTATTCAATGCCACCCATTAGTTGGTCAGATATTTCTTATTATCAAAACCAGGTTGGTTGTTGATAGACTTTTTCCTTGGACGACTTCATGATTGAGAGATATATAATTAACATTCGAACTTTGTACTTTTGCATGCAGATTCTACCTTTGATACAGAAGTATAAAGTTGTTCATTTGAATAGAACTGATGCTTGACTTGCCAATAATGGTCAGCAACTTGAAATCAACTTGAAATCCAGAAGCTACGTTGCCGAGTAAATTTCGGTGCATTGAGATTCACTACGCAGATAGAGGAGTTGGGGAAAAGAGTTATTAAACTTTTAAGGCAAAATGGACCTTTCCTTGTCCTTCATCTCAGATATGAAATGGACATGTTAGCATTTTCTGGCTGTAAACAGGGCTGCAACACTGAAGAGGTAGAAGAGTTGACGAGAATGAGGTGAGCATACACACTTTTGTATAAGTTGCAGGAGGGAGAAGGAAGTCCTTACCAAATAAAACTGAAACAAGCTACATGGGTCCCACATATTTTCCGCGTTATCATCTCACCACAAGAGTACAATGGGGAGAAACGACAAAGAATTACAGTTAGAGGTGTGGAATACCAAGAAGGCCGACTACAACAGTTTCAAATGGAATTAACATTCATGTAATTTATTATTACCCTCAAATACCAAGGTAACTTGATTATTGATTTTCTAATATTTCTGATTTCTTTTACTATCACAGGATATCATACCGGCGATGCCTCACGATGCTCATCCTATGGGGGTTCTTGTCAGTGCAATGAGTGCCCTGTCTGTCTTTCATCCTGATGCCAATCCTGCTTTAAGTGTAAGCAATAAAAAACCATGTTAAATATTTCATTACGATTGGCTCTAATGATGGCTTCTTTAAGAGTGTCTCTCATGATGCTTCTCCTTCTTATGTAGCATATTTGTTCTTGTTTTCTTTTGAAAAGCTTGTCTGGTTGAAACATATTTGAGATTGCAGTCTCTCCTTATTTTGTCTGTGTTGAAACTTCTTGGTTCTTGCTGCCTTTTGGAGTAACATCAACTTAGCTTCTTGTAATATGTAACCGTAACTTCTTCTGTAAGTATTGGGATCTTCTCTCACAGGATTTGTGCAACCGTGTTTGCAAAAGGTGTAAGTGGTATTCTATATTATAATTTGCTTTCCATCTTGGTTTTCCTTCGTCGAAGCAATGTTACATGTAGTCTTTGATTGAACCACAGCTGAGTAACCATGCTAGGTACTTGTTAGAAAGATTGTTTTGGGGGATTTAATTCTCTCATCTCATGCTTTAACTATGTTCAGGTTGCTGTTGTTTTACACTGTTTCGTGGTCTGCTATTGCTATTGGGCTTTTGTTTAAGAGCTGTATGCTGAGGTTTTATGTATGAAACTATGCATATGAATTGTTTTGGAGATTGGAAGCCAGCTTCTTCCATGAATATTGAAATATAATGGAACAGTGCAGACTTCTACGGTGTACTTTTATGATAGAAGATTGTACTACCATCAGGCTCCAACAATTAATCTTTACAATTTCTATGGCATCATTCTAGAAACAAAATTCATATAGACGAGTGAAGGCTTAGTTATTGAAACACAGAGGGCTTAATTTTTTATTTTATTTTGAAGGCACAATTTTTTGGCGCACTGGTTCAAGTCCTGGAAGCAACCTCTTGCATTTATGTAGTACATTTCACTCTTGTGGTGGGGACCCTCCCCGGACCTTGCTATGCGGGGATGCTTTGGTTCATTGGGCTGCCTTTTTTTTCTAATTTTTTCATGCCGCAATTTTCCAGCAGTCTCAGTCTCAACTGACCGTAGATTGTTTTTGTGCTTCATCTTACTATAGTTACTCATGTGCCAATATATTATATTTTTTTTTTTCTAATGTGGGATCTTAGTCATTAGAATCTGATTTTTTATTTGCCTGATATTTCTGTTACTTAAGATCTGAGGTTCCCACTCATGTATCTTATGTGTTACTTATTCAGGGCCAAGATCTGTACAAATCTAAGCTAGTGAGAGATAAGCAAATTGTACGCATACTTGGGAAGGTCAGCTTACTTGTCTTGACTTTCATTTCCTGTCTTATACCTGCCATGTCTTTCATTTTCTTTAAATTAGTCATGATGTCAACTTGATAATACACTCTTAATTATGGTGTTCAGGCCCCAACAATTGCTGGAGCAGCTTATTTAAGGATGGCAGGGAGGCCTCCTGTTCTTCCTTCGAGCAATTTTTCTTATTCAGAGAACTTCTTGTACATGCTAGACTCACTGTATGTTCTTCCCTCTTTAGCATAAAAGATGTTCTTTGAACTCTGTTCTGACCAGGGTAGCAAATCTACAGTATTTCTATCTACCCACAGAATTGTCCTATTGGTTGTAGTATAAAAGAAGTTTACTCGCATGTTCACCTTTGTTTGGACTCGTGGAAAAGTGCATTTGTGGAACACTCGTTCTTGGATTAGTATGTGCCGTATAACCCACTAGATATTTTATGACTCTTATTATTTTATTACATTTGTAGCCAATCTATGAAGTGTTCTCTTTATTTCTTAACTATTTTGATAAAGTACATTTCGTTCTTTGGTCATTATGTGTGTGGGTGTATAATGCTCTATAATGTAATTATCTTCCTTCAACATGAGAAATACCTCATTCCTTAGAGTGGTCCATTTTGAGAATGGTTATTGATCATAAGGTTATATTTTCAAGATGTATCAATGTATACACCATTTTTAATTAACTATTGAACATTGAGGTTATATTTTCAAAAAGTTTCAATGCATACACCAAGTGTTCAAAAAAGGACACTGGAATTGAGGCTTCGGTTAAGTAGTAATGTAAACTAAATGTTTTACATTTCGAATTCTGCATCCTCAGCTATGCAACATAGGTGCATATATATAGAGCCCAGTTTCCTGAAATGTACTTGGGTTGTGCTGTAACTAATATCTAATCTTGTATCTCTTAATAGTGATTAGCTAACTGTAGTTCTAAAAAACTAAATCTTTGACATGATTGTGGTTTTCACTTGACATTGCAGAGGCAACAGGACCTATACCCCCAACCCTCGGTTGGCTAGGGTCCTGGAGATTCTTTTTATATTACATGCAGAACATGAAATGAATTGCTCCACAGCAGCTGCAAGGCATCTTGCTTCCAGGTAGGCCTCTATTCTGATCTGAAAAATTTCAACCCTGAACGTCTTGTTTCAAATACTTGAAAATATTTTGCAGTGGTGTTGATGTATACACAGCCCTTGCTGGAGCTGTTGGAGCACTATATATGGTCCTCTTCATGGTGGAGCAAATGAGGTATGCTATAACATAGTCTTACGTATAAAGTATTCAGACTAATCTGATGAGCATAGTTGAACCAGGAATGCGGTCACTAACTAAGAAGCATGATTTTCATGATTAGACTAAAGCCAAAGAATATAATACGAGTACCACTGTAATTCCAATTTTACACAGGTCTCTCAAATGTCAACTATTAATTTGGGAAAAGTGATGGTGGAAGGAATCCTAAGGAAAAAAGATCATGTGTTATTCTGGATTCCAATAGTCCAATAAATCATGTGATCAGAGGAGCTGTCACATTGGGATGGCACTGATAGGTGATAGCACACAATAGCTAAACTATCTGAATTGAAAAACAGAGGCATACACAGCTGATAGAGGAAAACCTCAAGAATATAAAAACATAAATGAGTGTCATATGGTTAGTAAATCTATTGAAGCACTTATATTATATGTAGACTTTAATATATTTTGATTTGAGCACATGTTTGCTACATTTCATATTTATGGTTAAATAAATATAATGATAGTTTAAGTATTACGAGGACTTTTGGTTTCAGTTTCTTGACATATGCATCATTTTATTTCATATAATTCGTTCTTGCTTTCATATAATTCATTTCTAGTGATAGTTTTGGACACCAAAATGTATTTTGGCTTAATTTTTTTTTTCAATAATGTTGTTTCTAATAAATGTCTTGTAATTTTTTTTGGTACAATTTGTCCATACAAACCGAATCAAGTGCTATCCTCCGAGAAAAATGCAGATTTTTCAGGTTAATTGGGCAGGATACTTGTATAACCGATTTCTTAAGGAGAAGACGGCAGAGAAGTAGTAGAAAATAGGTACTACAAATTTTTTTTGTTCTAACTAGTGTTGATTGTAATATTAATGATATTATTGATGATCGCTAAACAAATATCTTTTAACTCTTTTGGATGATTGTAAGAATTATTGTTGTTTAATAAATGAAAGGTTGATTATCATTGTTGAATGGAATGATTGTTATTTTCTATTAATTTTTATTTTTATACTCCCTCTGTTCCTAAATGTTTGTCTCATTTTTCCTTTTCCTTTGTCCCAAAAAGTTAGTCTCATTTTCAAAATTAAAGCTTCAAAATCACTAAAATTTCAAAACTTGTAACATTTAGGGACAGAGTATTACATAACGGCAGTGCATATTATCAATAATTTTCAAAGTGTTCGTAAAAATTACCAAAATTAAAGCTTCAAAATCACTAAATTAAAATGTTTGAAAAGTCAAATGGGACAAACATTTAGGGACGGAGGGAGTATAATTTAAAATAGGTGCAGCAGGAAAACAAATGAAAATTAACCCTCACTTACTTGACGCTTACTTGCATGGCGCTTTCATAAAACGCTATGTAAGTTGATTCGTAGAAAAATAAAAAAAAGTGCTTAGATAGCACATAAAAAACGCTATGTAAGTTGATTTGTAGAAAAATAAAAAAAGAGCTTAGATAACGCTTTTCTAGCGCATTTGAAAAGCGCTATCTAAGTGTTGGAGCTTACGTAGCGCATAATAAGCGCTATGCTAACTTGCATAGCGGTAGCTTAGATAAAAAAAAAGCGCTATCTAAGCTCCAAAAAAAGCGCTATCTAAGCTAAAATCTGTACTAGTGCATAATTTCTTCACGCGACCAAAATAAACCACCACACTTTCGCCTTTTTGTTGCTTGCAATTTGCCAAATCCGCCTTCAATTGCTGAATTCTAGGTCTGTTTCCAACCGAGAATCTCTCCCGCAAATTGTCCCATAGCGTCTTCGCATCATCCACATAACTCACCGTGGAACGAAGGCTTGACTCAATGGTGTTAAAGATCCATGAAACAACCATTGAATTTACCGTTTGCCAATGTTCCAATTCATCTTCCATGGTAGATTTTTCAATGGTTCCATCAATGAAGGTCGTTTTTGTCTTAGCCCTCAATGATCCCTTGAAAACCCTAGCCCATTCTTCATAATTCTCGCCCTTCAATTGAACATGGGTGAGAATCATTCCCGAATTGTCACTCGTAGAAAGAAAATATGGAGATCTCCTTTCATCCATAGTTTTCTTCTCGCCACTTCCCTCGGTATTCATGGCTCTGATACCAAGTTTAATTCGAAATATGTGAAGAGAAAATATTATTTCACTCTCTTGAAGAATTATGAATGATACAACCCTATATATAAACCATTATCATACTTTGACTAGGATTCTATAATAGCTACATATTCTACTTTCCTACTTAGAAAAGAAGACTTCCTAAAGTAAACAACTTACATAAGAAAACAATATTTACAAGGAAAGGAAAAGATATTGACAAGATATGTCAATATCTCAACACATAACACCAGACCTTTCTTGAGTGATCATCTATAAATGTAACAAAATAATATTCTCCACCAAGAGATTTATCCTTCATATAACAAACATCAGTATGTACCAAATCAAGGAGAGAATTCTTTCTAGATGAAGGACGTGTATGAAATGAAACTCGATGTTGCTTGCTAGCACACCATGTGCAATGTTTAAGTGACGTACCTGTCATCTTGGGTAAAAGCTGATTTTTGGCAAGAGTCTGCAAACCTTTCTCACTTAGGTGACCAAGACGCTTATGCCATAGCTCGGTGGAGATCTCATCCTCAACTGCATTAGCAACTCCATCAACAAGCTTTGCCTCAGTAAAATATAAGGAATTTCGTTTGTTTCCCTTCGCCAAAACCAAAGACCCTTTCTCCAGCTTCCATTGTCCATCACCAAAGTTATGGTGGCAATTTCCATCATCAAGCTGACCTACTGATATCAAATTAAAACAGACATCCAGAACATGTCGAACACCCTTTAGTAGTAGCTTGCACCCCGTACTTGTCTCTATACACACATCACCCATGGCAGTAATCTTACATCTAACACCATTTCCCATCCGTACAAACCCAAAATTGCCACTGTTGTAGGATGAAAAGAACTCTCTATGCGCTGTGATGTGAAATGAGGATGCTGAATCAATCACCCAAGAACAATCTTCGCATGTGAGGTTGAGATAACTCTCTTTAAGGACAAGTACTACATCAAAGTATGAATCGGTTGCCAAACTAGCACTTGATTCCCCTTTCTTGCCTTCTCCTTGTTCATTCTTTTGATCTCTTTTTAATTGTCAGCACTCTCTCTTCTTATGCCCGAGCCTCTCGCAATAGTATCATATCATCTCTTTTCTAGGATTTTTAGAACTGGATCTTCTATTGTCTTTTCTATCTCGGCTGTTCTTTCTATCTTCATTGTTGTGTCTGTTTCTACTTCGACCTCGACCTCTACTCTCAGTAACAAGTGCATCTGAATCTTGAGGTTGATGGCTTTGCTCCTTCCTTCTAGTTTCTTCATTCAAAATTCTGTCACTCACCATACTCATGGTAAGCTTTCCTTTCGGAGCGGAATTGCTGACTGTAAAATGTCTCCCAGCTATTGGGCAGTGAACTCAATAGAAGTAGTGCTTGCAGCTCATCATCTAGCATTATTCTCATTTTTGTAAGCTGATTCACGAACACCTGGAACTTGTTCAAATGCCCTGAGACGCTGTGTCCATCTTTATACTTCAGGTTCACTAGCTTACGGATCATAAGAGCCTTAGACTAAGCATTCTTGCGCTCAAACATACTCTCAAGTTTCTTCCATAATGCATAGGCATCTGTCTCTTCAGCAATGTGATGAAGGATGTTTAGCGAGACCCACTTCCGAATTTGAGAAATAGCTTTCCTGTTCATCTTCTTCCAATCTTCTTCTTTTATGGACTCGGGCATAACACCTTCGTTCTCAATCGGGTCAAAGAGATCTTTATCATAGAGATGGTCTTCCATGATTGTTTTTCATAGGGCATAGTTTATTGCAGTGAGCCTAATCATGTTGCCATTATTCCTTCCTCCTTATTTCCTACGCAGTCACAGTTCAACCGGGCTCTGATACCAGATGTTGGGACAGATCAACAACCCAAACACAAGACAAACCAAAGTCTGTACAGCAACTAAACTACCCTTCAATCAGACTAAAATCAACAACACAATACACATCAACCCAAGGTTGAATACCCACAAGGTCTAAGAGAGAAGAAAGTATGAGAAATCTCACAAATTGAATCGATCAACTTGCGAGGAGCAGTCACCCAAAGTCCTTGCCGAAAGCTCAGCCAAAGTCTCCAACTTTATGTCCGTCTCTTCTTCTTCTCTCTTGGCGCTCTTGAAAAATTACACAACCTTCTATTCTGTTCTGCGTCAATTTGATTGAGTAATATCCCCAAAGAGAATTGTTATTCACCCCCGCAAGTTTACTTAATACCCCCGAATTATTATTTTCAAAAAACTGCCATTAATTGAAATGACTCGATTACCCTTTAAGTAAAGTTGTTGTACACCCGCACCACCCTCCTTTGTCGCCACCAACCGCCACCCTCCTTTGCCTACCCCACCCCCAAGCCGCCATCCATCCACTGTGTAGTTGCAGAGCTCAGAAAATCTTCATCAATGGCGACAATCAAAACCCTAAAAAATCCTTCACTTCTCTCTCACTTACTCTCTCTATCTTCATCCCCAAAGAAGAACGTCCCGAGAAACCCACATCCTACTTCACCCCCAACCCTCCTCCTCTTCTTCTTCTCCCTCCTAATTTTCTCCACCCTTTTCATAATCTCCATCGCCGGAATATTACCCCTCAACACCCGGTACCAATCGCCATGTCCGATGATGATCTCCTTATCCTCTTCCCCATCTCCATTACTCTTAGCCTCTCTGTCTTTTGTATTCTCGGACACCATTGATGACGAGCCAAGGCTTTCGCACAGTGCCATGCTTCCGTTGCCGCCTCATGGGGTGGTCGGGAACGTGTCGGAGGATGAGAGACAGTTCTGGAAGCAGCCTGATGGACAAGGGCTTAGGCCGTGTTTGGATTTTGGCCTGGAATATCGAAAAGCGTCGGCTAAGATTTCGAAATAGAAGAAGAGGTTCTTGGTTGTTGTGGTTTCCGGGGGATTGTATCAACAGAGGAATCAGATTGTTGATGCTGTTGTTATTGCCAGAATTCTCGAAGCTGCTTTGGTAGTTCCAGTTTTGCAAATCAATCGGAATTACAGAGGGGGTTTTCACAAGAAATAGGGGAGGTTGGGGTGGGGGCAACAAGTAATAGGGTGTGTGGGTTGCCGAATGGATGGCGACTTGGGGGTGGGGTAGGCAAAGGAGGGTGGCGGTTGGTGGCGACAAAGGAGGGCGGTGCGGGTGTACAACTTTCCTTAAAGGGTAATCGAGTCATTTCAATTAATGACATTTTTTGAAAATAATAATGCGGGGGTATTAAGTAAACGTGCGGGGGTGAATAACAATTGCAATTTACAAACAGCCCCCTGTAGTTAGGACAGAATGTTAAAAAATACCCCCGAGCTTTTAATTGGGACATTTCCAATACTAGAAAGGACACCGAAGACAATGGTGGCTGTAGCTGTTTAGCAAAGTAGATAAGCTCATTCACTTTCTAATTTGGTTTCAAGCAAGATGTTGGGGGGGGGGTGTTCAGAAGAAAGAGTCGGAGTTCAATTTATTGAGTTGTTCCAAAAATCCTTACAAGGTCATTGCTAGTGGAGTCTTGAGCATTGTAAGTTGGAGGTAGCAGGTTATGGGTGATTGCCAGCATCCAACAAAATAGAATGAATAAGAAAGACAGGTACAACTGCACGAGTTGAATCAGCTTCAGGGGGGTTGTGAGATGATTGTTGTCCATACTATCATGTGCATGGCACAAATGTGGTTCAAAGTGAAGACAAGTTGAAATCTCGGATTTTATGTGGAATTTGATATATTATTATTACACTTGTGGGCAACAAATTCTATTTTGATCCTATATCCAAATAAAAGAAATGTCATGGGGACTTAATTCTTTGAACTCATAACTTAGAAGCAACTATAAATGCAAATAGTCTACCGATAGATCCTTGGTTCAAAGTGAAGACAAGTTGAAATCTCGTTTTTTTTTTTTTTGCATAGATTACTATCATATCAGCATCTATTACTAGCTTTAATCAACTAGTTTTACATTGGACCAGCAATTCAAAGGCAATGCCTAATATAGGAGAGTTAACCAAAACTTTCAAAGGCAATTCAAAGGCATGGCCCATCAACTGAACATACCAAAAGTGTCGAGTTGGGCCAAACGAGTAAAGCCCAATCACGGACAGCCTTGACTCTCACATTCTCAATAAGGCTGGCCCAATCAAAACAGGGCCCAAAGTCCATCTCAAGGATCGCCGACTAAGCCCATGGTCCGGCCCACCTGTGCCCCGACTTAACTTAGTCCGACCTCAGAATCCGTATTACGATTCGGGTACGAACCATGCTCTACCCGACAGTCAGGTCGACCATTCTCTGGATGACGACCTCGACCTAAACAACAAGTGACGACCTGACACTTGCCGGCGTATTTAGTTGAACAATTCTCATAACCACATCCCTACAAATCAGGGGCCGTTATAGACACGTTCCCACGACCATGTAACTGCCGCTACAATCTCGGAGCACATGTCGCCTCCCCAAAAATACACCACTCTTGTCTATAAATACTTCATCACTACCAAACGGTGAAAGGTAACTGCCATTTTGTTATTGGAATTCAGTATTCAATACATTTTGAGCTATATACAACTGTGATCTTACTCTCACGCCCGAGCGTCTTCGCCGGAGACACATCCGGCTAGTCGTGGGTTCTGATTTCAGGTCAAGAAGCCAGGTGATTCGTCCTGCCACGTGGAGGAAGATTGATAAGCACAATTCCTGCAGCATCAGTCATGCACACCACTTCCTCCAGTTTTCAACCTAGAAAAAAGGCATTGAGTGATCAGAATGTTGTTTACTGCATGAGCAAATACAAATAAATAAATACAAAAATAAACTTGAAATACATGTGTGTATATGTGTGTGTGTGTGTGTGATAATTATGGGTATTTATGTGCATATGCTAGTAACAATGCATAAGGGTCAATAGTTTCTTGCATTGGAGAAGGCATAAACATATTAATCATTATCATACATGATTCCTGTCGACTATCACCTGGATGACACCCCAGTCCTTATGGTTTTCCGCATGGTTGAATGGGATAAGGAGAAATTCAAAACACAAACTTGTGAACATGTAAGATAGAAAGAATGTAAAGCCTCAAAAACTTAATTGCAATGTTCAAAATTAATAGTAGTATTTTGCTATTACATACTTGACATGGACCCTAGTTGAGACATGTTTTACGAACCATAAGGTAAGCATGCAAGCATAAATACAACCAAGGATACATCTCAATCTGATACTAGAAACGTCATGCCATTTCTGAAATGCCCTCAGACTACAGATCTGCCATTTACCACAGATATAGATGCAAAAATATGGTACTTCTCCACCCCCTCCCCTCCACCCTAATTATACATGTCCTCTAATTTTACAACCAATCCTAATAGAAGCTGTTAGGACCTAACTTTGATCAATGACTTAGTTAGTTAGTTTTGATAAAGGAATATATATATAGAACAGGGTTTATATCAAAAGAGGAAGACTGTCAGTCATGATCCTTTTCTCTGACAGCTAAGTTCATGACTGACCAAATCAAACTTCATATTCATTCCTCAGTATATCTGACAGCTATGAGTTTGATAGTTATGATTCTATTGTATACAATGATTACATTCAATCAAAAACATGAATCATATTCACTCTCTAAGCCATCAAGATCATCAAAGTGCATCTCAGTCCTTATTAGAGAACATCTCTGATAGCTAAGCCTTGTATGATCTGACAGCCATGACTTCATCCCTCTGATAGCCATCACTTTGTCTCAATCTCTGTTATCACAATCTGAACCAAAGAGGAACCTGGTTCTTCACAGCTGTCAAGTTCACCATTGAAGATCAATGAAGACCACTGAAGACCTTCTGGAAGCTCTCAGTTCAAAGCCACAGCTCAAGCCAGCTCATGAATACCTGCAAGTGGACAAGTGGGGCAAAGACCAGTCAAGACTCATTAATGTAGCTACAACAGTCATATTCCAACGGCTACATTGAAGAGTATAAATAGAGGAATTCATCCTCTACACAACTTACCGAAAAATACTCTTTTTCACGGTCAAAAACCTCTCCCTTACACCCACACACACCTTCGTAATCCCACACACACACTCACCAATCCCTACCCTTTTAAACCCTGTTCCAAATCAAAACCCTCACCCCAAAACCTCTCGCCCTCACAAATGTAACACCCCTAGTGTGTTAATTCACAAAATCCAAAACCCTAAGATCGTACTTTAGGTGTAGAATTAGTCTCGTAATCATTCAAGACTCGTACTTTGAGTGTATTACTTGTTTTGTAAAATCTTGAGACCGTACTTCAAGTTGTAAAAACACTTAAGATCGTACTTTAAGTGTATCCCTAGTTGATCGTACTAATTAGGAAGAGGAAGTTCAAGGAACTTGCCTAAATCAATCATTTGTAATTTTTGTTGATTAAAGATTATAATAAAATTGATCTCACTTGTCAAGATTGACAGTGGGGGTGGATGTAGGAGGAGTGAACTCTGAACCACTTTAAATTCTCTGTGTTATTACATTTTTGCATTCACATTCACACACTTACATTATTTCTTTGTGTCTCTTGTCCTATCATTATTTCAAGTCTCTTTTATTCCGCTGCACAATTCAAACTATCATCTGACAGCTAAGCCAAACCATAGCTGTCTGATCATCTGGATTTCAACAAAGGACCTTTCAATTGGTATCAGAGCTTGTCTTCACATTCAAAAGTCTAACAACTTGTGAAGGATCCTCTTCAAACCCACCATGCCTCAACCAAGAAGAAATAATGAGAAAGACATCCCACACATTGATGACTGTGGATCTTTTGAGATCTATGCTTCAAAAATAAAAACATACCTTGATGCAAACAGTATATGGAATTGGTATGTTCTAGAGAATGAAGTGTCCTACCCAACTCAAATATGTACTGAAGGAGGACCTAGTAAGATCAAATCCCCAGAAACATGGTCTGAAGCTGAAAAGCAATTGATAAGTGCAAACTTGAAAGTCAAGAACATTCTTCAAAAGAGTGTAAATGACTCACTAGCTCAAGAAATTGCTAAGGAACCAAATGCAAGAACAGCATGGGCTCTTATTCAAACCAAGTTCACTAAACACTCTAGTGTTAGGACACAAAACTTGTATAACTTGCTTAGGCAATTAGACAACTTCAAGTTCTACCCTGGAGAAAAAGTGAGTGCTGCTCAGCCAAGGTTTGAGAACCTTGTTAGATCAATTGCTGACCATGGAAAATCCTTTGAACAACAAGATCTCTGCCTCAAGATTTACTCAAATCTTCCTCAAGAATATGAAAAGGTAGCATTACCTATTAGAGAAGGATCTGAATGGAGCACCATGACAGTTGAGCAATATTTTGGAAAGCTTGAAGCTTATGAATTGGAAGGTATGATAAAAATCCCATCAGTCCCTTCCATTTCACAAACCTTAGCTTTAACTGCACAAGAAACTGTCCACAAGCCAATCACTCACCAGGACATTGAGACCATTGTCAACAATGCCCTTCAAAAGATAAACATAAGCTCCAAACACATCGGCAAGAAACAGATCTCCCAAGAAGACATTCCAAGTCTCATTTCCATGGCTGTCAGAAATGCCATGAAATTTCAAAAGAAATCTTTTGACAAAAAATTCAATCCATCCACATCTAATGCTCAACAAGACAGCTACAAAAAGACTATTGATTGCTTCAACTGTGGAAAGCAAGGACATTACTCATCTGATTGTCCTGAACCAAGGAAACCTAGGGACAATCAGACAGCTAAGAAGATGACCTACTCAAAAGAGATCATTCACAGTTCCAAGTGCAACTGCTTCAATTGCTCCAAAAATAAACATGACAAGAACAAAGAGCAAGTTATGATAGCTGACTCATCAAAATTCAGTGATGAAGAGTATGTGTCAAGTGATGACTCTGACAATGAAGGAGAAGAAGCCATGATATGCCTTATAGCTGAAGATGAAGAAGAATCAGACAATGAGGAAGAAATGGAAGCACTTGCTGCTGCAGATGAACTGAAAGAGGTACATGACTTTAACTCTTTAAATATTGATGGTTTTAAGCAATTAGTGTGCACTCTTTTAATTCAAACCAAAAAACAAAAAACTAGCTTTGCTTCACTGGTCAATGAAAACCTTTCCCAATCCTCAACCATTGACACCCTCACAAAAACCATTTCTGAGCTTGAGAAAGCCTGTCAAGGGCTGAGAGATCAATGCTTCATGCTTGAAAAACAAAACTTGGATCTGACAGCTGAGGTATCCAGTACTCAAGAAAACTGTCAAAGACTCATAATTCTTGAAAAAGAAAATGAGGCTTTTAAAAAGAAAATAGATTCATGGAACAAGTCAAGCAAAGCATTATCTCTTTTCACCTACACCCAAAGACATCCCAATGACAAAAAGGGGATTGGTGCTGATGATCCTACACAAAAGGTGTACACTCCTCCCACTGGTGAAAGGGCCATTGAAAAAATGGTTCTAGAAAACCTAAGCTCTGGCAGCTATCAAACTCAAACCTACCCTGTTCAAACCAAAGGAAAATCAAAAGAAATCTTGGGTGGTCCTAGTCAACCAAAGGAAGGACCAAGTAGAATTCAAGGAAGCAAGTATATTTGGGTTCAAAAAGGAGCCAATATACAGGAAGAAGTCAAGCTGCAAGAATGTGCTAGTCAGTCAAGTCTTGACAGACAGCCAAGGCATGACAGACAGCCAAGGCCTGACAGACAACCAAAATCTTCCAAACAACAAAGAACCCCAAGGCAACAAAGATTCTATAACAGACATAGATACACCAAACAACAAAAGCCTCAATGGCAATACTCAAATGGTAGAAGCCATGCAAATCAAAATGACTCTCCCAGATCATCCTCTTCAAACAGCTTTCAGTGTCAACCCCAACACAACAATCCAAACCACTTCCTCAATCCATCCCAATCCACTGTCCTCACACCTTACATGATGCAAATCATGTCATATTATCATACCCTAAACCAGTTCTTCAACAAGGGACCAATGAACAAAGCTAGGGTTCCAAAGAAAAACTAATCCTTTGGACCCAAAAGAATAAAAAGGGGTACCATAATAAAATTTACTTTCTGTTTTGCAGGTACCCAGGAAAGGACTTTGGTATTTAGATAGTGGTTGTAGTAGACATATGACCTTCAATAAAGACTGGTTGCAACAATATTCCCCTAAAAATGGTCCAAATGTAACCTTTGGTGACAATTCCCAAGCTAAGGTCAAAGGATCAGGAAATCTTATTACAAAAGATATCATTTTTACAAATGTGTCTTATGTAGAGGGTCTCAAACACAATTTGATCAGCATAAGTCAAATCTGTGATAAGGGATATCATGTTGTTTGCACTAAGGATAAATGCACGGTTAAGGACAAAAACAATAACGTCATCCTAACTGGATCAAGAAAAGGAAATCTCTACTGCTTAAACTTAGAGATTGTGGAAACCTCTAATGCTCACTGCCTTCTGTCTTTCAATCAATCTGATATGTCATGGCTATGGCACAAAAGATTGGCTCACCTCAATCACAAAACCATTTCCAAGCTTGCAAATTCCAATCTAGTCAGAGGTCTACCAAAGATCCCATTCAAAAAGGATAAACTTTGCAAAGCATGCCAATGTGGAAAGCAAAAGAAATCTTCATTCTAACCCAAGACCAAGTTGGACACCTCAAGACCTATTGAACTGCTTCATATGGATCTTTTTGGACCCATAAGAACTAGATCTTTAGGAGGAAAAAGATACTCCCTAGTTGTTGTTGATGATTTCACAAGATTTACTTGGATCATTCTTCTTGAATCCAAAAGTGACACCCTTAGCTGTCTGATAAAGTCCGTTCAATAAAATTCAAAATCAAAAAGGGACATCCATCATCAAGATCAGATCTGACCATGGGAAGGAATTTGAGAACACAGGAGTAGAAGAATATTGTGATTCCAAAGGCATTGATCACAATTTTTCAGCCCCAAGAACTCCCCAACAAAATGGTGTTGCTGAAAGGAAGAACAGGACAATTTGTGAAGCGGCGGAACAATGCTGTCAGAACACAATCTCCCAAAGTATTTTTGGGGTGAAGCTGTCACTACTGCTGTGTATGTTCAAAACAAAACACTAATCAACAAATTCCACAAGAAGACTCCATATGAATTGTGGAATAACAAACTCCCCACCATCTCCTACTTTCACAGCTTTGGGAGTAGATGCTTCATTCACAACAATGGCAAGAACAATTTGGACAAATTTGACTCCAAAAGTGATGAAGGAATATTTCTTGGATACTCTAACACAAGCAAAGCCTATAGAGTTTACAACAAAAGAAAACTTGTTGTGGAAGAATCAATTCATGTTGACTTTGATGAAAACAATGATCAAAGTATAACTGAGTTGTGTGATTTTGATGAAGGATTGGGAAATCTAGATAATCTTCCTGAAGCATCTCCCATCCTTGATTCAACTGTTCTCAATCATGAGCAAGATTCATCAAATCTTCCATACATGGTTCCAAGAAACTCATCTGACAGCCATCCTGTGCGAGGTGACCATGAACCATCTCACTCTCATCAACAATCAATCCAGCCAACCAAGTTCACAGCAATCTCTCTCACTTCCAATCCAATTGATGAGGAAGAAAATATTCAAAGAAATGGTCATCCCTTGACTGACCCTCCTCAAAATTTTCCCTTAGCTGACAGCCAACCCTTAGCTGACAGCCATCCCAATTCCTCATGTAACCCATCTTCTAGCCACCTTCCATCTCCATACAATAACCCTCTTTCTCCTCCCAAAACCAATGATGAAACCATCATTACCCACATCATTCCACCCAATAAAGATCTTTACATCAGCCTTCAAATTGATAAAACCCCAGTTCCAGACAACATCCCTTTTCTCATCATGAGTGCATTCATATCCCAAGTAGAACCAAAGAAAATAAATGAAGCACTCCAAGATGCTGATTGGATTGAAGCCATGGAAGAAGAACTAGAGCAGTTTGAAAGAAACAAAGTGTGGCAACTTGTTCCTAAACCAAGAAACCAAACTGTCATTGGAACAAGATGGGTTTTCAGAAATAAGATGAATGAAGAAGGTGTTGTGATAAGAAACAAAGCTAGGTTGGTTGCCCAAGGATACATACAAGAAGAAGGTATTGACTATGATGAGACCTTTGCACCTGTTGCAAGACTTGAAGCTATTAGGCTATTCCTTGCCTATGCTTCATTCAAAAAGATGAAGGTATTCCAAATGGATGTCAAAAGTGCCTTTCTAAATGGAGTATTGAATGAAAAGGTGTTTGTATCTCAACCCCCTGGTTTTGAGCACCCAAAGTTTCCTGATCATGTGTACAAATTGGACAAAGCATTGTATGGGCTTAAACAAGCACCAAGAGCTTGGTATGATACCCTATCTAGATATCTCCTTGGCAAAGGATTTACCAAGGGCCATATTGATAATACCTTGTTTATCAAAAAATATGGTGATGATCAGTTGCTCATCCAAGTCTATGTTGATGACATCATCTTTGGCTCATCAAATGAGGACTTGTGCACTGAATTTGGAGATATTATGAAGGATCAGTTTGAAATGAGCATGATTGGTGAGCTCACCTTCTTCTTAGGACTCCAAGTCAAACAAATGAAGGAAGGAATCTTCATCAACCAAGCCAAATATACAAGGGATATGATCAAGAAGTTTGACATGCAAACTGCTTCCCCTGCCAAAACACCCTTGTCAACCACAACCAAACTCCATGCTGATCTAAATGGTCAAAGTGTAAATCCAACACTTTACGTAAGCTACATTGGATCTCTTCTTTATGTAACAGCCTTCAAGACCTGACATTATGTTTAGTGTATGTCTTTGTGCTAGATTTCAAGCTAATCCCAAGGAATCTCATCTCTCTGCTGTCAAGAGAATTCTAAGATATCTCAAAGGAACCCCTGATTTTGGCTTGTGGTATCCCACTGAATCCCCATTCTCTCTAATTGGATTCACTGATTCTGACTATGCTGGATGTAATCTAGATAGAAAATCCACAAGTGGTGGATGCCAGCTTATTGGCTCAAGAATCATTTCATGGTCAAGCAAAAGCAAACCTCGCAGGCCACCTCAACAAACTCGAGGCCGAGTACATTGTCAGCAGGCTTGTGTTGTTCACAAATTCTCTATCTTAAAAGTCAACTTCAAGACTTTGGAATTGAATTATCCAAAATTCCCATCTTCTCGTGACAACTCAAGTACTATTGCCATGACAAAACCCCGTTCAACATTCAAAAACAAAGCATATTGAGGTTAGACACCATTTCATTAGGGATCATGTTGAAAAAGGGAATATCAACCTTGCAAAAGTTTGCACTGATGACAATGTCTCTGATATTCTCACAAAAGCCATGGATGAAAAGAGATTTGAGACATTAAGAGCCATGCTTGGTATGATAAATTTGCCAAAATAAAAAGTTGTTCTTTATAAATAAAAAGAGGATTACATACTGGGTAATGCTGCCACAATGTTGCCTGACAGCTATTCCCTCATAAACATTCCTGATAGCCATCCTCTGATAGCTATCTTTCCAAAACCCATGAAAAACAAGAACAACAACAAAAACATACAACAAAAACATTCAAAAACCCATAAAATCTTTTTCTCATCTTCATTCATCCAACAAAAACTTCCTCCAAATCATACAATCTTCAAATCTTCATCTTAGCCGCCGACATTCTTTCGAAATGTCACAGCCTTCTCCGCATCCTCCTCCAAAGACTCATTCCTTCATTCCTAGCCTCCTGAGTTATTTGCAAGGTCTGTTGATACCTTTGCAACCATATTGGGTGCCTCTCCAAGAAAGGATCAATGGAAGTAATCGAATATTGGAGAGAAGGACTTGCCCTTCTAGGCCACCACTCTTCAACCGCATCATATGGTCAAGCAATCCCTCCATTGGAGTCACAAAGCTAAAATCTCCTGAAAATGAACCATTCCTAGTGAT
Organism: Adenophora triphylla var. japonica; assembly: GCA_022495995.1. Lineage (NCBI taxonomy): Eukaryota > Viridiplantae > Streptophyta > Magnoliopsida > Asterales > Campanulaceae > Adenophora > Adenophora triphylla. Next base: position 479,329 of record JAFEMH010000213.1, read on the forward strand.
TGAAAAATGGTTGACCAACACTTGACTCCACTCTCTCCACAAGCAGGTACTCTTGCAGGTCAAGCAACCTATAACCCGGTTGAATAGGTATGAGATTGTTGAAGAAGGAGAAATATGCACTCGCAAAGTTATCTCCTCTCCTCCAACAAACCAACTCCTTGGAGAGAGAGAATCCCTGCTCACAGGTGTATAAAGCTTATCTTGCTCAACCTTCTTCCCGACGGCCTAAGCTTCTCTCCTTAGCCGTCCGAGCCCCTGTCCCGCTTTACCAACTCCCCCAATGTGTATACCCTTTCTACCTTACTCTTTCCCTTACTTGACTCTCCTTGATCAACTTTGATTGTCTTCCCAAAAAGCCTTATTCCTCTCCCTCTTTACCGTCAACCTTTTCCCCGACAGCCTACCTCCTTCATCTCTATGTCTTGATCAACCCTCACTCTCTTGTTCTTACCCTTATCATTCACTCTCTCCGAACTTTCAACAATATTGAAAGACTCTCTCTATCTCCATTTCATCACTCATCAAATCATCCTCACAATTTTTCCCAAAGACCAATTGTTTTGTCAGTTTGAGCCATAATCTTTGGATTAAACTTTGAAGAAAATCTACCCATTTGTGTTTGTAAATCAATCTGGATAATTTTCCTCTGAAGTTGTCACTGTTTTATAGGCAATTTTCACCTAGCTATCTCGCATACCATCATCATTCAAAATAGCTTAACTGCCGAGTTTTCTTTCAACAGCTAGGTTAAAGCAACTTTTATGTGATTTGATCGTGGTAATTGCTCACAATTGTCACTTCCTTTGCCGTCCATTCACCTGTAAAGCTTCTTGAAAAAGGGAATGTTCTTCTTGTGTTTTGTGGGAATTAATGTCTCAACTTGGGGAAGAGTAAAAACCACTGTTCATATGAACAGTTACTTAACTTTGTAACCCCCAATGCCCATTAAAACCCACGTTCCACTCATCATTTATCTCTCTCTCCTCTCGTAATCACTAAAATCCCTGTTCCATTAATTCTCAGTTTAAAATTTATCTCCTTCCCTCTCCAATCCACCATCGTATCTCTTCAACCCTAATTTTCTTTACATCAATGGCAGACCCAAAAGCAATGTACCCAGATGCTCATGGTTACTTCATCAAACCTAACTTCTATGATTCTGAAGTAGGAATTCTCATCAAAGAACTTCTTGAGGTAAACGAATTACTTGATTTTATGGGAGCTAAACCCCCAATCTATGAAGAACTGTGCAGAGAAATCTATTTGGTAGGAAGAAGAAACAATGAAAATAATTCAATAACTGCCACCATAGAAAATGTGGAGATAACTATCACTCAAGAAATGGTTAGTGATGTCTATGGGATCCCAAATAAAGAAGAGGCTGTGAAAAATATATGGGATAGAGGGTCAGAGAGATTGAAGACAGTATATGAGAAATTTCTTGGTGTGAAAGTCACAGACTTCAAAGCTGTTCAAGACAAAGCAATGGTGAAAAACAAAGATGATATCTTCAAATCAACTCTGATGGATGTGGTCAACAAAGCCATTGATGGCAAGCAATCCTCATTTGATCAAATGGGATCAAATGAGTGGAAGTAGATGCTGAGCCTAATGACCAAGGACACAAATTGGTGCATTGTTCTTCTTCACAATTTCCAACTTGCAGTCTCATCCTCTACTCTCAAATTCAAGAAGAAAGGAGGAAGGATGAACAACTTCAGATTCATGAGTGGAATTCTTGATGTTCTAATTCCAAAGCTCAAACCTGCTCTGTCCAAGAAGTGGCTGAAGACTGTGAAGCTATCTGAGACAAGGTGTTTCAATGAAAGAACATTTTCATTGAAACAAAAGAAAGGAATTGTTATGAAAGCTGGAGATATGAGCATGAAAAGTTTCAAAGAAGCACATGAAAAGCTGGAAGAGGAAACAAGGAAGAAGATTGAACACTGGAAGGAGTTAATTGCATTGGCTACTAGTAGGAGAATAAAAAGGGGAGTGAAGACCAATGTAAAGAAAACAGGAGTGTTAAAGAAGATTGTGGTATCTCCTAGCAAAAAGGGCAAGGGCAAGGGTATTCAGATAGCTGACAGTAAAACTACCCTGTCTCGACCCATGATAAGGCTCATGAAGAAAGAGATGCCATTGGACAGTCATGAGGTTGACACAATGTGTCAAGATAATATGGGTGATGATACCATAGACCCTCAAGAACTTCAGACAGCCATCAACCTATCCAAAGCTGTGCACAAAGGCAAGGAAGCTCTGACAGCTATCCCCAACAGGCAGACAGCTACCAGATCCAAGGTACAATCCTCTTTATCCATTCCTTCTGAAACTTTGCCAAAGAAAAGAAAACTAGAAAAGAAAGCCCCCAAGGCCAAGAAAACCAAGATAACTACCCCTTCCATCTCTCCAAAATCCACTTCTGTCAGTCCAAGAGTGGACAAGTCATCCACACCCACAGTCATCTCGTCGGCCATTGAAGCCATTCTTAATCTCAAAGAACCATCACAAAAGCAACCTTTAAGGGGGAACATTGATGAGAATATCCCCTCTACCCAACCTCAACAGCTAGACAAAATCCTGAGAGCAATTGATGCTATTGAGTTGGATGGAAATCCTGACACTGAAAAAGCTGTTCTGTTGTTTCTTGATGATATTCTTAGTAAGGAAGAATCATTAATGGCCCTAGATGAACTTAGGTCTAGGTTTATGAAGAAAAGAAGTGGACCTGGAGAAACATCTAGTAACCCCAAAGTGACAGCTATGGATGTTGATATCCAAACCTTCCCCTCCATTCCTGAGACTGAGGCTGTGAATGAACCTATCCCAACTGTTGAAACTGATAGGGGGAACCTTGATAATATTACTAAGGTCATTCAAAATCTCAAGAAGGTTGGAGTTGAGATTAATCCCACCCATGTCTCAAAAGGAGAATCAATTGTGAATGCTTGCAAAGGCCTTGTGCTTGATGGAACTCAAGAAAATGAGGAAGATGACTATCCTTGAGAAAAGGTTGGCCAAAAGTGAAGTAAGGGCAGCCTTAAACCTCCTTAAATCTCAATTCGGTTCCAATACTCTCAATCAAAGTCTTGGCCAAGCCTCTCGAGTCAATCCCAACCGCTTCAACCCAAGCCTCTCGCACCTTCCAAGCCATCTTCTCCAATCCCCGAAAATGAACCTTTTGAAGCCTCTCCTCATAGTCCAATTCTTGCTGGACAAGGTCAAGATTTGTCTGATAGTGATCCAATTCTTTCCACCCCGACACCATCCAAGCACTTCCATTCCTCCCTCTCAAAATCAACCCTTTCTTCCCAAGAAAGAACCCCGGATGCTTAGCCGTGGCATTGACTTCTCTATGTCCTCCATCAAGGCAAAGCAAGAACAAGGTTGGCCCATGTAACTCATTTCCCGAAATTGCAAACCCATTCACCTATCCAAAATTTTGGGAACTATCAAGAAATGGTTTGATCATGGTTGCAAGAAACCTTGCAGGTTAGTCTTCTTTGCCTATGAAAAATGGCAAGTGTCAAGAACCTCATCAACCTCCAACTTTGTTCACCAAATCCCATCATTTCCAAAGTTCATCACTCCCAATACTCTTCTTGATTGGGAAGTTCTTTTCACCCAACTCATATCTCCATCACTCAATTCATGCCTCGTATATGCCAAAGGGTCTAGTCTTCACCCTCCGCATTGACCTTGCAAAATCATTTTTCCTTTCTCTCGTTTGAACAAAAGTATGCCCTCATGCTTTTGATAAGCAAAATGGTCAATATCTTTCCCCCAACCCTTAATCCAGAATTGAGCCCTACCTTTCTCCCTTCATCACCGTTGATCCCATGAACTTCACCTCTCCTAATGAAAACTCTCACTTCATGAACTTGGTTTCTATTCCCGAGATCAAAGAATTCAGAGAATCCATAGCCGACAAGTAAAACAGTAACCGTAACTCGTTATTGATCTTTCCTCGCACTCGACAAAGGATGATGATGATGCTCCTTCTAGTCCAGATCCGTGCTCTCCAATAATAATTCCATCTCCTACATTTACCAACCCTCCTCAAGAATCCACTCATTCCTTTCCCGAAGCTCAAGTGTCGGTTCAATCACAACCAGATCAATCCATTGGGCCCATGAAAACAAGAGAACAAGGAACAAAAAGAAGCATTTGTGGGGCACAATGAGAATCAGAAATGATCAAATGCCCCTTACAAGAGCTCAACTGAAATCAAAGGAAGATAAATTCTTCAAGTATGATGAGAGGATGTCATGGGAATGGAACAATGAGTTCTACTACAGAGGAGTGGAGCCAGATATGAGAAGAGAACTAGAGGAAGAAAGAAATCTGATTATTTCAAATGTGCAAGAAAGAGAGGAGTTCTATGATTAACTGGGCCGATGATTGAAGTGTAGTTTTTATGAAACATTTTTTTGGTTTGTTATAAACAAGTTGTTTTGATTGGCTCGCTTTTATGACCGTAATCTGTGAACCTTTTCTTGAGATTAAATTCATGTATTTCAATCTCATTCTGGTTATTTGTGCTTGCTATGAATCCTTGTATTATTTCATCTATTATTATTTCTCTTATCAAATGTGAAAACATGTTCTAAAATAGATCTTCCTTTACCAAAAAGGGGGAAATTGTTAGGACCTAACTTTGATCAATGACTTAGTTAGTTAGTTTTGATAAAGGAATATATATATAGAACAGGTTTATATCAAAAGAGGAAGACCGTCGCCATGATCCTTTTCTCTGACAAACCTAAGTTCATGACTCGACCAAATCAAACTTCATATTCATTCCTCAAGATATCCGATGCCTATGAAGTTTGATAGTTATGATTCTATTGTATACAATGATTACATTCAATCAAAAACATGAATCATATTCACTCTCTAAGCCATCAAGATCATCAAAGTGCATCTCAGTCCTTATTAGAGAACATCTCTGGATAGCTAAGCCTTGTATGATCCGACACCATGACTTCATCCTCTCGATAGCCATCACTTTGTCTCAATCTCTATTACCACAATCCGAACCAAAGAGGAACCCGGTTCTTCACAAATGGCCAAGTTCACCATTGAAGATCAATGAAGACCACTCAAGACCTTCCGAAGCTCTCGCCCAAAGCCACAGCCTCAAGCCAGCTCATGAATACCTGCAAGTGGACAAGTGGGGCAAAGACCAGTCAAGACTCATTAATGTAGCTACAACAGTCATATTCCAACGGCTACATTGAAGAGTATAAATAGAGGAATTCATCCTCTACACAACTCACCGAAAAATACTCTTTTTCACGCCAAAAACCTCTCCCTTACACCCACACACACCTTTCCGTAATCCACACACACACTCACCAATCCCTACCCTTTAAACCCCGTTCCAAATCAAAACCCTCACCCCAAAACCTCTCGCTCACAAATGTAACACCCCTAGTGTGTTAATTCACAAAATCCAAAACCCTAAGACTGTACTTTAGGTGTAGAATTAGTCTGTAATCATTCAAGACTGTACTTTGAGTGTATTACTTGTTTTGTAAAATCTTGAGACTGTACTTCAAGTTGTAAAAACACTTAAGACTGTACTTTAAGTGTATCCCTAGTTGACTGTACTAATTAGGAAGAGGAAGTTCAAGGAACTTGCCTAAATCAATCATTTGTAATTTTTGTTGATTAAAGATTATAATAAAATTGATCTCACTTGTCAAGATTGACAGTGGGGGTGGATGTAGGAGGAGTGAACTCTGAACCACTTTAAATTCTCTGTGTTATTACATTTTTGCATTCACATTCACACACTTACATTATTTCTTTGTGTCTCTTGTCCTATCATTATTTCAAGTCTCTTTTATTCCGCTGCACAATTCAAACTATCATCTGACAGCTAAGCCAAACCATAGCTGTCTGATCATCTGGATTTCAACAAAGGACCTTTCAGAAGCCATTCCTTTGTCTTAACTATCCTCACTCTAAAAGAATAAGATGACGGGATAGGTTAAATCTGACCGCGGTTAGATTACAACCAAATCTCCTCACATAGTAAAACAGAGCAGTCATTATTAAAGCAACGGTATAGTTTTGTTTTTGACCGTAAACTTGGAACACTGTAAAGAAAAACCTTATGTATACCTAATATCTTATATTTCCTTGTATCCAACATCTAACACTCACAGGAAAAGAGAAAATCAGAGATATGAAGAACTTCATATCAGCAGCATCACTTCTTATACTAAGTATTCTCGTTGTTTCACATTCTTCTGAAGTCATAGCTCAAGTTTCCAAGCCTAGTGGACTTATAAGGGGTAGAAACCTCCCTCCACGTGACCACGAGGATGAATCCGAGTGCTGTCTCCCAGGAAAACTTTATCCCGTTTATAAATGTTCACCTCTGGTGTCTAACAGTACAAAGGCAATACTCACACTAAACGACTTCACATGCGGCGGGGATATTTCAACATCGTGTGATGGCGAATACCACCGAGCAGATGATCCTATTGTGGCACTTTCAAGTGGATGGTACAACGGAGGTGAAAGATGTCTGCAAAAGATTACTATAAGGGCTAACGGACGAAGCGTAACTGCCAAAGTTATCGATGTGTGTGACTCAACCACAGGATGTAACGTAGACAGTGACTATCAGCCTCCATGTGGTAATAACATTGTTGAAGCCTCAGTAGGTGTATGGAAAGCCTTGCATGTACCTGAAGATAATTGGGGGGAGATGGATATTATTTGGTCTGATGCATAGTCCAAAGTTCTTGTCCTTTCAATATGTTGCGTACTTTTTTCGGTTTTTTAACTTTTGTGATGAATTATTAGAATGTATAAAATCATATATTTACTTCATAAACAGGCAAAACACTGAATGCATAGCACCAGAGAAGAACTCTGTTTTTCTGTGATTTGAAACATGAGGGGCAAAATTGAGTGGACACTGACATTACGAACAAACCTATCGGATGCTCAAAGCTTAGGAAATAGTAATGTCTCATAATCGAAGACATTTACCAACAAAAAAAAAAAAAACTAGAAAATCCCCCATGATTGTATAACTGCTGTAAGAAGTTTCATTACTATAGAGACGGAGGCGGTCGTTTGTTTTTGTGGATTCTCAAACTCTCTTTTTGGTAAAGGTGAGACAAATTTGAAAGACTTGAATGTAGATTCTTTGATCATCAGAAATACCGCACCACTATCAAAGAGAAAGATCTCAATCCTTATTGGAATGAGACTTTCCTTTTCAATATCTCCGACCCAAACAATTTATCCAACCTTACCCTCGATGCTTTTGTCTACAACAACATCAAAGGCAGCAATTCCAGGTTCTTTCTTGGAAAAGTTCACATCAATGGAACATCTTTTGTTCCTTACTCTGATGCTGTAGTTTTACATTACCCTTTCTACGAAGAAGAAAGATAAAGATAAGTTTTCTACGAAGGTGTTGTATGCAACTCCGTTCCAAGTAGTTGTTTTGTTGTCATGGCTGGATTCTATGTAATGAGGCACCCGAAGTTTCGACATAAACTGCCATCTGCACCACTCAATTTCTTCGGAAGACTTCCTGCAAGGACAGATGGTATGCTGTAAGTTGTATGGTGGTTTTCTGTCTACCTGAGTTTTTGCCTGAGATTAACTGAGGCAAAACACGCCGGTGAGAGTGTCTATATTGTTCATGTACGTGGAAGCTCTTGTATCACCAGGTTGCCGTTTTTTGTTTATACTTTATGGTGTATAATCTTTACTTTTGTGTACTGTGTGTCTTGTGCAAGTGTCTATATGGATTCTGGAAACAGTATATTTGTGCATATATACGTGAATCAAATTTCGGCATGTATTTGGTGTGTGTTCCAATCTATTTCTCGTGCTTTGTTTTGTACTTTTCGGTTAACTCACTCCTTTTTTTTTGTGTGTGTGGTGTAATCTGTATAAGATTCTGAGCCTCTAATAGGCATGTATTCAATCAGTATATTTCTTCTGTTTCAAAAGGAGCAGCCATGGAGTCGAAAAATGTTAACAATGCTGGATTTCAGATCAAAAGAACCTAATTCTTGAACGCTTCGGTTCTTGTCCAGAAGATCTTGACTGCCCTTTCCACTGCTATTTCTAGTCTATTTGCTGAAGTGGTTTAGGAGATGATCGAACTTTGAGCATAAAATGAAGTTTAATTCCTGCTGTTTGATTTCAGACAGCTTCATAAACACAGTTGTCTGTAAACTCTGCACCTGCAGTATGGTTTCACGTTGCAGCGAGCCTTTTCTCTCGTAAGGAACTCGAAGATTTTGATTATCAGTACTGCAGAATCCTTCGTATTACAGTAAGCTAAACATTTCGTTTCCTTCTCTTGCCATTAGATCCAGTGTAATAATCTGTTCTTTCCGGTAACAAAATGGTGCAATGCAAAGAAAAATAAAACATAAGGCATCTCAAATGAATACTGTTTATTGCTGATTTAGAACAAAATCTTCATCATATAAGTCACATCAAAGTCGCTACGAACCCCAAACGTTCCATTTTCCGTACAGGAAATGGTCAAGTTAACCACATTCTACTATATTTGTTATTCACAAAAGAAAAGCATAAAAACAGAGGAAGGGACTGAAATATATTTATCCATCCATGTGTATTTGGAGATATGAAGCAATTAAATGAGTCTTCCCAAACATAAATGGAGGTTGACAAACACAATCTTTGTCCTTCCCATAGTCATTGATTTTTGCCCCATTAAATCTGACACTGCCGGAGCATGTTTTTGTATTTTGAAGCAGCCAAGAAGATGGGGCCACAATTGGAAAGTCATGACGATGAAAATTGACGAAAGACACGCCCTTCTTTCCCTCTTCGTCTGCTTCCTTCAAATTCTCACAATTACCAATTGAGAGTGTTATGGGTTGGGTTTAAGAGATAGAAATAATCCAATTAATTAGAATTGAATTATCAATTTAGGAGTGAATTATGAATTGGGGGAGAAGAAACAGATGAATTTACCTTTATCATTCGCTCAACTTATTCCCTTAACCCAAAACGACAACACTGCAACCATCTTCCAATTCCAACTGTCATCCCCAAATCAGCAGGAACCCTAATTTTGACAGAGAGATGCCTGAGAGTTGTGGGTAGCTTCTTGCCCATGGGAAACCATTTAAGACTTGGACATCAACGAATTACAACCTCCACGAGATTAGAGAATTCATAATTTTCAATTTTATGCTCCAAATATGTTGTTGATACCAAGCTATCTTTCAGCTTCTCACAATATCTAATGGTCAATCGCCTCAGAGACGTGAGATTGTTTTGCCAATTCGGCATCTTCTCAAGCTTATCACACAACCACAGTTCCAGACTCTCAAGATTGTGAGGTAGCAGTTGCTCTTCATCTCCCAACAATTCTAGTTCATTACACAAATATACATAAAGCGATTTCAATTTCCTTAGTATCTGACATGCAACTTCTTCTTCCCACAAATATCTCAGTTCCTTACATCTAGAAACAATTAGATTCTCAACTCCTCCCAAACACTCAATAATCCCTTCATCTAGTTTACTGAGCCCTGATATATTATAAATCTCCAACTTCTTAACAGAGCCAACCCCAACCATACTCCTTAGAATCATCTCCCCACAACCTTCCAATTCTAACGATACAAGTGATGGAATCTTTGGAAGTGAAACCTTTTTAAGTTTCATACACCTTATCATTTCCAGCTTTTGTAGGCTTGGGAATGCTCCTATATTTTCATCAACACACCATTCCTCCCAACCTTTCATATCTTCAAAGCTTAGATCTATGAGTGACTGGAAAGCAACATTATGAGGAGAGCAACTTCCCAGAAACTCCGGACCCACTACTTTCACCCCATCCATGCCATAAATGAACAACTCCTTGAGTGAAGTTAATTGTCCTAGTGGCGGTAAATATGTGCAATTTTTGCAACCAATCAGTCTCACCTTCACCATATCACAGAACGAGTGATCCCCAACCCAACTAGGAAAATTCTGACCACCATAGAATTCAATTTCCAGACTTGCCAATCCTGTTCGAGGCTTTAGCGCTTCAAGTACTTCGAGCTCAAGTCGTCCTTCTCGAGTACCACCAAAGTTTTTACTCCAGTTCATCTCCAATCCATGAAGACCCTCCTTGTTGAACGATAAATTTGCCTTCGTAGCATCTTGCACGTTCATCACCTTCTCAATACCAATTATTGAAATCGTTCCTTGGAGATGGTGCAGTCCCTTCAACTCGGTTATTTTCTGCCCATCGCCCTTGCCAATAATAAACTTTGACAGTGTGCGAAGGTGAGTCAGCAAACCAATCCCCAATGGCATCTCTTCTAAGCGTGGTGTATCAACAATGTCTAGATGTCGTAGATTGATCAACTTATGAATGTTTGAGGGCAACTGAACAAGCTCTTCGCAGCCATGTAATAATAGTGTTTGCAAGTTATAGAGGTCACAAACAGATTCTGGCAAGTATTTGATGGCAGTCTCTGAAAAATCAAGATATCGGAGGTGATTAAGATCACCTATTGATTTTGGAACCTCACTTATGAAATACCCATTAAAAGACAGTGCTCGTAAGTACGGTAACTTTGGAAAGTCTTGGAAAACCAAACTACTTAAGTAAGAACGATCGAGAAATGACATTCGTATTGGTAAAATGGTGCGAAGACACCGAGCTGCATTAAGAGCCTTGAATGTTTTGAAATCAGCAAAGTCATGGGAAATGAATGATAAGTGTCGTGCCTCTTCAGAAATCTTGTAATGCTCATTACTCACCATTTTATCATCCAAACAAAGATACGTTAGGCCAGCAACAAACTGAGCTAGGTCATTGTTGAGATCATGCATTAGATACCTTGATTTATTTCCAGTTGAAAGTTGAAAAAAAGACCTTGATAGCAGCTCATCAAAATACTCAGAACCCAACTCTTCCATCTGCTCCTGCTCTCCTGATGACTGCTTCAAGAAACCTTGCGACATCCATAACATAATTAGCTCCTGCTTGTTGAACTCGTATCCCTTTGGAAACAATGAGCAGTATGCAAACAAAGGCTTCAAATGCGGAGGAAGATGATGATAGCTTAACCTTAGAGCAGGGATAATGTTATTGCTTGGTAGCTCCCATATCTTGCTAATTGAAACTTTTTCCCACTGCTTTAGGCTTGTTTTAGTGCGGAGGAGGCCACCCAGTGACTTTGCTGCCAAAGGCAAGCCTTTGCATCTCTTTGCTATGATCTCTGCAACTTCTTTAAAACCAGGATGCGAATTGAAATTTGGTCTTCCCAAGGCATGTTGAGCTAAAAGAGAGAGACAATCTGTTGGAATTTTGCATTTGTGATATGGAAGTTCATAGTCATATTACCTTGGTGGGTGATTGGCTTGGAATGAATGAGGCATAGAGGAAAATCACGTCGGAGTCTCTGCCTTCGTGCGCGACCGCGCTGAGCTCTGTGAGCGGCCGCGCTGGTCTGCCGAAGGTTCTCCAAAATTGCCTGTCAAGGTGCGCGGTCGCGCTTAGGCCGAGAGCGGCCGCGCTAGTGACGGGCTGGTGAAATTCCTGGGCCGAATTAAATCAGTTTTTAGGTTTAATTAAGCCTAAAACCTAATTTAGACCACACATATAAATACTCTCTTCCTCCCAGCCGTTTTTGGTACTTGAATATTGAAGAGAAACACAATTCTCTTGCTTTGATTCAAAGATCAAACACTCCCGTTCATAGAGATTCGTTCGTGAGATTCAAGGCGACTGAGATAGGACCGCCGGTGACTACCTACCTGTGTGCTGCTTTGTGGTACGTAGTCCGTGATCGTTTTATCCTCGGAGAAATTTGCCTGTACCTGAGTTGCACCAATTGGGGGCAATATTTTCTCTTAGGACAGTCTTCCTAAGGCGACTCGATCAAATCACGATAAGTTTTCTAACCGTTTGATTTCTTGTTTCTGTTTGTTTTCCTGATCCTGTTCCTTGGCTTTCGGTTTTGCTATTGGCTTAATTGGTACGTTTGACTTGATCAATAAAATTCCCTACTGTTGATTAAATCTTTGTTTAATCATGGTGCTTATTAATTTAATTTCCAACAACTAAGAGAAAATAGTATTTTATTTGATCATGTCTGGAGGTTCCTCTAGCTCTCCCTTTAAGTCCCTAGTTGACACCTCCGATCTTCCGAGAAGTTTGGTGGTAAGAACTTCAAGCGTTGGTCCGAACGCATGAAGATCCGTCGTCAATTAAGGGTATGTCTGGTATGCCGACATCTAAATGTCCTGCTCTGAATGGTGATGATCCAGTTAATGTGGCCGCTGTTAAGCTGTGGAAGGAGCGGGGACGATGTTGTTCGAGGATGCATTCTGTCAGCTTTGTCGAATGCACTCTTTGATGTTTATTGCTCTGCTCCTCTCACTGCTGCGTCACTGTGGGAAACGCTTTCCACGAAGTACAGCACCGATGAATCCGGTGTGGAAAAGTACCAAGTGGGAAAGTTCCTGAATTATCACATGAGTGAGGGCAAGTCGGTTACCGACCAAGTGCACGAACTCCAAATCATTTTGCAGTCACTCAAGGATGCTGACATGGGACTTCCTGATAAGTTCGTTGTCATGGCTATCATTGAGAAGTTTCCTCGATCTTGGGGGGAATTTGGTATGACCCTCAAGCATCGTACAGGAAGCTTGTCACTCAATGAGTTGATGAATGCAATTACGATTCAGGAGGTGCATAACGGTAACCAACCTAGTGTACCTGTGGAGGCTGCTGCTAATATGATAACCGGTAAAAGCAAGTTTAAAGGAAAAGGTGTGAAAACTTCTAAGGATAAAGAAAACCATGATAAGCTTAAAGTTAAGAAAAATAACTTTAGGAAGCCAAAAGCAAAAGAATCTGCTGGAATTGTGGAGAAGGTGGACACTTTTCTAGGGACCGCCCGTCCAAGAAAGGAAAAGGACCACAAGCCTCTGCTGATGAACATCCTGTTGTCAACATGGTGTTGGGTCCGAAGGATTATGATGATCCCGACTCGACGCACCCGGAGTTGACGATCGACCTGCAATGTTACAAAGTATGTAACTTCTTGTCCTGAACTCTTATCGTCTATGAACCCAACGAGTGGCTAGTTGACACTGGGGCAAATGTGCACGTTTGTGCTGATAAATTGCTATTTGTGTCTTACCAGCCTGTCCGTGGTAGATCAGTGACGATGGGGAACTCTAGTGCTGCAAAGGTGCTTGGGACTGGACGCGTGGACCTGAGGTTTCCCAATGGGCGCATTCTTTCCTTGCAACGAGTGTATCACGTTCCTGATATTCGTCGCAACATTATTAGTGGTTCTAGTCTAGTTAGGGAAGGATTTGAGATTTCATTTAAGTGTAATAAGGTTATAATTTTGGATTCTGGTAGTTTTGTGGGGAAAGGTTATTCCTCGGATGGTTTATTTAAAATTAGAGTTGAAACTGATGTTTGTTCGCACAACAATAATTTTAGTTCTATTGATTATCCTGTTTCGTATTCCATTGAATCTTCAAATGTTTGGCATGGTCGTTTAGGACATATTAACTATGATTCTGTGAAAAGAATGATGAACTTAGATATTATTCCTAAACATGCTATTGATAAGAATTCTAAATGTCATGTATGTGTTGAAGCTAAATCTACAAAAGGTCCGTTTAAAACGGTTGTGAGAAATTCTGAAATTCTAGATTTAGTTCATACTGATATTTGTGAATTTAATGGTGTGTTGACCAAAGACAGAAAGAAATACTTTCTCACCTTTATTGATGATGCTAGTAGATACTGTTATGTGTTCTTGCTTAATTCTAAGGATGAAGCATTAGATAAATTCATTATATTTAAGAACGAAGCAGAAACACAAACCGGCAAGAAACTTAAACGGTTAAGGTCTGATAGAGGAGGTGAATATGAGTCTAACCCCTTCATGTATTATTGCCAAGAAAACGGAATAGTACATGAAGAGACTCCTCCCTACACCCCTCAATCAAATGGTGTTGCTGAACGTAAGAATAGAACCCTTACTGATATGATTAACAGTTTGCTTATAAGTTCTGGACTGCCCAAATATATGTGGGGAGAGGCTTTGAATACGGCTTGCCATATTCTGAATAGAGTCCCTCCTAAGCATAGAAAGGAAAGTCCGTTTGAACTTTGGAGAGGTCGACAGGCTAGCTTGAAACACTTAAAAGTGTGGGGGTGCCTTGCAAAGGTACTTGTACCCGCACATAAAAGGAAAAAGCTTGGACCTAAAACTGTTGATGCTATCTTTATAGGTTATTCTGAAACAAGTTATGCATTGAGATTTCTTATTATAAAATCTGAAATTTCTGGCATAGATGTGAACTCTATAGTTGAGTTACGTGATGCAACATTTTTTGAGGATGTGTTTCCTATGAAGGACGGACTTCCTAAGGAATCTAACCCAACCACTAATTCCATTCCTGCTCAAGTAGAGGAGATGACAAATGTGGGGGTTGATTCCAGTGCAACTCATTCTGACGATGAGATTGAACCAAGAAGGAGTAAAAGGGCAAGGACCACCAAGGACTTTGGAAATGATTTTATCACTTACAATGTCGAGGGTGATCCTCTAACCTTCAAAGCTGCTATGGCTACTTCTGATGCCAAGCAGTGGAAGGATGCTGTTAAGAGTGAGATGGATTCTATTGTCTCTAATGGGACATGGGAATTGGTCGATCTCCCTCCTGGTTGTAGCACGATAGGATGTAAGTGGGTCTTCAAAAGGAAACTGAAACCGGATGGAACCGTTGACAAGTTTAAGGCTAGGTTAGTGGCTAAGGGATTCAAGCAAATGGAGGGAATAGACTATTTCGATACCTATTCGCCAGTTGCTAGGATGACTACAATCCGAATGCTTATCGCATTGGCCTCTGTATATGATCTTCCTATCCATCAGATGGATGTTAAGACCGCCTTCTTGCATGGCGATCTAGAGGAAGAAATTTATATGGATCAACCTGAAGGTTTTGAGGCCCCTGGCAATGAGAGAAAGGTTTGTAAACTTGTTAAGTCCTTGTATGGACTTAAACAAGCCCCTAAGCAGTGGCATGAGAAATTTGATAAAATTGTCTCATCGTTTGGCTTTGTTACTAATGAGTTTGATAAGTGTGTCTATAGCAAGAGTATTGGTGATAGTAGTATTGTCTTATGTCTGTATGTCGATGATATTCTGTTGTTTGGAACGGATATGAGGATAATTGATACTACTAAGGCATTCTTGAAAAGTAAGTTTGAGATGAAAGATATGGGAGTAGCAAGTGTGATTCTTGGCCTTAAGTTGACTCGTTCAACTAGTGGCATAACCATATCGCAGTCTCATTATACTGAAAGTGTAATTGAGAAATTTGGTTATAAGAATTGCAAAGTAGCTAAGACTCCATATGACCCTTCATCTGCTCTTACTAAGAATGAAAGTGGAGTACCGATGGCTCAGTTGAGATATTCTCAAATTATTGGAAGTTTGATGTATCTTGCCAATTGTACTAGACCGGATATATCCTATTCGGTTACTAGGTTGGCTAGATATACTCAATGTCCAAGTAAAGCACATTGGGAAGCTCTTGATAGAGTTCTCAAGTACTTGAAGGGAACGATTTCCCTTGGGCTGCATTACGGGAGATATCCTTCTGTTCTTGAAGGATATAGTGATGCAAGCTGGATTGCCTACAACTCCGGGAGTTATGGCTGTACGGGGTATGTTTTCACCTTAGGCGGAGCTGCAGTCGCTTGGAGGTCGACCAAACAAACTCTGTTGTCTAGGTCTACTTTTGAGGCCGAATTAGTTGCCCTTGACACTACTGGATTGGAAGCTGAATGGCTTCGAGGACTTATGTCTGAGTTGCCCATGGCCGCAAGCCCATGCCTGTTATCTCTGTACATTGTGACAACACCGCCACAATTGAGAAACCGAAAAGTGTCAAGTACAATCAAAACTAGGAGACATATCCAAATTAGATTAAAATCTATAAGGGATCTTGTGTCTCGGAAGGTGATAGCTGTTGATTATGTTGGTACCAAGGATAACACGGTGATCCTTTAACCAAAGGGCTAGAATTTGCTCTTGTTCGAAAAATCTAGGTTGGGGATGGGATCAACCCCGTCTCGACTCAAACGCAGTAGCAACCCAATCTACCTGAGTGGAGATCCCACAAAGGAGATTCAATGTGGTAATAACAAGGCGTGGGGTGAGTCGGAGCACCAAATAATAGATTGACATGTTACATGTCCGAGTCTATCCCCCGAATAGCCTAGAGGTGCTCATTGCTGCTAATTTAGTAAAAGTTTGGAACTTTGAATGGGATCAAGTCTTTTAGACAAGATGTTAGCAGTACATCTTCTGAGATGCCCAGCTAAGTGAGTGTTGTTGTTGGCCGCAACTAGAGGAATTTGGGTTATTCTTTGAAAGCACTCATGATAGAGGATCGGGACGTATGGCTTATAAGCGTCAAGTGTTCGATAGAGGGCCTATCATAGCTTTTGTCGTGTTTGTTACCAGCAAAGGCCTCTACATCCAAAGGAATCAGATTCAAGACACCCGTTCATCTGGTCCTGTGGAGGTTTGCGTTGGATAACATAGGTAGTGGTTCAAGCCGGAAGGTACCATTATTGAAAGCATGGCAATGGACAATCTGTACACGTCATATTTCTATGAACTTGTGGGGGATTGTTGGAATATTTGCATATGTGGTGTTGAAGTTCATAGTCATATTACCTTGGTGGGTGATTGGCTTGGAATGAATGAGGCATAGAGGAAAATCACGTCGGAGTCTCTGCCTTCGTGCGCGACCGCGCCGGCTCAGGCCCTAGGAGCGGCCCGCGCCGGGTCCGCCGAAGGTTCTCCAAAATTGCCTGTCAAGGTGCGCGGTCGCGCTTAGGCCGAGAGCGGCCGCGCTAGTGACGGGCTGGTGAAATTCCTGGGCCGAATTAAATCAGTTTTTAGGTTTAATTAAGCCTAAAACCTAATTTAGACCACACATATAAATACTCTCTTCCTCCCAGCCGTTTTTGGTACTTGAATATTGAAGAGAAACACAATTCTCTTGCTTTGATTCAAAGATCAAACACTCCCGTTCATAGAGATTCGTTCGTGAGATTCAAGGCGACTGAGATAGGACCGCCGGTGACTACCTACCTGTGTGCTGCTTTGTGGTACGTAGTCCGTGATCGTTTATCCTCGGAGAAATTTGCCTGTACCTGAGTTGCACCAATTGGGGGCAATATTTTCTCTTAGGACAGTCTTCCTAAGGCGACTCGATCAAATCACGATAAGTTTTCTAACCGTTTGATTTCTTGTTTCTGTTTGTTTTCCTGATCCTGTTCCTTGGCTTTCGGTTTTGCTATTGGCTTAATTGGTACGTTTTGACTTGATCAATAAAATCCCCTACTGTTGATTAAATCTTTGTTTAATCTGTGGTGCTTATTAATTTAATTTCCAACACTTCCCACTGCTTTAGGCTTCCTTTGGTGCGGAGGAGGCCTCCCAGTGACTTTGCTGCCAAAGGCAAGCCTTTGCATCTCTTTGATATCACCTCTCCAACTTTTTTAAATTCTGGATGACCATCAAAAATTGGTTTCTCAAAGGCATGTTGAGCTAACAGAGAGAGACAATCCTCATCGGATAGCACCTCCAACTCATACACTTCCTTAGAACCCATGGTTTTTGCAACATCGCGACTGCGAGTAGTGACTATGATCGTGCTGCCGGGGGCACCACCATAAAAAGGAGCACGTAGACTGTGCCATTTTT
The DNA here is from genome assembly GCA_022495995.1 of Adenophora triphylla var. japonica. Classification (NCBI taxonomy): domain Eukaryota; kingdom Viridiplantae; phylum Streptophyta; class Magnoliopsida; order Asterales; family Campanulaceae; genus Adenophora; species Adenophora triphylla. The sequence goes on from JAFEMH010000213.1 coordinate 497,100, forward strand.
CATAGTCTTGATTCCATACATCATCTAAAACAAGAAGAAACTTTTTATTGGAAAGCTTCTCCCTTAGCTTAACCTGAACCATATCCAAGTCCATATTATGAATGGAGTCTTTCACTCCCTCATTATACACCTTCACATAAATTATCTTGCTTATCTTGAGGACATCAAAATCTTCAGTAACAGATACCCAGGCTCTATTATGAAAGGAGTCTTTCACTCCCTCATTATTGTAGAGAGACTGAGCAAGAGTGGATTTACCTATACCACCCATTCCCACTATGGAGATGATGCGAACTTGGCCATCGTGATCACTTGCTTTGTCCTTGAGCAACGATTTGAGGATTGCACTGCTTTCTTCATCTCTGCCATAAACACGATCCGGCAAGGACGTTGACGGATGCTTCTGATATCCTGGCTTTTCAGATTTTCCACCAACGTACTCTTGCAGCTTCATAATATTCTTTCGTTCTTCAAGTTCTTTCAAACTATCAGAGATCTTACCAATCTTGCGATCCAAATCATAATTGAAGCTAATAGCTTTAGCTTTATGTTTGAATCCAGAGAAAAACTTACGCAGCTTACCGGAGCGGCTTGATTCAGGTGTTGCTATCATCTGGCGACGTCCAGCTTCAGTGAGCAAATCATCTACGACGTCCTCGATTTCGAAAGCCAGCTTCTGAACATCTTTCAGCCACAGTTGAATATGCTTCTCATTTAGCTGCCTTTCTTCCGCATCCTCCAGCACCGCCTGAATCGTCAGCAGCATATTAGTCCATTTCTTGAGCTTGCGATGAATTCCGGCAGAGGGAATGAAGGACAAAGCTAAAGGGGCCAAGTTCTCAATCAGCAACGACACTAACGGAGAGACAAACATTTCAGCCATTAAAAGAAGATGAGAAGGAAGAAGAGAAGCAATCAAGGATGAGAAATATTCAGAAGTAAGGTAGAGATGAAAAGAAAGGGAGATGCTTTGTTTAGATCTAAGAGGGTGAAGGGTAAAAGCAATCATAGAAGGAATTTAACTAAATAGTTTCCAAGGCTACTTTTACAAAAGGGAGGTAATGGTGGGGGGCCATCTGAGTGTGATAACCACTATCACTCTCTGATGCCTCCAAAGCCGTGTGGAAATCTTTAGGTGTGTCTGAAGATAACTGGGGAGACTTGTGTTTTGGTCAAATTTCGACAAGTGATTGTAAATAATCAAATATTTCAAGAAAAGAATTGGGTGAAATGGAATAAAGATTTGTGTGTGTAATCAAAATGAAAATGACAAAGGATTTTGACGAGGAAAGCCCTTGAACAACTCGTTCGCCGGCATAAAACCTCGGGAGGTTTTGGAAGACCTACCTTGACCAAATTCTTACTATGATCAGTGAGTTACAAGCTCGGAAGTATGGAGAGAGATTACAAGAGTGTGAGTGTGTGAGAATACATGTGTTTTTCATAATCTCCATACCCCTATTTATAATAAAGGTAAAATAAAAAGATAATAATCAAATCCCTAAAAACTCGGCATGATAGAGATGTTGAGGAGAAGATTTCGGGCATGACTGTTGATGGTGGTTGGTGAAGAGTCGTGGTTGAACTGGTATGCGCAAATGGCTCCTAAAAAATAGCAACTGCAAAACTGCTCCCAAGTTGGTCCGGCTTCAAGATGTTGATGAAGACGTCGAGCCAAGATGTCGGTCCAAGATGTGAACTCAACATGTAAAGTCAACATGTAAAAAGTCAACTTGTAGAGGTCAACTTGTAGAGGTCAAGTTGTGGAGGTCAAGTTGTGGAGACTAAGATGCTGAGACCAAGATGCAAGGCGTCTTGACATATTGACCTGCTTAAGATGTCGATCATATACATACATTGAAAAATTCCATCCCCAACAATTGCCCCCAAAATTTCTTGAATCGGAGAAAACTTGGAGAGTCAAGGAATTTTAAAACTGCTACTCCCCTTATTGACATTAAGGAAGCGGTTGATTACGCCAAAGAGTTGTCGAACGCCTTGAATGATGCTTCTAAGTCCTTGATGGAAACCAGGATGGTAACAACTTGGCAAAATACCAAGATAAAGCTTTAAGAAACATTAGTTTAGATGTTTGAAATTTGGTATATTAGATGAGGGTTGGTCCTCAAAATTTTTATATTTGATTTGGCATGTCTTTGTTTGATATGTTTACTTTGGATCGTGTGAGTCATGTTTGTGTTGACATGACTTACTTTTGTGTGTTGAACTTGATTTTCGGTGAAGATGTTAATCTTCATTCCTTAGTTGATTGGAAGATGATTTCATCTTTTTCGGGTGTTCATACTGGTAACATGTTAATGTTACAACCAATAGTCACAACTTGAATAAGTGTGAAACGTGCGCCCAGGCGAAGGTGTCAAAACCTTAATTCGTTTGAAAAGATGAAAATCTTTTAACCATATGTAAATTGTACCTTTGATCAGAGGTAACCGTTTGAAGAGATAGAACAAGTATCAGCCGTCCTGGCGTGTCAACAAGTTCTATCCCTCTCCAGCTAGAGTTTCAACATGTATCAGCCGTACTGGCGTGTCAACATGTTGAAATTCTTCTTCCTAGGTCCAAACATGTTGGAGCCGTACTGGCGTGTTAACATGCTTAGACCTACTCCAATTTTAGGTCCCAACAAGTATCAGCCGTACTGGCGTGTCAACATGTTGAGCCTACTCCGTTTGTTCAAGTTGTATACCTTGCAAAACAAATTCATGTTAGGGTTGGGTGTTAGCTTAGCTAACACCCCTCCGATGCTTAAGTCAGTAAGGATTTTTAGCATAACAAAAGAATTGACAAACATAAATAAATGACTTGACAAAATTTAAAACATACCTGTTTTTGGAGTTTACTTTTATGAAAAAATGACAACTTACATGGAATACAACTTGAGGTACTGTTTTGCTAACATCTTGACATGTTGAAGATAGGTGGTCATCTTTTCTTATTTTGTCAGCCTCATTTTGGTTATTTTAGGACTATGAGCTTATCTTCTTCCAGTCTGATGAATTTAACAGCTCTCGTCCTGACATCTTCGAGTCTCTTGCATGGAGTCATGACCAATTCATCATAATAAGGTGATCCCTTCTTCAAGCCCAATCTGAATGCCTCGGTGGCTGTGGACATGTTCAAGTTGGGGATAGTCACTGCCTCTTTGTTGAACCTGTTCAAATAGTCTTTCAAGCTTTCGTCAGGTTGTTGTACCACTCTGTAGAGGTCACTAGTTAGTTTCTCAAAAGCTCTATTACATGAAAATTGATTCACAAACATATTGACTAATTGAGAATAAGATGATATAGAGTTTAGAGATAGGCCGATTAGCTATTTTAAAGCTGGTCCAGACAAGGTGGAACCAAAGCCCCTACAAAGACAGGCTTCTTTGAAGATAGAAGGAATACTGATAATGTCCATTAATTCTTGGTATAGCAACACATGCTCTACTGGATCTGTGCTCCCATCGCACTTCTTCATGTGGGGCACTGCAAATCTCTTCGGGATCTCCATGCTGGCTATTGCTGGAACAAAGCGAGACTCATTATAACAAGTTGGAGAAGCTTGATAATAAGGCAAGGTGACTCCAGGCACATTCCTAATCATCTCTTTGATCTGCTGCAACTCTCTAGCAACTTGACTTTCTGCAAAAGTGTTAGCATAAAATTGAGAAGCAGAATGATCAAATGCATTATAAAAAATCCCTGTTTGTCCTGAAGACGGAGTGGCATAAGTATAGCAAGATGTTGGCACAGGTTGGCTGAATGGGAAGGTGTGACCATGTTGGGCAACTTGACCAGTTGTCACAATTGTACTATCAGTCTGTACTGCACTCGCCATGGGGATGTATCCAAGATTGCCCCCAGTACCTGCACCAAAAAGAGTTCTAGGAAATAAAGGCGATAATGGAGTTACAACTTGAGGCTCAACTTGATTCCCTTTTCGCAGATTCTCAATTGCATTGAAAATCATAGTATTGGTATCCTGCTGAGCATCCATTCGCTTATTCAGTTCATTCAACATGGTTGCCATATTAGTCACGAAACCAAGATTGATTTCAGACGCGGTCATCTCTCGAGGTGCATCTTGCTGCCCCAGAATTAAGCCGCCCGCCGCACCAAGCGAGAGGTTACTGAGGTTACCTGACCGGAAGTTGGATTGACCATTTTGATGTTCTAAACAAATCTAAAAAACCAAATTTCCCACAGACGGCGCCAAATTGTTTTGGTCAAATTTCGACAAGTGATTGTAAATAACCAAATATTTCAAGAAAAGAATTGGGTGAAATGGAATAAAGATTTGTGTGTGTAATCAAAATGAAAATGACAAAGGATTTTGACGAGGAAAGCCCTTGAACAACTCGTTCGCCGGCATAAAACCTCGGGAGGTTTTGGAAGACCTACCTTGACCAAATTCTTACTATGATCAGTGAGTTACAAGCTCGGAAGTATGGAGAGAGATTACAAGAGTGTGAGTGTGTGAGAATACATGTGTTTTTCATAATCTCCATACCCCTATTTATAATAAAGGTAAAATAAAAAGATAATAATCAAATCCCTAAAAACTCGGCATGATGGAGTTCTTTGAGGGAGTCACGATATAAGATTTGGGCACAGCGAAACACTGGTGGTTGGTGATTGCGAAGAGTCGTGGTAAATCAACTGCATGCGCAAATGGCTCTAAAAATAGCAGACACAGCGCTCCAGTTGGTCCGGAAGTTGGTAATGAAGATGTTGGACGCAGTGAAGTTCAATGCTCGAGTCAAGCATTGCCATTCAAGATCGACATGTAAAGTCGACAAGTCAATATGTAAAAAGTCAACTTGTAAAAGTCAACTTGTAGAGGTTCAAGTCTGTGGAGAATTCAAGGGTTGTGGAGACTAGGAGAATCTTTGGGGGCCAAGATGCAGCAGGCGTCTCCTTGACATATTGACTCGCGAAGGCTTAGATGTCGATACATACATTGATACGTTGAAAATTCCGCCCCAGAGTTCCATCCAACAACTCGAACGAGTTACTTTGTCCTGAGGTTTAGGAATTTCTAGTTCATATTATTATGTAATGTTTTAATATATAGGTTCATCCAATATATCAAAAGAGAACAATTTAAATAATAATGACCGAAAAAGGCAAAGGAGCTTAAGTGAGAGGCAGATGAGTCTTGCGTTTCTTCGTGAACATAGTAATTTAACATTTCATGAAATGAAGAACTTGTAATCATCATCATACAGGGCCCAAAATTTTTAGTTTATTTATATAAAGTATTAAACCCAAAATAATTGTAGAAAGAATTAAGTGTTCCAGTGGATAAACAACTTGTGTTAAGTCTCTTAAAAGCTGGTTGGCCTAAGTTCGAATCCTAGATCTAACATTATCTTTGTTTGTTTTTTCTTTGTTTTTTCTTTATTTGAACTTTCTTCTCATTTTGGGCTTCCCCCCATTCCCTCTCATTATTTTCTTAGTTTGGGCTTTCATTTCATTTTTCAACCTTAATTTCATTCTATTTATCAACCTTAAGTAGAATGTTTGATATTTTTTATGAGGGCAGGTTCTTCACGAGAACAGGGGAAGATCCGGCCTCTATCGCATGAGCACTGAATGACCCATGGGGCATGACCCGCCACGTGGCAGCCTCTTATAGTCCATTTTTTTTTCTCTCCAGGACCCATGGGTCCGACCATGGCACGTGGCAGTCTCTCATAGGCCCAATTTTTTTTTTTTGCTTTTTGTTTTTTTTTTTAGTTTTTATATTATTTTTTCGGCTTTTCAGTGGTTTAGAAAAAGTAATAGTTACCATCTCTTAATGTAATGACTGTATACATATAAAGTAACATTGTTCATAAGTAAACGTAATACCTGTTTTAAAAAAACAAAAGCTCATTTTCACCCATTTTTTCAAATGTAATACAAACTATATGTATTACATTTGAAATGTAATAACTTATGTATATGAATGTAATAGTTTATACAAGTAAATGTAACACTTTGATAGATGAAATTGTAACATACTCCCTCCGTCCCAGCCCACTTAAGAAATTTTGAAATGGCACGGGAATTAAGGAATATTATTATAGTATTAGGAGAGAGAATGAGTGGAAAAAGTGTTGTGAGTGTGAAAAATTAAATAGGAGAGAGAATGAGTGGAGGGAATAGTAATTATAATGGTGTTGTGAGTATTAAAATAATGTGGGAGAGAGAATGAGTGGAGAGAATAGTGATTTAAGGTTTTCATTTTGGGAATTCTTAAGTGAAGTGGGACGCCCAAAATGAAAAGTTTTCTTAAGTGAGGTGGGACGGAGGGAGTATTTCTATAGATAATGTAATACTTTTACATGTATCATGATAACTTTGAACTCATTGTAACTTATTGTTTGAAAACATATAGATATCTATACATACGTGTTACAATTATGTACAAATACTATTACATATAAATAACACGTTTGTTACATTTTAGTTATAATAAGTATTACTTTTGCCAAACGATTGCCAAACGACATAGGGAAAAACACTATTACTTTTAACTGTATTACTGTATTTACTTTAATGTATACAACTATTACTTTATATGGCATACAATTATTACATTATGTTATAGTAACTATTACTTTTCACAAATAGAAAAAATCAAAAAATATTTGGGCTTTATAGAAGGCTTTTGTTAAGGGTCGAACCCATGGGTGCTCAAATCCAGGAGGTTGAGATACAAAAACCTTTTCATTTAAGACTCCATTCAGAAATGCACTCTTGACATCCATCTGGAATACTTTCATCTTCTTGAATGAAGCATAGGCAAGGAATAGCCTTATAGCTTCAAGTCTTGCAACAGGTGCAAAAGTCTCATCATAGTCAATACCTTCTTCTTGTCTGTATCCTTGAGCAACCAGTCTAGCTTTGTTTCTTACTACAACACCTTCTTCATTCATCTTATTTCTAAAAATCCATCTTGTTCCAATGACAGTTTGGTTTCTTGGTTTAGGAACAAGTTGCCACACTTTGTTCCTTTCAAACTGCTCTAATTCTTCTTCCATGGCTTCTATCCAGTCAGCATCTTGGAGTGCTTCATTTATTTTTTTTGGTTCCACTTGGGATATGAATGCACTCATGAGAAAAGGAATGTTGTCTGGAACTGGGGTTTTATCAATTTGAAGGCTAATGTAAAGATCTTTATTGGGTGGAATGATGTGAGTAATGGTGGATTCATCATTGGTTTTGGGAGGAGAAAGAGGATTATTGGATGGAGATGGAAGGTGGCTAGTAGATGGATTACATGAAGAATTTGGATGGCTGTCAGCTAAGAAAGAATTTTGGGAGATGTCAGTCAAGGGATGACCATTTATTTGAGTATTCTCTTCCTTATCAATTGGATTGGAAGTGGGAGTGATTGCTGTTGACTTGGTTGGCTGGATTGGTTGATGATGGGAGAGAGATGGTTCATGGTATGCAGCGCAGGATGGTCATCGGATGAATTTCTTGGAACCATGTATGGAAGATTTGATGAATCTTGTTCATGATGGAGAACAGTTGAATCAAGAATGGGAGATGCTTCAGGGAGATTATCTAGGTTTCCCAAACCTTCATCAAAATCACACAATTCAGTTACACTTTGATCATTGTTTTCATCAAGGTCAACATGAATTGATTCTTCCACAACAAGTCTTCTTTTGTTGTAAACTCTATAAGCTTTGCTTGTGTTAGAGTATCCAAGAAAGATTCCTTCATCACATTTGGAGTCAAATTTGTCCAAATTGTTTTTGCCATTGTTGTGAATGAAGCATCTACTTCCAAAACTGTGAAAGTAGGAAATGGTAGGGACTTTGTTATTCCATAATTCATATGGAGTCTTCTTATGGAATTTGTTGATTAGTGTCTTATTTTGAACATACACAGCAGTAGTAACAGCTTTACCCCAAAAATATTTTGGGAGATTATGTTCTGACAGCATTGTTCTTGCTGCCTCACAAATTATCCTGTTCTTTCTTTCAGCAACACCATTTTGTTGGGGAGTTCTTGGGGATGAAAAATTATGATCAATACCTTTTGAATCACAATATTCTTCTACTCCTGTGTTCTCAAATTCCTTTCCATGATCAGATCTGATCTTGATGATGGATGTCCCTTTTTGATTTTGAATTTTATTGAACAGTTTTGTTAGATAGCTAAGGGTGTCACTTTTGGATTCAAGAAGAATGATCCAAGTGAATCTTGTGTAGTCATCAACCACAACTAGGGAGTATCTTTTTCCTCCTAAAGATCTAGTTCTTATGGGTCCAAAAAGATCCATATGAAGAAGTTCAATAGGTCTTGAGGTGTCCAACTTGGTCTTGGGCTTGAATGAAGATATCTTTTGCTTCCCACATTGGCATGCTTTGCAGAGTTTATCCTTCTTGAATGGGATCTTTGGAAGGCCTCTGACTAGATTAGAATTTGCAAGCTTGGAGATAGTTTTATGGTTAAGGTGAGCCAATCTTTTGTGCCATAGCCATGACATATCAGATTGATTGAAAGACAGAAGGCAGTGAGCATTTGAGGATTCCACAATCTCTAAGTTTAAGCAGTAGAGATTACCTTTTCTTGATCCAAATGAATGACTTTATTGCTTTTATCTTTAACAAGACATTTATTCTTAGTGCAAACAACATGATATCCCTTATCACAGATTTGACTGATGCTAAACAAATTGTGTTTGAGACCCTCTACATAAGACACATTTGTAAAAATGATATCTTTTGTAATAAGATTTCCTGATCCTTTGACCTTAGCTTGGGAATTGTCACCAAAGGTTACATTTGGACCATTTTTAGGGGTATATTGTTGCAACCAGTCTTTATTGAAGGTCATATGTCTACTACAACCACTATCTAAATACCAGAGTCCTTTCCTGGGTACCTGCAAAACAAAAGGTAAGTTTTATGGTACCCCTTTTTATTCTTTTGGGTCCAAAGGATTAGTTTTTCTTTGGAATCCTAGCTTTGTTCATTGATCCCTTTTTGAAGAACTGGTTTAGGGTATGGTAATATGACATGATTTGCATCATGTAAGGTGTAATGACAGTGGATTGGGATGGATTGAAGAAGTGGTTTGGGTTGTTATATTGGGGTTGAAACTGAAAGTTATTTGAATAGGATGATCTGGGAGAGTCATTTTGACTTGCATGACTTCTTCCATTTGAGTATTGCCATTGAGGTTTTTGTTGTTTGGTGTATCTATGTTTGTTATAGAATCTTTGTTGCCTTGGGGTTCTTTGTTGTTTGGAAGATTTTGGTTGTCCGTCGTGCCTTGGCCGTCCGTCAAGCCTTGCCGTCTGCTGCTTCGTCGTCCGTTAGGACTTAACCGACTAGCACATTTTTGCGGCTTGACTTCTTCCCCGTATATTGGCCCCTTTTTGAACCCAAATATACTTGCTTCCTTGAATTTTACTTGGTCCTTCCTTTGGACCGACTAGGACCAACCAAGATTTCCTTTAATTTTCCTTTGGTTTGAACAGATAGGTTTGAGCTTGATAGGCCGCCGCAGCTTAAACTTTCTAGAACCATTTTTTCAATGGCCCTTTCACCAGTGGGAGGAGTGTACACCTTTAGTGTAGGATCATCAGCACCAATCCCTGTTTTGTCACTGGGATGTCTTTGGGTGTAGGTGAAAAGGGATAATGCTTTGCTTGACTTGTTCCATAAATCTATTTTCTTTTTAAGAGCCTCATTTTATTTTTCAAGAATTATGAGTTTTTGACAGTTTTCTTGAGTACTGGATGCCTCAGCTGTCAGATCCATGTTTTGTTTTTCAAGCATGAAGCATTGATCTCTTAGCCCTTGACAGGCTTTCTCAAGCTCAGAATTGGTTTTTGTGAGGGTGTCAATGGTTGAGGTTTGGGAAAGGTTCTCATTGACCAGTGAAGCAAAGCTAGTTTTTTGTTTCTTGGTTTGAATTAAAAGAGTGCAAACTAATTATTTGAAACCATCAATATTTAAAGAATTAAAGTCATGTACCTCTTTTAGTTCTTCTGCAGCAGTAAGTGCTTCCATATCTTCCTCATTGTCTGACTCTTCCTCATCTTCAGCTATAAAGCATAGCATGGCCTCCTCTCCTTCATTGTCAGAGTCATTATTGGACTCATATTCTTCATCACTGAATTTTGATGAATCAGCTATCATAACTTGCTCCTTGTTTTTGTCATTTTTATTTTTGGAGCAGTTGAAACAGTTGCACCTGGAGCTGTGAATGATCTCTTTTGAGTAGGTTAATCTCTTAGCTGTCTGATTTTCCTTAGGCTTTCTTGGTTCAGGACAATTAGATGAGTAATGTCCTTGCTTTCCACAGTTAAAGCAATCAACAGTCTTCTTGAAGCTGTCTTGTTGAGCATTAGATGTGGAAGGATTGAACCTTTTGTCAAAAGATTTCTTTTGAAATTTCATGGCATTTCTGACAGCCATGGATATGAGACTTGGAATGTCTTCTTGAGAGATATGTTTACTGACAGGTTTGGAGCTGATGTTTATCTTTTGAAGAGCATTGTTAACAATGGTCTCAATGTCTTGGTGAGTGATTGGCTTGTGGGTAGATTCTTGAGCAGTTAAAGCTAAAGTTTGTGAAATGGTAGGAACTGGTTGAATTTTTATCATACCTTCCAGTTCATAAGCTTCAAGCTTTCCAAAATACTGTTCAACTGTCATTGTGCTCCATTCAGATCCTTCTCTGATAGGTAATGCTACCTTTTCATACTCTTGTGGAAGATTGGAATATATCTTGAGGCAGAGATCTTGCTGTTCAAAGGTTTTTCCATGGTCAGCAATAGATCTAACAAGGTTTTCAAACCTTGGTTGAGCAATACTCACTTTTTCTCCAGGATAGAACTTGAAGTTGTCTAATTGCCTAAGCAAGTTATACAAATTTTGTGTCCTGACACTGGAGTGTTTAGTGAATTTTGTTTGAATGAGATCCCATGCTGATCTGGCATTTGGTTCCTTAGCAATTTCTTGTGCTAGTGAGTCATTTACACTCTTCTGAAGAATGTTTTTGACTTTTAGATTTGCACTGATTAATTGCTTTTCAGATTCAGACCATGCTTCTGGGGATTTTGTAGTACTAGCTCCTCCATTGATATCTATTTGAGTTAGGTAGGACACTTCATTATTTAGAACATACCAGTTCCATATACTGTTTGCATCAAGGTATGTTTTTATTTTTGATGCATAAATCTCAAAAGATCCACAAGCCATCAATGTGTGGGATGTCTTTCTCATTATTTCTCCTTGGTTGAGGCATGGTGGGTTTGAAGAGGATCCTTCACAAGTTGTTAGACTTTTGAATGTGAAGACAAGCTCTGATACCAATTGAAAGGCCCTTGTTTGATATGCAAATAATCAGACAGCTAAGGTTTGACTTAGCTGTCAGATATTTGTTTAATTGTGCAGCAGAATAAATAAGGTTTGAAATAATGATGGGACAATGAACACAATGAAATAATGCAAGTGTGTGAATGTGTTTGCAGAAAAGTAATAACACAGAGAATTTAAAGTGGTTCAGAGTTCACTCCTCCTACATCCACCCCCACTGTCAATCTTGACAAGTGAGATCAATTTTATTATAATCTTAATCAACAAGAAATACAAATGATTGATCAGGCAAGTTCCTTGAACTTCCTCTTCCTAATTAGTACAGTCAACTAGGGATACACTTAAAGTACAATCTTAAGTGTTTTTACAACTTGAAGTACAGTCTCAAGATTTTACAAAACAACTAATACACTCAAAGTACAGTCTTGAGTGTTTACAAACTATTTCTACACCTAAAGTACAGTCTTAGGATTTGGAATTTGTGAATTAACACACTAGGGTTGTTGTTGTTGAAATAGGGGTTTAAGGCTGAAGGTTTTTGGTTTGGAACAGTGTTTGGAAGGTAGGGATTGGTGTGTAAGGTTTGAATTACAGGAGGTGTGTGAAGGTGTAATGGGGAAGGTTTTGGACTGTGAAAAAGAGTATTTTTCAAGAGTAGTATGTGCAGAGGCTGAACTCTTCTATTTATAGCCTTCAATGTAGCCGTTGGAATATGACTGTTGCAGCTTCATTAATGAGTCTTTGACTGGTCTTTGCCCCACATGTCCACTTGCAGGTCTTAATGAGCTGGCTTGAGCTGAAGGCTTCCAGAAGGTCTTCAATGGTCTTCAATGGTGAACTTGATGTTTGTGAAGATCCAGGTTCCATCTTGGTTGAGATTGTGGTAGCAGAGAATGAGACAGAGTGATGGCTGTCTGAGGGAATGAAGCTATAGCTGTCAGATCAAAACAAGGCTTAGCTATTAGAGATGTTCTCTAATAAGGACTGAGATGAACTTGATGATCTTGATAGCTAGAGAGGGAATATGATTCATGTTATTGATTGATTGTAACCAATGTATAAGATAGAATCATAACTGTCAGACACACAGCTGTCAGATGAACTGAAAAATGAATATGAAGTTGATTTGGTTCCATGACTGACAGATTTCCTCTTTTGATATAAACCCTGTTCTATATATATATTCCTTTATCAAAACCAACTAACTAAGACATTGATCAAAGTTAGGTCCTAACAGCTTTGATGCTGTTGCTGTTGTTTTTGTTGTAAAGGTGTAAACTACCGAATACTCGAATCGAATACCGAATCGAATCAAAAAATTTCGATTCGTTTACAACCTTATGCAAGAAGCAAGATATCAAAATCAGGTCAGCTGTGATATTATACCTGGTCATCAGCCAGAATTCCACCACGACAAGACGCACTCTTTGTTTCCTTGGAATGCATCCATGCTAATGCAATTCTCTGACAACATAATTATCAAGTTTAGAGAAGTGGCCAACAAAATACCATTCAATAAAGTAGCATCAGTGAAGGTGGACCAAATACCTGGTGCTTTAATAGAGAAACTGATAATAGACCATTGGGTAATGTAGCTTCTACTTTAGGTTGATTCAGATCCTGAAAAAAAAAAAAGTTTAACACATAATGAAAGTATATATTGTCATTAGCAAACTAACCAATACAACAAGTTGCAGATCCAGATCTTATCTTATAAACTGTCAAAATAGTAATTTAAAATATGTTACCTGTAGTGCTGCTTGATAAATCAATCTTTCATCGCCAACTTTTTCATCAACCACCCCAGAACGATGAAGAGGGTCATTTGGACTTTCATACTGTGTAGTTGGAGTAGAATTGGAGAAGAGTGATGATGGATGTCGCCCATACATCAAAACTTCAGCATCCCTGCCCCAACTCATATGATCATTTATGTTATGGGTATTTTCAGCATGATGACATCCTCAGTTGTTCCTGCATGTCAAGATGATATTCCACTGTAAGTATTTGCATAAATATTTATTGTATTTATTTAATATTATTTATTACTATTTTACAGCTGATCAAAGGAGTTAAATCCGGAGTATATCCAAACACGTCAGACACTTCTTCAACGCTAAGGAGGACTAGGTCATTGGACGTTGGAGGGATAACTAAGCATGCCGAGATTTTAGGAAGTTGTTATTATCCTTTTAAGTCTTTTATTATTTAAAGGGGATATGGAGATGAACGCACACACGGTCACCCTACGAACACATTGCTTGTAACATCTCCATTGTCTTCCAGCTTGTAACTACGATATTCATAGTGAAACATTTAAGGTTGGAGACCTAACTCCCGGGGATTTTTCCGAAGAGGTTGTCATCTCTAAGGTTTTCCTCGTTAACAAAATATCTGTGTCTACTTTTATTTCCATGCATATATTTGTTCCATTTGATCGAATTCCAAAGTCCCCTCCTTATTATTAAATCCATACACTTTCTCAGTTAAGATTCGACATTATTGTTTTTTTCTACCAAAACAATTTGGTGCCCACTGAGAGGCCCTTGGTCTATTGATTATTTGGATCATTTCCTAAAAATTTCATCATGTCAACCAATCCTAATGTTTCTGCCGCCGGCAAGGGAGTCGCCGTCACTCCATCATCCGGAGAGAAGACAGCCTCATTGTCGCAGCCTCCTCAGTCGGGACCTCGAATTACGCAACCTTCACAAGCATCGCAGAAGGCTGGATCTTCCAATGTGGGCGCTGACATCCGGAGTATCTTGACCAAACTGAATCAGAGGCTGGATCATCAAGATAGAAACTCGAAGCTACTGGCCAATTCCATGATTAAGATACAGAAGGATCAACAGCTCATTGCTTCCCGGCTTGATAGCATCTCACCATTGCGCGCAAGGAACATCAACTTCGACACCACCGAAGGATCTACATTTCAGAATGAATTCATTCCAATGGGTGGCCCATCTCAGACTTATCAGACAACACCTCTGACGATGTCGTCACCTTTATTTGGTGACACTATGTCAACTCCACCCTCCTCAGGATTCACCCCTTTCATACCGTTCATTGATAGCACCACCGTCACCACTGCTACTGATAATACTGGTTTGCTAAATAATCTTTTCAATAATAATACTTTCAATCATACTCCTCTGGCTGACCCTTTTGCAGGATTAGCCAAGCAGATGCAGGATCTTCGAGAGCTGATAATGAACGTACCACGCATAACTCCTCCAATCCAGCCGATGTCGCAGAATTGCTATAACCAATCTCGGTTTGTCCCGGCCATTCCAAATGTCGACATTCCGAAGCGTTTCAGTGTTCCATCCATAAAGCTGTACGACGGAAGCACAGATCCAGAGGAGCATGTTGCCCATTATCAGGAGAAGATGGACATAGTGCATATCCCGTTGCAGTTCAGAGAGGCCTGTCTATGCAGAGGATTTGGGTCGACTTTGGCTGGACCAGCTCTCAAGTGGCTGATTAGGCAGCCCCTAGGCTCAATTGGTTCCTTTGCCCAACTTATCAACATGTTCTATAATCAATTCTCGTGCAGTCGACAATTTGAGAAGTTGACAAGTGACCTCTATAATGTGACCCATCAGCCTACTGAGACCCTAAAAGAATATGTGCACCAGTTCAATAGAGAAGTTCTGGAAATTCCCAATCTTGACATGTCGACAGCCACAGAAGCATTCAAGATGGGGCTAAAGAAGGATTCCCAATATTATCAAGATTTGGTGATGACTCCTTGTAAGCGGTTGGAAGAGGTCAGAAGCAGGGCCCTGAGGTTCATAAGGTTGGAGGAAGATGAGTTGCGGAGGTCAAAGTCTTCAGGCAAGGTGTCGACATATGACAACCCGGACAGGAAGACAGAATCATCTCACCGCAGGAACAACCGATCCATTCCTTATTCCAGAATCGACAACAGCAAAATCAATTCAATCGAGGGTGAGGATGAAGATAGTGATAATGTACCTAATATCTCTGATTACTGCTTTTTTGTTGACATTTTAGGTGTACTTTGTGCAATGGGCAACCTGAGAGACAAAGCAAGATGGCCAAAGAAGACAGAAAAATTCACGGGATGGCGTGACAAGTCAAAATGGTGTGCCTACCATGAAGACTTTGGGCATATCACAGAAGATTTCATTGCGCTAAGAAAGGAGATCAGCTACCTGCTCTCGAAGGGACATCTCAAGGAGTTTCTTGGTTCCAGGAAGAAGAAGAACGAGAACGCGGAGGTTCAATCTGAGGTCGAGCGTCCATTTTCTCCACTAGCGTCAACAAAAGTCATCAATTTCATTAGAGGTGGATCAGAAATCTGTGGCACCTCTTACTCTGCTGCCAAGCGACATGCCAAGGAGTCAAAGGATGAGAAACCAGAAAGACCAGTTAGGATGTCGACATCCTGCCAAGAGCCAATCACCTTTGATGAGAGCGACCGTGACAATTTGCTGGAACCCCACCATGATGGCCTAGTCATTTCCTTACAAATCGCCAATTGCACCATTAGGTGCATCTTGGTAGATGGGGGCAGCTCTGTCAATCTCATTATGTTGAGCACCCTAAAAGAGATGAATATCCCAGAATCGGAGATCGTCAAGAAATCTTCAGTGTTGGTAGGCTTCAGTGGTGAAGTCAAAGAAACGGTGGGGGAAATAAATCTCCCTATCTACTCAAAAGGACTCAATACAATGGAGCGGTTCTGTGTGATCGATTGTGAGACCTCTTACAATGTGATTCTTGGAAGGTCGTGGATTCAAGGAATGAAAGCTGTCCCTTCCACTTACCATCAGTGCGTGAAGTTCCCCACACCTTGGGGAGTCGCTAAGATATATAGTGATCAACAAGTGGCTAAGGAGTGTTATAAGACATCAATGAAGGCGTCGACATCTCCAAAGCAAGCATAGCAATTACAGAAAAAAGCACGTGAGGTCCTGGAAGCATGATGACATGAGCGAACTAACTATAATTAATTTTAGCTTTGATAACTGCATCTGTTAAGTTGAGACATTATTTTGAAACACATACTATAATTGTGCGTACTAACTATCCTATCAAGAATGTTATGAGAAAACCAGAGATGTCAGGTAGGATGGCTAAATGGTCTGTACAGTTAAGAACTTACGACATCAAATATGAGCCCATAACAGCAATAAAATCTCAGGCTCTAGCTGATTTTGTGGTTGACTTCAGTCCAACCATGCAACCAGAAGTAGAATTGGAAGTTCAGGAACTTCAAGATGATGACATCTCAAAGATGTGGACACTTTACACAGATGGTGCTTCCAACATGAGAGGCACATGGCTAGGAGTTGTACTAAAGTCGCCACAAGGGGACATAATACCACAGTCCATTAGTTGTAGTTTTAAGGCCACTAATAACGAAGCAGAATATGAGGCATTAATTGCAGGTTTAACAGTGGCTCAGGACCTGGACATCAAGCACATCCAGGTGTTTATGGATTCATTGATAATTGTCAACCACTACAACGGGTCCTACATAGCGAAAAATGCAAAGATGACGACATATTTGGAGATAGTGAAAATCCTGGCGGCCAAATTCAAAACTTTCACTTTGGAACAGGTACCGCGAGAAGAAAACTCACAAGTAGATGCTCTGGCAAACCTAGGCTCAACCTTCAAAAGTATTTCGCAGACAAGTATCCCAATTGTGCATGTCGACATCCCAGCATTTGATCATCTTGAGCTGTTCGTCCTAGATGATGACATCCTTCCCAGTCCAGCAGTGACCTCTTGGACAGCTCCTATTATCAAATACCTCCAAGATGATACAATCCCACCTGAAGAGAAAAACGCTCGAGCATTCAGGGTAAGATCATCTAAGTATTTACTTATTGATAACTTCTTGTTTAGGAAATCTGCTGCAGGTCACTACTTAAGGTGTCTAGAAGCAGACTGCGCCCAACAGGTTTTGAGAGAGCTGCATGAAGGGCAGTGTGGGAATCATACCGAGGGCAGAAGCCTGTATGCCAAGGTTCTACATATGGGCTATTTATGGCCCACGAAGCGGAGAGATGCTGCAGAGTATGCCAAGAAATGTGATTCCTGTCAAAGGCACGGCGACATCCTACATCAACCAGCCGAATTGCTACATCATATCCTGTCGCCATGGCCATTTATGATTTAGGGAATGGATATCGTAGGGAAGTTGCCCAGGGCTCTAGGAGGAAAAGTATTTCTACTAGCCATGACAGATTATTTTTCCAAATGGGTAGAAGCTGAAGCGTACGTACAGGTACGAGACAGAGAAGTTATCTCTTTCATAAAAAGAAACATATTCTGCAGGTTTGGGATACCTTCAAAGATAATATGTTACAATGGCTCACAATTTATCAGTCGGAAAACACAAGATTTCTTGACGAGATGGGGAGTCAAGATGGTGACATCTTCACCTGTTCACCCTCAAGCAAATGGACAAGCAGAATCCAGCAATAAGATTATTATAAGCAATCTAAAAAGAAGACTGGACCAAAAGAAAGGGAGATGGGCAGAAGAGTTACTATTGGTTTTATGGGCTGACAGGACGACATCTAAGAATGCCACTGGTCAGATACCCTATTCTCTAGTGTTTGGGACAGAGTCAGTCAACCCTACAGAAGTTCTAGTACCTACGGCTAGATACGGTTTGTTGTCACCTGAGCATAATAGCGACATCTTGACACATGATTTAGATACTGTGGACGAGCTAAGAGATATGGCTAAAATACGGATGGCAGCATATCAGCAAAGAGTAGCCAGGTCTTACAACAAAAATGTGAGGGTCAGAATATTCCAGGTAGGTGACTTAGTCCTACGAAAAACATTTCAAAATACAAAAGAGCTCAACGCAGGCAAGCTTGCCCCAAAGTGGGAAGGCCCCTATTTGATTGATGCCCAGGCCGGAAAGGGAGCATATCGTTTGTCAACCTTGGATGGCCAAATGATCCCGCGAAGTTGGAATGCCATTCACCTTAAAAGGTACTACATTTAGGCAATATTTTCCTAACCTCACCCCAATCCAGGTATGAACAATCCTCTATTAATCTTTTCATTTATTAAATATGAATAAACTTTCGTTCCCTTCTTTTTCATTTTTCATTTATTACTTCAAAACAAGTTGTCACTAACACGACTCTAACATATCTCTATCTTGCAAGATGATGACATAAATGAATGGGGACATCTGAGTGTTTTAACAAAAGCTCCAACAAAGTTATCATCCGATAGAGACTGGTCATCTCTTCTAAAGCAAAGGTACACAATCCCTTCTAAGGTTTAACACCGTCACATCCCCACCATACCTTCAACATTGCCGCCCCCATCTGCTCCATCTCCTTCAAAACCCCAATCTCTTACATCCTAAGCCTCACCTCCCACATACACCGCCCCTACCCCCATTCAGACAACAAGATTCCGTCCCGTCGCCGGCCAACAAAAGCTCCGACAACTACTGTTTATCCCGCCTCTTTAGCCATCACCCAAGATCTGCAACTCCCGTCCATCCTATCTCCTCCAATCCACATCACAACCTCGTGATTTCAAAATCTTTGCTCTTGAGAAATTCTCCCCAATTGCCAAACAACGCAAGTGTACAGAAGTTGGGCGCCGCAAGCGAGGGGAAGAGTCGACGACTTCTAAAAACACGTTTTTTTCTAAGCTTGAAAAAAAACGCGTTTTTTGTGAGATTTTGGCATAAAGTAATAAGGCTAACATCATTATAGCGGAGAATGAAATGGAAATCCTAATCAGGCTTCGTCTAATTTAACTAATTATGAGTAGTAATCTTATTGTGTAGACAACCCCTTGAGTGATGATAAATGTCCTAGTGGCGGTAAAAATGTGCAATTTTTGCAACCAATCAGTCTGATATTCACCATATCATATAATGAGTGATCCCCAATCCAACTAGGAAATTTAAGGCATCCATAGAATTCAAATTTAAGACTTGTCAATCGTGTTAAAGGCTTTAATGCATCAACTACTTCTAATTCAAGTCCTTCTTCTCGAGTACCACCAAAGCTCCTACTCCAGATCATCTCCAGTCCGTGAAGACCCTCCTTGCTCGATAGATTTGCCTCCATAGCATCTTGCACTTTCATCACGTTCAGAATGCCAATTATGGACAGTGTTCCTTGGAGTTGGTGTAGTCCCTTCAACTCGGTTATTTTTCGCCCATCACTCTTTATCAACTATAAACTTTGACAATGTGCGAAGGTGAGCCAGAAAGCCAATCCCCATTCGCATCACTTTTGATCTTGGGGTATCAGCAATATCCAGATGCCGTAAATTGATCAACTTTTGAATGCCTGTAGGCAACTGAACAAGTACATGACATCCATGTAATAATAGTGTTTGCAAATTGGAAAGGCCACAAACAGATTCTGGCAACTCTTTGATGTCAGTCCTGGATAAATCAAGATATCAAAGATGATTCAAATTACCTATTGATTTGGGTATCTCGTTTATGTAATACCCATTGAAAGACAATGCTCGTAAGCAAGGCAACCTTGGAAAGTCTTTCAAAACAAGACTACTTAAGTAAGAAAAATCGGAATAATTTTCATGCATTGGTAAAATGGGAATTTTTTCCCAAAATAACACGTTTTTTAAAAGTATTTCCCAAAATGTCACACTTTTAAAAGTACCGACTCAACCCAGCCCGTTAAAATTTGCGGGTTGAAACGAGTAACCCGTTTAACCCGTCAAATTTTAGCGGTTAAACCTACCAACCAGTTAAAAGTAGCAGCAATCATCGAAGTAGCCTCCTCCATTGATGTTTGTTCTAAAACAGAGGAGAGAACAGGGAAAGGAAAGGAAGGAGGGGAAAGCGGAAATGTAAGGGAAGTTTCAAGGTGGACTTTTTGTTTTATTAACGGTCAACCATACTCATGCATTCATGTGTACTTTGACCGCTATGAAATGTTTTTTTTTCATTTTTAATAAATGGTGTGCTTGATTTAAAATAAAAATAAAAAATCAAATGGTGCACTTTTGTTAAATCTGCTACTACATTTCATATCCCGTCTCATAATAAATAATAAATGTTATCGCTAAATGTTACTTCATCTGTCTCAAAATAAATAATCATTTTTTTTTAAAATTTGCTATTAATCAAAACTAAATTTTGAAATTTTTTGATTATACATTTTGCAAAAGAAGTAGTACTAAAGGTAATTAAGAAATAAAATAAAATGTTATGAGCATAAATTAATTACCATTTAGGGCCTAAGGTAGTATACCTGTCTTCGTGGGGGGGTGGCCTGTAGTAGTTTCCTTGTCAATTTAGGGCCTATCATTATAAAAGTTAGCCAGTTAAGGGCTATTTGATGGAAATCGTTGAAAAACCTGTTAAAGTTTAACGGATTGGACCAAACTGAAGTTAATTTCATATTCAGGGAGTTAAATGTAATTTCATAAAATAAAAGGACTAAAATTAATTTTTTTAAAATATTAAATAATCACATTTTAAAACAAAAATGAAGAAAAAATTATAAAAAAATTATAAATTTATATTTTTTACACCCCCACCCTACCCGCCCCACTCCCTACCCTGCCCCCCAACCCCCCACCCCACCCCCCGTCGGGTCAAAAAAATTTAAACATTCTAAATTCTAAATTTATATTTTTTTAACACCCCCACCCCACCCAACCCCGCCGCCCCTCCCCCCCGGTCGGGTCAAATTTTTTTTTTAAACATTCTAAATTATAAATTTATATTTTTTTTAACACCCCCACCCCCACCCCCCACCCCCCACCCTACCCCCCCACCCCGTCGGATCAAAAAAAATTTAACATTCTAAATTTATTTTTAACCACCCAGCCCCAGCCGTAACCCACCCCACCCCCGCCCCACCTC
Organism: Adenophora triphylla var. japonica; assembly: GCA_022495995.1. Classification (NCBI taxonomy): domain Eukaryota; kingdom Viridiplantae; phylum Streptophyta; class Magnoliopsida; order Asterales; family Campanulaceae; genus Adenophora; species Adenophora triphylla. The sequence goes on from JAFEMH010000213.1 coordinate 518,297, forward strand.
GGGTCAAAAAAAATAACATTTTAAATTTATTTTTAACCACCCCAACCCCAGCCATACCCCCCCCTCCCCGTCGGGTAATACCTGTTACAACCCATTTAACATACGGGTTGAATGAAGTGGGTCGACCCGAATAACCAGATAAATTTAAAATGTTTAAAAAAAAAAATTTTTACCCGAAAGGGGGGAGGGGTGGGGCAGGGGGTATGTGTGGGGGTGGGGGTTGGGTAGGGGTGTTAAAAAAATATAAATTTAGAATGTTTAAAAAATTTTTGACCCGAGGGGGGGGGGTTGGGTTGGGTGGGGTGGGGGTGTTAAAAAAATATAAATTTAGAATTTAGAATGTTTAAATTTTTTTGACCCGACCGGGGGCGTAGGAGCGGGCGGTTGGTGGGGTGTTAAAAAATATAAATTTAGAATGTTTAAATTTTTTTTTGACCCGACGGGGGGTGGGGGTGGGTGGGGGCGGGGTTGGGTGGGAGTGTTAAAAAAATATAAATTTAGAATGTTTTAATTTTTTTTGACCCGACGGGGGGGGGGGGTGTTAAAAAAATATAAATTTAGAATGGTTAAAATTTTTTTTGACCCGGCAGGGGGAGGGGCGGGGTAGGGTGGGGGTGTAAAAAAATATAAATTTATAATTTTTTCTTCATTTTGTTTTAAAATGTGATTATTTAATATTTAAAAAAAAATTTAGTCCTTTTATTTTATGAAATTACATTTAACTCCCTGAATATTAAATTAACTTCAGTTTGGTCAAATCCGTTAGGCTTTAACAAGTTTTTCAACGAATTTCATCAAATAGCCCTTAACTGGCTAACTTTTTTAATGATAGGCCCTAAATTGAGAAGGAAACTACTACAAACCCCCACGAAGACAGGTATACTACCTTAGGCCCTAAATGGTAATCAACCCATATAAAGTAGAAGCGCAAAAGTGGGATAAAAAATTGTAATTGAATTTTTATTGCAAGTAATGTGTGTTTTATTGATTTTTGAGATAGTAACATTTCTGAAATGCCCTCAGACTACAGATCTGCCATTTACTACAGATATAGATGCACGAATGTGGTACTTCTCCACCCCCTCCCCTCCACGCTAATTATGCATGTCCTCTAATTTGACAACCAATGCTAATAGAAGCCATTCCTTTGTCTTAACTATCCTCACTCTAAAAGAATAAGATGACGAAATAGGTTAAATCCTATGATGCTCGGACTTTCTGGTTTATATGGCCGGACCCTTGTCAACAAGACTAAAATAGGAGTGTCCGACACGGGTACGGCGGGGTATAGCAAAGAGTCCGAGCATCATAGGTTAAATCTGACCAAGGATACATCTCAAGTTGATACTAGAAACGTAATACCACTTCTGAAATGCCCTCAGACTTCAGATCTGCCATTTACTACAGATATAGATGCAAGAATGTGGTACTTCTCCACCCCCTCCCCTCCACGCTAATTATGCATGTCCTCTAATTTTACAACCAATCCTAATAGAAGCCATTCCTTTGTCTTAACTATCCTCACTCTAAAAGAATAAGATGACGAAATAGGTTAAATCTGATCGCGGTTAGATTACAACCAAATCTCTTATATTTCCTTGTATCCATCATCTAACCCTCACAGGAAAAACTTTATATATTCATAGATTAGCACATTTCTTCTGTTTCAAAAGGATCAGCCATAGATTTCAGATCAAAAGAACCTAATTCTTGAACGCCTACGATTCTTGTCCAAAAGATCTTGACTGCCCTTTTCGGTGTTATTTCTGGTCTATTTGCTGCAGTGATTTCGGAGATGATTGAAATTTGAACATAATACTAATATCCGAGTACGCCAAATGAATTTTAATATCTGAGTATGCCAAATGAATTTTAGACATATATCTTCATAAACACATTGTCTTCAAACTCTGCACCAGTAATATGGTTTCACTTAACAGTGATTCTTTTCTCCCATTACAAATAAAGATTTTGAATATCCGCACTACATAACCTTTTATCTTATTGCATTAAAAACTTAAAAGATTTTGAATATCCCAAAAAATACGAGTAAAATCGAAGAAATCTAGTTCGGCTGATGAAGAATACTACTCTGTTCTTTCTGGTAACAAATGGTGCAATGCAATTTTTCTCGTTATAGCTGTTGGGAATCTCGATGTTCAGAATGGATCATGCATTTGGGATTGTATGTCGTGTATTTGTCTGCTCTCAATGTGGTGCCTCAGGCAGCTCCTTCCCTCCGTTATCCCATTTTTCTTGCAAGTCTCTGCTTCGACATTCAAACAAGACAAAAAAATAATTAGAAAATGACATGCAAAGCCGATTACTTAGATTTTTGTTTTACCAAATGAATGAAACTAACCTCTGATAAGAAAAACAAAGAGGGATGTGAAAGGACAAATAATTTTGAGATATGATTGCACTGTAGTTTGACCTTCATCTATACATGTTCCTTTTCCTTGTTACTCTTCGTATTCATAGCCTCCATGCACATAAGTTTAGTAGCCATCAGCTCACCAATCACGAACCTGTGAAAAATCAAATATAAAGTTCAGATATGAGCCATGTCCGTGAGCTGCTTCTTGCTCGTGGAAATGCACCCTAAGACATGAGATTTGGATAAAGTTCAGGAAAGGAGAATGATCGTGAAATGGCAATAAATATGTGCATGAGAATCTAGCAACTTACCAATTAAGAACAAGAATTACTGACAAACCTTGTCAGGCTCCCAACTCCTCCAAAACCAAACAAAAAGAACTTTGACAGTGGTGAGCTGCTTCTTGCTCGTGGCAAAGGATATCAGATATGAGCCATGTCCATGACCCCATAGTTTTCTTATCTCGGCTGCAATCATTGCTGATGTGGCAAGTTCTGGAGTTCCCCCCAATCATAGATGGTCAATCCTGAGAGATATTAGCCTATTCCTGTTCTTACACAAAAAAAAAAAAAACCTTAAGAATGCAAAGAAAACAGGAACAGGGGTATTATATGTAGGCAGAAGTTGAGAAGTTTTGGCAAGGTAATAGTATGAGGACTATAAAAGGCCAAAATCAAGCAAGAGCAAAAAATGAAAAGGACAAAATCATAGATAACTGAAATATGCAAGCATAATTTAATTTGGAAATTAAATGAGTACTAAGTTTTTCTCATGTTTACTATATATATACACACACATATGTATATAATGCACAAACACAGTACACGTAGCAGGTATCACTCATGTAAATGTAATAACAGTTGAAATAGAATTTGTAATTGATAATATTTTTAATGTTGTTATCCATAACAAGTTTTAGAATTTCAGTTGGATAAATTAATTAACATAAAATTATTTGTCAAAGTTCCAACCAAAATTGACTCAAAAAGTGGGATTATCTTTATGGGACGGAGGGAGTATGTAGTAAAACTTAATTTTCAATATTAAATAATGCACAAACCCAATATAATTTTGGTACAAATCCAATATATGAATGCAAATAAGTAGATATGATTACTCATGTCTATGTAATAAAAGTTGAAATAGGAAAGAGGCGTACCAGGATTAGGAGTTAGGAGGTTACAACCCCCACATTAATTCATCATCTATCACCACCCGTGGGATGTGGGATATGAAAGAACAACTGCTACCTCACAATTTTAATTGGCTGCTTTACTTCCCCCATTTTTAGGTATTCTAAGTTTGGAGGCCAACGCCCTTCACGTGGATAGCTCTTTAGGTTTGGGCAGTTCCAGATTCAAGCAAAAACAAAGACACGCCCTTCTCTCCCTCTTCATCTGCTTCCTTCAAATTCTCACAATTACCAATTTCAACATCCACGGGATTAGAGAATTCATATTCTCCGAGTCTTCTGTAGCTCCCCCTGATTTCCCCCTGCTTTTCAATTTTAAGCTCCAAATATGTTGTTGATACCAAGTTCTCTTTCAGCTTCTTACACCTACAGATGGTCAATCGCCTCAGAGACGTTAGATTGTTTTGCCAATTCGGCATCTTCTCAAGCTTATCACAATCCCCTAAATACAAACTCTCAAGATTGTGCGGTAGCAGTTGCTCTTCATCTCCCAACAATTCTAGTTCTTTACAATCATGTACTTTAAGCGATTTCAATTTCCTTAGTATCTGACATGCAACTTCTTCTTCCCACAAATATCTCAGTTCCTTACACCATCTAACAGTTAGATACTCAACTCCTCCCAAACACTCAATAATCCCTTCATCTAGTTTACTGAGCCCTGATATATCATCAATCCACATCTCCTTAACAGAGCCAACCCCAACCATACTCCTTAGAATCATCTCCCCACAACCTCTCAAATATAACGACGATACAAGTGATGGAATCTTTGGAAGTGAAACCTTTTTAAGTTTCCAACACATTGACATATCCAGATTTTGTAGGCTTGGGAATGCTCCTAAATTTTCATCAACACACCATTCCTCCCAACCTTTCATATCAATAAAGCTTAGATCTATGAGTGACTGGAAAGCAACATTATGAGGAGAGCAACTTCCCAGAAACTCCGGACCCACTACTTTCACCCCATCCATGCCTTCAATGAACAACTCCTTGAGTGAAGTTAATTGTCCTAGTGGCGGTAAATATGTGCAATTTTTGCAACCAATCAGTCTCACCTTCACCATATCACAGAACGAGTGATCCCCAACCCAACTAGGAAATTTCTGACCACCATAGAATTCAATTTTCAGACTTGCCAATCCTGTTCGAGGCTTTGACGCTTCAAGTACTTCGAGCTCAAGTCGTCCTTCTCGAGTACCACCAAAGTTTTTACTCCATTTCATCTCCAATCCATGAAGACCCTCCTTGCACAATAAATTTGCCTCCATAGCATCTTGCGCATTAATCACCCCATTCTCAATGCCAATTATTGAAATCGTTCCTTGGAGATGGTGTAGTCCCTTCAACTCGGTTATATTCTGCCCGTCGCCCTTGCCAATAATAAACTTTGACAGTGTGCGAAGGTGAGTCAGCAAACCAATCCCCAATGGCATCTCTGTTAAGCTTGGTGTATCAACAATGTCCAGATGTCGTAAATTGATCAACTTACGAATGTTTGAGGGCAACTGAACAAGCTTACTGCAGCCATGTAATAATAGTGTTTGCAAGTTATAGAGGTCACAAACAGATTCCGGCAAGTCTGTGATGTAAGTCCATGAAAAATCAAGATGTCGTAGATTGATCAACCTATGAATGTTTGAGGGCAACTGAACAAGCTTACTGCAGCCATGTAATAATAGTGTTTGCAAGTTATAGAGGTCACAAACAGATTCCTGCAAGTCTATGATGTCAGTCCATGAAAGATCAAGATATCGGAGGTGATTAAGAGCACCTATTGATTTTGGAACCTCACTTATGTAATACCCATTGAAAGACAGTGCTCGTAAGCACAGTAACTTTGGAAAGTCTTCGAAAACCAGACTACTTAAGGAAGAACGAAATAGATATGAATATGATATTCCCCGTATTGGTAAAATGGTGCGAAGACCCCGAGCTGCATTAAGAGCCTTGAATGTTTTGAAATCAGCATAGTGATGGGGTATGAATGATACGTGCCGTGTCTCTTCAGAAACCTTGTGCTGCTCATTACTCACCATTTTACCATCCAAACAACGATATGTTAGGCCAGCAACAAACTGAGCTAGGTCATTGTTGAGATCATGCATCAGATAGCTTGATTTATTTCCAGTTGAAAGTTGGAAAAATGACCTTAATAGCAGCTCATCAAAATACTCAGAACCCAACTCTTCCATCTGCTCCTGCTCTCCTGATGACTGCTTCAAGAAACCTTGCGACATCCATAACATAATTAGCTCCTGCTTGTTGAACTCGTATCCCTTTGGAAACAATGAGCAGTATGCAAACAAAGGCTTCAAATGCGGAGGAAGATGATGATAGCTTAACCTTAGAGCAGGGATAATGTTATTGCATTGTAGCTCCCATATCTTGCTAGTTGAAACTTCTTCCCACTGCTTTAGGCTTCCTTTAGTGCGGAGGAGGCCTCCCAGTGACTTTGCTGCCAAAGGCAAGCCTTTGCATCTCTTTGATATCACCTCTCCAACTTCTTTAAATTTTGGATGATCATCAAAATTTGGTTTCTCAAAGGCATGTTGAGCTAACAGAGAGAGACAATCGTCATCGGATAGCTTCTCCAACTCATACACTTCCTTAGAACCCATGGTTTTTGCAACATTGCGACTGCGAGTAGTGACTATGATCGTGCTGCCGGGGGCACCACCATAAAAAGGAGCACGTAGACTCTGCCAATTATCATAGTCTTGATTCCATACATCGTCTAAAACAAGAAGAAACTTTTTATTGGAAAGCTTCTCCCTTAGCTTCTCATGAACCTTATTTAACTCATTGAAAGAGCAACTCTCATCAGACACCTCGTCATAAATTTTCTTGCTTATCTTGAGAACATCGAAATCTTCAGTAACACATACCCAGGCTCTATTATCAAAGGAGCCTGTCACTCCCTCATTATTGTAGAGAGACTGAGCAAGAGTGGTTTTACCTATACCACCCATTCCCACTATGGAGATGACGCGAACTTGGCCATCATGATCACTTGCTTTGTCCTCGAGCAACAATTTGAGGATTGCACTGCTTTCTTCATATCTGCCATAAACACGAGTTGTATCCAGCAAGGACGTTGACTGAGGCTTCTGATATCCTGGCTTTTCAGATTTTCCACCAACGTACTTTAGCAGCTTCATAATATTCTTTTGTTCTTCAAGTTTTTCCAAACTATCAGAGATCTCACCAATCTTGCGATCCAAATCATAATTGAAGCTAATAGCTTTAGCTTTAGCTTTAGCTTTATGATTGAATTTAGAGAAAAACTTGGGCAGCTTACTACGGGAGCGGCTTGATTCAGGTGTTGCTATCCTCTGGCGATGCCCAGCTTCAGTGAGCAAATCATCTACGACGTCCTCGATTTCAAAAGCCAGCTTCTGAACATCTTTCAGCCACAGTTGAATACGCTTGTCATTTAACTGCCTTTCTTCCGCGTCCTCCAGCACCGCCTGAATCTTCTTCAGCACATTAGTCCATTTCTCGAGCTTGTGATGATTTCCGCCAGAGAGAATGAAGGATGAAGCAAAAGAGGCCAATTTCTCAATCAGCAACGACACTAACGGAGAGACAAACATTTCAACCATTATTTCAGCCATTATAAGAAGATAAGAAGGAAGAAGAGAAGCAATCAAGGATGAGAAATATTCAGAAGTAAGGTGGAGAGAGAGAGAGAGAGAGAGAGAGAGAGAGAGAAAGAGAGAGAGATATGAAAGGAAAGGAGGATGCTTTGTTTAGATAAGAGGGTGAAGGATATGAGACTTTGTTTCAGCGGTAACTTTCCGAGAAATGAAAAGGAAATCATTGGGTTAGTTCTTAATTACTATTGAATATAACTTTCCGAGAAATGAAAAGGAACTTGCCACCAAAAGTTGAATTTTAGTTTATAATCAAAATCAAATCAAGAAAGCCTAAACCTTTGCACTAATGTTGAATTTTGGTAAGAGAGAGATATATATCAAAATTATAGACGAAGATAAATATAATAATTTTTCATAAATTGACGCTAATGTTAATGAATTAATATTAAAAATTTTGGAAAATTTTCTAGATAAAATTGTATCAAAAATGTTTTATATAAAAATGTGATAGTGTTTATTTTGATAAGATAACAAAATAAAAGAGCACGATAGAAATATAATTTTTTTTAAGTAGAAAAAATATGAATTTAAAAAAAAAACTAAAAACCTTATCTATATTATACTCCCTCCGTCCCACTTCAAAGAGACCATGATATTATTTCACGGATTTTAAGAAATTTTTTAAAAAATGAATAAAGAATTGAAAGTGGGTAGAAGATTAGAGGAGAGAATGTAAAAGTTAAAACTATTTAATAGGAGAGAGAATGAGTGGGAGGAATAGTAAGTTAATGAATGAATTTTTTGTAAATATGTAAACATTATAAGGGTATAATGAATGATTTTTTTGTAATTATATAAACATTATGAGGGTATAAATGTCAGAAATACTGTTCACATATTTTCATTTATGGAATGGAATCTTTGAAGTGGGACGTCCCAAAAAGGAAAGTGAGCTCTTTGAATTGGGACGAAGGGAGTATTATATTATATATATACTCGAATAAAATAAAACGATGGTTGTATAATAGGATAGAGAAACGTGGAGAGTCGATGAAATATATGTTTTATTAAAAAAAATACTACTGTCTCCGTCCCAAAATATATAACTTTTTGTTCTAATAAAATGAATAACCTTTTTGTTTTTATATTGTTTTCATAATATTCAAAAGTAAAGCGGAGAGAGAGAGATGAAAAGAAAGGGAGATGCTTTGTTTGTTTAGATAAGAGGGTGAAGGCCGTACTAGTGTAGGTGTACAAATTTGAATGAAAGTGGGTGGGCCCACCAGCTTTAGAATTTAATAATCCTCCGTATATCCGACGGTGGAGATTGATTGGGCAGGTTTGATGATGTTAATGAATTAATATTACAAATTTAGGAAAATTTTCTAGATAAAAATATCAAATATGTTTTTTTTTATATAAGAATGTGATAGTGTTTATTTTGGTAAGATAACAAAATAAAAGAGCACGATAGAAATATGATTTTTTTAACCATAGAAATATGATTTTTTTTTAAGTAGAAAAAATGTGACTTCAAAAAAAAAAAAAAACAACTAAAAATCATATCTATATCATATTAAAATGGAGATTGGGTTATTAGTATTGACATTATTTTCATTTTACTCACCTTCCCCTTCATTTCAAAAATATTGCATTTGACCCCTTAAGAATAATTTCTTTTTCAAACTTATCCAATCTGTTAAATCACGTCCAAATCACATAGGAGTATGCCTTAACTGATTTTTCTAATGAAATCCGTCAAAAACCCCTATTTTGCAAGCAAAGTGACAAGTTAGGCCCCATTTCGCTAAATATTGGACGTCATGTCCCAAAATTGTATCATTCCTGGACGTTATGCCCTATTTTATAATTTATCCTTGATTTTTTTGATAATCTAACCCAGACTAGTGATATTTTTTAAAATAATTTTTTTTTATTAATTAATAATTTAATATAATATAATAGTGACATTTAAAGAGTAAAATATTGTTATGGAGTGTACTCGGACCATTTTACAAAAAGTTACATGTGATTTACCCCGACGAAGCGACCTTAGTGACAAGGGAGTCACTTAACCCCCTTTAATTTTGAAAATTGTCACTTTTAGCACTATAAATTTTTAATAAATGTCATTTTAGTATTAAAAATGTCAATTTATTAGTTTTTGACCTTCGTAATTTTGATTAAAATCTGAACTATATAACAATTTTGACCCCATTTTATTAAAATAAAGCTAGTGTTATACTAGTAATATGTAAATTCCTTGATACAATGAGTAATTAAAATTAGAATATAAAAGGTAGCAATTAAAAAATGAGGGGAAAAGATTCAAATAAAATAGTTGATCCGTAACAAAAAATGATAGGAAGAGAAGGAGCGGATGGACCCACACTTTGAATTAATCCAATCCATCCAAAGCCTTTCCCCTTTTTGTAATTTTCCCTCCTTGTTTTAAAAATGGGATCCAGCTGCATAGGAGAAGGAGTGGATGCCAAATCTGAATTCAAATTTATTCAATAAATAGTACTCCCTCTCCTCCCACTTCAAGGGTATTATGGTAATATTTCACGCTTTTTAAGAAAATTTTAAAAAATGAATAAAAAATTGCAAGTTGATAGAAGATTAGAGGAGAGAGAATGTAAAAATGAATAAAGAATTGCAAGTGGGTAGAAGATTAAGGAAGAGAGAATGTAAAAGTAAATTAATGATTGATTTTTTTTGTAAATATGTTAAGATTATAACGGTATAACGAATGGTTTTTTTGTAAATATATTTACATTATGAGGTTATAAATGTCCAAAAAAATTGTTCAAAAATTGTTATTTATGAAATGTAACTCTTAATCTGAGACAGACCAAAAGAAAAAGTAGAATCCTTGAAATGGGAATGAGGTATTATTCACTTTTTCTCTCAAATTGAGAAAAAAATAGAGAGAGAGAGAGAGATCAAAAGAAAGGGGATGCTTTGTTTAGATAAGACTTGAGAGGTGAAGGATATGAGTCTCTAGCTCCGTTTGTTTAGCACTAAGTTGCCACGAAGTTGGGAGCAATTGATATTAGATTGATTTAGTTTACAATCAAAATCAAGAAAGCCTAAACCTTTACACTAATGTTGAATTTTGGTAAGAGAGGGAGATGTAAAAATTATAGATGAAGATAAAAATAATAATTTTTCATAAAATGACACTAATATTAATGAATTAATATTACAAATTTTGAAAAAAAAAAATCAAGATAAAATCGTATCAAAAATGTTTTTATATAAAAACGTGATAGTGTTTATTTTGGTAAGATAACAAAATAAAATAGCACGATAGAAATATGATTTTTTTTTTAAGTAGAAAAAATATGACTTAAAAAAAAAACTAAAACCATATCTATATTATATTATATTATATACTCCCTCCGTCCCATTAATTAGTTCACCCTTTTTTGCCAGGCACGCAAATTAAGGACCCTTTTTTGCCAGGCACGCAAATTAAGGATGGAGAAAATGTTGTGAGTGTAATAGTAAAATAGGAGAGAGAATGAGTGGAGGAAATAGTAAATTTAAAAATTTGTTGTGAGTGTAATAGTAAAATAGGAGAGAGAATGAGTGGGTGGAATAGTAAAGATTCTTTGTCAAAAAAGAAAGGTGAAGCTTTAAACAGGACACCCAAAATGGCAAAAGGTGAAGTTATTAATGGGACGGAGGGAGTATACTCGTATAAAATGATGGTTGTATAATAGGAGAGAGAAATGTGGAGAGTCGATGAAATATACTCCCTCCGTCTCATATTAGCTTACTCATTTACTATTGAGAACGAAAAATAAGGAGTGAATATAAATAATGTTATTAAAGTAGGAGTTGTGAGTGGGAGGAGAGAGAAATTGGGGTAGAGAATAGTAAGTGGATAGTTGTTGTGAGTATGACAAGCGGGTCCCATGAATAAAGAAGTATTAAAAAGTTTATTTTTTAGGAAAGTGTAACTTTATAGTGAGATACCCAAAATAGCAAAATGGGTAAGGTATTATAGGACGGAGGGAGTATGTTTTATTAAAAAAAAAATACTACTGTCTCCGTCCCAAAATATACTCCACCCGTCCCACTCCATGGTTCATATTTTTTTTCAAATCACGCAAATTAAGAAAAAAAGTAAGTGGAAAAAATGTTGTGAGTGTAAAAGTAAAATAAGAGAGAATGAGTGGAGAAAATAGTAAATTTGAAAAGTGTTGCGAGTATAATAGTGAAATAGGAGAGAGAATTAGTGGATGAAATAGTAAAGATTCTTTGCCATTTTAGAAAAGGTGAAGCTTTTAACGGGATATCCATTTTGACAAAAAGTGAAGCTTGAAATGGGACGAAGGGAGTATAACTTTTTTGTTCTAAAATGAATAACCTTTTTGTTTCTATATTGTTTTCATAATATTCAGAAGTAAAGAGGAGAGAGATATGAAAAGAAAGGCAGATGCTTTGTTTAGATAGGAGGGTGAAGGTCGTACTAGTTTAGGTGTACAAATTTGAATGAAAGTGGGTGGACCCACCAGCTTTAGACTTTAATAATCCTCAGTATATCCGACGGTGGTGATTGATTGGGCATGTTTGATGATGTCAGGTGTGGGGGCAGAGAGTTAGGAGGTCCAACACTCATAATTGGCAGGCGTTATTCACATGGGTTGTTGGTGGGTGGAGTGCACGCCCCCGTAATGCCTATAAATAAAAATATAAAAAAAAAACCCTACCACTCTCTTCCTAGAAGTTCTTAATTCTAATTTCTAACTCTATTTTTTTAACTTTTTGCAATCCTACTTTACATTATTTTTTTAAAATGACAAATAATAATAGTATATTATATTGACATATACGTTCTCAGCCATTCGTAGAATTTTAAAATAATCGACACTTAACTAACCAATTTTTTACCCATTTCAATTATTAAAAATGATTTGGACAATTTATAAGAAGATAATTAAGAAGGAAGAAGAGAAGCAATCAAGGATGAGAAATATTCAGAAGTCAAGTGGAGAGAGAGAGAGAGAGATGAAAAGGAAGGGAGATGCTTTGTTTAGATAAGAGGGTGAAGGGTAAAAGCAATCAATCATAGAAGGAATTTAACTAAATACTACCTCCATCTCGGATCAATTGAGTCATTGGTTTATTTTACGATTTTTTTAAAAAATAATAAAGAATTGAAAGTGGATAGACGATTAGATTACCCACAATGGTTTCAACCCACTCTCCCATTTCATCTAACACTTTTTACACTTTTTCTCATCCACCTAATATTTCATCTACCCCCTACAATAACTAACTTAAATTAAATTTCAACTCCCTCCAACTCATCATTCTATACCTCACCACTTTGAGTGTTTTTTTTTTGTGTCCAAATCAAATGAAACTTATATCAATTTGAAGGGAAAAAAATAATGAATTTTGGTGAAAAAAAATTTAAAAAATAATAATTTACTAGGTGATAATTCAACTCAAATTGAAAAATGAGTGTTTTTTTTTTGTGTCCAAATCAAATGAAACTTATAACAAATTGTAGGAAAAAAGAAATTATGAATTTTGGTGAATTTTTTTTTATTTTTAAATCATTTATTAGGAGATAATTGAGTTTAAATAATTGGGTGAAAAAATGATAAAGCACAAACCAATAACAAATTGACACATGGCAGCTTTAAGAAAAAAAAAAAAAAAAAAGGCAAAAGCATTTTCGTCAGCTTTTTTTTGTTTTTCATCCGGATGAAACTTTTCATCTAGCCCTATTTCATCTCCTACTTTCATCTACCCATTGCAAGCTTTCAACTCCTTAAATCCATTTCATCTAACCATTTCAACTTGCCATTGTTGATAGTCTTAGAGGAGAGAGAATGTAAAAGTTAAAAATATTTAATAGGAGAGAGAATAAGTGAGAGGAATAGTAAGTTAATGATTGGTTTTTTTGTAAATATATTAAAATTATAAGGGTATAATGAATGATTTTTTTGTAAACATTATGAGGGTATAAATATCCGAAATACTGTTCACTTCTTTCTATTTATGGAATTACTCATTTAAGTGGGACGTTCCAAAAAAAAAAATGACTCAATTGAAATGAGACGAAGGAAATAGTTTCCAAGGCTACTTTTACAAAAGGGAGGTAATGGTGGGGGCCCATCCGAGTGCTATAACCACTATCTGCTGGTGTGGAAAGTGTAAAGGCTATGGTTGTAGATGAATGTGACATCGTTGATTCCTCCAAAGCAGTGTGGAAAGCTTTAGGCGTGCCTTTTGATAACTGGGGAGACTTGGACATTACTTGGTCTGAGGTTTAGAAATTTCTAGTTCATATTATGTAATATTTTAATATATACCGTATGGTAAATGAAAGAATGTTTATACACCTAAATTCAATTCTGCAACAATATACTTCATTCGTCCCGCTTGAAACCGCATAGCCATCGTTTACGTGAGAAAAGGAAAAAAATAATGATATAAATATTGTGAGTGTAAAAGTAAAATAGGAGAGAAAATGAGTGGAGGGAATAGTAAATTATAATGGTGTTGTGAGTATTAAAATAATTTAGGAGAGAGAATGAGTGGAGGGAATAGTAAAGATTCTTTGCCATTTTAGAAAGTGTGCAATTTGTAATGGGACACCCAATGAGGAAAGTGTGCAATTTGTAGCGAAACGGAGGGAGTATATATATAGGTTCATCCAATAATCAAAGAGAACAATTTAAATAACATGGCTTGACTGAAAGGCAAAGGGTCAACAGTTTCTTGCGTTGGAGAGAGAGCATTAACATAGTAATTTAAATGAAGAACTTGTAATCATTATCATACATGTGTTTACATTTATGCAAATCTTATCTTGCATAAATGTAATAAGAGGCTGTTTATAGGATTTGAACTCGTAACCTCAACGTCACACGGCAACATTTTACTATAATAGTTTTATCCACCAAAATGTTAGTAAAAGTCATTTCCTTACTCTTAGACGATGGTTGATCAACAAGCAAATGCCGCTAGCCAATACAACCGCAATACTAAAAGGTTAACCTGGGGCTACAGGGGCTCCCACTATGCGTGTGGTATAGGGAAGGCCGGGTCGGGTACACATGGGCTTAAGTAGATAGCCTTCCCTTTCATTTAAATGATATAACCATTTTCGTTGATTTTAACTTTATCGGTGGGAGCAATTGATATTTAAATTGATTTAGTTTATAATCAAAATCAAGAAAGCTCAAACCTTACAAGATCATTCATTGGTTCTTCTGCAATTTTGACTAAACCTGCACTAATGTTGAATTTAAGGGAAGGAAACTAGGAACTTGCCATGAAGTTAGGCACTTGGAATACGACTTTCAATAACATAAATTAAAACACAACCGGTGTTTAAGAAATATATTTTCTATTGCATTAACAATTGCTCTATTCCATTGATATATTAGTTCTATGGAATTTAATGAGCAAATAATCTTGAAGGCATAACTTTCTTAGTGCTAACATTTAATTAGATTTATTTAGTGTACATTCGAAATCAAGAAAACCATACATAACGAGACTGAATTCTTTAGTTATGCAATTTTAACTAGAATTGCGCTAATGTTTTTTATTTTTTGTGAAATCAGATTGTGTTTATGTTAAATTGAAGGGAAGGAGATAGGAACTTGTAAAGAAGTTGGGCATTTGGAATTCTCCTTCAATAACATAAATTAAAATACAACTAGTGTTACGAAAGACTGCAAAAATAATACAAGTAGGGGTAATATTAGATAAGACAATGAATGATTCCTTATTATAAAGAGTTGTCCTAATCATGCATCTTGGACAAAGAAATGGGCAACCTAGAGACCTAATCATCCTTCAAATAATAGAAAGTAAGGTACAAGTAGTATTATAATATCCTTATTATGTACTCCCTCCGTCCCACCTGAAAAGACACAAAATTTCATTTTGAATATCTCAATGAAAAAAGACACTCAAAATGGATTTTTTTTATTCATGAGATCCACTTGTCATATTCACAATAACTATCCACTCAATGAAAAAAGACACTCAAAAGCGCTATCTAAGCTACTGCTATGCAAGTTAGCATAGCGCTTATTATGCGCTACATAAGCTCACGAACTTAGATAGCGCTTTTGAAAAGCGCTATCTAAATACTTTTTTTATTTTTCTAGAAATCAACTTACATAGCGTTTTTTATGTGCTATCTAAGCACTTTTTTTATTTTTCTACAAATCAACTTACATTGAGTTTTTAAAAGCGCGATGTAAGCATACCTTTTATTAAGGGTTAATTTTCAATTGTTTTCCTGCTGCACCTATTTTAAATTATATAAAAATAAAAATTAATAGAAACTAACAATCATTCCATTCAACAATAATAATCAACCTTTCATTTATTACACAACAATAATTCTTACAATCATCTAAAAGAGTTATAAACTAACGATCATCAATAATATCATTAATATTATTACAATCAACACTAGTTAGAACCAAAAATTTTTGTTCCGGATAAATATTGAACTTGTTGATGGAATCAGTAGAGTACTCCTCTGTCTTGTAACGATATATCTCATTAATCTTCGTTATGTCCACCCAATAGTACTCTCTAATATGAAATGATAGCGCACTAAGTCGGTTATTGACAGCTGCTACCAAATTCTTGGTAGCATCATTAACAGTGAGCATCTCTCTGGAGCAGCGTAAAGCCGAGTAAAATAAAGCCTGCAATATGCCAAATATGTCAAGCAAACAATGAAAAGCAAATTGGAGAAGAACGTGGGATAGGTGTAAATACAAGCCATATATGACACATGCAAGAAAAGCCAGTTGTAGTGTTTGTTTTATCCTTTATCAACTCTCTTCATTTGTGTTAGGGTATTTTATTCGTTGTTGCGGTGGAGGGAGGGGGAGGCGAACCTTTGTTGTAGCACACCCCCCCCCCCAAAAAAAAAAAAAGGAATCCAATTTAGATACATGACTTTTACCGTATGAGTTTAATAATTATGTGAGCTTCACCAAAATTAATCTGGACTTTCATTCCATAAAGTACTACTGGGACCAGTTTATCATGAATTCACGATCATTCTCATGAACCCCAAACATTTAGAATAACTGATAGCAGAAGTGAGCACCTTCGCAAGGGACAAACTACAGCCACAACTATCTAGTCGAGACATCTGCATATATAAAATTACTACAAGGTGAGTCTCGCCTTGATAGTGGCAGTCATTGTAAAAACGAGGCACTCGCATCATTATAATTTATAACCTCAAAATCAGTAACAAATGTGAAATGGTCAAGCACAATTTCTGCTCATATTACCAAGTCGAGTGCTCAGGCTATTAGAAATTACTAGAAATCATTTAGAAAGTCGCTGTCAACCTGATTACGGTGCAAGCTATTGTAGTGCAACTAAGCCTTATAGATGTGGAATAAATACTACAGAGCGGGGCTATAATTTAAGGAAATAATGAAAAGTTTTATCCTCAAATATATGAACTGTGCAATATAAAGACATTTTAATTTGAAACTCGAGAGAGATGGACGATTATGCACCAATTATAATTATGCCTGATTCAGAGAGATTAAACTGGGACTAAAATGCAACTATGAGATGAGTTTTATCCTTAATCCTAAGAACTAGCAATGTTTAGACATCTTTAGTTCGTAACAACTAAGCTCCAATTAAGATGCTAAAACATTCATCGCAGCTCTTATATGATTGATCTTACAGGTTGACACACCTAGTAGCTGCAACGGAGTTATTTTTTCCCTTACCAGTTTCGTATATATGTTTCTTGCATCAGTTTTAATTCCATATGTACAATGTTTGCTCGAATGAGAACTTGAAGCAAAAGTTCTTTACTTCTAAATGACTCTAGTACCAGAACATTCAAGCCCAATACAGCACATATGAAATACAAATTAATGTGCTGGTGAAACATGGGCAATAATTGCAACTTTTGAACAGGATAGTGGTCTAAATTCAAGGAAATAGTTGACCTTAAGCCAAATATACATAAAGTAACTGTCATAGAGTATCGAGTGTAACTTACTTGGATTTCAAGAGGGTGGCCATGAATACCCAACCTTCTATCTATCATGCAAGAGCCATCAGTGACCAACAGAGTGGGAAACATGTCAAACCCATCCGTTAAGCACAAATTGAGTATCAGTCTTGTGCCTATCTAAACATCTACTCGCTCTTGCAAAGAATAGTCGCCTGTGATCTTTCCATAAGATCTAAGCAAAATAATCCACCACAACCCTGCTCCAAAAAGTCAACACCCTGCTTAGTGGATAAACAGGGAGAAAGCAGCAAAACGAAACCTAGGTGAGAAAAAAAACATATGTGAAAGCTATCTAAAATTGGCCTCCATACCAGAATCAACAGGTGCAACACGTCCAATTGCAGATTCACCAAAATAAGGATCCAGAACATCCTCAAACTCCCCCGGTTTTCCATCAAGAGGTATATTCCTTACTTTAAAGCTTGCTGGCATCAACCCTTGTCCAGGGCTGTGGCAGTCGACCGTCTTTTCCCAACTCTGGGCAGCAAGAATTAAGGGAAGTATTAGAAGTTTCTTTTGGGCAGCAGCAGCTTAAATCAACGATGCAAGCTAAATAGTGGAAAGCCTAATCAAAATGCAGAACATGGGGCCATCGACTAATTAAGTAAATAAAAAGGGGTTAATAGTAGCCAATTAAGGTGGGATGACCTACAAATTTTCAATCCTACTTGAGCAACGAAAACTTGAGACATTATGCTAATTAACTTTGTTTGATTGGCATCCTTGTGAAACAATTGAACTCCGTTGGAGAAAACTTTTAATGCATATTTAAGAATTTTTATACATAAGCTTTGGAAAAGGACCAACACAATCACCAAGTGAAAACACAACAGTAGGAGACTCGGTCATTATACTGAAAATCCTGACCCATTTGTATTATCAAAGGTGAGCAATGCTCCATACAAAGCGATCAAGTACAGAATAATATAATTGAAATGAAATACCGCAAGCTTAACAATGAATAAATCATGGGAGTATGTGACTATTATGTAAGGGAAAGTTATCAAAAAATGAAATTAGCAAGAAAATAAAACAAGATAACTCATCCACATAATCATAATGCACTATACAATAACTCCTTTTCGGTACTTGCCAAATAATGAACAAAATAATGCTAAGGTTTTGGCATCCAAGAACTTCAAGATAGTTGTGCAAATATTTTTATTTAATCTGATTGAAAAAGGAAAAGAATCTTATAAATGAAATTCAAAACTGAATGGTTACACAACATTCTTTCAGAAAATTACAAAAAGAAGTAAACTAATGCATCGAAATATACCAATTCTGCTAATCACACCCAAAGGGAACTTCAAGTGCTACGAGCAGCTTGTACAACATCTTCTACAGTAGCAGCTGGAACTGAAATACATTTCAAAGGAGTAGTAGTATTCACAAGTACGTAGCTATATATGAATTCAAGTGATAAGTAACATGAATGCTAACTTATATTGTTTCACGAAATACATGAATTCACATACTTCAATACTTGCAAAATAAAGAACTAAAAATATACCTAACCGAAGAAAGCATGCTTTTATTCCTCTTAAATTTTCCTTTCATCATCGGAGAAATCGAAAGGGAGGAGTGAGCGATGAGAACTTACCTCTCAAGCTTTGGTTTTATCAGAAGAGTTCTCTGGACAATTTCCTCAACATCTCGGGAGGTGACCGTCACCATTTTTAAGAATATGTTAGGGCGGAGGGTTCTGCCCAGGCGCTATTATATTTAGTGTGAGAATCTTTTGAGGGGAAAGAGAGGATACGATCGGAACGGAAAAGGAATGATCGGAGCGGAGGTGGGGAAGGCGGGTGGAGTGGACTCTGTGTGTGAGAGAGAGTGAGAGAGAGAAGAGAGAGAGCGAGAGGCGAAGAGGAAGGCGGAAACTAGGTTACGCCTGGAGGAGGGAGTATAGATAGAACATTATGAAGCGTTTAGTAAGATAGCGTTTCTATTAAGCGCTATGTAAGCTTCCACTAAGATAGCGTTTTTCTAATATGCGCTATGTTAGTTAATTTTATTTTATTTTTGCCTTGGTTATTAAATTTAAAAATGTGGATGCGCTATGTAAGTTTAAACCTTAGATAGCGTTTTTTAAAAGCGCTATCTAAGATGCGTTTCCTAAGATTCAATCTGTACTAGTGATGAAGATGAAGGTGTTATACAAATGGAGCAATCGTAAATAAGAAAATAAACAAATGTTTCTTTGCTTAAGAAGATCACTTTCTTAATCATACATCTAGTACAATGAACTGGCAACCTAGTGACCTAATCAGACATCAAAAATAAAAAAAAAGTACAAGTGGAGCTATATTATCCTTATTAAGTAGGAAATTTCGTGGAATGTGGATTTAATTATATACTCCCTCCATCACGGAATGATCTTACTATTTTTCTTGGTGTTATCGCGAATGTACTTTGAGCAGTAAATTTAGGTTAATTTAATCATTCTGGTGAAAATTTAAAACTTGTTATTGATACACTATTATACTCCCTCCTTCTCGCATACCATTTCTCTTTGTCCGTTTTGGACGTCCCACATACCATTTCTCTTTTCTAAAATGGTAAAGAATCTTTACTATTCATCCCACTCATTCTCTCCTACTTTACTTTTATACTCACAACACAAATCAACTTACTATTCATCTCACTCGTTCACTTTCCTACCTCATTTTTCCTACTCACAACACTTGCACCACTTACACTTTTTCTTAATTCCCGCGCTAAAACACTAAGATAAATGGTATGTGGGACGGAGGGAGTAGTATTATCAATAACAATTTTTAGATGTTAGTTAGGATGATTAACTTGTACAAAATTATAACTCAAAGTACATTCGTGTTAAAGAACGTTAATTGACAACTCATAATGTAGTAACATTTGAGATAGGAAAGAGGTATACCTTGGGATAAGGAAGGAGTAAAGTCCTGCTGATAAGATTTGCCAGAAATTACAGAAGTTCTCATTAATTTTAAACCAGAACTCTATTTATTGATGATTTTCTAAATGAAGCCAATAATTAAATTTATTTTTTTAGGGTTTATTTTACCATCCCTCCACTTCTTTGTTTTCACATTCTTCAATGATGAGTCCATTCGACAATTTATGTTAGCCGACCTCAAATAATTTTGGGACTCGGGCCTTTTTCTTGTTGTTCACTTTTATAATAGAGGAAGTCTCAGTTGTCAATGGGTTCCAAAAAGAAATCAAGGCAAATAAGTTAAAATGTAATAAAAGAACTAAATATATTACTGCATTGACACCTAAATATAATCAATATCATCACTTCATATTCACACGTAAATACAGTTGATTTGAAGTTACCAGATTATTGGGGCTTTCACACTACATTTCATAGCAGTCACTTTCCAAGCAATAACTGTTTGGACATCTGCAGATAAAAAATATTCAGAAAGAAAAACGAGCAACTGAAAGAAAAGACAACAAACTAATATTCCTAATATGAAGCCTTTGTACACTATAACTACATCAAGTTAACCAAGAATGTTGTCTACTCACAATTTTTTTACTTCATCAAAACAAAATAAATTTCCCCCGACAATATGACTACATCAAAATTACTCTTGAAAGGAATAACCCAAGGACCTGCTCGGGTTTAGCCCGGGGAGGCCTGCTCGGATTTTGGAACATGGAGGCCCAAGTGCATACTTGGGTGAGTCTATGTGGAGGCCCCAGCCAACGAACACGATTTCGGGCCCAACCATTCAAGATGCCTGGTAAAGCAAGCTGAACAATTGGTGATAGCTCTAAGGGTGAGCTCGTGGTGTTACCGAGCATGAGCCCGTGTGTTGAGAAAAATTGCTTTGTTGAATAACCCTTGCCCGGGGATCTTGCTCCTCGGTCTGAGCCAAGGAGAGGACCTCTCGACCGAGCAGAATTGAGCTCAGAATTTCCTATTTCCATAAGGATTCTACCATACCAAGGATTCTAATCATAGCTAAGATTTACTTTCCTAATCCAACTCCATTTCTAATCCTTATTCTTGAGGATTACTTCATCAATCCCCTATAAATAAGAGAGTATAGCTCTGAAATCAGGTCGATTCTATTCTCTAACCTTTTTTTCTCTTACTCTTTATTATTCTCTACAACATATTCTTACTCTCACGCCGGAGGGCCTTTGCCGATGAAGCCCCGAGTTAGTTTTATTGTCTGTTCATCTGTTACAGGCTTAATTGAGGCAAACCCAGTGATCCGATCCTTTGATTCCAGCTAGATTGACCCGAATACAATTTTGGCTCAATCAATTTGGTTCCATTGCAGGGAATTCGGTCAGTTTGCCTCAATTTAAGCTTCCAAACTTAGGGTTTCGGCCATAATTTTCCAGGGTCCGGCGACAATATGACTACATCAAAATTACTCTTATAACAGAAAAGTGATTATTTTGAACAAAACTTTGGCATTTTATTGAGCAACTCCTATATATACCAAGCTCTTTCAATCTATATTGTATTAAAATAAAAATAATCTGAAGAGAGGCAGAGAGAGAGAGAGAAGAAAATGAAGAACTTCAGCATAGGAGCATCTCTTGTTGTAATGCTCATTCTTCTAGTAACACACTCAATAGATGTCGATGCTCAAACATGCAAGGCAAGTGGAACAATTAAGGGTAAAAGGCCCCTCCTGGACAGTGCAACAGAGAGAATGATTCTGATTGTTGTGTCCAAGGAAAGCCTTACACAACTTACACATGTTCACCACAGGTCACAAGTAATACCAAGGCAACTCTCACACTAAACAGTTTCCAAAAGGGAGGCGATGGTGGATCTGAGTGTGACGGTCACTATCACTCGGATGAAACAGCGGTTGTTGCACTATCAGCTGGCTGGTATAAGGGAGGGGACAGGTGCCACGACTTCATCACAATAAATGGTAATGGACAAAGTGTTAAGGCCATGGTTGTAGATGAATGTGACTCTACTATGGGATGTGACAAAGATCATGACTATTAGCCACCATGCCCCAATAATATTGTTGATGCTTCCAAAGCAGTATGGAAAGCTTTAGGTGTGACTGAAGATAACTGGGGTGACTTGGACATTACTTGGTCCGAGACTTAGGAATATACTAGTTCAAATTGTTCCCTAATGTATAATCTGTAATTTTCGTACTCAAGAATATATATAGTAAAGAAAGTCTCTTTATACATGTAAATATGCAACTACATATGTAGGTTAATTCAGTCATCAAAGAATATGACTAAATCCAGATGATTTCAATAAAAGTTAAAGTTCAACGGGTTCTTGCAAGGCAGAACATCAAAATTGACACGAACAGTGTATAGTCATCGGCAAGACGCATCGTAAAGTTGTATATATTCCAGAAGAGGGCAAGCCTCACTTTGATATGAACATGAACTACTGAAGAAAAAAATGTGTGTTTGAAGGCTGTGGCTGCAGGGATTGAACTCATCCCTTTAGGTCTTGGTGAACTATTTATTGTTTTGACATTGCAAGAAGACTTTTGTTCACCCATCAGATACTCGAGGGGACACTTGAATTCTTGTATTCAATTTAACAAGTTACTAAATGAGTTACTTACAAAAAAATTACTAAATGAGTCACAGCAATAATTATCTCTCTTAAGTATGTGTTGAACTTATCCAAAACCTTCTTCTTGAGAAATAACAGACCAGGAAAGCAACATTACTGCATCCACACCTCATCTTATCCAAGGGCAGTTGCTTTTCAAGCAATCGGGAAAAAGTGTAACTTAAAGAAAATGACAAAGACAGACGCTTAATACAAATCCCTTTTACATTAGTCATATTTAAGATTCAAACTTAACCAAGAATGTGGTGTGATTAAAATAATATAACACCTACCTAAACATGACTACCTCCAATAAAACAGCAATTAACAGATTGGACCTACTTTGAACACAATGTCCACCCTTTTGTTTGCCTAACTTGTATATATATAGGGTGCAGCCTGTATTCATCAAACAAAAACATTCAGAGAGAGTGAAAATAAAGAAAGAAAAACGGAATATGAAGAACTTCCACCTAGGATCAGCTCTTCTTTTATTGCTCTTCCTCCTGGTCATACATGTTGGAACAAGTGTATGGCTTCTTTAAGACTTAACGGAAAAACTGACAGCAAAAGTAACGGAGATTGAAAAACAAAGGAATTCAAGTCGAGTCTTGTATTTAATACAATCTCCGTAAGAGTTATTTGTCCCGCACTGGTGCTTACGGTTGTATGACAAAACTCTAGTAAGATAAAACGACTTACTATTAGTTATAAGGAGCACTCCAATATAACTAATCTAACGAACAACACAAGGTTTTAGAACTTTGGACTTGAAAGATTGAATGCAACAATATGCAATGATTTGGGTATGTTAATCTATCTCTCTAGAGGGTAAAAGGCTCAGAATGACTGTATATGTTTATTGAAATTCGGAGGGAAAACTATTTAAAAGAAGTTAAAGGGTTCATGGCTGTTCACTCCAAGAGGTGCCAAACCTGTTCAGAATCTGAGCACGAGCGCGGCCGCTCTTGCCTTGAGCGCGACCGCGCTCTTATGCCGAGATCAAGCCTGTATTTTACTTGACTCAGTAGCGGCCGCTCTAGCCGTGGAGCCGCGACCGCGCTGAAGCCCAGAAAATTGCCTCTTCGAACAGTTGCGATTGATCAATCAGTCCAAGCACATTTTGGCTAATTCAAATCAATTTTAATCCTTTATTTAACTTCCGTTAAGTTACAAAAACACTTGTCATTAATTCTCATTCACCCTAAATGGTTTAGAGACATTAAATAAGTATAATAATCTACAACAAATGTAGAATATAATTTGTAACTAGTTCCGTTAACACATAACGAACTTCCGTTAGAAACTAGATCAACGTTAAGTTAAACTTAACTTTTCGTTATCCATTTCCAACAATTCCCCACATGAATGACAATTAATGCATGAATGCAATTTCGTCCAAAGTTCCGGCGAACTATTATTACATCAGGATAGATAGCTTGTGGCCTTGAATCTTCCCTAGTGAAATATTATCGGATATACTAGCCATTTGGTAGCGAGTCGCTTTGAACCAGTGACTGTCGGGTGTATACCAAGACAATAATACTCACATAATAACAGCTCTAACAATTGTTCTCACGTTTTGTCCATTTTGGCCCTGGACCGTATCTCATTCATAAGCGTTCATTTAGAGGCGGCCTAATTACCTCTCGCTTATATAGGTGATTCTCACTATAAGGAGTATCATGCACTACTCCACCCGTAGGTATAGAAATCATTAAAAGTTTTCTCAACTTATCCTTACCACTGCTGCATGTGCTTGTACTTGGATGTTCTGGGAATGAGTATTCAACATCTCCAGGTTAATAAACCGAGTTGTTGTTTCCAAGTAACTCTACTAGAACTTATAACTTGGTTGTCCCATTGAACCAAGAGCCTGGGATCTCCATTTCTCAAGGTTGAGTGTCCGCTATAAGTTCTTTTGTTGTGGGTTTTAAATCCATTCCCCTTAACAGTTTATACAGTTGATCTCTATTTATACCTTTGGTAAATGGATCCGCTAAGTTATCACATGATTTTACATAATCAATGGTGATAACACCATTCTTGATCAACTGTCTAATGGTATTGTGTCTACGACGAATATGTCTAGACTTACCATCAGACATACTATTCTCGTGCCCTTCCAATTGCCGATTGACTATCACAATGGATTAGTACAAAGCAGTACTGTGTTTGCTTCCAACAAGGAACATCCTCCGTGAAGTTCTTAAGCCATTCTGCTTCTTCCCAGCCTTTATCTAACGCGATAAACTCGGATTCCATCGTGGATCCGGCTATACACGTTTGTTTGGAGGATTTCCATGACACCGCTCCTCCACCTATAGTGAATACATATCCACTTGTGGACTTAGAGTCTTTCGTGTCCGATATCCAATTGGCATCACAAGTATCCTTCTAATACCGCTGGATATTTATTGTAAAGTATCCTATGGTTTAATGTATACTTTAAATATCTTAGTACTCTCATTAGCGCTTTCCAATGATCAAGACTAGGATTGCTTGTGAACCTACTTAGTTTACTCATCAATATGCAATGTCCGGACGAGTACAATTTGTTAAGTACATCGATCGCCAATTATTCTTGCATATTCCAACAGAAACTGGTTCCCCTTTGTTCTTGGCTAAATGTAGAGCCAAGTCTACAGGTGTCTTAGCCGGAGGGTCATCAAAGACATTAAATTTCCGAAGAACATTCTCTAGGTAATGGGATTGTGAAAGAACTAATTCTTCAGATGTTCTAGAGATCTTTATCCCTAATATTACATCAGCTAATCCCATGTCTTTCATGTCAAAATTCTTTTTTAACATGCCTTTGGTATTCATGATTAAATCATGATTACTTCCCATTATGAGCATGTCGTCTACATAAAGACAAACGATAACGAATGATTCAGATGTTCCTTTAATGTAGACACATTTGTCACATTCATTGATCTTGAATCCATTCGATAACATGGTTCTATCGAACTTCTCATGCCATTGTTTAGGTGCTTGTTTTAGTCCATACAAGGATTTTACAAGTTTACACACCTTTCTTTCTTTACCAGGAACCACAAACCCTTCGGATTGTTCCATGTAAATTTCTTCATCAAGTTCTCCATTTAGGAAAGCAGTCTTCACATCCATTTGGTGTATCTCAAGATTATGCACTGCTGCAATAGCTATGAGAACACGAATAGATGTGATCCTTGTGACAGGGGAGTATGTATCGAAGAAATCATATCCCTCTTTCTGTCTAAAGCCTTTGGCAACTAGCCTAGCTTTGTACTTTTCGATAGATCCATCCGCCTTATACTTCCGTTTAAGGATCCATTTGGCAACCTATGGGCTTGCAACCTGGAGGGAGATCAACTAATTCCCAAGTATTGTTGAGCATTATGGATTCTATTTCACTGTTAATAGCTTCCTTCCAGAACGAACTATCCGGACCAGACAAAGCTTCTTTAACAGTTGATGGTTCGTTTTCTAACATGTAAGATAGAAAATCAGGACCAAAAGTCTTTTCCACTCTTGCCCTTTTGCTACGTCTCGGCTCTTTATATTCTATTTGAGAAGGACCGGTTGTAGACTCATGTGTTCTCTTATTAGAACCTACATCTTTCCTGTCCTTAACCGGAAAAATGTTTTCAAAGAATACCGCATTCCTTGATTCTATAGTAGTTCCTACGTGCATATCCGAAATGTTCGATTTATGCACTATAAACCGATATGCACTACTATTATTGGCATATCCAATAAAGACACAGTCAATGGTCTTTGGACCAATCTTGACTTGTTTCGGCTTAGGTACTTCAACCTTGGCCAAACACCCCCACACCTTAAGGTATTTAAAACATGGCCTACGATTATGCCACAATTCATAGGGCGTTTTATCAATACCTTTCTTGGGTATTTTATTAAGAACATAATTAGAAGTGAGTATTGCTTCCCCCCACAAGTTGTCGGGTAAGCCTGAACGGATCAAAAGCGCGTTCATCATCTCTTTGAGAGTACGGTTTTTGCGTTCAGCGACTCCATTAGATTGAGGGGTATATGGAGCCGTTGTTTGATGAATTATACCGGATTCCCAACGTAATCCTTCAAACGGTGCTTCATATTCTCCACCTCTATCGCTTCTAATTTTCTTAATTTTCAAGTTAAGTTGATTCTCAACTTCTTTCTTATAAGTCTCAAAAGCTCCTAAGGCTTCATCCTTACTTCTTAAGAGATAGACATAGCAATACTTAGTGCAATCATCTATAAATGTAATGAAGTACTTTTTGCCTCCTCGAGTTTGCACTAGTTTTAAATCACATATGTCGGTGTGAATTAATTCGAGAGGAGTCGTGTCTCTTTGTATGGCATTAAATTGTGACTTTGTCATTTTTGCCTCAACACAAACTTCGCACCTATTAGTCGAGTCGGATTTAGTCATTTGGATTAAATCTTGTCTCGCTAATTTCTTAATGGTGTCGAGGTTTACATGTCCTAATCTATCATGCCATAAATTAGAACTTTCCGACAAGTAAACATAAGGAACACAACTTTTATTTATCGCACCTTGGCGGATCACAGTCATTACATTCATTTTAAAAAGGCCCTCCTCGAGGTATCCTTTTCCAAGAAACAAACCATTCTTGGTTAGTACAAATTTGTCGGATTCGAATACTAGTCTAAAACCGGCCTTACTAAGCAAAGCGCCGGACACCAAATTTTTACGGATGTCTGGAACATGCAGCACATCCAACAAGGTTACTTCTTTTCCGGAAGTCATCTTCAAAATCACGTTTCCAGTGCCTTGAACATCGGAGGTCGCAGAATTTCCTATGTAAAGCTTTCTTCCGGAGATGGGAGTATAGGAGGAGAAACTTTCCTTGTTACCACAAATATGGCGGGTAGCACCGGTATCTATCCACCATGCTTTAGGGTTCTCCTCCAAATTTGCAACGTTGGCTTCAAAGACAACCGCTGCAACGTCTAGGTCCATGTGGTCAACATTGTTCGCCTCTTTCTTCTGGGAGACGACAATCCGCTCGACAAGTGGCCCGGTTTGCCACAATTATAGCAAGACCCCTTGAACTTTTTAGAGATCTTCTTCTTCCCTTTCTTAGCATTCCCGGCAGTTTCGGAATGCTTTCTCTTTGTGCCACTCGTGCTAGCCTCGGCGAGATTGACCTTAGCCTCCATCTTGCCTTTAGCAACTTTGGTCTCATTCATTCTATTGTTCTCTTCTATTTGAAGACGAACAACAATGTCTTCCAAGGACATCTCCTTGCGTTTATGCTTGAGATAGTTCTTGAAGTCCTTCCACGAAGGAGGCAACTTTTCAATGATAGAAGCCACCTTAAATGGATCATTCATGATCATCCCCTCGGCATCAAGCCCATGTAGAATGATTTGAAATTCATCTACTTGAGTTGTTACCGATTTGGAATCGACCATCATAAAGTCAAGATACTTACCGACGACAAATTTCTTTGACCCGGCATCCTCGATCTTGTACTTCCTTTCCAAGGTGTCCCACAACGCCTTGGCTAACTCGACTGTACTATACACATTGTATAGTGCATCGTCAAGTCCATTCAAGATGTAGTTTTTACAAAGAAAATTACCGTGAGCCCAAGCCTCCTTTGCCATTTGCCTTTGGGGGTCCGGATCACCTTTTTCTACCGCCGGAGGATCTTCCTTTAAGAAGCGGTGCAAACTTAGGGTGGTCAAGTAGAAGAGCATCTTCTGTTGCCATCTCTTGAAATCCACACCGGTGAATTTCGCGGGTTTCTCACCATGACTGATGTGATGAGTTGTAGGAGCGGGAGCAACATTGTTGAATGTAGTATCACCTTGTGATGGAGGCGTCACATTCCATTGACTAGATGAAGTGGTGTCTTTCTCGTTTGCCATCTCTTGATAATCTTGAAGAAGCGTAAAATAACTCTTACGATTGTTGGAACAAGTGTATGGCTTCTTTAAGACTTAACGGAAAAACTGACAGCAAAAGTAACGGAGATTGAAAAACAAAGGAATTCAAGTCGAGTCTTGTATTTAATACAATCTCCGTAAGAGTTATTTGTCCCTTATTTGGTGCTTACGGTTGTATGACAAAACTCTAGTAAGATAAAAGCGACTTACTATTAGTTATAAGGAGCACTCCAATATAACTAATCCTAACGAACAACACAAGGTTTTAGAACTTTGGACTTGAAAGATTGAATGCAACAATATGCAATGATTTGGGTATGTTAATCTATCTCTCTAGAGGGTAAAAGGCTCAGAATGACTGTATATGTTTATTGAAATTCGGAGGGAAAACTATTTAAAAGAAGTTAAAGGGTTCATGGCTGGTCACTCCAAGAGGTGCAGGCACATGCTCGAGAATGCGAGCACGGCGCGGCCGCTCTTGCCTTGAGCGCGACCGCGCTCTTATCTTGAGATCAAGCTTGTATTTTACTTGACTCAGTGCGGCCGCTCTAATTTGGAGCGCGACCGCGGCTGAGCCCGAGAAAATTGCCTCTTCGAAGCGGTTGCGATTGATCAATCAGTCCAAGCACATTTTGGCTAATTCAAATCAATTTTAACCCTTTATTTAACTTCCGTTAAGTTACAAAAACACTTGTCATTAATTCTCATTCACCCTAAATGGTTTAGAGACATTAAATAAGTATAATAATCTACAACAAATGTAGAATATAATTTGTAACTAGTTCCGTTAACACATAACGAACTTCCGTTAGAAACTAGATCAACGTTAAGTTAAACTTAACTTTTCGTTATCCATTTCCAACAATACATTCAATGCTCGGACATGCAAGGTTAGTGGAACAATCAAGGGAAAAAAGCCCCCTCCTGGACAGTGCAACCAAGAGAACGACTCGGATTGTTGCATCCAAGGAAAGCCTTACATGACTTACACATGTTCACCTCAGGTGACAGGACATACCAAGGCAACTCTCACACTAAACAGTTTCCAAAAGGGAGGCGATGGTGGAGGTCCATCTGAGTGTGATGGTCACTATCACTCGGATGAAACACCGGTATCAACTGGATGGTATAAGGGAGGGAGACAGGTGCCACAACTTCATCACAATAAATGGTAATGGACGAAGCGTGAAGGCCATGGTTGTAGATGAATGTGACTCTACTATGGGATGTGACAAAGATCATGACTATCAGCCACCATGCCCCAATAATATCGTTGATGCCTCCAAAGCCGTGTGGAAAGCTTTAGGTGTGCCTGAAGATAACTGGGGAGACTTGGACATTACTTGGTCTGAGTCTTAGGAATTTCTTGTTCATACTATGTAATGTTTCTATTTTAATTAAATATTGGAAATGAAAGAATGTTTATACAACTAAATTTCATTCTGAAACAAAATATATAGATTCATCCAACAGACAAAAAGAACAATTAAAGTAACATGACCTGAATAAAAAGCAAAGGATCAACAGTTTCTTGCATTGGAGAAGGTATAAACATGGTAATTTATGTGAAGTACTTGTTCATCATACATAAATCACGTCAACGAAATACATGTTACAGAAAGAAAAATGGAAAGTAAATTTGATTTTCAAGACGATAATACACTTCAGAAGAAGGTATTTCTCACTTTGTAAGAATGAGATCCTGATTAAGTAGACATTAAAAGATTATTCCTTTGTAAGCATGAGATACATACACTAGCAAATATACCAGTGTTCAACCATGCAGAAAACCGTAAGGACTTGTGACATACTCTTTAACAGATTTTGTAATTTCCCACTATACACGAATTAAACAGAACCACCAGACAGAGTAATATGTAAGAAAAAAGCTTGAACACTAAAAACAGGTCTCACCGAGATTTGAACTCGGGTTCTGGATTCAGAGTCTAATGTCCTGACCACTAGACCCTATGATCCTACAGCTGCTGCCTGCAGCGTGGCTTTTATTATAATTCATTTCTGGGAGTCAAAGCAACCTTAGAGAATGATCCTAACTTGGTCGAAAAAAGGAACCATGTCTAACAAAAACATTCTAGAAATGTTTATTAGGCAAAGAAGTTAAAAGTTAAATAGAAAAGCTCACGGTGGGAATATGGTCACGTGCAAATACAGATAAATAACGCATATAGAGGCAAAATAATTTCAAATCCTGAAAGGGAACTGTATTACATCCGGCCTATCATAACACCTAGCAACAAAGATGTGTCAAAGGAATAAAGGGGGAGGAGGGGGAGGGGCATGAAATGTGGGCTAGAAAAAATAAAATACACAATATGTTAAAATATATATATAAATATATATGTGTGTGTGTGTGTGTGAGAGAGAGAGAGAGAGTGTGTGTGTGTGTGGTGTGTTCATTAAGGATATTTATGTACATATTGTTAAGGATCAAAACTCTCCTCAGACTGCTCGTGTCATTGTTAAGAATCAAAATGCTTCACCAACATGTGAGGCGCCCGCCTCACACAAACACATGCGCCCGCCTCAATGTGAAAACACCATGGCTGAAGTCTCTGTGAACCAGGCGGCCGCACCATCAGACCCCAGGCGCCCGCCTCAACCTGTTCTCACCATGGCTGAAGTTTCTGTCTCCGAGGCTGCCGCCTCAACTTATGCCAGGCGCCCGCCTCATGCGTCTGTTGCCTTCCATGATGCTTCCACTTCAGTTCGTGTACATACAGATTGTTGCTTTAATTTTGATTAATGTATCTTAGTTTAGTCTCTTCATATAGCTCTCTCCTTTGTATATATAATCTCAGTTGTGCAATGTAAAAAATATCATTTGCCAAAGTCTTTACATGGTATCAGAGCCTTGTGATCAAATAAAACAATTTCCTTCATTTCTCCCAAACTCCAACTTGCTCTCGGCTAAACCCCACCAGCCATTTCTATCATCTCCTCCTCCGTAAACCCCAAACCTAATCTACACTTCCGCTGCACCTGCAACATCCGTCACCTCATTTTCAAAACCTTACTATTCTACCATGGCTACTCATGACTATACAACCCAAACCCTAGTGCCATCGCCACCCACAACCATACTTCAGGCTTCTTCGATGGTAAGTGCCAATCTTGCAATTACGAGGGACATGTTACGTCCCAATGTAATCGATTCAAGAGGGATTATCCCACCGTTACTTTTCCCTCCATCCCACCATCTACACAACCCAACCCAATCAACATTCTGCCACCAACCATTCGTAATCTCCACCTCGCGTACACACCGCTACGCCCCTTCTACCATCTTCACATCCTCCGGCTTGTGGATAGTGAGGCGGCAACACACCACATCACCAACAACCTACAAAACCTTACTCTTCATCGCCCATATCATGGTAATGATGGTGTAATCATAGGTGATGGCTCCTCTCTTCCCATCTCCAACATTGGTACATTTACCCTTTCCAACCCCACCTTCACACTTCACTTTCATAATACCTTACATGTTCCTACCATCTCTAGAAACATCCTTTCCGTCTCACAATTCTGTAAGGATAATCATGCTATCATTGAATTCTCACCCTCATCCTTCACCATTAAATCAATCGCATCAAAACAACCTCTTCTTCATGGAATCATCGACCAAGGCGTCTACCTTTGGAACCCGACACAACCTCACGCCCCCACAAACACTTCCGCTTTCATTGAAGCACACCCTAAGCACCACTACCTCTCTCCACTCGTGGCACCACAAACTAGGTCATCCCGCAACCCCTATAATTTCCATACTCCAAAACAATTTTCTCTGCCTATCTCATCAAAACCCTACTCCAATTGCAATGCACATGAGCATAAATAAAAGTCACAAATTACCTTTTCTACTTCTTCCATACAAACCATCGCCTCTCGAAATTATCTTCTCCGACGTATGGACGTCTCCTATACTATCGCATGATAATTTCAAATACTACGTCATCTTTGTTGACCACCACACCAAATACACATGGTTATACCCTCTTAAAAACAAATCCGATACCTATGCCACCTTCACCCGCTTCAAAGCCCTTGTTGAAAAATTCTTCAATCGTCCCATAATCCAAGTATTCTCAGATAATGGAGGGGAATACCTAAAACTCACCCCTTCTCTATTAAATAATGGCATTACCCACCTTACATCGCCTCCCCACACCTGCAACACAACGGTTTCGCCGAACGGCGTCATCGCCATCTTGTCAAAACGGGTCTTTCACTTCTCTCTCATGCTAACCTTCCCTCACTTTTTTTGGACTCACGCTCTTCAAACAAATACTATCTTATAAACAGGCTCCCAACTCCTACTCTTCAAAATGACTCACCTTATTTCCGCCTCTTTCAAACCTCACCAAACTACCACAAACTCCGTAGCTTTGGATGCCTCTGCTACCCATGGCGCAAACCATACACTCCTCATAAACTCGCCCCAAAATCCACTCCTTGCATCTTTATTGGCTATTCTTCCTCTCAAAGTGCCTACCATTGTCTAGATCCTAAAACTCAACGTCTCTACACCTCTCGCCATGTCAAATTCATTGAAAACGAATTTCCATACACTTCCCTCACATCTCAACACACTACTCCTCCTCTCTCTTCATCTGAATGGTGTGCCTTCTCCATTCCCATTCTCCCATCTCCCACTACCAACATCAACCCTCAAAGCACTGCTGTCAATAACACCCCAAATATACCACCACCAACCCACCCCACCGCCCACCCACCTACACCGACTCCCCACACCCTCCCGCTTCCGCTCCATCCCCAACCCCGCTCCTCGGCCGAACCCAACTCACCCACTCCAACCGCTGCCCCAACTCCACCTACCCGCACCATAACCACCCGTCTCTCCCATGGTATACGCAAACCCAATCCTAAATATGCAAACCTAACTACTCTCTCCTCACCTACCTACCTCCCAACCACCACCAAACAGCTCTCTCCACTCCCCACCGGCACGTAGGCCACGCGTGAAGAGTACAATGCACTCTTACGCAACCAAACTTGGTCCTTAGTTCCTTCCCACGAAGCACCAAACATTGTCGGTTCTGCAAATGGGTTTTCCGTATAAAATATAACCCCGATAATACCATCCACAAATACTGAAAGCCCGTCTTGTAGCCAAAGGGTTCCATCAACGACCCGCCTAGACTATTCCGAAACCTTCACCCAGCTTGTCAAACCCATCACCATTCGTCTAATTCTTTCTCTAGCTATCACCCAAGGTTGGTCTCTACGTCAACTTGATATTAACAATGCCTTCCTTCAAGGTCATCTCTCCGAAATCAAGTTTTCATGTCCCAACCCCCGGTTCCAAGATTCTTCCAAACCCTCTCATGCCCTCGGCTCTCAAAAGCCATCTACGGTCTCAAACAAGCACCACGTGCTGTACACTCTCAAGCAATTTCTTACCTCATTCGGTTTTTGTCCCTCGGTGCGGATCCCTCACTATTTACTTACAACAAAAATTCCCATCGTCTCCTCCTCCTTGTCTACGTTGATGATATAATCATCAAGGTCCTTCCACTTCCTTTCGAGTCATTCATTCAAACCTCTCGTCTCGCTTCTCTTTAAAAGATCTTGGTCCTCTTTCCTACTCCCTCGATTGAGATAACACCCAACACCCATGGAATCCTTCTCTCCTACCCAAATACATCTCGATATTCTCAACCGCCATGACATGCAACACTCCAAACCATCTCCCACACCTACGGCAACATATCCACCCTCTCGGCTCAACCCAAAACACCCATACACAATCCTACAGAATATCGAGCCATCATAGGTAGCCTTCAATACCTTTCTCTTACCCGCCCTGACATCGCCTTCCCTGTAAACAAACTTGCTCAATTTCTTCACCACCCACAGGAATCACATCGTCGCCTCTAAAGCGACTCCTTCGCTATCTCCACGGTACTCTTCATATGGGCATTCAAATTTACAAAAACTCCCTCACATTCTCCATGCTTATGTGACTCACGGGCCGGCGAAAATGATGACTATCTATCCACTCTCCGGATTCATTGTCTATCTCTTGCCGTAACTCAATAGCTTGGTCCTCTAAAAAGCAACGAGCGGCCGCTCGCTCCTCAACAAAGCGAATTCCGCTCAATTCTTTGCAACTACTTGAACTTATCGGGGTAACAAACCTTCGTTCCGAGCAGCTTTCCCTCCTCCACCACACCGGTCATTTTCAATGATAACTTAGGGCGACCAACTACTCGCCAATCCAATTTTTCACTCACTGATGAAACACCTAGCTTCGCCTTCACTTTCGTTTCGTGAGCAAGTTCACTAGGGACTCTTCTGCACAACACATCTCCAGTAATGATCAATTAGACGCTCTTACAAAACCGCTTCTCGCACACGGTTCGTTTCTCTCGTCTCCAAGATTGAACTTCACCCAAGGGACCGCCCACTCATGCGGGCGTGTTAGGATCAAAACTCTCTCGATCGCTCGTGTCATTGTTAAGAATCAAAATGCTTCACTGGCACATGTGAGGCGCCCGCCACAAACACATGCGCCCGCCTCAATGTGAAAACACCACGGCCGAAGTCTCTCGTGAACCAGTGCGGCCGCACCATCGGCCAGCGCCCGCCTCAACTCGTTCTCACCATGTGCCGGTTGTCTCAGGCCGCCGCTTTCCTTATGCCAGGCGCCCGCCTCATGCGTCTGTTGCCTTCCATGATGCTTCCACTTCAGTTCGTGTACATACAGATTGTTGCTTTAATTTTGATTAATGTATCTTAGTTTAGTCTCTTCATATAGCTCTCTCCTTTGTATATATAATCTCAGTTGTGCAATGTAAAAATTATCATTTGCCAAAGTCTTTACACATATTGTTGAATTTCGGTACCCGAATTAACGAAACACAAATAATAATAACAACACTATTATTATTACTTAATTTATAATTGCAATGGACAAGGTACAAGTGCTAAATGCCTACACTAATATACTCTTTGACACACTAGATTATTACTCACAAAAGGCACGACTCACACTCTGGATTCCTTCCAGATTGTTAGAGTAGTCACACAAACAAAGACCTTGACCCTATTTATAGTTACTCTAAGGCGGTGAATATTTCTTCTAGATCTCTCTGGTCCAAGTAGCTGACTACTCAAGTGAACTGAGCTTTTGGTGTTGTCAGAGAAGCTTCTAGACTTAGGGTGACTAAACTTTGGCTCAAATTCTGAACCATCAAGAATGGGCTGGAATAATGAAGAAGTCTCCGGACATTTCCTGACAAATGATTTTCCCGAATTATCTAGAAGGGAAAAGAGGCGGTGGTGATTTACAACACATGTGCTAGAACACTGCTTAAAAGCCAACTTTTGATGCACAAAAATTAAGAATGGATACTCATTTAGGGACGCAGGGAGTAGAAGATTACCGCATATATATAACTATACATGAGGACCATACCTAGACTTCATTTCTCTCTTCGGCATCCAATATCCTCTTCTAGGAAAATTACAGACATGCAAGGAAATTAATTGCTGCGTTACACTCTACCGGGAGTTTCACGTACACAACACTTCATTCCAGTCACTTGAGCAAAAATTTGCCCGGCAATCTGCGGAGAACAACTAGAAGAAAAGAAAAACAAATTCAGGAAGATGACAAACTAAGATTCCAAATGTGAAGCCTTTTTATATTTGTCCCTTTCAAGTTTCAAGTAACCAAGAATGTCGAACATACTATAAAAATAAAAATCCACTCACAACTACTAAAATGAAACAGCACTTACCAGAATAGTCATATTTTGAACACCACTTTGGCGTTTTTCTAGTATAACTCGTATAAATAGAGAGAAGCATTATCAGAGTTGCACCAAAACCAAAAACATTCACAGGGAGTGAAAAGAAGAGAGAGATATTATGAAGAACTTCAACCTGGGAGCATCTCATCTGTTATTGTCCATTCTCCTTGTCACGCATTCACTGGATGTTGCTGCTCAGACATGCAAGGCAAGTGGAACTATGAAGGGGTAAAAGGCCCCTCCTGGACAGTGCAACCGAGAGACCGACTCTGATGTTGCATCCAAGGAAAGCCTTACACAACTTACACATGTTCACCCCAGGTGACAAGTAATACCAAGGCAACTCTCACACTAAACAGTTTCCAAAAGGGAGGCGATGGTGGGGGGCCATCTGAGTGTGACGGTCACTATCACTCGGATGAAACACCGGTTGTTGCACTATCAACTGGATGGTATAAAGGAGGGGACAGATGCCACAACTTCATCACAATAAATGGTAATGGGAGAAGCATGAAGGCCATGGTTGTAGATGAATGTGACTCTACTATGGAATGTGATGAAGATCATGACTATCAGCCACCATGCCCCAATCATATCGTTGATGCTTCCAAAGCTGTGTGGAAAGCTTTAGGTGTCCTTGAAGATAACTGGGGAGTATTATTTGGTCCGAAGCTTAGCAATATACTAGTTCTTATTGTTCCCTGATATATAAACTGTAATTTTTCTACTCGTGAATATATAAAGTATCTTTATACACGTAAATACGCATCTGCAACTACACATATAGGTTTATTCAATAATCAAAGACATGCCAAAATCCAGATGAGTTGAATAAAGTTAAGGTTCAACAAGTCCTTGCAAGGCATAACCATGACAAATTTAGATGAACCGAGATACTCATTGGCAAGTCACATGGTAAAGTTGTATATATATTCCCTAAGAGGGCAAGTCTCACTTTGATGTAAACATGAACTACTAATTGTTTTTTGTTAATGTTTTTTTGTTAGAAGGCTTGCTCATAATTCATCTTTAGTGAGTCAAATCTACCACAAAAAATGATCCTTTGTTTGGAAAAACGAACCATGTCTGACAAAAACATGCCATAAAAGATAGATTGGTAAATGAAGAAGGAAAAAGGCTTTTCTAACACACTAGAACAATTACGGAGGGCCCTGGTTAAGGATTATTAAAACTAGCTTAGGCTTCCAATTGGAGACATGTTTTTAAGAACCAAAAGGTAAGCACGCATGCATAAATACAACCTAGGACACATCTCAAGCTGATACTACAAAAGGCCATGCCATTTCTGCGATGCCTCAGAATACAGAACTGCCTTTTACTTCATCAATGACTATTAGAAAAGTGTAACGTTACATGTACAGCATAAGGAACCTATTTTTAACTCATTCATCTTCTGGGTCCAAAATCCTCATGAGCGGAATAACAGAGAGCAAGCTGTTACTGCTAAAGACATGTTACAGCTTTGACGCCTATATAAATCCAATTATGGTTTACCAATGCTGGCAGAAGAATTAGACTGGACAGTGACATCAATCGATGCTCGTAGAAGCCATTCCTTTGTCTTAACTATCCTCACTCTAAAAGAACAAGATGATGGAATAGGTTAAATCTGACTGCAGTTAAATTACAACCAAATCTTCTCACATAGCACAAGAGAGCAGTCATCATTAAAGCAACCGTACAGTTCTGTTTTAGACCGTAAGCTTGGAACTCTGTAAGGAAAACCTTTTATATATATAAATAATCTCTTATATTTACTTGTATCCAACATCCAACACTCAAATAAAAGAAAATTGGAAATATGAAGAGCTTCATGTCAGCGGCATTACTTTCAAGTGGATGGTACAACGGAGGGGAAAGATGTCTGCAAAAGATCACTATAAGGGCTAATGGAAGAAGCGTAAATGCCAAAGTTATAGAAGTGTGTGACTCAACAACGGGATGTAATGTAGACAATGACTATCAGCCTCCGTGTGGTAACAACATTGTTGAAGCCTCGGTAGGTGTATGGAAAGCCTCAAGTGTACCTAAGGATAATTGGAGGGAGATAGATATTACTTGGTCTGATGCATAGTCCAAATTTCTTGCCCTTTTCATAATGTTGCATACCTTTATCCGCTTTTAACGTTGATGGAAGAATGTGTGAAATCATATATGTATTTCATAAACATACAGAATATTAAGTTGTCATCAGATAATAGCACCAGAAAAGAACTCTGTTTATCTGTGATCTGAAACATGAGGGGCAGAATAGAGTGGACACTGACATTACAAACAAAATCAGATGCTCAAAGCTTACAAGTAAATCTGTAAAAGCCTTGAGAAATAATAATGTTATAATCAAAGTCAAATTACTAAAGAATCAAAAGAAACCAACTAGAAAATACTATAAATCATTCTCGAAACTCATAACTCTTTATGCACACGCAGTGTTGGAACCAGTAAAAACTAACCAAATCACCCCCTTAAATATTAATTAATCATGTACTTATCCTTACCAATTTAATTTAATTTCATATAATTATAATTGGGAATCAAAATTATGTTAAATGAACACACTATATGTACCATTGTGGCTAGTATTACAAAAGCTAAAATCGAATTACTTCAATAATAGAAATAAAGTGCATTAATATTTTATTAGTTGTCAAAAATCACCAATTTCAAAAACTAAATAGTGTGAAACCCTAAGTAGAATTTAATATTTAATTGTTAAATTGAAACCCGAAAACATCGTCAATAAATTAATACTTAGAATCAATCATGTGAACTATAAAATTAATATAAGAAGGCAAATCAATTTTAAAAA
Source organism: Adenophora triphylla var. japonica (assembly GCA_022495995.1). Lineage (NCBI taxonomy): Eukaryota > Viridiplantae > Streptophyta > Magnoliopsida > Asterales > Campanulaceae > Adenophora > Adenophora triphylla. The sequence continues at coordinate 557,591 of JAFEMH010000213.1, forward strand.
GACCTAAATTGATTGAGACCTAAATTAATTCGAAAGAGAAAAATTTGTTACCGTCAGGGTTCAGCTCTTGACCGGTGACGGTGCGGCGCGTTGGACGGCAGGCGGCTAGGTTACCGGCGAGTGGCGACGCGGGGAACAGTGGCAATCTCATGTGGTGCTCGAGAGTTGCGCGCTATTTTCTGATTCTGCGTTCTCTTTAAAAAAGTTGTTTCCAAATATTAAAATATGTTTCTTACAGACCCTCACTTTTATGTAATCCCTCCGTCCCAGCCCACTGTAAACTAAAAAAAATGGCACACCAATTAAGGAATATTATTAAGATAATGAAAATGTGTGGTAGAAAATGAAGAGAGAGAATGAGTGAAGTAAATAGTTGGTTGGTTGAATAAATTGTGTGGTGAAGAATGAGTGGAGTTAATGAGTGGGTGGGGTAGGGAGAATATAAAATATTAAAGGACATTCCATTTATGACAGTTTACACTGGGCTGAGACGGACCAAAAGGGAAATAAATTTACACTGGGCTCGGACGGAGGGAGTATAGTACAAATCAAACCCTATAATTACACAATAGTATTTTACAAATCAATCACCTACAATACATAGTACTATGCAACATAATTTTACTACAGCAAGCCCGTGTCCAAGGACACGTGTTTTTTTTTTTAATTTAATTTTTTTTTATAAGGGCAAAATGGGAAAGGGACAACTTAGTGAAGGCAAAATGGGAAATTCGGCCATTGGTACTGTTCATTCAACTGTAGTAAGTACAAGTTGCCATTTATACTATAGATAATGGGTTAATGACAATTTAGGACCTGAAGTCTACGAGGAGTACCAGATTGGGGCCTGAAGTCTTAAATATGTAAATTTAGGGCCCAAAGTTACTATTTTGATCAATTTGTGGCTTTTTGACGTTTTTCGTTCAAAAAGCCCGTTAAGTTACCACATGCGATTCACGTGAGATTCAGTGAGGGCATTTTGGTCATTTCGCGTTCAGGCCCCAATCTGGTACCTCCTCGTAGACTTCAGGCCCTAAATTGTCATTTGCCCTATAAAATAATAAATAAAAATATTTAGTTTTTTTTTTACAAAAAATAATTAGTAAATTTAAAATATTGAAAAAAATAAAGATAATAGTTAATATGATTTAAAATAATATAATATATTAACTATTATTCTTTTTTCTAGTAATTTAAATTACTAATTATTTTGCTTCAAAAAAAATAAATGTTATAAATACAAAAAAATTGTATTTTAAAAGAAAATAGTATTTTTGAAGCAAAATAATTAGTAATTTAAATTATTAGAAAAAGGATAATAGTTAATATGATTTAAAATAATTTAAGATATTAACTATTATCCTTTTTCTAATAATTTAAATTACTAATTATTTTGCTTCAAAAAAATTACTAATTATTTTAGATTGGATAATTTATAAAATATATAAATAAAAATAGATTAAATAAAATAAATATTTACAAAAAATATGCTTATCCAATATCCTCTTCTAGGAAAATTACAGACATGCAAGGAAATTAATTGCTGCGTTACACTCTACGGGAATTTCACGTAGACAACACTTCATTCAGGAAGATGACAAACTAAGACTCCAAATATGAAGCCTTTTTACATTTGGCGTTTCTGTTGGAAATGGGTAACGGAAAGTTAAGTTTGACTTAACGTTGATCTAGTTTCTAACGGTAGTTCGTTATTTGTTAACGAAACTAATTACAAAATATATTCTACATTTGTTGTAGAATATTAAACTCATTTAATGTCTCAAAACCATTTAGGGTGAATGAGAATTAATGACAAAGGTCGTTTGTAACTTAACAAGAGTTGGTAAGGTAAATTAAATCATTTGGATTTAATTGGATTTGAACAGTGTTTTTGGGTGATGAGATTTGACTCAAAACTGATCAGAACGAGTGGGGACTCTGAGCACGAGTCATGAGCACGAATGGACCTCAATGGACTTTGGCTCAGCGATCGAGCAGTGGGGACTGCGGCGCGAGTCGTGAGCACGAATGGGATTCTGATGACCATTTGCTCAAATCTGATCAGAACGAGTGGAATGCTTGGGAACGAGTCGTGGGCACGACTCGTGCCATTCACTGCTGTTTGAAAAATCACACCTTTTCAAGGGAAAAGGCACAAAACCTTTTGATTCTCTTTATATACTTCCCCCTCCGAATTTCAATTCATTCATACAGTATCTTGAGCCTTCCTACCCTCTAGCAAAATAGCATAACCTATCAAAATCATTGGCATATTGTTGCATCAAATCCTTCAAGTCCAAAGTTTCAAATTTAGTGTTGTTCGTTAGAGTATTTGATTTGGAGTGCTCCTATCATTTACTTAAAAGTCGTTTCATCTTACTAGAAGATTGCCATTGAAACCGTAAGCACCTGTGCGGGGCAATAACTTCTTACGGAGATTGTATTTAATACAAGACTCGACTTGTTTTTCATTTGTTTTCAATCTCCGTTCTTTCTCCGTTACATTTTCTGTTAAGTTTTTAGTTAAGTTCTTGAGAAGCCTACCAAAAGTCCAACAATCGTAAAAAGTTATTTACGCTTCTTCAAGATCTTCAAGAGATGGCAACCGAGAAAGACACCACCAGTCAAGGGAATGTAATGCCTCCTTCTCAAGGTGACGCTGCGTTCAACAATGTTGCACCTGCTACTACACAATCTCACTTGGTTCATGGTAAGAAACCTCCTTCTGGTACAACCTCAAGGGTTGCACCTCATAATGCTCTCCCTCCGTCTCATGTGTTCGTACATGCAGAAAGACCGGGTATTCTTATCGGGATGAACTTTAAGAGGTGGCAACAGAAAATGTTGGTCTATTTGACAACATTAAAATTGGTGCAATTTCTTTGGGAATATCCACCATTGATATCCGACGAGGATGAATCCAAAGCAAAGAATGATTTGGATACATGGAATCACAGCGATTTCTTGTGTCGCAATTATATTCTTAATGGCTTGGATTATGCACAATACAAGGTGTGTTGTGGCATAAAGACCGCGAGAGAACTTTGAGATTTTCTAGAGATGCACAATACTATGTGTATTGTGACTAAAAGACCGCAAGTGAACTTGGTGGAAACAAGTACCGGAATCAAGAGAAAGAACACCGGGAAAGTGAAGAGGACCGCCAAGAAGGTCAAAGGTAGTTGTTTTAATTGCGGCAAACCCGGGCATATGGCTAGGGAATGTCGACATCCTAGAATCAACAACCAAGGTGGAAACCCTCTTCAAGCCAATGTGAATGAAGATAGAAATGTTCCATTGAACTTCGAGCAACTTAGTCTATCGGGATAAGTTTGAATTGACCAAATGTGGTTATTGTGTTAGTAAAGGGTACCTTGTTGAAGGACTCCTTAACTTGAATTGTAAATGTTTTATCCGCCTAAGTGGGAAGAATAAAATTTCAAATTTTATTTACTTGGTTTGAATTGTTCCAATTGTTATGGCGTGTTCAATTAGGTTGTGTAAATTTAAATTCACTAAGTCGACGAGTTAATTTAAAATTACTACCTAAGATGAAGTTTGATTCGCAAATCAATTGTGATTTCTTTTGTAGAAATCAGTTCAAACCAGAGATAGTAAATAGATAGTTCATTACTTCTATTAATGATTGCATTTGATAATGCAAAGTTCATCTTTTGGAAAAGTAAAAGTAAAACCTTAAAGTTTTAAGTAAACAATAAGATTTGTGATTCATCTTAATTAACAATTAAGAATTTCGTAGTGATAGAGGTGGTTTAGTATGTAGTACCGTTTGAAAAATAATTGTTGGGACCGACACTTATTTATCAAACGAATGCTTCTTACACACCCAAATCAATTGAATCACCGAAAAAAAAGGAAAGATAGAACTTTTAAGGAGATGGTGAACTCCTTATTGATAAGTTCCGTCTTATGTGGGTATACCTAGCAAAGGTAGAAATATCTAAACCTAAAGAGGTTAAGATAGGACCCAAAACCATGGATTACGTTTCCATTGGCAATACGGTATTCTTCGAAACCAAATGATTGAAGAGACCAAGGTTGAAGAGACCTCACTTGAACATAGTTATGACTATGTTGTCGGGGAGACAACATGGTTATTACAATTAAATGACTTCACATAAAAGGAAAATATTAAATATGAATTAGGATATTCATAAAATATTTGATATGTGGAGGTACACCTCAAGTGTGGGGGTACAAGCTAAATACATAAGTACTATTGATATGAACTTCTAGTATTAACGAAAGCTGTTAAGCGTTGATTAAAAGAATGGATCATCATATATTTGGAAGTTATTTGATCTTCCTCCATAATGCTAACCATTGGGTTACAAATGGATCCTTAGAAAGGAAATATTCAATGATGACGAATTATGAAATATTCATAAGCCGTTTTATAAATACCTCAAATGTGGGGGTATTTGGCTAAAGTAGAAATACTTAAGCAAGACACGTTATATTCTTTGAGAATATACTTCCTTGAAATGATAGGAAATTTATAGAAACTGTGGTGGTCTTCTTAATAAGAAGAAGAACCAAGATGTAGTTGGAGGACAAAAGTTACTAATTCTTTTGGTTCTAAATTTTCTAAGATGGAAAATAAATTGAAACTGTTAAATAATTGGTAACAATTAATAGTGCATCCTATTCTATTTTGGAAGATGGTTGATCTTCCTATGCGAACCGTTGGGTTGCAAAACTAGAAATGCCAAGGATGAATCCTTTAAATGTGACTCTTAAAAACAATAAGAAGAATTTTCAAGAGGTCTAGTCTAAAGAGTGAAAAGTACTTTTCTTGATAAAAGGATCTTGAAAGGTAGTCTCTACAGACAATAGAATCAAGGAATGCAGTATTCTTTGAAAAATATCTTTCCTGCTAAGGACAGGAAATAAGGTAAATTCTCAAAAGAGAACATATGAATCTACAAACGATCCATCTCAAGTTGAAGATGAAGAACTTAGACGTAGTAAAAGGGCAAGAGTGGAAAAGTCTTTTGGTCCTGATTTTCTATCATTTATGTTAGAAAAACGAATCAGCAACTGTTAAGGAAGCGTTATCTGGTCCGGATAGTTCATTCTGGAAAGAGGCTATTAACAGTGAGACAAAATCCATAATGCTTAATAATACATGGGAATTGGTAGATCTCCCTCCAAGTTGCAAACCATTAGGTTGCAAATGGATTCTTAAAAGAAAGTATAAAGCCTATGGATCTGTTGATAAGTATAAAGCCAGGATAGTTGTCAAAAGGACATTATGATTCATGCAAGATTATCCCATTGACACAACAGAGCGTTTTATGTCGCCTGGCCGTGTTGGATCTACTTGTGTATTCATATGAACTAAAACAAGCAACTAAACAGTGGCATGAGAAGTTCGATAGAACTATGTTATCAAATGGATTCAAGATTAATGAATGTGACAAATGTGTCTACATACATTAAAGGAACATCTGAATCATTTGTTAATAGTCTGTCCTTACGTGGATAATAATGGTAGTCATGATTGATCATGAATACCAAAGACATGATAAAGAAGAACTTTGACAAGAAAGATATGGGATTAGCCGATGTCATATTAGAACATCAGAAGGAATAATCCTATCTCAATCCCATTATCTTGAATAAGTACTTCGAAAGTTCAAGTAGAATCTTGAGAAGTAATCTCTGTAAGATAGATTCCTGAAAGGTAGACTCTAAGGAGGTCAAACCACTTAGAGATACTGAATACTTGGGAAGTCGGATCGGTACAGAGATCATTGTAATAAATCACTAAGGATAGTCAAAGTACTTGGAATACTTAAAGATATTCTTATGATTACAGATCACAATAAATGGAGCAACGGTTTCAAACTTCCAAGACAACATGAACAACTCGATTTAATAAGGAATCTGAATAGTCTTGAAAGATATTCCTTTGTGGAATAAGTTTGTGTCTACATGACCTAAGGCATTGTGACGACAATGAGAAATAGGAAAAGGTGTAGAACATCATGGTAAGTCTAGACATATTCGTCGTAGACACAATACCATTAAACTTGCATTGATCAAGAATGGCGTTATCACTATTGATTATGTAAAGTCATGTGATAACTTAGCGGATCCGTTTACCAAAGGTATAAATCGAGATCAAGCTTGTATAAAGCTGTTAAGGGAATGGGTTTAAAACCCACAACAAAAAGAACTTATAGCGGACACTCAACCTTGAGAAATGGAGATCCCGAGGCCACTTGGTTGATGAGGCAAACTGACAAGTTATAAGTTCTAGTAGAGTTACTTGGAAAGCAACAACTCGGTTTATTAACTGGAGATGTTGAATACTCATTCCCGAGTAACATCCAAGTGCAAGCACATGCAGCGATGGTAAGGATAAGTTGAGAAAACTTTTAATGATTTCTATACCTACGGGTGGAGTAGTGCATGATACTCCTTATAGTTAGAATCACCTATATAAGCGAGAGGTAATTAGGCTGCCTCTAAATGACCGCTTATGAATGAGATACGGTCCAGGGCCGAAATGGACAAAACGTGAGAACAACAATTGTTAGAGCTGTTATTATGTGAGTATTATTGTCTTGATATACATCCGACAGTCACTGGTTCAAAGCGACTCGCTACCAAATGGCTAGTATATCCGATAATATTTCACTAGGGAGGATTGAAGGCCACAAGCTATCTATCCCGATGTAATAATAGTTCGCCGGAACTTTGGACGAAATTGCATTCATGCATTAATTGTCATTCATGTGGGGGATTGTTGGAAATGGGTAACGAAAAGTTAAGTTTGACTTAACGTTGATCTAGTTTCTAACGGTAGTTCGTTATTTGTTAACGAAACTAGTTACAAAATGTATTCTACATTTGTTGTAGAATATTAAACTCATTTAATGTCTCAAAACCATTTAGGGTGAATGAGAATTAATGACAAAGGTCGTTTGTAACTTAACAAGAGTTGGTTAAAAGGTAAATTAAATCATTTGGATTTAATTGGATTTGAACAGTGTTATTGGGTGATGAGATTTGGCTCAAAACTGATCAGAATGAGTGGGGACTCTGAGCACGAGTCATGAGCACGAATGGACCTCAATGGACTTTGGCTCAAAACTGATCGTAAGCAGTGGGGACTGCGGAGCACGAGTCGTGAGCACGAATGGGATTCGATGACCATTTGCTCAAATCGATCGAACGAGTGGAATGCTTGGGAATGAGTCGTGGGCACGACTCGTGCAGTGCTTACGACTCGTGCCCTTGTTCGAAAAATCACACCTTTTCAAGGGAAAAGGCACAAAACCTTTTGATTCTCTTTATATACTTCCCCCTCCGAATTTCAATTCATTCATACAGTATCTTGAGCCTTCCTACCCTCTAGCAAAATAGCATAACCTATCAAAATCATTGGCATATTGTTGCATCAAATCCTTCAAGTCCAAAGTTTCAAATTTAGTGTTGTTCGTTAGAGTATTTGATTTGGAGTGCTCCTATCATTTACTTAAAAGTCGTTTCATCTTACTAGAAGATTGCCATTGAAACCGTAAGCACCTGTGCGGGGCAATAACTTCTTACGGAGATTGTATTTAATACAAGACTCGACTTGTTTTTCATTTGTTTTCAATCTCCGTTCTTTCTCCGTTACATTTTCTGTTAAGTTTTCAGTTAAGTTCTTGAGAAGCCTACCAAAAGTCCAACAGTTTCATTAGTAAAACTCATATAAATAGAGAGAAACATTATCAGAGTTGCACCAAAACCAAAAACATTCACAGGGAGTGAAAAGAAGAGAGAGATATTATGAAAAACTTCAACCTGGGAGCATCTCTTCTGTTATTGTCCATTCTCCTTGTCACGCATTCACCGGATGTTCTTTGCTCGGACATACGAAGGCAAGTGGAACTATTAAGGGGAAAAAGGCCCCTCCTGTACAGTGCAACCAAGAGAACGAATCTGATTGTTGCATCCAAGGAAAGCCTTACACAACTTACACATGTTCACCCCAGGTGACAATTAATACCAAGGCAACTCTCACACTAAGCAGTTTCCAAAAGGGAGGCGATGGTGGGGGGCCATCTGAGTGTGACGGTCACTATCACTCGGATGAAACACCGGTTGTTGCACTATCAACTGGATGGTATAAAGGAGGGGACAGGTGCCACAACTTCATCACAATAAATGGTAATGGGAGAAGCGTGAAGGCCATGGTTGTAGATGAATGTGATATTGAAATCACAACCCTGCTCTTCTCTATTCTAGAAGATTCATGATTTCCCCCAATTTTCTAGGGTTCTTGAAAGCCCTAGATGTTTGAAGAAAATCTGGAATCTTCTTGATTGAACACAAGAATACAACAAGGAGATTTATGGATGTTGAGGTGTGACCTAGAAAGCACAAGAAGAAGAAATTCTTCACCAACCTGGAAGAAATCTCTGGAAGAATCAAGCCTTCTTCACCGTTGCACTGCCATGGATGGAAGGATCGAGATGCATCGTGAATTAACCTTCACCGACTTAAGAGAAGTATAAATAGGAAGTTGGGGTTCTCATTTTGGGCATTCCCAGCAACGCAAAACAGATTGTGAAAAGCTCAGTGGTCTCTCTCTTCTCTTGAGTTGTGATAGAGTGTGGTGAGGTACATAGAGAGATACTATATATTAAAGTTGTATTTGTGTTGTGCTTAGAGTGTTTGTACATTGTTGTACAAAGTGTTTAAGATTAATAATAATAGAAATATTATTATTTGTGGTTCGTGAATTCGGGTACCAAAATTCAACAATTTGGTATCAGAGCGGTACGATCCGGGATCGTGGGAACCATTGCTGCAGGGACGTTACGAGTTCGGTGCGCTATCCGGGATAGTGAAGCAAGTTGATCCGGGACCTCGCTTACTTGATAGCACGTGGGAGAAGTGTATCAAGTCACCGTGACAGATATTATTGGCACAACTTCCGGCATGGAGAGACTGAACGAGTACAACTATCGTGATTGGCGAACATGTATGAAGTCCTACCTTAAAGGACAGGACTTATGGAACATTGTAGACGGGACGGAGACCTCACCGCCCGAGAACAACACGGAGCAGCTCCGCAAATGGGAAATTAAAGCAGGAAAGGCTTTACATGCAATCAAGACGACTATCGACAAAAGTATGCTCTCACGCATTGAAGATATCGAGGTGCCAAAAGAAGCGTGGGATGCTTTGGCTGCTCTCTTCTCAAAGAAAAATGCTGCCCGACTACAGCTCCTGGAAAGAGAGCTTATGAATACGTCACAGGGTACGTATTCGGTCAGCGACTATTTCTTTAAAATCAGAAATTTGTGTCGTGAAATAGAGCAATTGGATCCCACTTCAAAAATTGGAGAAGATCGGATGCGTAGAATAATAATCAACGGTTTAAACCCCGAATATTCTACGTTTATCACGGCAATCCAAGGTTGGCCTGTACAACCGTCCTTAATAGATTTAGAAAATCTATTAGCCAACCAAGAAGCCCTTGCCAAGAAAATGGCGGGAGTATCATTAAAGAATACGTAAGAGGCACTTTTCGGCAAAGAAGAGAGGCCAACCACGGAAAAATAGTGGTACGTGGAAAAAACGTGAAGACGACAAAGAAAAGTCAAATGGGCAGCGTCAACGTAGTCACCAACCAGGGGAAGCTCAAGGACGCCCTCAGAAAGGGGAGCTCAACAACGCCAAGGCTATAGATCCCAACCACTTGGGAATAGACGTGATGGTGACGAGTGCTACAATTGTGGCAAGAAGGGTCACTTTGCTCGGGATTGTCGATCGAGGAGAAGGTCGTTTGAAGGCAATGCGGTGACATCAGGAGGTCATTAAGGAGATAACAGCGAGGAAGAGTGGGACCTAGAAGTGTCCTACGCAGTAGCAGATTCTTCTAGAAGCTTCTCAGACGACGAGAACGACTTTAATGTAGGGAAGGTGAAAACTGCAAGTGCCATCATGGAGATTGAAGATCGAGCACTTGCTGCAACTACTCAGAAGCTAGTCGACTACAAAAAGGATTGGATTGTCGACTCTGGATGCTCTAACCACATGACGGGAGACCAGGAGAAGCTCAGTTGCATGTCTGAGTACAAGGGAGGTCGAGTTGTCGTGACAGCTAACAATTCGAGAATGCCAATAGCCCATATTGGCAAGACAAAGATCGTGCCACGATTTAGTTCTCATCAAGTCCAGTTGCAGAACGTGTTTCACGTACCAGGCATGAAGAAGAATTTATTGTATGTGTCTCAGTTGACGTCTCCAGGAAATTACGTCGTGTTTGGACCAAAGGACGTGAAGGTTTATAGAGACTTAAGGATTGATAGCAAGCCGTTCATGGAAGGAAAAAGAGTGGAGTCTATTTACGTGATGTCAGCAGAGTTGGCATACGTAGATAAGACAAGGAAGAACGAGGCTATGAGACTTGTGGCACGCACGGTTGGGGCATGTCAGCTATCACACGCTGAGGAAAATGATGGTCGAGTCAACGTTAAAAGGGCTACCATCTTTAGACATTCGGACAGATACAATCTGTGCTGGATGTCAATACGGAAAGGCACATCAGCTGCCTTATGATGAGTCAAAGTTCAGATCCAAAGAACCGTTGGACCTGGTGCACTCAGATGTGTTTGGCCGAGTCAAGCAACCATCTTGTAGCGGCATGCGTTACATGGTGACGTTTATTGACGATTACTCAAGGTATGTTTGGGTTTACTTTATGAAAGAAAAATCTGAAACTCTGGCCAAGTTTAAAGAATTTAAGGAAAAAGTGGAAAATGAGATTGGAAGGAGCATACGATGCCTGCGAACAGATAACGGTGGAGAATATATGTCGGAAGAATTTTCTCAATATCTTCGTGAGTGCAAGATTAGGTGACAACTCACGTGTCCAGGCACTCCACAACAGAACGGAGTAGCGGAAAGAAAGAACCGACATCTTGCAGAGACTTGTCGAAGTATGTTGCACGCCAAGAATGTTCCCGCACGGTTTTGGGCTGAATGCATGAAGAATGCGGCACATGTAATAAATAGGCTGCCACAAGCAAGGTTGGGGTTTGTCTCTCCTTTCCAGAAACTATGGCACACCAAGCCTATGGTAAGTCATTTTCGAGTCTTTGGTTGCGTGTGCTATGTCTTCGTACCGGATCACCTTCGATCAAAATTTGACAAAAAGGCTATAAGGTGCATATTCATTGGATATGACAATGAAAGAAAAGGATGGAAATGTTGTGACCCCACATCAGGTCGTTACCATGTATCCAGAAATGTGGTGTTTGATGAAGCATCATCTTGGTGGTCACCTCAACAAGCAGCGCTTCCAGACTCGAAGGAGATAGAAGAAAAGTTGCAAGAAAAGTTTGTGGAGCAAACAAAGGAAGGAGAGTCGAGCAACCCGAAAGCTGTGAAAGTACCGCCATTAGTTATTGAAGAGGAACAAGAGCCGACCTCTCCCATATAATTTAACCAGCCGACAAGTCCATGGAGCACCGGTGTTCACAGAAGTCAAGAAGAACTGCCAAGTTCACAAGAAGAATCTAGAGACGGTGGTGAAGATGCAGAAACACAACATTCAGTAAGGAGGTCGAACCTTTAACGAAGACCAAATCCAAAGTATGCAAATGCTGCACTTACTGAAGATACTGGCATGACAGAACCTTCAACGTTTGAAGAAGCATCTCGAGATCCTAAATGGAGAAAAGCAATAGATGAGGAGATGGCAGCACTCAAGCAAAATGAGACATGGGATTTGGTCCCGAAGCCCAAAGACGTAAAACCCATAACATGTAAGTGGGTTTACAAAGTAAAGACACGCCCTGATGGTTCAATCGAGCGATATAAAGCACAGTTAGTGGCTCGTGGGTTCTCTCAACAATATGGACTAGACTATGATGAAACATTTAGTCCTGTGGCGAAGATTACCACTGTTCGTGTGCTACTAGCATTAGCCGCTAGCAAGTCATGGAAACTTTGGCAAATGGATGTCAAGAATGCCTTCTTACATGGGGAAGTTGATCGAGACATCTACATGGAGCAACCACAAGGATATGAATGGAAGGACCGATTGGAGTATGTGTGCAAATTAAAAAAGGCTCTATATGGACTAAAGCAGGCACCTAGAGCTTGGTACGGAAAGATTGCAGAGTTTCTAGTTCAAAGTGGATATGTGTTAGCACCGTCAGATTCAAGCTTGTTTGTCAAGTACGAAAAAGGAAAACTAGCTATTGTGCTAGTTTATGTGGACGATTTAATCATCACGGGGGATGATATGGACGAAATTCAAAGGACAAGGGAGAACTTGGCTGTCCGATTTCAAATGAAAGAGCTTGGAGAGCTAAAACACTTTCTTGGGCCGGAAGTTGATCATGATGAAGGAGGCCTGTTCCTATGCCAGCAAAAGTATGCTAAAGATCTCCTACAAAGATATGGGATGCTTGAGTGTAAACCAATCTCCATCCCAATGGAAGTCAATGCAAAGTTATGTGCGGAAGAAGGCAAAGATCTTGAAGATGGGACGATGTACCGACAATTGGTAGGTAGCCTAATCTACTTAACCCTGACAAGGCCAGACATCGCATTTGCAGTGGGAGTAGTAAGTCGATTCATGCAAAAACCAAAGAAGCCACACTTGGAAGCTGTAAGAAGAATATTGAGATATGTAAAGGGAACAATCGACTATGGGCTTCTATATCAGAAAGGCGGATATCACAAAGTAATCGGCTACTGTGATGCAGATTACGCGGGAGATCATGATACCCGACGCTCAACGACCGGGTATATGTTCAGTCTTGGCTCGGGAGCAGTCACATGGTGTAGCAAAAGACAATCAACTGTGTCATTGTCAACCACTGAAGCAGAGTACAGATCTGCAGCAATGGCAGCTCAAGAAAGTACATGGTTGATGAAGTTACTGGAGGATCTACATCAACCAATCGATTATGCAGTCGAGCTACACTGTGATAACCAATCAGCTATTCGTCTAGCCGAAAATCCAGTATTTCATGCTCGGACGAAATATGTGGAAGTACACCACCATTTCATAAGGGAGAAAGTGCTACAAGGGAAGATACAAATGATGTAAACGCAGCGGAATAGTAATGATAATTAGCCTAAACTAATTAACCTGCAAGGATTAAGGAATCCCAAGATGACAATTCAATGAATTCTACAAAGAAGACAAAGAACTTTGATGAACTTGCAATTGCAATTCAAGAGAAAAATAATAGTAATCAACGTGTCTAAAACTAAAACTAGGGAGGAGTATTTATAGATCATACTCTCCTAAATCCTTAAGGAAACATAAAAAGAAAATATAGAAACTCTCCTAAATCCCTAAGGAAACATAGAAACTCTCCTAAATCCCTAAGGAAACATAAAAACAAATAAAGAAAATCCTAACAGAAAAAGGAAAACAAAATAAAGAAAATCCTAAACCTTCTAAAATTAATCCTAACCTATATAGTAATCAAATAGAAGTCAAAAACTAATAAAACTTACCTAAATCTACTCTTAAACCTCTTCTAATCATCCTACTAATATCAATTCCGAAAATACAATTGAAATAATAAAAGATACAAAAACAATAAACGTCCCAATTTACATCATACACCACCACTTCAAAAGAACTCGTCCCCGAGTTCTCATCCAACGTTTGGAAGCTGCCATCCCATTTAAAAAGATATTTCGAATAAATCTTTTTTTTAAGCATACATTGACGTAAAATGATCTCTTCTGTATATAAAATTATTCCATCAATCCCATCCTCCTTGTGTTGATTTTCCTCCCCTTCCTTCCCTTGATCAACAATGATCAATAAATCTTCAAAAAGAATTTCTTTCTTGTTGTGAAAAACACCCAAATTTTCATAAAAAATTGGGGTTTTTGAACAATCAATACCAACCTCTTCTTTCTCCTTGAATTCAACTAGGACATTATCAGGGACTATAATATTTGAAGTAATAATATCACCACAAACCTGAACAATGCTCAAATCTTCTTTGAACTCACAAGTAACCTCCTCATCAAAAGCTTCTTCTTGAGTAGGAAATTCTTCAATAGACAACTCACCATTAAAGACCGGAATATCCGCCCTAATCTTGGGTCGTTGATCTTGAGGAGGCACTGCCCTGGCCTCACCTTCAACATTATCCGAAGTATCCCCGCCTATCGGATCACCACGGTGGAGATTTTCCCCGTGAGGACCAGCCCGATTTCGTGGGTTGACACCATCTCCACCTACACGCAATCCGACCAAAGCTGCCATGAGTTTCGTATGCTGTCGATCTTGGGCTTCTCTGTGCTCTCTAGCCTCTTGATCCAAACGGTCCATACGTTCCCTAGTTGCTTGATCCTGACGCTCCATACGCTCCAAGATTGCGGTAAGAATGGTTAGGTTGTCTCCGTTGTCTCCACCGGAATTGGCCATCGTCCAAGAATGATTAAAACCTCTGCAGGAATTAAAGGAATTCCCAAGAACTCAAGAACGAATTCTTTCAATAAAACACGAAGTTTTATTAATAATTTGAAAACCAAAGAAAATAATAATATCAAGACTACCTAAAACTAAAACTAGAGGGGAGTATTTATAGCTCATACTCTCCTAAATCCTTAAGGAAACATAGAAAGAAAATATAGAAAATCCTAATAGAAAAAGGAAACAAAATAAGGAAACAAAATACTCTCCTAAATCCTTAAGGAAATATAAAAAGAAAATATAGAAAATCTTAATAGAAAAAGGAAACAAAATAAGGAAACAAAATACGGTCCTAAAATACTAATTAAAATACAAAAATAATTAATATATTTGACTTCGTCAAATATCCTTCTTATATCATTACTGTTCTTCTTGGACCGGATTACACAACTGATGTAAACGCAGCGGAATAGTAATGATAATTAGCCTAAACTAATTAACCTGCAAGGATTAAGGAATCCCAAGATGACAATTCAATGAATTCTACAAAGAAGACAAAGAACTTTGATGAACTTGCAATTGCAATTCAAGAGAAAAATAATAGTAATCAACGTGTCTAAAACTAAAACTAGGGAGGAGTATTTATAGATCATACTCTCCTAAATCCTTAAGGAAACATAAAAAGAAAATATAGAAACTCTCCTAAATCCCTAAGGAAACATAGAAACTCTCCTAAATCCCTAAGGAAACATAAAAACAAATAAAGAAAATCCTAACAGAAAAAGGAAAACAAAATAAAGAAAATCCTAAACCTTCTAAAATTAATCCTAACCTATATAGTAATCAAATAGAAGTCAAAAACTAATAAAACTTACCTAAATCTACTCTTAAACCTCTTCTAATCATCCTACTAATATCAATTCCGAAAATACAATTGAAATAATAAAAGATACAAAAACAATAAACGTCCCAATTTACATCAACAAATGTGCCCGATCAAAACAGGGGACCAAATTGCAGATGTGTTCACTAAAAGTCTTAGTGCAAAGAAGTTCGAGGAGTTCAGAGAAAAACTAGGTATGACTACAAGGTCGAGAAGAGTCAGCGTTGAGGGGGAGTGTTGAAATCACAACCCTGCTCTTCTCTATTCTAGAAGATTCATGATTTCCCCCAATTTTCTAGGGTTCTTGAAAGCCCTAGATGTTTGAAGAAAATCTGGAATCTTCTTGATTGAACACAAGAATACAACAAGGAGATTTATGGATGTTGAGGTGTGACCTAGAAAGCACAAGAAGAAGAAATTCTTCACCAACCTGGAAGAAATCTCTGGAAGAATCAAGCATTCTTCACCGTTGCACCGCCATGGATGGAAGGATCGAGATGCATCGTGAATTAACCTTCACCGACTTAAGAGAAGTATAAATAGGAAGTTGGGGTTCTCATTTTGGGCATTCCCAGCAACGCAAAACAGATTGTGAAAAGCTCAGTGGTCTCTCTCTTCTCTTGAGTTGTGATAGAGTGTGGTGAGGTACATAGAGAGATACTATATATTAAAGTTGTATTTGTGTTGTGCTTAGAGTGTTTGTACATTGTTGTACAAAGTGTTTAAGATTAATAATAATAGAAATATTATTATTTGTGGTTCGTGAATTCGGGTACCAAAATTCAACATGTGACTCTACTATGGGATTGTGATGAAGATCATGACTATCAGCCATCATGCCCCAATAATATCGTTGATGCTTCCAAAGCTGTGTGGAAAGCTTTAGGCGTCCCTGAAGATAACTGGGGAGACTTGGCTATTACTTGGTCTGAAGCTTAGCAATATACTAGTTCTTATTGTTCCCTGATATTTTATACACGTAAATACGCATCTGCAACTACACATATAGGTTCATTCAATAATCAAAGACATGACAAAATCCAGATGTGTTGAATAAAGTTAAGGTTCAACAGGTTCTTGCAAGGCATAACCATGACAATTTAGATGAACCTAAATTTTGAAATGAGACTGAAATATCTTGAAAAAGAGGTAGACACCTTTGTATTAAAATAGAAAACACATGTAAATGGAAGTAAATTAGAAACCAAGTTTCCAGGATAATTTCAGGCCTTTCTGTTGAAATAAATTGGCACTTCCTTTAAAAATGGTATGCTTTGTTAGATAAGGGAACAGAGTGACACTAACCTTGTAATAGCATGCTCGAGAACTCCATTAATGTAAGCCTTTGTTTCAATGTGGAAACAGTATGCCATCATAACTACTAACTGGAGTAGTCCATGGAATTGAACCTGCCAACAAAAGCAAGTATGAAATGGTTTAATCAACCGAATAAGCAATCTAAGAACTGTTTTACATATTTTTCTTTAATATAATCTCTCCGTCCCAAAAAGACTCCCCACAAAAGAGTATTTCTCTAACACGTAAAATAAGAGCAAAGGGTAAGCAATTTAGAAGTGGACATCTTTTAATTTGAAGACTTGAAAACATGGGAAGCAGAGTTTCTGGCAACTTGTGAAGCTTATAACAGCCATAGATGTTGAGGTGTTGAAGAGAGGAGAGGTTTTGAAGGCTCTGTTACCAGAGATTCGAAGATCTACTAATGACCTGGGGAGCTGAGTCCCCTCCTCCAAAAAGGTAACCACTAGAGGAAATTCTCCAACTAATCTGAGCGCAAGAAGAGAGGTTGGAAGGGTTGCTAGGCCCCACTCCATAATTGGATGCTTTACTTCCCCCATTTCAAGGAACACTAAATTTGGAGGCCAACAACGCCCTCCTACACTTGGATAACCCTTCAGATTTTTACAACCATCGATTTCCAAATGTCGAAGAGAGGTGAGGCTTTGCATCTCATTGGCGCACATATACTTTAGATTTGAGCAGCCTTCGATGAGAAGAGTTATGAGAGTGAGGGGCAGACATGTTTCCGGAATCGACTCTATGCCTGAACAAAAACTTATTTCTAATCGAGTGAGATGAGCCAACCTTTTTGGTAACAATTTAAGTTTTGAGCAACTGTATATAAAAACCGATTCAAGCAAAGACAAAGACATGACCTTCTCCATATTTTCACATTTCAAAACACTAAGATTTCTGAGTGTGGTGGGTAGCTTCTTCCCAGTGGGAAACCATTTCAAACTTGGACAACGATAGATATAAATGTACTCGAGATTAGAAAATCCATGTTTCCCGTGTTCTCCACCGCTGCTGCTTTGCGCCATGTCCATGACCACGTGGTTCAAGTTGTCTTGCAGCTTCTCGCAAAACGAAATGGTCAATCGCCTCAGAGACATGAGGCTGTTTTGCCAATTTGGCATCTTCTCGAGCTTATCTGACGCAGCACGGAAGCACGATAGATTTCGTGATTAGCGCACTAATCACAAGAATTCTTCAAGCGAAGAATCCTCAAACACACAATCTTGGAATCCACCGGCGATGTCTGGAATCCACCAGGAATTAAGAGAAAAACTCTTCAAATTAATAATATCAAAAGCTAATTTTCGGATTACAATATTAGGCCTATTTTAAAGTGCCCATAAAACTTGAAAAACAATCCTAAACCTTCTAGAATTACTCCTAACCTATATGGTAATTAAATAGGACTCAAAAACTAGTAAATCTCCTCAAAATCTACTCTAAAATCATCCCTAATCAACCTATTAAAATTAATGACGAAAATAAGCAATAAAATATAAACTAAAACAAATTAAGTCCTAAGATAGTAATTAAAATACAAAATTAATTGATATATTTGACTTCGTCAAATATCCTTTCTTGGTGCAGATTCCTTCCTCGGTTCCTCCTACATCAGTCACCCATTCTTCAAAAGAACTCGACCCCGAGTTCACATTCGATGTTTGAAAGGAGCCATTCCATCGAAATAAATACTTGGAATAAATTCGCCCCTTTTGCAAGATTTGATGTAAATCAATTTTGTCCGGATAAAAATTAAAACTATCAATCTCATCCATCCATTGATCGTCCGTCCCATCTTCCTCAGAGTCAACAATGAATGAAAAATTAGCGTCCTCCATGGACTCTCCCACAATCTCCCCATGATCAATAATAAAATTATCATCGTATTTAAATTCTTCTGTCCAATCAATAACATCCACAACAATATCAAAAATTGATGGTGCAGACCAAGTAATACCACCCGCATCTTCATTCATGGGCTCACCTAGGGCATGATCATGAACCATAATACTTGAAGGAGTAATTTCACCACATACCTGAATAATTTCGTATTTTGCACATACATCTTTCCCTTCCTCAACCTTCTCTTGATTCGAGACAAGGGAACCGCTATTTGGAAGAATGGATTTGTCAACACACGAAACCTCTTGCACATCGGGCCCCTTCGTCTCTTCAATTATAGGCGCTTCACTTTCGACTGCAACAAGACCTCGAACTGCCCGACGTTCTTCTTCACACGTTCATGGGTGCAGATCTACGCGCTTTCAGTTTCTGAATCTTGGCAGTGTAGTGATCGGCTTTGTCAGCATAAAATTTGGCTTCCATCCTATGTCGCTGCCTAAGCACTCGCTCCCTTGATGCCCGATTCAAATCTCTGATTGCTTTATATTTCTGCACACGTCGATCATGCTTGTCCGCTTCATTGAGTTCTTCGTCCTCTAACGCTAGAAAATATTGTTCCTGTTGTCGAGCACGATCCAATCGAAGATCTATTCCGTGAATAACCTCGTCATCAGATCTGGAACTGGACTCCCCATTATTCCGATTTTCTGTCCCTTGAGGACGTCGTCTTGGATTAACCCTGTCTCTCTCACCATGACAGTTTTGATTGGTGTTTTGATCTTGTTGAGCGGCAACCAATGCTGCAATCTGCGTTGCCAAGGAAGTGATAGCGGTAGTTACACCACCGATATCAACCTTTGTTGTCTGATCTCCCATAATACTTCAGTATGATGTAAAAGACAGGATATGGCCTGCTCTGATACCAACTGACGCAGCACGGAAGCACGATAGATTTCGTGATTAGCGCACTAATCACAAGAATTCTTCAAGCGAAGAATCCTCAAACACGATACTGGAATCCACCGGCAGTAATCTGGAATCCACCAGGAATTAAGAGAAAAACTCTTCAAATTAATAATATCAAAAGCTAATTTTCGGATTACAATATTAGGCCTATTTTATAGTGCCCATAAAACTTGAAAAACAATCCTAAACCTTCTAGAATTACTCCTAACCTATATGGTAATTAAATAGGACTCAAAAACTAGTAAATCTCCTCAAAATCTACTCTAAAATCATCCCTAATCAACCTATTAAAATTAATGATGAAAATAAGAAATAAAATATAAACTAAAACAAATTAAGTCCTAAGATAGTAATTAAAATACAAAATTAATTGATATATTTGACTTCGTCAAATATCCTTTCTTGGTGCAGATTCCTTCCTCGGTTCCTCCTACATCATTATCACACCTCAACAACTCCAAACTCTAAAGATTGCGAGGCAGCAGTTACCCTTTATCTCCTAACGATTCAAGTTGTTCACAATAACATACACTCAATGATTTCATTTTCTCAAGTACCTTGCATGCTACTTCTTCTTTCCACAGATATCTTAATTGGTAACACCAGATAATCCCTTCATCTAGTTTACTCAGCCCTGACACTTAATAAACCCACATTTCTTTCACTGAGAAAAGCCCCAAAACTCCGGACCTACTACTTTCCATGCCTTCAATAGACAACCCCTTGAGTGATGATAAATGTTCTAGTGGCGGTAAAAATGTGCAATTTTTGCAACCAATCAGTCTGATATTCACCATATCACAGAATGAGTGATCCCCAATCCAACTAGGAAATTTAAGGCCTCCATAGAATTCAAATTTAAGACTTGTCTATCGTGTTGAAGGCTTTAATGCATCAACTACTTCTAATTCAAGTCCTTCTTTCAGTCTGTGAAGATCCTCCTTGCTCGATAAATTTGCCTCCATAGCATCTTACACTTTCATCACGTTCACAATGCCAATTATGGACAGTGTTCCTTGGAGTTGGTGTAGTCCCTTCAACTCGGTTATTTTTCGCCCATCACTCTTATCAACTATAAACTTTGACAATGTGCGAAGGTGAGCCAGGAAGCCAATCCCCAATGGCATCACTTTTGATCTTGGGGTATCAGCAATATCCAGATGCCGTAAATTGATCAACTTTTGAATGCCTGTAGGCAACTGAACAAGTACATGACATCCATGTAATAATAGTGTTTGCAAATTGGAAAGGCCACAAACAGATTCCGGCAACTCTTTGATGTCAGTCCTGGATAAATCAAGATATCAAAGATATTTCAAATTACCTATTGATTTGGGTATCTCGTTTATGTAATACCCATTGAAAGACATGTCGCGCCTCTTTGCAGATGTTGTACTGCTCATCACTCACAATTTTATTGTCCAGCCTAAGACTTGGCAATCAAAGGTTGGAAAAAAGACCTTGATAGAAGCTCAATGAAATACTCACAACCCAACTCTTCCATTTGCTTATGCTTTTCTGTTGTTTTCAAGAAGCCTTGCGCCATCCAGAACATAATTAGCTCCTGGTGGTCAAACTCGTGGGCCTTTGGAAATATAGAACAAAATGCAAACAAAGGCTTCAAGTGCGGAGGAAGATGATGATAGCTTAGCCTTAGAGCAGGGATAATGCCATTGCTTTGTAGCTCCCATATCTTGCTTATTGAAACTTCTATCCACTGCTTTGGGTTTCTTTTAGTGCGGAGGAGACCCCCTAGCGACTTTGCTGCCAAAGGCAAGCCTTCGCATCTCTTTGCTATCACCTTTCCAACTTCTTCGAAAGTTGGATGCCCATCGAAGTTTGGTCTTTCAAAGGCATGTTGAGCTAATAGAGAGAGACAATCCTCAACAGATAATCCCTCCAAACCATAAACTTCCTTAGAACCCATGGTTATTGCAACATCATGACTGCGAGTATTGACTATAATTGTGCTTCTGAGGGCCCCACCATGAAAAGGAGCACACAGAAGGTCTCATTTTGCATAGTCTTGATTCCATACATCGTCTAAAGCAAGAAGAAATTTTTTTCTTGGATAACTTCTCCATTAGCTTCACTTGAACCTCATTCAACTCATTGAACATGCAATTCTCATCGAACAACTCTTCATAAATTATCTTGCTTATCTTAAGAACATCAAAATCTTCGGTAACACATACCCACATTCTATCATGAAACCAGCCTTTCACTTGCTCATTATTGTAGAGAGACTGAGCCAGAGTAGTTTTACCAATACCACCCATTCCAACTATTGAGATGTGATGTGGCGTATTTCATACTATCTAATTCCTATATTTTTCGTGCTTGTTATGTTCAATCTTGATGTATTTAGATAGGTTTGATGTAATATTGAGAGTATTTTGTATTGTGAGGCTTTATTGAGAGATTATTGTAATCCGAGGGAAATTAGTCATTCTTTTATGTAATCGGGTGTAAGGGTTTCATGAAGCCAAAACAAGTATTCAAGAATCAAATCAAAGTTCAAGATCAAGTCAACGGAAGAAAACTCGAAGCAATTCAATGACAAGAATTGAAGAAGAAAGAAGAATGAAGACCTGGAAGCAGCAACAGCAAGGGGACGAGTCGTCCCCGGCCTTCACCAATTCGTCCCCATAGAAGGGACGGCGGAATCAGAGCATCGTCAATGAGGGACGAGTCGTCCCACCAAGGACGAGTCGTGCAGCGGCGCTGAAGCAGAAAATCAGGCGACGGGATTTTCTTATTTTTGGGAAGTTTTATTTTTATTTATTTATTCCTTTTTAGACTAGGTATGGAGAAGGGGAGTATATATACTTTCTTTTCATATTTTCCAAGGGCCGACGGCTGTAAGTACACGGCTGGGAACAAGATTGTTTTGGCTGAGAATAATATTGAAGCTTTTTGATTTCATGGAAGCTTAAACTTCCATCACTTTGGATAATAATTCTTGATCTGTTTTGAAGATCAATTGAGGTTTATTCTTTCTATCTCTTTCTCCCTAATTATAATTTTACTCGTGTTTATTGTTAAATCGATTTCTAGGGTTTTGAAACTTGATCAATTTCTTAATCTTTTTAATTGGTTTTTGCTAGAATTCCCTTTTATCGTGTCGGACTAGGGTTTTCACTGTAGCAATTTCATAGTTCTTGTATGTGTCATCTTGAATTGTGATTGGGGTAAAATTAGTTTTATCTTCTATTTGAAAAAGAATAGAATAATTCCCTGATCTTAATCTCTTAAAGCTTCATCGATTGATATTTAGAATCTTGATCGTGTCGGCTAGGTTTTTAATATTGATTAGGATTATTGGTTGAGCGTGTCGCCGCTAGTAATTAATAACAAAGAAGAGATAGAGATTTTATATCTCGTGATCAAGTGATTAGGGGAAGAACAGAAAGAATGAATCAATGATATTGATTGATAAACAGTGATAGTTTTATTTATCCAAGGTGCTCTTTAAATTATTGTCTATCAACTCTATTTTCTTGCTTTAGTATAATTACAACAACAAATCAAAACAAATCCCCCAATCTTGCTAAGTGGCAATTACACAAACGAATAACTGTTCCCTGAGATCGATCCTGGACTTTCACTATCTACATTATTAAGAGTCCTTGTAGTAATTTGTAGGTGTTGCGATAAAGCCTATCAAATTTTGGCGCCGTTGCCGGGGAACGGTGTTTATTTGTTTGTGTTCTTATTTAATTTCTGTCATTTTATTTTATTTGTTTGTCTGCTATCTCTTTATTAGTTTCACCCCCTGTCCTTTCGTGGTGTGGATCATTGTTTGGTCCATACCCGTTCTACTGATTATTCTCTTGAGCTTCTTGATCCAGAAATTGACAGGACTAGACAGAAAGAGATGGGTGATAGAGCACCCCAAACACTCAGGCAGAAAACTGCTCCAAATTGGACGGAGCAACCACAGGCAGTTACTTTTCCTGCTTTGCCTGCGGGAGTTACATTTGAGTTGAAGCCGGGATTACTAAATCAATTGCCTAGTTTCAGTGGGTTACCCGGTGAAAACCCGAATCAGCACGTATCTCAGTTTGTGCAAGTCTGCAACAGCATGAAGCCTGCTAATCTTCCAATCGAGCAGCTTCTTCTTCGAGCCTTCTCGTTTACTTTGAAGGACAGGGCCAACTTGTGGTATTATCATCTAGCCCCAAACAGTATAACCACCTGGCAGATGATGAAAGAAGTCTTTTTGGATGAGTTCTTCCCAATAGATCAGATAAATGTCATGAAAAGGGACATCAGTAATATGGAGCAGAAGGCGGATGAGTCTTTTTACGAGTATTACAACCGGTTTCATACTCTCACCAGGAGTTGTCCTTATCATGGGTATGATGAAGAGCAGTTGATTATGTACTTTCACGGGGGACTTTCTGATCAGGATAAGAGGTTGGTTGACTCTTCTTGTGGGGTAGTATTACGAACAAAACCTGCGAGAGGCTCGAAATTACTAGAGGAGCTAGCAAGGAGTACCCGAACACATGGGAGAAGATCCAGTGTCAGACAGGTTAGTGCTATGGGCACAAGCAGTGGGGAGAATGAGAAGCTTGAGTCCGATGTCATGGAGTTGAAATGTATGATGAAGCAATTGCTGTTGAGTCGGACAGAAGGTCGGGGAGAATGTGAATTCGGTTGGGTTCCCACGGCGGCGAGAGACGGATAACTATGGGGGTAATCAACCCTATGATAGATGGGGACAATCACCACAGCAGCAGCAGCAGCAGTCTACAGATGACATGTTCCGTACACTGGCTCAAAGTATGACTACCTTTTCAAGCGGTTTGCAGCAGTATCAACAGAAGACCGATGCTAGCATCAGTGATTTGACGAGGCAGGTGGGCCAAATTGCGAGGCGTGTAGTGAGAATGGAAGCTAGAGGCGGCAAAATCATCACCTCAAAGCGAAAACCTTCTGAAGCAAAATGTTAGCGCAGTGTATGTGAGGCGGAAGAAGAGAGTTGACGGACAGATGGTTTCTATAGAGCCGGAACAACAGAAGGTTGAAAAGAATGTTGAGCCGGAATTGGAGGTTGAGACGACGAAACCGACAGAAAATTTTGTGGAAGAAAAGGGTACTACATCGGAGTCTGTACCACCAGTATTTGAGCCGGAGGTGCCGTTCCCTCAAGCATTGAAGAGAGACGCCTCAAAGGAGCCTGACAAGGCTATTTTTGATACTTTCAAGAGGCTTGAGGTGAACATCCCATTCTTGGACCTTCTTCAGACCGTTCCGAGATATGCTAAGTTTCTGAAGGAATTGTGTACCACCAAGAGAAATCAGAAGCTAAGAAGTCAGAAAAAGATTAAGGTTATTGAACATGTTAGCGCGGTTTATCAGAAAAAGATGCCCAAAAAGTGTAGTGATCCGGGCATGTTCGTGGTTCCGATATCGTTGAGGGGTAGCTCGGTGCAGAAGGCTATGCTCGATTTAGGGGCTTCAATCAATGTTATGCCTTATACATTGTTTGAAGACCTTAAATTGGGTAAATTAGAGGATACTCGAGTGGTTATACAGTTGGCGGATAAGTCCAACGCATACCCCAAGGGGGTAGTGAGAGATGTTGAAGTCCGGGTTGGTGACTTGATTTTCCCAGCGAATTTTTATGTGCTTGAGATGGAGACGGATTTTGAGGCTCCTATTCATTGGGTAGGCCGTTTATGTCTACTTCTCATACCAAGCTAGATGTGGCTAGTGGTTCTGTGACGATGGAGTTCGATGGGAAGAAAATTGGGTTTGATATGTTTGATGAGAAGAAATTTCCTAAGAACAATTTTCGAAAAGTTTGTGCCATGGACTTGAGGGAGCCGAGTATCAAGGATGGAGGTGCGGTAGATATTGATGAGTCTCCACAAGTGAAGAGTGAGAAAAAGAAAGGAGAGCCACCAAGGAAGAAAGCAAAGGAGAAGAAGAAGGGGAAGCTGAAATGGTCTCCAACTGGGAGGCATGTCATGGAAACCAAACATCTTCTAGAGGTAAATGAAGATTACTTTCATCCCCCTTACATTGATGAGGCTCATGTTGGTGGAGCCTCCCGTCCCTTTATTTAGTCCCTTGGTGCCCTTTTCCCCATGTTTTTATTGTTCTGTTTTAATTGTTTAATCCATTGAGGACAATGTCTAGTTTAAGCGTGGGGGTATAGGGAGGTTGTATCATTGTAAATTTCGTTGTTTTTGCTTTAAAAAAAAAAAAAAAAAAAAAAAAAAAAAAACACAAACAAAAACAAAAGAGAGGCAAAGTGAAAACCCGAGAGGGCACTTAGGCAAAAGGAGAGGGTGTGTTTTGAAAAAAAAAAAAAATTAAAAAAAAATTGAAAAAAAAATGAAAAAATTGAGAGGCTAGGTGAAAACCGGAAACGGCACCTAGGCAAAAGGTGAGAATTGAGTATTTTCTATCTATTATATCACCGGAGTGGAGACATAAGGGAGGTTTTGGAGTGTTGGGTAGGACCATTATTGGAGTAGGAGGTTTGGATAGTAGTGCCTAAGATATTAGAAACCCTCGTTCACTGTTGGAGTTATAAGGGGTGTTGGTGTTTTTCACGAGGTAAATCTTTGTTTAAGGATCACAACCTTGGCATAGATTTCTTTTTATGAGGGTGTATGTAGTGTGAGCCAAGCGTGGGGGAAACCTAGGACATATTTAGTTCCCCTTGGCTTTTATGTGTGGACCTCAGTTTGGATACCGTTTTATTATGAGAGTTGGTATCAAGCTAAGGTCATTATTTTCATTGTTATTATGTTGGTGTTATAAGGAGACGGAGTTTCTATACTTCGATGGTTATTTTTATTTTGGTTGACATTGTTTTGTTGGCGGATTAGAGGAGAATAGGAGTCATTTACCTCCCATGCATCTGTTTTTAGACCGGTGTTAGATTGGAGTTTAGGATATTACTCAGGGACGAGTAATGGTCTAAGCGTGGGGGTATTTGATGTGGCGTATTTCATACTATCTAATTCCTATATTTTTCGTGCTTGTTATGTTCAATCTTGATGTATTTAGATAGGTTTGATGTAATATTGAGAGTATTTTGTATTGTGAGGCTTTATTGAGAGATTATTGTAATCCGAGGGAAATTAGTCATTCTTTTATGTAATCGGGTGTAAGGGTTTCATGAAGCCAAAACAAGTATTCAAGAATCAAATCAAAGTTCAAGATCAAGTCAACGGAAGAAAACTCGAAGCAATTCAATGACAAGAATTGAAGAAGAAAGAAGAATGAAGACCTGGAAGCAGCAACAGCAAGGGGACGAGTCGTCCCCGACCTTCACCAATTCGTCCCCATAGAAGGGACGGCGGAATCGAGCATCGTCAATGAGGGACGAGTCGTCCCACCAAGGACGAGTCGTGCGGCTGAAGCGAGAAAATCAGCGACGGGATTTTCTTATTTTTGGGAAGTTTTATTTTTATTTATTTATTCCTTTTTAGACTAGGTATGGAGAAAGGGAGTATATATACTTTCTTTTCATATTTTCCAAGGGCGACGGCTAAGTACACTGGGAACAAGATTGTTTTGGCCGAGAATAATATTGAAGCTTTTTGATTTCATGGAAGCTTAAACTTTCATCACTTTGGATAATAATTCTTGATCCGTTTTGAAGATCAATTGAGGTTTATTCTTTCTATCTCTTTCTCCCTAATTATAATTTTACTCGTGTTTATTGTTAAATCGATTTCTAGGGTTTTGAAACTTGATCAATTTCTTAATCTTTTTAATTGGTTTTTGCTAGAATTCCCTTTTATCGTGTCGGACTAGGGTTTTCACCGTAGCAATTTCATAGTTCTTGTATGTGTCATCTTGAATTGTGATTGGGGTAAAATTAGTTTTATCTTCTATTTGAAAAAGAATAGAATAATTCCCTGATCTTAATCTCTTAAAGCTTCATCGATTGATATTTAGAATCTTGATCGTGTCGGCTAGGTTTTTAATATTGATTAGGATTATTGGTTGAGCGTGTCGCCGCTAGTAATTAATAACAAAGAAGAGATAGAGATTTTATATCTCGTGATCAAGTGATTAGGGGAAGAACAGAAAGAATGAATCAATGATATTGATTGATAAACAGTGATAGTTTTATTTATCCAAGGTGCTCTTTAAATTATTGTCTATCAACTCTATTTTCTTGCTTTAGTATAATTACAACAACAAATCAAAACAAATCCCCCAATCTTGCTAAGTGGCAATTACACAAACGAATAACTGTTCCCTGAGATCGATCCTGGACTTTCACTATCTACATTATTAAGAGTCCTTGTAGTAATTTGTAGGTGTTGCGATAAAGCCTATCAAGATGATATGAACTTTGCTGTCATGATCATTCGTACTATCCTGGAGCAACCATGTGAGTATTTCAGTAGTGTCCTCTTCTCTGCCATAAACAAGAGCTGGAGCCACCGAGGATGTAGAAGGAAGCCTTAGATCTCCCGGTCTTTCAGATTTCTCATTCATCACCTGGAGATATTGAGATTCAGCAGCGCAATCGACCACAAAGTCTTCAATTTCATAAACCAGATTCTGAACATGATGCAGCCACTGTTAAACAGACGGCTCAGTAAATTGTCTGTCTTCAGCATCCGTCAGCACCGCCTCAATTATCAACAAATTATTTCTCCACTCCTTGATTTTGTCATCAATTCTGGCATCGGGAATGAATGACAAGGCTCCAGGGGCCAACCAGCAGCGACACTAAAGCAGAGACAAACATTTCAGCAATGTCCATTATATTGATTTTTTGTTTACAAGATGAGAAGGATGGATTAGAAAGGTGCCAGCTATGGCTAACAGCAGTATAGCGGAGAATGAAATGGAAATCCTAATCAGGCTTCCACTAATTTAATCTATAGTGGGTATCCCTAATGGCAATTATGACTCGTTACCCGTTAACCCGCCCGGCTCAACTCGTTATTTACCCGACTCAACCTAACCCGTTAAAATTTGCAGGTTGAAACGAGTAACCCGTTTAACCCGTCAATTTTTAGCGGGTTAAGCCTACCAACCCGTTAAAAGTAGCAGCAAGCATCGAAGTAGCCTCCTCCATTGATGTTTGTTCTAAAACAGAGGAGAGAAGAGGGAAAGGAAGGAGGGAAAAGCGGAAAAGGGAAGTTTCAAGATGGACTTTTTGTTTTATTAACGGTCAACCATACTCATGCATTCATGTGTACTTTGACCGCTATGAATTTTTTATTTTTTTTTTCATTTTTAATAAATGGTGTGCTTGATTTAAAATAAAAATCAAAAATCAAATGGTGCACTTTTGTTAAATCTGCTACTTACATTTCATATCCCGTTTCATAATAAATAATAAAGTTATCGCTAAACGTTACTCATCTGTCTCAAAATAAATAATCATTTTTTTTAAAAAAATTGCTATTAATCAAACTAAATTTTGAAAATTTTTGATTATACATTTTGCAAAAGAAGTAGTACTAAAGGTAATTAAGAAATAAAATAAAATGTTATGAGCATAAATATAAAGTAGAAGCGCAAAAGTGGGATAAAAAATAGTAATTGAATTTTTATTGTAAGTGTAACAATGTGTGTTTTATTGATTTTTGAGATAGTAACATTTGGTTGCTTTTTGGGATAGTGCCATTTGGTTTGGCACTACTCCAAGAAGGGTTTTCGTCTCAAAATAAATGAATGTTAAAAAAAAAAAAATTGTTCGTAAAAATCAATATTGAAAAAAATTGGACATTTTATTTTGGTACAAAGAAAGTAATATTTATTATTTATTATGAGACGGAAGATCGGCATCCCATTCTTGTGTTTTGCTTTTCTATTAATATTTAATCTAACATAATCTTTGTTGAAAACAACCACAACAGGCTTACACAATTACACATAAAACAATTATACTAAAAAGAGAATCACGCATATAACAAGAATGGTTTGGAGAAGTTTGCGTTTGGAGAAACCCTATTATGACAGCGTTAGTGCACGTGCTCTTTGTGATGCTTGTCTGCTTCCCGGAACTGATATTTCCAACCGTGTTTCTTTACATGACATTTGGATGTGGTTCGGAATCGGTATGATCGGTTAAGGAGTGTGGCTGGTCGGATTCAGACAGTGGTGGGTGACATAGCCAGCCAAGGCGAGCTGGTTCAGGGGTTGCTGAGCTGGCGGGACCCGCGTGCCACGGTTTTATTCATGCTGTTCTGTCTCATGGCTTCTTTGGTGTTGTATGTAACTCCGTTCCAAGTACTTGTTGTCATGGCTGGATTCTATGTAATGAGGAACCCGAGGTTTCGACATGAACTGCCATCTGCACCGGCCACTCAATTTCTTCCGAAGACTTCCTGCAAGGACCGATAGTATGATGTAAGTTGTATGGTGGTTTTCTGTCGTTTTTGCCTGAGATTAACTGAGGCATAAAACGCCGGTGAGAGTGTCTATATTGTTCATGAGACCTCTTGTATCACCATGTTGCCTATAATCTTTACTTTTGTGTACTGTGTCTTGTGCTAGTGGCTATATGAATTCTGGAAAGAGTATATTTGTGCATATATACGTGAATCAAATTTCTGCGTGGTATTTGGTATGTGTGCCTATTTCTCGTACTTTGTTTAGTACTTTTCGGTTAACTCATGTTTTTTTTTTTTTGTGTGTTATCTGTACAAGAATCTGAGACTCTATTAGGCATGTATTCATAGATCAGCATATTTCTTCTTTTTCAAAAGGATCAACCATAGAGTCGAAAAATGTTAACAATGCTGGAGATTTCAGATCAAAAGAACCTAATTCTTGAACGCCTTCAGTTCCTGACCAGAAGATATTGACTGCCCTTTTCGCTGTTATATCTGGTTTATTTGCTGCAGTGGTATCGGAGATGATTGAAATTTGAACATAATACTAATATCTGAGTGTGCCAAATGAAGTTTGATTTCAGACAGAGACTCCTGCAGTTTGATTTCAGACACATATCTTCATAAACACATTGTCTTCAAACTCTGCACCAGCAGTATGGTTTCACTTGACAGTGATTCTTTTCTCCCATTACAAATAAAGATTTTGAATATCCGCACTATATAACCTTTTATCGTATTGCATTAAAAACTTAAAAGATTTTGAATATCCCAAAAAATACGAGTATAATAGAAGAAAAGTTTCGGCCAACCAAGACCTCCCAAGCCTAGGGTTTCTCCTCTTCCAACAATGGGAAAAGGTACAGGAAGTTTCGGTAAGAGGAGGAACAAGACACACACACTGTGTGTGAGATGCGGTCGCCGCAGTTTCCACCTCCAGAAGAGTCGCTGTTCCGCTTGTGCCTTCCCCGCTGCTCGCGTCAGGAAATATAACTGGAGCGAGAAGGCCATCAGAAGAAAGACCACAGGAACTGGGCGCATGAGGTACATGCGTCATGTTCCCCGCAGGTTCAAGTCTAACTTCAGAGAAGGTACTCAAGCAACCCCAAGAAACAAGGGAGCAGCTGCTAGCTCTCAAGCTTCCGAAGGGTGGTTTTAAACCATTTAGTTTCTAATTTCTACAACTTTTGCAAGAAAAACTAAATTCAGTTTTGTTTGTTGAGTTTTGCTTTTAATATCCTCAAGATATTGGGGACTTCTGAGATTTTGAAGGTGGGCCATCGTACTCTAATATGGGAAATAGTTTCTTATGTTTTTCACTTCCAAAAAAAAAAAGAAAAGAGTATAATCGAAGAAATTTATTTCGGCTGATGAAGAATACTACTATGTTCTTTCTGGTAACAAATGGTGCAATGAAATTTTTCTCGTTATAACTGTTGAGAATCTCAATGTTCAGAATGGATCATGCATTTGGGATTGTATGTCGTGTATTTGTCTGCTAAGAAAAACAAAGAGTGATGTGAAAGGACAAATAAGTTTGAGAAATGATTGCAGTGTAGTTTGACCTTCATCTATACATGTTCCTTTTCCTTGTTACTCTTCTTGTTCATAGCCTCCATGCACATAAGTTCAGTAGCCATCAACTCACCAATCACAAACCTGTGAAAAATCAAATATAGAGAAACATAAGGAATATTATGAGGCCCTGGTGAAGAAGATTGGAGAACCTGCACTATTTACATCAGGAATACTGGACATTTTTTTTATCTTTCCGAAGCTATTGAATGGAGTATCCATTAAGGATTAGCATATTAATGAACTCCATTAATCAAAAAATATAGTACATAAGGAATATTATGAGACTTGGATAAAGTTCAGGAAAGGAGAATGATCGTGAAATGGCAATAAATATGTGCATGAGAATCTAGCAACTTACCAATTAAGAACAAGAACTACTGACAAACATTGTCAGGCTCCCAACTCCTCCAAAACCAAACAAAAAGAACTTTGACAGTGGTGAGCTGCTTCTTGCTCGTGGCAAAGGATATCAGATATGAGCCTTGTCCATGACCCCATAGTTTTCTTATCTCGGCTGCAATCATTGCTGATGTGGCAAGTTCTAGAGTTCCCCCCAATCATAGATGGTCAATCCTGAGAGACGTTAGCCTATTCCTGTTGTTACAAAAAAAAAAAAAAAGGGCTTAAGAATGCAAAGAAAACAGGAACAGGGGCATTATATGTAGGCAGAAGTTGAGAAGTTTTGGCAAGGTAATAGTATGAGGACTATAAAAGGCAAAAATCAAGCAAGAGCAAAAAATGAAAAGGACAAAATCATAGATGACTGAAATATGCAAGCATAATTTAATTTGGAAATTAAATGAGTACTAAGTTTTTCTCCTGTTTACTATATATAGATACACACACATATATGTATATAATGCACAAACACGGTACACTTAGCAGGTATCACTCATGTAAATGTAATAACAGTTGAAATAGAAAAGATGCGTACCTGGAGTAGGATTTAGAAGGTTACGATCCCCACATTAATTTTTGACATATGTAGATGCAGGGGATGTGGGATATTTTGGGCCAATAATCTATGTTCTCCTTCTTGCACCTTTCTTCTAGAAGTGGACGACATTCTCTAATGTAAAGACTTGAAAGCATGGGGAGCAGAGTTTCGGGCAACTTGTGAAGCTTAGGACTGTTAGGAAAAAATTCATATAACCATGATTAAAGGCTTTTTTGAATTTAATGAGATGACAAATATTATAATGAACTAAAATATATGTAATGGGGTAGGAATTTAATGAGATGACAAATATTATAATGAACTAAAAAATGACATGACCCCATAGTTTCAATTCGTAACATTACAAGATTATCACGTGACCTGTCATTGTTACTTCGAGCTATTTCCATGACCGCATGATATTCAATTCTTACTTTGCAATCGTTGGCGATGGTTTGTTTTGCAGTTCCCCACAACCGCAGATGGTCAATCTTGGGAGATGTTAGCCTATTCCTGTGGTTACCAAAAAAAAAAAACTAATGCTTAATAGATAAATATGCTCCCTCCTTTTCATCTCTTAAAGATAGTTCCATTTTATTTAAGATAACTTTGATTGAACTTTGATTAATAATTTTATGTTAATTTATTTATCCTAATAAAAATCTAAAATTTGTAATTGAAAGTATTTTTAATGTTGTATCCATAACAAGTTTTAGAATTTCATTTGGATAAATTAATTAACATAAAATTATTTGTCAAAGTTCCAACCTAAATTGACTAAAAAAGTGGGACTATCTTTATGGGACGGAGGGAGTATGTAGTAAAACATAATTTTCGATATTAAATAATGCACAAACCCAATATATTTTTAGTACAAACCCAATATATGAATGCAAATAAGTAGATATGATTACTCATGTCTATGCAATAAAAGTTGAAATAGGAAAGAGGCGCACCAGGAGGATTAGGAGTTAGGAGGTTACAACCCCCACATTATTGATAATTTATCTCCACCCGTGGGATGTGGGATATTTTGGGCCAATAATCTCTTTTCTCCTTCTTACACCTTTCTTCTAGAAGTGGACATCCCTCAATTTCAAGACTTGAAAGCGTTGGAAGCAGAGTTTCGGGCAGGTTGCGAAGCTTAGAACAATTCCTGATGTCTAGGTGTTGAAGCGAGGAGAGGTTTTGAAGGCCTTCTCCAAGAGATTCCAAATTAGGACAATTGATGATGTGGAGGTGTTGAAGAGAGGAGAGGTTTTGAAGGCCTTCTCCAAGAGATTCCAAATTAGGACAATTGATGATGTGGAGGTGTTGAAGAGAGGAGAGGTTTTGAAGGCCTTCTCCAAGAGATTCCAAATTAGGACAATCCATGATGTGTAGGTGTTGAAGCGAGGAGAGGTTTTGAAGGCCCTCACCAAGAGATTCCAAATTCATCAGATCCTCTATATCAAGAAATGTTAATGAGCTAGGGAGCTGAGTCCCCACCTCCGAAAAGGAAATCAGTAATGGGAATTTACCAGATAGTCTGAGCGTGAGGAGAGAGGTTGGAAGGGTTGCTAGGCCCCACTCCTTAATTGGCTGCTTTACTTCCCCATTCGTAGGTATTCCAAGTTTGGAGGCCAACAACCTGCACTTGGATAACCCTCCAGATTTTCACACTTAGTGATT
The DNA here is from genome assembly GCA_022495995.1 of Adenophora triphylla var. japonica. Classification (NCBI taxonomy): domain Eukaryota; kingdom Viridiplantae; phylum Streptophyta; class Magnoliopsida; order Asterales; family Campanulaceae; genus Adenophora; species Adenophora triphylla. The sequence goes on from JAFEMH010000213.1 coordinate 591,529, forward strand.
GTCAATTGTCGAAGAGAGGTGAGGCTTTGCATCTCATTGGCGCACAACATGTACTTTAGGTTTGAGCAGTTCCAGATCTGAAGAAATATGAGAGTGGGGGGCAGACTTTTTTCTGGAATTGACTCTATGCCCGAACAATCAAATATCTCTAATCGAGTGAGATGAGTCAACCCTTGTGGTATCGATTTTATATTTGACCATCTGTAAAAACTAATCGATTCAAGCAAAGACAAAGACACGCCCTTCTCTCCCTCTTCATCTGCTTCCTTCAAATTCTCACAATTACCAATTGAGAGATGCCTGAGAGTTGTGGGTAGCTTCTTGCCCATGGGTAACCATTTAAGACTTAGACAATCAACAATTTCAACCTCCTCGAGATTAGAGAATTCATATTCTCCGAGTCTTCTGTAGCTCCTACTGCTTTCCCCCTGCTTTTCAATTTTAAGCTCCAAATATGTTGTTGATACCAAGCTATCTTTCAGCTTCTCACACCAACCGATGGTCAATTGCCTCAGAGACGTGAGATTGTTTTGCCAATTCGGCATCTTCTCAAGCTTATAACAAGCCCATAAATACAAACTCTCAAGATTGTGAGGTAGCAGTTGCTCTTCATCTCCCAACGATTCAAGTTCTTCACAACCATATACACTAAGCTGTTTTAATTTCCTTAGTATCTGACATGCAACTTCTTCTTCCCACAAATATCTCAGATCCTTACATCCAATAACAGTTAGATCCTCAACTCCTCCTAAACACACAATAATCCCTTCATCTAGTTTACTGAGCCCTGATATATAATAAATCTCCAACTTCTTAACAGAGCCAACCCCAACCATACTCCTTAGAATCATCTCCCCACAACCATTCAATTTTAACGATACAAGTGATGGAATCTTTGGAAGTGAAACCTTTTTAAGTTTCCTACAACTCCACATTTCCAGATTTTGTAGGCTTGGGAATGCTCCTATATTTTCATCAACACACCATTCCTCCCAACCTTTCATATCTCTAAAGCTTAGATCTATGAGTGACTGGAAAGCAACATTATGAGGAGAGCAACTTCCCAGAAACTCCGGACCCACTACTTTCACCCCATCCATGCCTTCAATGAACAACTCCTTGAGTGAAGTTAATTGTCCTAGTGGCGGTAAATATGTGCAATTTTCACAACCAATCAGTCTCACCTTCACCATATCACAGAACGAGTGATCCCCAACCCAACTAGGAAAGTTCAGACCACCATAGAATTTAATTTCCAGACTTGCCAATCCTGTTTGAGGCTTTAACGCTTCAAGTACTTCGAGCTCAAGTCGTCCTTCTCGAGTACCACCAAAGTTGTTACTCCAGTTCATCTCCAATCCATGAAGACCCTCCTTGCACAATAAATTTGCCTCCATAGCATCTTGCACGTTCATCACCTTCTCAATGCCAATTATTGAAATCGTTCCTTGGAGATGGTGTAGTCCCTTCAACTCGGTTATTTTCTGCCCATCGCCCTTGCCAATAATAAACTTCGACAGTGTGCGAAGGTGAGTAAGCAAACCAATCCCCAATGGCATCTCTTTTAAGCTTGGTGTATCAACAATGTCTAGATATCGTAGATTGATCAACTTATGAATGTTTGAGGGCAACTGAACAAGCTTACTGCAGCCATGTAATAATAGTGTTTGCAAGTTATAGAGGTCACAAACAGATTCCGGCAAGTCTGTGATGTCAGTCCTTGAAAAATCAAGATATCGGAGGTGATTAAGATCACCTATTGATTTTGGAACCTCACTTATGATATACCCATTGAAAGACAGTGCTCGTAAGCACATTAACTTTGGAAAGTCTTTAACGACCAGACTACTTAAGTAAGAACGATCGTGATATGACATTACTCGTATTGGTAAAATGGTGCGAAGACCCCGAGCTGCATTAAGAGCCTTGAATGTTTTGAAATCAGCATAGCGATGGGAAATGAATGATACGTGTCGTGCCTCTTCAGAAACCTTGTACTGCTCATTACTCACCATTTTATCATCCAAACAAAGATACGTTAGGCCAGCAACAAACTGAGCTAGGTCATTGTTGAGATCATGCATTAGATACCTTGATTTATTTCTAGTTGAAAGTTGAAAAAATGACCTTGATAGCAGCTCATCAAAATACTCAGAACCCAACTCTTCCATCTGCTCCTGCTCTCCTGATGACTGCTTCAAGAAACCTTGGGACATCCATAACATAATTAGCTCCTGCTTGTTGAACTCGTATCCCTTTGGAAACAATGAGCAGTATACAAACAAAGGCTTCAAATACGGAGGAAGATGATGATAGCTTAACCTTAGAGCAGGGATAATTTTATTGCTTTGTAGCTCCCATATCTTGCTAATTGAAACTTTTACCCACTGCTTTAGGCTTCCTTTAGTGCGGAGGAGGCCTCCCAGTGACTTTGCTGCCAAAGGCAAGCTTTTGCATCTCTTTGATATCACCTCTCCAACTTTTTTAAATTCTGGATGACCATCAAAATTTTGTTTCTCAAAGGCATGTTGAGCTAACAGAGAGAGACAATCGTCATCGGATAGCACCTCCAACTCATACACTTCCTTAGAACCCATGGTTTTTGCAACATCGCGACTGCGAGTAGTGACTATGATCGTGCTGCCGGGGGCACCACCATAAAAAGGAGCACGTAGACTGTGCCATTTTTCATAGTCTTGATTCCATACATCATCTAAAACAAGAAGAAACTTTTTATTGGAAAGCTTCTCCCTTAGCTCCACTTGAACCATATTCAAGTCATTGAAAGTGCAGCTCATCCTATACACCTCCTCATATATCATCTTGCTTACCTTGGGAACATCAAAATCTTCTGGAACAGATACCCAGGCTCTATTATGAAAGGAGTCTTTCACTCCCTCATTATTGTAAAGAGACTGAGCAAGAGTGGTTTTACCAATACCACCCATTCCCACTATGGAGATGACGCGAACTTGGCCATCGTGATCACTTGCTTTGTCCTCGAGCAACAATTTGAGGATTGCACTGCTTTCTTCATCTCTGCCATAAACACGAGCTGTATCCACCAAGGACGTTGACGGAAGCTTCTGATCTCCTGGCTTTTCAGATTTTCCACCAACGCACTTTTGCAGCTTCATAATATTCTTTCGTTCTTCAAGTTCTTTCAAACTATCAGAGATCTCACCAATCTTCCGATCCAAATCATAATTGAAGCTAATAGCTTTAGGACTGAATATAGAGAAAATCTTACGCAGCTTACCGGAGATGCTTGATTCAGGTGTTGCTATCATCGGGCGACGCCCAGCTTCAGTGAGCAAATCATCTACGACGTCCTCAATTTCAAAAGCCAGCTTCTGAACATCTTTCAGCCACAGTTGAATATGCTTGTCATTTAACTGCCTGTCTTCCGCGTCCTCCAGCACCGCCTGAATCGTCAGCAGCATATCAGTCCATTTCTTGAGCTTGGGATGATTTCCGCCAGAGGGAATGAAGGACAAAGCAGAAGAGGCCAAGTTCTCAATCAGCATAGACACTAACGGAGAGACAAACATATCCGCCATTATAAGAAGATAAGAAGAGAAGCAATCAAGGATGAGAAATATTCAGAAGGTGGAGAGAGAGAGAGAGAGAGAGAGAGAGATGAATAGTAAGTAAACTTCAGAAGTCAAAAAAAAGATAGTCTCACAATTCTCAGTCACGCACACCCCACCACACATTCAAATTATCCACTCCCTTTAACCACACCTCAAAGATAAATAACAATAGCTTTTTACTTATTTTTTATAATATCAACCTGAAAATAATCTTAACCCTTCAAAATTCTATTCCCTCCGTCCCAAAAAGATAATCTCATTAAAAAAAAAATTGATCAACAACTCGAGTGAACTTTGAGAAAAAATATAAGTATCAATCTAATTATCCCTAGAAGTTGAAGCTCAAACACAGGCCCGGCCCAACACCTTAGGCCCACTAAGGCAATGGCCTTAGGCCCCTAAAAAAAAAAGGCAATTTTTAGGGCCCCTAATTTTCTCTTATGTATGTATAGATTAGGCCCATTTTAATCCTAATTACTAATTTTTAGCCCATATATCAAATGCAACAGGCCCAAACTCAAAAAAAATGTCAGCACATTATTTTTCCTAATCCTAATTGTAATTAGAAAACCAGTTTTATAAATAAAAAAAATCTGATTAAACACAAATTCCGCCCTACGCCTCCGCAAAACAGTTCTGCCCTACCCTAGCTTCTCTTTTCCAACTGCCTTTGCCTCCAACAGAACCATCACGCAAAAAAAAAAATGTGAGTAGAGGGACTAAACCTTAGCAATCTCTGTTGTGCCGTCATCGATTGCAACAGCTGCAATGAGGAGTTCGAACATAATAGTATAGGGATATTTGTAAAGTTTGTCCCTTTGTCTTACATATCCCCCATTTATTTTTTAAAATTGGAGAAAAGTAATTTTTATATTTGCTTGGTTGATTGTTGTTGATTCGAGGATTTAGAAAATGTCGTCATGAAAATATCCTTCTGGGCATAAGAAAAAGATGAAGAAGAAAAGGGAAGACCAATTAACTCAAACTTTAAGTGGCTCGCTCTGAAAGCGGAAATGTTGAAGTCCATGGTTCACTTTGGCATCTACTGCAGCAGAAATCCGATGGTTTTCCTACATTTTTCGTGAGCTTGGTATTCCGTTGGCTCCCCCTATTCTTTATTGTGACAATATTTCTGCATTGCATATGTCTAAGAATCCCGTCTTTCATGCTCGTACACGTCACATTGAAATAGATCTTCACTTTGTCCGCGAATTACATCAGAGAGGTTTCTTACGACTCCACCATATTTCTTCAAAGGACCAGCTTGCGGACATATTTACAAAGAGCCTTGCAGCACCACGTTTTCAAATTCTTTCCGACAAGCTGCAGCTCCATTCCACTCCGCTTCGCTTGAGGGGGGGGTGAAAGCGGAAATGTTGAAGTCCATGGTTCACACGAAAATACTTCTACTGGTGACTCAATATTGTTGTAATATTCATGTATATTCTTCTATATGATTGATATAAATTAGTCCCTATAATTAGGCAGTAAATATTGTGATAGAATATTAGAATAGGCAGTGATTATCTACTTCCCTAGAATAGCTATTTGTAATTATTCTATTTAACTAAGTCAATCAGCAAGAGCCCAAAAGTAAGTTGGGTCTTCTTCTCTATCCTGCCGTGTTCTTCTCTCTATTCTCTCTCTGCGTGTGTGTTTATTTCTTCTATCCTCTTCATTCTCTTTTTCCTTGCAGGTGATTAGTTTCTTTACGCTCAACAAATATTTTACATCTAGTAAGCCAATTGAAAGGGCCTCAGTTTCTGTTGAAGATGTGAGTATGAAAAAAAAATCTGCTTTTTATTTGATTTGAAGATGTGCACAAATGAAAATTTAAAGAGTTCGTGCAAAGATCTTTCAGTCATTTTGACACATAATGAACAAGTTGATATTGATGATGAAGATATATATGGAGTTGCAACTTGTTAAACATGTTTTGCCGTCGGATGTCATAAGACCAATTCAAGTGTTGAACTATTTGATGCGAAACAATGGTTGCTTTCCTAACTTGGAAATTGCTTATTGAATCTTGTTGACTATTCCGGTTACAGTTGCCTTTGGGGAAAGAAGTTTTTCGAAGCTGAAATTGATAAAAAATTATCTTCGTAGCATAATGTCTCAAGAACGACTAAATGAGCTAGCTATGATATCGATTGAGAAGAGTATGGTTGATAAAGTTGATTATTCAACTTTGATTCATGATTTTGCTTCAAAAAGTGCTAGAAGGAACATTTCTAATTAGTATATTGTAGCTTTATTTGGAATAAAATATTCTTACATACTAGTTTCGTTTTAATTATTTCTTAATTTTTTTTACAAATTTTAATTAAGAGCCCCGATTAATAAGTTGGCCTTAGGCCTCAAATTCAACAGGGCTGACCCTGCTCAAACATGCAAAGCAAGTGGAACTATCAAGGGAAATCAAGCAGATCAAAAGAAAGGAGATAACGAAGAACAAGAGAGAGAGAGAGAGAGAGAGATAAGAATAGTAAGGGAATTTCAAAAGTCTTGCTTTCTCTCTCAATTCTCAGTCATGCACACACCACCACATTAACACACAGAGATTTAAACAAAGAAAAATAACCATAGCTTTTCACTTCTTTTCTATAATATCAACCTGAGCATAATAACCCTTCAAACTTCTATTCCCTCCGTCCCATAAAGATAGCTCATTTAAATTTTTGGCCAATCAGACTTTTAAACTCTTGTACTATTATTAAGCTGCGTTTTTAACCATCGTTGGTTTTTTTTTTTTTGGCAATTTTAAACACCCTTCTTATATTACGCAGTCATATTAACCTTATTCCCAAAATTCGTTCAAAAAATCTAACTTTCGTTAAAATAATTTAACAAAACATAACAAGATTATAACCCGGAGGGGTGGCAGGGGGTGGTGGGGTGGGGGGGGGGTGGGGGGGCTGGTGGGGTGGGCTGGGCTGGGGTAGGCAGGGGTGGGTGGGGGTTGAGTGGGTGGGGTGGGGTGGGGAGTTGTTAAAACCAAATTTAAAATGATTATTTTTTTTTTGTCCGACGAGGGGAGGGCAGGGAGTTGGGGGTAGGGGTGGGGGATGGGGTGGGGGGATTGGGGGCAGGGGGTGGTGGTAAGTGGGGTGGGGGTTGTTAAAATAAATTTAAAATAATTAAATTTTTTTTATCCGACAAGGGGTGGGGTAGGGGTGGGGGTGGTTAGGGGCAGGGGGTGGGGGTTGTTAAAACTAAATTTAAAATGATTAATTTTTTTTTTTTTGAACGGAGTCATCATCTAGGTTATAATCTTGTTATGTTTCGTTAAATTATTTAATGAAAGCTAGATTTTTTGAACGGAGTTTGGGAATAAGGTTAATATGACTTGCGTAATATTAGAAGGGTGGTTAAAATTGCCAAAAAAAAAAAAAAACAACGATGGTTAAAAATGCAGCTTAATAATAGAAAAGGGTTTAAAAGTCTGATTGGCCTAATTTTTTTATGGTCAACAATAAAAGTGAACTTTGAGAAAAATATTAGTATCAATCTAATTATCCTAGTGAAATTTTAAACATTGTTATTGATAGATCATTAAGTGATTTAACAATAACAAAATTTACAATTTCACTCGAATGATTAAATTGACATTAATGTTTGGTCAAAATTCACTTATGTGACTATAATTAATCGAATGGGACTATCTTTCCGGGACAGGGTTATTATCATTAATAACTTGATCAAGCATCAGACCATTCTATCTCCAATTCATCCCGACTAGACGGCACTCCCAACGCTCTCCAAACCGCCTCCGACCCATCCACAATGCGAGTAGGACACGGTGGCGAGGGGGCGAGCCGGGGGATGCAGAGGGCACTTGCCCCCCCCCATCGGCGGAAATGCAGTGGAAATTTATTTTTTTTGCCCCCCCCCCATATTTTTGTTATATATGTATATATATAATTAACTTCAAGATTAACACCAGTGAGTGGTGCGGTTCAGCGGTAGAAGGGGTGAAGTTAAAGCTTTTGGTGTTTCCTTTCAAATCCATGTTCGAACCTTGCTACCTACATTTTCAATTAATTTTATTTGTCTTCCATCTTTGCTATTCTTTCTCTTAACAGTTTTGTTTTTCTCTTTCTCCTAATTTTCTCACATTTTTTCAATCTTAATTAATTAGTTAGGCTTTTCCCATTTTTTTTGTTTTTGGTCTTTCTTCCTATTATCCCAAGTTTAATTAGCAAATTTGAATTTCTTTTTTGTACGAGTAATACATTTTAATAAATTGTTTGCTTTAAATACTTCAACATTATTTCAATCGTTCTTTGAATTATTTACTTTTATCATTTTTGTTAACTAAAATACATTGTATTTCATGGATCCGACCCATTTTTTACTTGTCCGACCCGAAATTTTTTTCGGCCCCCCCTCGGCCAATTCCTGGCTCCGCCCCTGCACGCTGGTTGATAATCATGAAAACCATCACACCCCATAGAGGAATCACATTCATCAACAACCATAGCCTTAACACTCTTACCATTCCCATAAATCGTAATGTAATTTAAGCACCTCTTCTTCTTAGCAAACCACCCCGTGGAAAGTGCCACGATGTGCGTATCATCCGGGTGTGGTACTTATTTTCTCAATATAATTACCTCAAGTTTCCACTTAAAAGTATCTATCCTTTTATCTCTCATTCTCGTCATTACACTATCCCTAGAAATTGAAGCTCAAACATGCAAAGCAAGTGGAACTATCAAGGGAAAAAAGCCTCCTCCTGGACAATGCAACAAAGAGAATGGCTCCCCGACATTGTTCTCCGACGATGTCCCCTGGGCGAAAGGGGACACCATTCTCTTTCTTTCTTCAATGGTTCCGATCAGGACAAGTGGTTCCAATCTTCAATTGATCGATCGATGCCCAGCCCGCCTTTTGTTTTCGGTTTGCAAATGGCCAACAACATGCATTCTTCTGCATTATGGTTGTGTCCAAGGAAAGCCTTACACTACTTATACATGTTCACCTCCGGTGTCAAGCAATACCAAGGCTGCTCTTACACTAAATAGTTTCCAAAAGGGAGGCGATGTCTGAGTGCGATAACAACTATCACTCTGATGACACACCAGTTGCTGCACTCTGATAAATGGAGATTACAAGCTCTCCATTGTGATTTTACTAAAGAAGGTTAGAAATGATAGGACCCTAGTTGAGACATGTTTTACGAACCGTAAGGTAAGCATGCAAGCATAAATACAACCAAGGATACATCTCAAGCTGATTCTAGAAACGTCATGCCATTTCTGAAATGCCCTCAGACTACAGATCTGCCATTTACTACAGATATAGATGCAAGAATGTGGTACTTCTCCACCCCCTCCCCTCCACGTTAATTATGGATGTCCTTTAATTTTACAACCAATGCTAATCGAAGCCATTCCTTTGTATTAACTATCCTCACTCCTCTAAAAGAATAAGATGACGGAATAGGTTAAATCTGACCGTGGTTAGATTACAACCAAATCTACTCACATAACAACAGAGCAGTCATTATTAAAGCAACGGTATAGTTCTGTTTTTTACAGTAAACTTGGAACTCTAAAAAGAAAAGGGAATTTGCACCATAAGTTCCTTTTGTAACAAATCACTTCCCACTAAGTTCCTCATTGTATTAAAATGACCAGAAAGTTCTCATGTTGTATTATGAATAATACAACATTTAGTTATGCAGTAGTTTAAAATCATAATACTGCATCCGCACCACCGCCTCCGCCACAGCCCAGCTCCGCCGCCGCCGTCTGCTATCGCCGCATGCCGGATTCCGGTCAATTTTCGTCGAAATCCGGCCGCCGGTCGCCGGGGGTCGGAATCTGGTCGCCGGTCCATGGGCTTCGGACTCCGGTCACCGGCGGCCGCCGGAATGCAGTATTATGGCCTTAATTGATGTTGTATTTTCGAAACATAATACAACATCATAATACAACATCATAAAAGGAACTTATTGAGCATAGATTTAAAAAAAAGGAACTTATGGGGCAATGACCCAAAAGAAAAACCTTATATATACCTAATATCTTATATTTCCTTGTATCCAACATCTAACACTCACAGGAAAAGAAAAAATCAGAGATATGAAGAACTTCAGATCAGCAGCGCATTACTTCTTATACTAAGTATTCTCATTGTTTCACATTATTCTGAAGTCATAGCTCAAGTTTGCAAGCCTAGTGGACTTATAAGGGGTAGAAACCTCCCTCCATGTGACCACGAGGATGGATCCAAGTGCTGTCTCCCAGAAAAACTTTATCCCGTTTATAAATGTTCACCACTGGTGTCTAACAGTACAAAGGCAATACTCACACTAAGTGACTTCCCAAGCGGCGGGGATATTTCAACATCGTGCGATGGCGAATACCACCGAGCGCATGATCCTATTGTGGCACTTTCAAGTGGATGGTACAACAGAGGTGAAAGATGTCCGCAAAAGATTACTATAAGGGCTAACGGACGAAGCGCAACTGCCAAAGTTATCGATGTGTGTGACTCAACCACAGGATGTAATGTAGACAGTGACTATCAGCCTCCATGTGGTAATAACATTGTTGAAGCCTCAGTAGGTGTATGGAAAGCCTTATATGTACCTGAAGATAATTGGGGGAGATGGATATTATTTGGTCTGATGCTTAGTCCAAAGTTCTTGCCCTTTCAATATGTTGCGTACTTTTTCCGGTTTTTTAACTTTTGTGATAAATTATTATAATGTATAAAATCATATATTTACTTCATAAACAGGCAAAACACTGAATGGATTATAAGGTTGCATCTGATAATAGCACCAGAGAAGAACTCTGTTTATCTGTGATTTGAAACATGAGGGGCAAAATTGAGTGGACACTGATATTACGAACAAACCTATCGGATGCTCAAAGCTTAGGAAATAGTAATGTCTCATAATCGAAAAAATTTACCAAAAAAAAAACTAGAAAATCCTCAATCCTTAATAATCTTTCCTTCGCAGGGGCGGTATCCTATAGGAGCTTCAACTTCCCCCATTTTTCATCTCTGAAAAAATCTTCAAACAAGATTCAATGTGCAATCTCAAGCTAGGAGTGGAGGTAGAAAGTGCTCACAACCTTCTACCAAAAGATGGCAAAGGTTCATCGAACCCCTACGTTGAGCTTCACTTCGATCATCAGAAATACCGCACCACTATCAAAGAGAAAGATCTCAATCCTTATTGGAATGAGACTATCCTTTTCAATATCTCCGACCCAAACAATTTATCCAACCTTACCATCGATGCTTTTGTCTACAACAACATCAAAGACAGCAATTCCAGGTCCTTTCTTGGAAAAGTTTACATCAATGGAACATCTTTTGTTCCTTACTCTGATGCTGTAGTCTTACATTACCCTTTAGAAAAATGAGGCATTTTCTCTCGTGTTTCTGGTGAGCTTGGCTTAAAAGTTTTCATTACTGATAATCCAACTATCAGATCTTCGAACCCTCTTCCTGAAATGGAGCATTCTTACAACACAACCTCCCGGTTAGCCCAAGGTCAAAGTCAAACACCGGTCCAGCAAGTGTTCGACTATGTGCCGGATGTGTATGAGTCGAGAGGTTCATGACACACATTTAATCATTTACCAAACCCAAATTACCCTCAGAAAAGCCACAATTTTCAACCACATAGCAGCCAGGAGCATATGGGGTTGAGCAGATGAGAGCTAATCCTCAGGCTCCAAAAATAGTTTGTATGTGCTCAGGCTCTTCATCACAGCCACTTGAATATGCACTTAAAGAAACCAGCCCGTTTCTTGGAGGTGGACAAGTTGTTGGGGGAAGAGTTGTGCATGGTGACAAGAGAGCCAGCATGTATGATCTTGATGAGCCAATGCAGTTTCTTTTTCTTCGAGTTGTGAAGGCACGGGACCTACCCTCCAAAGATGTCACGGGGAGTCTTGACCCTATTGTCGAAGTGAGACTTGGAAACTATAAAGGAGTCACACGTCATTTTGAGAAAACTTCTAACCCCGAGTGGAATATAGTTTTCGCCTTCTCGAAAGAGAGAATGCAGTCATCTGTGTTGGACCTTGTGGTTAAGGATAAGGATATAATGAAAGATGACTATGTTAGGTTGTCGTCAGAGAATATAGTCTTCGCTTTTTAATGTTTATGGTAGAATGTGTGAAATCATATATGTATTTCATAAACATACAGAATATTAGGTTGTCGTCAGAGAATAGCACCAGAAAAGAACTTTGTTTATCTGTGATATGAAACACGAGGGGCAGAATAGAGTAGACGCCGACATTACAAACAAAATCAGATGCTCAAAGCTTACAAGTAAATCTTCAAAGCCTTGAGAAATAGTAATGTCATAATCAAAGTCAAATTACTAATGAATCAAAAGAAAATCTTGTATCATGGAATAGTGTAATCTTTAATATTCTCTGGGATATTAAGGATTGAGCATCCAAATGTTTGCTAATTTGTTTTGGAATTTTTTATTTATATTCCATTTGTCAGAATAAGGAAAAAAAACTACAAAATGAAAACAATTTATATAATCAAACAAGTTTGGATACTTTCACAAAGCACAAAGTTAAGCATCATATCGATATTGTATAAGGAAGATACTATAAATCATTCTCGAAACTCGTAACTCTCTGTGCAAAAAGTAATCACCCCCCTTAAATATTAATTAATTATGTATTTATCCTTGCCAATTTAATTTAATTTCATATAATTATATTTGGGAATCAAAATTATGTTAAATGAACACACTATATGTACCATTGTGGCTAGTATTACAAAAGCTAAAATCGAATTACTTCAATAATAGAAATAAAGTGCATTAATATTTTATTAGTAGTCAAAATTCACGAATTTCAAAAACTAAATAGTGTGAAACCCTAAGTAGAATTTAATATTTAATTGTTAAATTGAAACCCGAAAACATCTTCAATAAATTAATACTTACAATCAATCATGTGAACTATAAAAGTAATATAAGAAGACAAATCAATTTTAAAAAGACCTAAATTGATTGAGACCTAAATTAATTTGAAAGAGAAAAATTAGTTACCGTCAGGGTTCAGCTCTTGACCGGTGACCGTGCGGCGCGTTGGACGGCAGGCGGCTAGGTTACCGGCGAGTGGCGACGCAGGGAACAGTGGCAATCTCAGGTGGTGCTCGAGAGTTGCGCGCTATTTTCTGATTATGCGTTCTCTTTAAAAAAGTTGTTTCCAAATATTAAAATATGTTTCTTACAGACCCCTCACTGTTATGTATAGTACAAATCAAACCCTATAATTACACAATAGTATTTTACAAATCAATCACCTACAATACATATGCAACATAATTTTATAATATACAACATATACTCGTTAGTAAGCACTAACGAGGTGACCATATTTTATTGGTTATATCGATTATAGACCGCCACACTATAATTAAAAGTATCAACATAATTATGATACTCCTTCCGTCCCAGACCATGGGTATATGGGGTGAATTTCACGCTTCTTAAGATTTTTTTTTTAAAAATGAATAAAAGTTAAATGTGAAATAGGGAATAGTAGTTAAATGTGTGGTAGGGAATATGAGAGAAAATGTAAAAGTTAAATATGTGATAGGGAATAGGAGAGTGAATGTAAAAGTTAAAAATCTATAGTATAAATGGGAACGGGGTGCTACAGTACAATGAACAGTACCAAGTGCCGAATTTCCCATTTTGCCCTTAAAAAAATTTTTTTTTTTTTTAAAATTAAAAAAAAAAAAAAATGTGTCCTCGGACACGGGCTTTTACTAGTATTTAATAGGAGAGAGAATGAGTGGGAAGAATAGTAGTTAAATGTGTGGTAGGGAATAGGAGAGAGAATGTATAAGGGTATAATGAATGGTTTTTTTGTAAATATATGGAGATGATAAGGGTATAAATATATTCAAAAACTTGCCATTTATAGAAATGAACTCTTGGTCTGGGACGGACCAAAAGGGAAAGATGAACCCTTGATCTGGGACGGAGGGAGTACATTATTTTATAAACCAAATTATATGACTTTTTTTGTAACTTTAGTATAACATCATTAGTACCATATGGGTTATGTATATTTTGTTTACTTACTACGTCAAATAACTAGCAGAGTTGATGGTGAGTCCCCTCTTCCAAAAAGGTAACCACTAGTGGAAATTCTCCAACTAGTCTGAGCGCAAGAAGAGAGGTTGGAAGGGTTGCTATGCCCCACTCCATAATTGGATGCTTTACTTCCCCCATTTCAAGGAACGCTAAATTTGGAGGCCAACAACGCCCTCCTACACTTGGATAACCCTTCAGATTTTTACAACCATCGATTTCCAAAAACCGAAGAGAGGTGAGGCTTTGCATCTCATTGGCGCACATGTACTTTAGATTTGAGCAGCCTTCGATGTGAAGAGTTATGAGAGTGAGGGGCAGACATGTTTCCAGAATCGACTCTATGCCCGAACAAAAACTTATTTCTAATCGAGTGAGATGAGCCAACCTTTTTGGTAACAATTTAAGTTTTGACCAACTGTATATAAAAACCAATTCAAGCAAGGACAAAGACATGCCCTCCTCCATATTCTCACATTTCAAAACACTAAAATTTTTGAGTGTGGTGGGTAGCTTCTTCCCAGTGGGAAACCATTTCAAACTTGGACAACGATAGATATAAATGTACTTGAGATTAGAAAATTCATGCTTCCCTTGTTCTCCACCGCTGCTGCTTTGCGCCATGTCCATGACCACGTGGTTCAAGTTGTCTTGCAGCTCCTCGCAAAACGAAATGGTCAATTGCCTCAGAGATATGAGGTTGTTTTGCCAATTTGGCATCTTCTCGAGCTTATCACACCTCAACAACTCAAAACTCTCAAGATTACGAGGCAGTTGCCCTTTATCTCTTAACGATTCAAGTTGTTCACAATAACATACACTCAATGATTTCATTTTCTCAAGTACCTTGCATGCTACTTCTCCCAAACACTAGATAACCCCTTCATCTAGTTTACTCAGCCCTGACACGTAATAAACCCACATCTCTTTCACTGAGCCAAGCCCCACCAAAATTCTTAGAATCGGCTCGCTGCAACTATGCATTCCTAATTTTTTAAGTGATGGAATCTTTGGAAGTGAAACCTTGTTTAGTTTCATACATCCTTGAATTTTCAGCTCTTGTAGGTGTGGGAATGCTCTTGTTAAATCCTCATCAACACACCATTCCTCCCAACCATTCATATCTATAAAGCATAGATTTATGAGTGACTGGAAAGCAACAATATGAGGAGAGCCAGTTCCCCAAAATTCTGGACCTACTACTTTCCATGCCTTCAATAGACAACCCCTTGAGTGATAATAATGTAGGTGTTAGTGCCCTAGGCCTATAGAGATAGACTTATTTGTAATGTCATTATTCATTTATATATATAAGAGATTGTTATCTTTGATTATTATATGTGTTTGCATGTTTACTTTAATAATCATGTCCCTAGTACTTATGAAGCACTAGTATGAAGTCTAATGGATAATCATGTGATGATTATATGCATGGAGATGCACATTAGATTCATGGGTACTTGTTAGAGAACAAGGTACTGGACTTGACCCATTATGAGATTTATGTCATGGTCAAATGTCATAATTAAATCTCATATAGTTATATCATTGATATCCTTTGACCTGAGATTATCATCGTCTTCCACTCGATGAATATTATGTTTGATATAGTTTAACGTTGTCTTTAACTGGATAACAATAAGGGCTATTATTGGCATGATAGGATTCTTGTTGGGAAGAATGATAAGTCAAGAAGGAAATTTGTCCCTCGTAAAGAGAGATGTTTGCTAGGCCACTCGTACGTAAGATTGATGATGTACATGGCCATGTCCGAATGAATTAATGTGATTAATATCATTCGATTGATCAATTTACTTAGTAACGAGAAAGCATTGAACAATATGAGTTGACGTAGACCATGACTCATGTTCAATATAACATCGTGTGACAATGGGATTGTGATATGTTCTATGTAGGAAAATCGAACTTGATATTATATTATTTGGGTAGGCATGATGGCTTGCTAGAGTCCGCTCATGTCTTATGAGAATCGATGTGATCGAACTCATTGCCAACATAATATAGTCCTATGGGGTCACACGCATCGAACGAATTGTCAAAAATGAAGAATATGGATTTTCTGTACTCAGGGGACGACTCGTCCCCAGGCCTGAACTAACTATTCCCTTGGCCTGGGATGAATGGATCAGAGGGAGTGTCCTGAGGGACTACTCGTGCCCATGGGGATGAGTCGTGCCCATAGGGACGACTCGTGCCCATAGGGACGACTCGTGCCCTGGGCCAGAGCCAACTATTCCCTTTAAAGGGGACGCCTGTATCAGAACCTTTGTGAAAGGGGACGACTCGTGCCCTGGGGGACGAGTCATCCCGTCGGCGCTGGACTGATACGTAATTGACTTAAAATTAGGGTTTTCACGAGGGGAAAGGATTTATAACGTATAAATACAAACCATTGGTTGCCCTAGCAGTCATACTCACGTTTTGGGTTTAGAGAAACACAAAAGAGAGAGATTTCAATTGAGAATCGAAACACAGTCCAAATCCATATTTCTTCATTGATTGAAAGGGGTTTCAATCAAAAGGATCTAGCAATCCACCTAGAATTGTTCTAGGGTTCGTTCAACGCGTGGATACACATAGATGATCTTCGCCAATCAAGATCTAACGTTCGTGATTCAAGAATCGTTCATCGAGGATTTACTAGTTCATCAATCTGGAGTTGGAACGCGTTTATCAACGACAAAAGCACACAAGGTTGGTTATTCTATTTCATACTTCTTAATGAATCATCTAGAACGGATCCTAGGCTCCGGGTTTTTCGAGTTAATTTGCATTATTCCGCTGCGCATGGACCCTCGAAATCCAACAGTGGTATCAGAGCCCCGTTCATGATGTTTATATTAGATAATCATGATAATTATATAATGTGATTATGTTAATTTTCATGATGAATATGATTTAGAATATGATTTTATATGGGATTTGCTTATGGAAGTAATTGTATATTTTGATATGCCATGATTAATCTACAATATGGGTCATGAATATTACTTAGTATAAAGGCTGGAAACCAAAAACTTCCCCACAGTCACTTCTTGGAAGTGTGGGATAACCTTGGATTACAATGCCACGTACTAGTAATTGATGAATTTCTAGATCTTGAACAAAGTGTTTGTTATAGGGAATATGTTCATATTAAATGAGATTTTACATGAGTCATTAAACCCTAATTGATTAGAAATTATGATGTTAACATCAAATGTGATTTGTGATGCATCATCCCATGTTCATAATTATGCTCATATAATTTTCATGAATCAACCTTGCCATGCTAATTGATAAACATGAAAATTGAACCTTCATTGAAATTTGAGTTTGTTTATGCCACCCATTTTAAACACTTGTGAGTACACGGATAGTTTTATGTAGGCTGCGCCATAGCGAGGTACATTAATTCTATCTTTGTATGATCAAGATGAGCAAACGGTGATTGCTATACGTTTAAAATGGTTGAACTCAATTAGGCTATCAAAACAGTTTTGGGCCTAAGGCATAAGATGGGATTGAAACATGCGACATATGATGTCTATAATTTCATAAAGGATCTAAGAGTCATATGTTGATATGATTGATAAATGTTATCTACCTTTTTAGTTTAATTTTGAGCAGTCGTGCCATAGCCGACTTGAAATTAAACTAAAGTTGGGTCTTAGCCTATTAAATTATATTATGCATGATTGTATAAGAAGGTTATATAATTTAGTGGGAGTATTTATGAAATACGTTAGTTAAATCTTTTAAATGAAATAGGTATTTATATGTGTTCATATTTGTTGCATATCTTTGTAGATCAATGGCTGTAAACACTAATCAAAATCTGTCACTGCGATCAGTCCTTGAGAAGGACAAGTTAGAAGAGAATGGCAACAACTATGTGGATTGGATCCGCAGTTTGGGAATTGTTCTCAAACAGGAAAGGAAGTTGTACATTCTCGATGGACCCGTTCCACCCGAGCCTGCTGCTAATGCAACTCGAGCTGAAAAGGATCAACATAAGAAGCATATGGATGATTCTATTGATGTTGGTTGCTTGATGCTCGCTACCATGTGTAAGGCCCTTCAGAAGGACCTTGTACACATGGAAGCTTATGATTTGGGAAATCATTTGAAGGAAATGTTCCAGTTGCAAGCACGTCAGGAAAGATTTGACACCATGAAGGCTCTTCATTCATGCAAGATGATTGAAGGACAACCTGTTGGGCCTCATGTGTTGAAAATGAAGGGTCACCTCGAACATCTTGAGAGGCTTGGATATCCTATCCAGTTGGAACTGGCTACGGATATGATATTGCATTCACTCCCTGAAAGTTATAATCAGTTCATTATGAATTATAACATGAATGGGATGAATAAATCTCTGTCTGAATTGCATGGGATGCTTAAGAATGCAGAGAACAATATCGCCAAGAAAACCAATCAAGTGTTGATGGTGAATACAGGAAAGGGGTTCAAGAAAACCAAGGTTAAAGCAAAAGTTGCTAAACCGGAGGCAAAGGTTGCCGTTGTTGAGAAGCCTCAACCCAAATTCCAAAAGGATGCGGTTTGCTACCATTGCAAGGAAACTGGGCATTGGAGGCGTAACTGCAAAGCTTATCAGGAAGGACTGAAGAAGAAGGGCAATGAGATTGCCATGACTTCAGGTATCTATGTGATAGATATTCTACTTTCTACTTCTAGTTCTTGGTTATTAGATACCGGATGTGGATCTCACATTTGCCTGAATGTGCAGGGACTAAAGAATAGAAGGTCGCTCAAAGAGGGTGAAGTAGACCTACGTGTTGAAAATGGAGCAAGAGTTGCTGCATTAGCCGTAGGGACTTATGAAGTCGCTTTGCCTAGTGGACTAATATTAGTTTTAAATAATTGCTATTATGTTTCGGATTTGAGCAGAAACATTATTTCAATTTATTGTTTAGACAATGAAGGTTATCGTTTTCTTATTGAGAATAAGAAATTTTCCATTTACTTGAATGATATGCTTTACTGTATTGCTCATTCTTTTAATGGCCTTTATGTCTTAGATGTTGAAAATAATGTTGATAATGTCTATCATGTAAATAAGAAATCTAAACCAAACAATGTGAACAACACATTTAAATGGCATTGCCGTCTTGGTCACATAAATGAGAAACGCGTCTCTAAACTCCATAAAGATGGATATTTAGACTCATATGATTATGAATCATATGATGTTTGCGAATCTTGTTTATTGGGCAAGATGACTAAAGCACCTTTTACTAAGAGTAGTGAAAGGGCTAGTGATTTATTGGCTCTCATACATACTGATGTATGTGGACCAATGAATAGCATTGCTAGGGGAGGATTTCGGTACTTCATAACGTTCACTGATGACTTATCAAGATATGGCTATGTCTATCTGATGAAGTACAAAAGTGAAGCATTTGAGATATTTAGAATATTTCAAAATGAAGTACAAAATCAACTTGGCAAAACTATTAAAACACTTCGATCCGATCGAGGTGGTGAATATTTAAGCCAAGAATTTGACGATCATCTTAAAAGTTGTGGAATTGTTTCAGAACTTACTCCACCCGGAACACCACAATGGAATGGTGTGTCCGAGAGGAGAAATCGAACTCTATTAGATATGGTTCGATCGATGATGAGTCAAGTTAACCTTCCTATATCCTTTTGGGGACATGCACTGGAAACAGCTGCTTTCACACTTAATAAGGTCCCTACTAAATCGGCTCCTAAAACCTCACATGAGATGTGGCATGGAATAAAACCTAGTTTATCTTTCATGAAGATTTGGGGATGTGAAGCTTATGTAAAGAAATTAGTTTCTGAAAATAAGCTTGCACCCAGATCCGATAAATGTATTTTCGTTGGTTATCCTAAGGAAACGAAAGGATATCAATTTTACAACCGATCAGAGAACAAAGTGTTTGTTGCTCGACATGGTGTCTTTCTAGAGAAAGAGTTTCTCTCTAAAGAAACTAATAGGAGTAAAATTGATCTTGAAGAAATTCAAGAACCTGAAAATGACAAGGAACCAATAGTAGAGACGGAACCAAATTCACAAGCAGTTGTGGAACCGGTTCAAGATACACAAGTTCTTCGCAGATCGGATAGGATACGATCCGAACCTGAGAGATATGGATTTCTCATGACAGATAGTAACGAAGTAGAAATCATTGAGAATGATGAACCTACTTCCTATCAAGAGGCGATGTCCACTCCTGATTCGGACAAGTGGCTAGGAGTCATGGAATCCGAGATCAAATTCATGTACGACAATCAAGTTTGGAACTTGATTGATCCACCTGAAGGTATAAAAACCATAGGGTGTAAGTGGGTTTTCAAAAGGAAAACCGACATGAATGGGAAGGTACATACTTACAAGGCTAGGCTTGTTGCTAAGGGGTATAGGCAGATTCATGGCGTTGACTATGATGAAACCTTTTCGCCCGTAGCAATGCTTAAGTCTATTAGAATCTTAATTGCCATAGCCGCATATTACGACTATGAGATATGGCAAATGGACGTCAAAACAGCGTTTCTTGACGAAAACCTAGTTGAGGATATGTATACATGATACAGCCTGAAGGGTTTGTCGATCCAAAGAATTCTAATAAAGTATGTAAGTTGCAGAGATCCATTTATGGATTGAAGCAAGCTTCAAGGAGCTGGAATCTACGTTTTAATGAATCAGTCAAAGAGTTTGGCTTCATCAAAAACGAAGATGAGCCTTGTGTATACAAGAAAATAAGTGGGAGCATAGTACTATTTCTGGTGTTATATGTCGACGACATCTTGCTCATTGGAAACAATGTTCCTGCACTTGAGACTGTCAAGTCCTGGTTAGGAAAATGTTTTTCAATGAAAGATATGGGTGAAGCGGCTTACATCCTTGGTATCAAGATCTATAGAGATAGATCAAGAAGGATGATTGGTTTGAGTCAAAGTACATATATTGACAAGGTCCTTAGAAGATTCTGCATGGAAAATTCTAAGAGAGGGAACTTGCCAATGGGACATGGCATTACTCTTAGCAAGACTCATTGCCCTAAGACTAATGATGAGCGAAAGAGGATGAGTGATATTCCATATGCTTCGGCAATTGGGTCTATCATGTATGCCATGTTATGTACTAGACCCGATATCTCGTATGCTCTAAGCGCGACGAGTAGATACCAGTCAGATCTTGGTGAGAACCATTGGATAGCAGTCAAGAATATCCTTAAGTACTTGAGAAGAACTAAGGATGTATTCTTGGTATTTGGAGGAATGGAAGATGATCTGGTTGTAAAGGGTTACACAGATGCAAGCTTCCAAACCGACAAAGATGACTTTAGATCGCAGTCTGGTTTCGTGATTATGCTAAATGGAGGTGCCGTTTGTTGGAAGAGTTCCAAGCAAAGCACTGTTGCTGATTCTACAACCGAAGCCGAATACATAGCAGCATCGGATGCGGCTAAGGAGGCGGTTTGGATCAAGAAGTTCGTTAGTGACTTAGAAGTCGTTTCGAGTATCACTAACACGATAGAGATTTATTGTGACAATAATGGTGCTATTGCCCAAGCAAAAGAACCAAGGTCACATCAACGATCCAAACACATTTTGAGACGTGTCCATCTCATTCGAGAAATCTGTGAAAGGGAGGACGTCAAGATATGCAAGGTACCAACGGATGACAACATTTCGGACCCTCTCACCAAGCCATTACCACAAGCTAAACATGATGGTTATGTTAGGTCCATGGGTATAAGATACATGAATGATTGGGCCTAGTGTAAGTGGGAGACTGTAGGTGTTAGTGCCCTAGGCCTATAGAGATAGACTTATTTGTAATGTCATTATTCATTTATATATATAAGAGATTGTTATTTTTTATTATTATATGTGTTTGCATGTTTACTTTAATAATCGTGTCCCTAGTACTTATGAAGCACTAGTATGAAGTCTAATGGATAATCATGTGATGATTATATGCATGGAGATGCACATTAGATCATGGGTACTTGTTAGAGAACAAGGTACTGGACTTGACCCATTATGAGATTTATGTCATGGTCAAATGTCATAATTAAATCTCATATAGTTATATCATTGATATCCTTTGACCTGAGATTATCATCGTCTTCCACTCGATGAATATTATGTTTGATATAGTTTAACGTTGTCTTTAACCGGATAACAATAAGGGCTATTATTATTGGCATGATAGGATTCTTGTTGGGAAGAATGATAAGTCAAGATGGAAATATGTCCCCGTAAAGAGAGATGTTTGCTAAGCCACTCGTAAGTAAGATTGATAATGTACATGGCCATGTCCGAATGAATTAATGTGATTAATATCATTCGATTGATCAATTTACTTAGTAACGAGAAAGCATTGAACAATATAAGTTGACGTAGACCATGACTCATGTTCAATATAACATCGTGTGACAATGGGATTGTGATATGTTCTATGTAGGAAAATCGAACTTGATATTATATTATTTGGGTAGGCATGATGGCTTGCTAGAGTCCGCTCATGTCTTATGAGGATCGATGTGATCGAACTCATTGCCAACATAATATAGTCCTATGGGGTCACACGCATCGAACGAATTGTCAAAAATGAAGAATATGGATTTTCTGTACTCAGGGGACGACTCGTCCCCAGGCCTGAACTAACTATTCCCTTGGCCTGGGACGAATGAATCAGAGGGAGTGTCCTGAGGGACGACTCGTGCCCATGGGGACGAGTCGTGCCCATAGGGATGACTCGTGCCCTGGGCCAGAGCCAACTATTCCCTTTAAAGGGGACGCCTGTATCAGAACCTTTGTGAAAGGGGACGACTCGTGCCCTGGGGGACGAGTCATCCCGTCGGTGCTGGACTGATACATAATTGACTTAAAATTAGGGTTTTCGCGAGGGGAAAAGATTTATAACGTATAAATACAAACCCTTGGTTGCCCTAGCAGTCATACTCACGTTTTGGGTTTAGAGAAACACAAAAGAGAGAGATTTCAATTGAGAATTGAGAATCGAAACACAATCCAAATCCATATTTCTTCATTGATTGAAAGGGGTTTCAATCAAAAGGATCTAGCAATCCACCTAGAATTGTTCTAGGGTTCGTTCAACGCGTGGATACACATAGAGGATCTTCGTCAATCAAGATCTAACGTTCGTGATTCAAGAATCGTTCATCGAGGATTCACTAGTTCATCAATATGGAGTTGGAACGCGTTTATCAACGACAAAAGCACACAAGGTTGGTTATTCTATTTCATACTTCTTAATGAATCATCTAGAACGGATCCTAGGCTCCGGGTTTTTCGAGTTAATTTGCATTATTCCGCTGCGCATGGACCCTCGAAACCCAACAGTGGTATCAGATTTTCATGAGCTAGCAAGAGACTGAATTCCCAGATACTCGCATCCAATCATTAGATTCAGGCTCATCCCTCACCTGGAGATATTAAGATTCAGCAGCGCAATCGACCACAAAGTCTTCTATTTCATAAACCAGATTCTGAACATGATGCAGCCACTGTTAAAAGGTAAGCATGCAAGCAGTATAGCGAAGAATGAAATGGATAACATAGTAATCATTATCATACATAATTTCTGTCTACAGATCTGCCATTTACTACAGATAGATGCAAGAATGTGGTACTTCTCCACCCCCTCCCCTCCACGCTAATTATGCATGTCCTCTAATTTTACAACCAATCCTAATAGAAGCCATTCCTTTGTCATGCCATTTCTGAAATGCCCTCAGAATACAGATCTGCCATTTTCTTCATCAATGACAATTAGAAAAGTGTAATGGTACATGTACAGCATAAGGAACTTAATTTCATAAACCAGTTTCTGGACATGATGCAGCCACTGTTAAACAGACGGCTCAGTAAATTGTCTGTCTTCAGCATCCGTCAGCACCGCCTCAATTATCAACAAATTATTTCTCCACTCCTTGATGTTGTCATCAATTCTGGCATCGGGAATGAATGACAAGGCTCCAGGGGCCAACCAGCAGTGACACTGAAGCAGAGACAAACATTTCAGCAATGTCCATTATATTGAATTTTTGTTTACAAGATGAGAAGGATGGATTAGAAAGGTGATTAAGGCAGAGAAATAACAAGTGAGGTGATCAGAGGAATTAAAATAAAAGTGGATCGGTGCCAGCTATTGTATATATATATAGTAATAAGGCTAACAGCAGTATAGCGGAGAATGAAATGGAAATCCTAATCAGGGTTCGTCTAATTTAACTAATTATGAGTAGTAATCTTATAGTGTAGACAGATGGATACTATGATGCTCGGACTCTTAGGTTTACCACGACGGACCCTCGTCAACAAGACTAAAATAGGAGTGTCCGACACGGGTATGGTGGGGTAAACCAAAGAGTCCGAGTATCAGAGGATGGATAGAATAATAAATACAATTAGTAACTAATTAGTTATTAAATTTGGCTAAAAGTATACTAATACTCTTTGCGTCCCATTTATATTGGCCACTTTGCCTAGAAACGTCATGCCATTTCTGAAATGCCCTCAGACTACAGATCTGCCATTTTCTTCATCATTGACAATTAGAAAAGTGTAATGGTACATGTACAGCATAAGGAACTTAATTTTAACAGAGTGAAAAGGGTTAATGATAAAGAGAGTGATAACAGACTGACTACGGCTAACATGGATACAAGGGGTGAATGTGTAATAGACAATTGTACAGGGGAAGTCAATGTAAATATAAATTAGGCAGTTACAAGTTGTTAGGGTGTTGTTAGATTGTTAGACAGTTAGTGGTTGGTTAGAATGATCATATTGCCTTGTATATATACATTCAAGTACAGAGAATGCAGATGATGATTCATTCTCTCAAATTTCTTTCTCGTTCTTCTAACATGGTATCAGAGCTTCGAAGATCCATTCAACCTAATTTCTCAACTTGTTCTTAATTTTCTCTTCTATCCTGCTTATCAATGGCGGATCCTACTACGACAAACACTATACCAGATTTCTATGATATTGAAGCCTCCACACTGCAATTAAATCCAAATCATCCACTAGTTCTGCATCCGAATGATCATCCAGGTCTCAAATTGGTGAATCAAGTTCTCACTGAGGTCAATTATGCGCAATGGAGTTGATCGATGATCATTGCTTTGTCAGCCAAATTAAAACTAGGTATGGTCGATGGAACTTGTATTCAACCTGTTTCTACCTCTAAGTACTTCTCTCTTTGGAATAGATGCAATGACATGGTGATTTCCTGGCTATTGAATGTTCTGAGTAGTGTTGTCTATATCAAATCAGCTAAACAAATTTGGGATTGTCTTAAGTCTAGGTATGCACAGTCTAATGCACCTAAGATATTCCAAATTCAGAAAGATATTACATCGTTTTCTCAAGGTCATCTTTCAATTTTTGCCTATTAGACGAAGTTCAAAAGTGTGTGGGATGAATATGAGGCTTTGTTTCAATTTTCTAAATGTATCTGTGATTGTGCTTGTGGAGCTGTAAAAGCACACAAGGATTATGAGACATTACAAAAGCTAACTCAATTTCTGATGGGGTTAAATGAGAGCTTTACACACACTCGTGGTCATTCCAATTCAACTGGATTTTCTCATTAACCTGATTTATGGAAGTAAGTTTGCTCTTGATAACAATTGTTCTCTATCTTTTTCTTCTACTCATTGTTACTTCCAGGACCTAGTTCACAAGACATCAAAGGAGATTGGTAAAATGATGGGAGGTCTCTATAGACTCATCCTTCCATCTACAACTACAAGTATACATAGTTCTTTGATGCTGCCCAAAAATAATGATTGGGCTTGGACCAATGTCAATCGCGAGAAATGATCAAGCAAGCCCAAAGCGAAGTAAGGCCCAAGAAGAAAACAAGAATAAAAGTAGCCCATACGTGGGTCGCAGGAAAGCGAATCAAGGGACGTTCCGTTAAAGAAAATGAAAAGAAAGGTCCAAGGAGATATAGGCGAGATATTGGTTACTAAACGGCGAGATAATGAATCAATCCGGCGGGATAGTGACGTAAGATAAGAATGCGAGACATTAGGTCGGGGCGGCACAATACTCAATTATCCGCATCCGGCGAGAGACAAATCTGAGGGGAGCGACTCATAAGAGGCGACATATAAATATCTATGAAATGGGGCCCATAAAACGGTTGGGCATTGGGAAAAGAGATCACGTGTTGTAACTTTATTCTTTTTGTTAGCCAATGGGATGATGACACGTGGAAGTAGGCATGAAACGTGAGGAGGTCATGTGCACGGCACGAGGAAAGGGGTATATATATGAGGGAAGGTCATCTTTGTGAAGGTACGTTCAACACAATCACCCACAAACACCTCTCCTTATTGTTTCTTATTTCCAACCTCAAGCAAACACTTATCCTCACGCCGGAGGGGCTTACGCCGGAGTCGCCCCCGGCTTAGTTGACGTTTGTGGCTGTGCAGGACTGAAGAAGGAGCCGGAGTTGCTGCCGATTGGACTACAACGGTGTGTTGCTGTTTGAGGAAATTCCTGGCAACATCATTCTTCTGATGATAGTATGTTTGCTTCTGCTCATTCAAGCTCTGTAAATCATTCCATGTCTACTCACCTTTGGTATCTTAGGTTGGGCCATATCCCTTTTCCTAAGCTCAAATATATTGACATTATATGTACTTCTGGATATTCTCCATGTAATAACGTTGTGTGTGAAGTTTGTCACTTTGCTAGACAAACTAGAAATCCTTTTCCATTAAGTACAAGTCATAGTACTAAACCTTTTGCTCTAATCCATTGTGATGTTTGGGGTCCTTTTTCTTAAAGTATGAGGTTCCACCTTAAAACCAATGTGGCCCAGGATCTTTATAGGTTATATATGCCCCCTCACGTGTAGTCGAATCAATTGGTGTTAAGGGGAGTGGCCCAGGATCTTTATATGTTATATGCAATCTAACACGCCCCCTCACGTGTTGCCAAAGGCTTACAACGTGGATTTATTACTCGAGTGGCGCGGAGTAACATCGTGGGCCGTTGGGCCTGCACGTGTAAGGACCTGCTCTGATACCATCTTAAAGTCTGAGGTTCCACCTTAAAACCAATTGGCGTTAAGGGGAGTGGCCCAAGATCTTTATATGTTATATGCAAGTTTTGTCAATTCCCAATGTGGGATATTATCTCTAACACTTTTCATACTCTTACTTTTAATGGTATGTCTTCTTTTCTCACTATAGTTGATGATTTCTCAAGGGTTACTTGGACTTATCTCATGAAATCTAAGGATTAAGTTTGTCATCTTCTTTCTTTTACACTCCTGTAGAACAGGTTAGGTCTGATAATGGGACTGAGTTCTTTAATGGCTCCATTTCCAAACTTCTTACTCCTCTTGGCATTGAACAGCCGAGCACTTGCATTGATACTCCTCAACAAGATGGGAAAGCAGAGAGAAAACATAGGTATTTGCTAGAAATAGCTAGAGCTCTCAGATTTCAAGCTAATTTGCCTCTAAAATTTTGGGTTGGATGTCTGTTAACTGCTACATATCTTATTTAACAGACTTCCTAGTTCTATTCTTCTTTATAAAACTCCCTTTGAAATTCTTATGCACCACAAACCTACATGCAATCATCTCAAGGTTTTTGGTTGTTTGTGTTTTGCTGCTACTCCTGTTCATGGCAGGGATAATTTCTCTCCAAGGGCAAGAAAATGTCTTTTCCTAGGGTATCCTTTTGGTAAAAAGGCATACAAATTGTATGACCTTGTTTCTCATACTATCTTCTATAGTAGAGATATTACTTTTTATGAACATCATTTCCCATTCTCTACATTCAAATCATCTCAGTCAATTCCTCTCTTTCCCATTGATTCTGATCTTCCTTCATGTTTTGATTTCAATTCTAGTTCATCTTCCTCTCCTATTATTCCATCTCCATCTCCATCTCCCCCTCTGACTCATAATCATATTGCTTCTGCTCCTTCTCCTATTGACATTTTCTCCTACTCTTACTATCATTGATACTGCTCCTAGAAGAGTCCGGGTAACATAGGTTGTAAGGAGGTTACATGTTAAATTGAAATCTTGGTGGGGCAGTTAAAAGGCAGAGTGTCTTTAGTAGTCCAAACTTCAGACATCAGTCTGTGGAAATCACAGGGCTCCATTGTATCCTAGAGGCAATTCGCAGAACCTTATTGCACCGAATAGAGGGCGAATTTCGTCTTAAGGAAACCATAAATCTTACGTGCCTTAAGAGCATATATACAGATCAATAAGTCTACTTCAGAAAGTTTAGAGCAGCGATTTTATAGCAACAATATTGCAGATTAGTCATAAGGTCCATGTATCTACAACCAGAAGTGCAGAAGTCGACATATTTGATGTTCTGAAGAGTGCAATCTGAAGTTCAGAAGTTAACAAGTGCAACAGTGCAGAATTAAAAAGGTGCAGCAGTGCAGAAAGCTTGAGAGCACAAACTTCAGCGTATCAACTCTAGAGCAACAAATTCATTGCAGAGAGATTAGTTCAGAACAGCAGATACATATAGCAGATTTAAGGAACTTCTCAATTTGTTCTTAATTTTCTGTTCTATCCTGCTTATCAATGGCGGATCCTACTACGACGAACACTATACCAGATTTCTATGATATTGAAGCCTCCACACTGCAATTAAATCCAAATCATCCACTAGTTCTGCATCCAAATGATCATCCAGGTCTCAAATTGGTGAATCAAGTTCTCACTGAGGTCAATTATGCGCAATGGAGTTGATCAATGATCATTGCTTTGTCAGCCAAATTAAAACTAGGTATGGTCGATGGAACTTGTAATCAACCTGTTTCTACCTCTAAGTACTTCTCTCTTTGGAATAGATGCAATGACAAATGGTGATTTCCTGGCTATTGAATGTTCTGAGTCCTGATATTGCTTCAAGTGTTGTCTATATCAAATCAGCTAAACAAATTTGGGATAGTCTTAAGTCTAATGCACCTAAGATATTCCAAATTCAGAAAGATATTACATCGTTTTCTCAAGGTCATCTTTCAATTTTCGCCTATCACACGAAGTTCAAAAGTATGTGGGATGAATATGAGGCTTTGTTTCAATTTCCTAAATGTATCTGTGATTGTGCTTGTGGAGCTGTAAAAGCACAAGAGGATTATGAGACAACAAAAGCTAACTCAATTTCTGATGATTAAACCTCTTCCAACAATCGATGAAGCACCAAGTATTTTACTGCAAGAAGAGCAGCAGAGAGGTCATTTCAATTCAATTGGATCTTCTTCTTCTAGTTCAGAATTTACCACAAATCATATCACTTCCTCCTTCACTTCTCTTCTACATCCTATCACTCATAAAGGCACAATTCACCTCACAAATGATCTAGTTCTTCATAATGTTCTTTATGTGCCTGATTTTCACGTTAACCTGATTTCTGGAAGTAAGTTTTCTCTTGATAACAATTGTTCTCTATATTTTTCTTCTACTCATTGTTACTTCCAGGACCTAGTTCACAAGACATCAAAGGAGATTGGTAAAATGATGGGAGGTCTCTCTAGACTCATTCTTCCTTCTAAAGCTACAAGTATACATATTTCTTCTGATGATAGTATGTTTGCTTCTGCTCATTCAAGCTCTGTAAATCATTCCATGTCTACTCACCTTTGGCATCTTAGGTTGGGCCATATCCCTTTTTCTAAGCTCAAATATATTGACAGTATACGTACTTCTCGATATTCTCCATGTAATAACATTGTGTGTGAAGTTTGTCACTTTGCTAGACAAACTAGAAATCCTTTTTCGTTAAATAGAAGTCATAGTACTAAACCTTTTGCTCTAATCCATTGTGATGCTTGGGGTCCTTTTCATACTCTTACTTTTAATGGCATGTCTTCTTTTCTTACTATAGTTGATGATTTCTCAAGGGTTACTTGGACTTATCTCATGAAATCTAAGGATCAAGTTTGTCATCTTCTTTCTTTCACACTCCTGTAGAACAGGTTAGGTCTGATAATGGGACTGAGTTCTTTAATGGCTCCATTTCCAAACTTCTTACTCCCATTGGCATTGAACAGCAGAGCACTTGCATTGATACTCCTCAACAAGATGGGAGAGCAGAGAGAAAACATAGGTATTTGCTAGAAATAGAGCACTCAGATTTCAAGCTAATTTGCCTCTAAAATTTTGGGTTGGATGTCTGTTAACTAACTGCTACATATCTTATTAACTGACTTCCTAGTTCTGTTCTTCTTCATAAAACTCCCTTTGAAACTCTTATGCACCACAAACCTACATGCAATCATCTCAAGGTTTTTGGTTGTTTGTGTTTTGCTGCTATCCTGTTCATGGCAGGGATAATTTCTCTCCAAGGGCAAGAAATGTCTTTTCCTAGGGTATCCTTTTGGTAAAAAGGCATAGAAATTGTATGACCTTATTTCTCATACTATCTTCTATAGTAGAGATATTACTTTTTATGAACATCATTTCCCATTCTCTACATTCAAATCATCTCAGTCAATTCCTCTCTTTCCCATTGACATTTCTCCTACTCTTACTATCATTGATACTGCTCCTAGAAGATCTATGAGACTTAAATATGTACCTGTGAAGTATAAGGACTATACAGAACTGCCATCAACCTTAGCAATCTCTAATGAAGTCTCTTCTCAGGTTAATATTACTCACAAGCTGTCAAAGATACAATGTGGGTAGTTGCTATGCAAAATGAAATTAATGCTCTTGAAGATAACCACACTTGGACACTTCAACCCTTGCCTTTTTTGATAAACATACTGTAGGTTGTAAGTAGATTTACAAGGTTAAATAAAATTCTGATGGTTCTGTAGAGAGGTATAAATCCAGGTTAGTGGCAAAGGGATTTACTCAGACCGAAGGACAAGATTGTTTTGACACCTTTGCTCTTGTGGCAAAGATGACAACTGTTAGAACTCTATTAGCTGTGACAGCTTCTTCCAATTGGCATTTGTTTCAAATGGATGTCACCAATGCCTTCTTACATGGTGTCCTCCATGAGGAAGTCTACGTGGACTTGCCTCCTGGTTATTCTGTTCCTTCTCAGTTCACTACCTCTTCTTCTCGGCCTTTGGTTTGCATACTTCTCAAGTCCCTTTATGGTCTAAAGCAGGCACCAAGGCAATGGTACCGAAAGTTCTCTCATGCTCTGCTGGAGTTTGATTTTGTCTCTTCCCACAGTGATCACTCTCTATTCACCTTCCATAAGGATTCTCAGTTTGTGGCTCTTTTAGTTTATGTTGATGACTTAGTTCTCACCGGCAGTTCCATTGAGTTAATTCAAACTGTTAAAGAATTTCTGCAATCCAAGTTTAAGATGAAGGATCTAGGTGACCTCAAATTTTTTCTTGGTTTGGAGGTTGCTAGATCATCCACAGGGATTTGCTTGCATCAACATAAGCATGCTTTAAATATCCTTAAGGATACTGGTTTACAACATTGTAAACCATCCAAGATTCCAATGGAGCAACATCACAGCTTAGTTGCTGACAAGGGTGATGTCTTAATTGATCCTGGCCTGTATAGAGGACGTGTGGGTAGGCTAATCTACCTCACCACTACCAGCCCAGACTTGTCATACCATATTCATGTTCTTAGTCAGTTTTTGTCTTATCCAAGAGCTCCTCATTTGGCTGCAGCTATGAAGGTGATTAGATATCTAAAGGCTCTCCTGGTCAAGGGTTATGGTTCAAGTCCATCACCCCTCTTACATTACAAGCCTTTTCTGATGTTGACTGGGTTCATGCCCTACCACTAGAAGGTCCATCACAAGGTATTGTATCTTCTTGGATTGATTGTCATCTTACTAGGGAAAAGGTTGCTATGGGTATTGTTCATACTCTTCATATTCCTACTCTTGATCAACCTGCGGATTTGTTCACTAAGGCACTCTCTGCGGATAAGATTGCTCACTTACTTTCCAAGTTGTCCATTCTCAATTTATTTTTGCCTGTCAACTAGAGGGGGGATGATAACAGACTGACTACGGCTAACATGGATACAAGGGGTGAATGTGTAATAGACAATTGTACAGGTGAAGTCAATATAAATATAATTTAGGCAGTTACAAGTTGTTAGGGTGTTGTTAGATTGTTAGACAGTTAGTGGTTGGTTAGCATGTTCATATTGCCTTGCATATATACATTCAAGTACAGAGAATGCAGATGATGATTCATTCTCTCAAATTTCTTTCTCGTTCTTCATTCTCCCTCTTCTAACAGAGAGCCAGCACGTATGATCTTGTTGAGCTAATGCAATTTCTTTTTGTTCGAGTCGTGAGAGCACGGGACCTACCCTCCAAAGATGTCACGGGGAGTCTTGACCCTTATGTCGAAGTGAGACTTGGAAACTATAAAGGAGTCACACGTCATTTTGAGAAAACTTTCTAACCCCGAGCGGAATATAGTTTTCGCCTTCTCGAAAGAGAGAATACAGTCATCTGTGTTGGACCTTGTGTTTAAGGATAAGGATATAATGAAAGATGACTATGTTGGCTTTGTTCGTGTCAAACTTCATGATATACCGACACGGGTCCCACCGGATAGTCCTTTGGCTCCGGAATGGTATCGGCTCGAGGATAGAAAAGGGGAGAAAACAAAGGGAGAGCTTATGTTTGCACTCTGGATAGGCACACAAGCTGATGAAGCCTTTCCTGATGCCTGGCAATCAGATGCATCCATCACTGATAAGTGATAGCTCCGTCTCCTCCACATTTCTTCAGTAAAAAGTTTACCATTCTCCAAGATTGTGGTACATTCGTGTTAATGGTGTTATGGGTTGGGTTTAAATTCTCACAATTACGAATTGAGAGTGTTATGGGTTGGGTTTAAGAGATAGAAATAATCCAATTAATTAGAATTGAATTATCAATTTAGGAGTGAATTATGAATTGGGGGACAAGAAACAGATGAAATTAGAGAGAGAATAGGTGTGAGAGAGAGAGAGATTAAGAGAGAGAAAAGAAGATTCAAGAAAAATATTGTTATCATTTCCGTTGTCAGAGAGATGCCTGAGAAAAGAAGATTCAAGAAAAAACTAGTATCTCCTTCAGTCTTCACTCATAACCCCTAGCTCAAGGCCTCTACTAGTATCTCACTCATAACAGCTATAAGACGCGTGAACACGTGGGTTACAACGGAAAACTAAATAAAATAACCCGACGCTTCCTAACAACTTATTCCCTTAACCCAAAACGACAACACTGTAACCATCTTCCAATTCCAACTGTCATCCCCAAATCAGCAGGAACCCTAATTGTGACAGAGAGATGCCTGAGAGTTGTGGGTAGCTTCTTGCCCATGGGAAACCATTTAAGACTTGGACATCAACGAATTAGAACATACTCGAGATTAGAGAATTCATATTCTCCAAGTCTTCTGTAGCTCCTACTGCTTTCCCCCTGCTTTTCAATTTTTTGCTCCAAATGTTTTGTTGATACAAAGCTATCTTTCAGCTTCTTACACTCATCGATGGTCAATCGCCTCAGAGACGTGAGATTGTTTTGCCAATTCGGCATCTTCTCAAGCTTATCACATCCCCCTAAATACAAACTCTCAAGATTGTGAGGTAGCAGTTGCTTCCTTCAAATTCTCACAATTACTAATTGAGAGATGCCTGAGAGTTGTGGGTAGCTTCTTGCCCATGGGAAACCATTTAAGACTTGGACATCAACGAATTACAACATACTCGAGATTAGAGAATTCATATTCTCCGAGTCTTCTGTAGCTCCTACTGCTTTCCCCCTGCTTTTCAATTTTATGCTCCAAATATGTTGTTGATACCAAGCTATCTTTCAGCTTCTCACACCCATCGATCTTCAATCGCCTCAGAGACGTGAGATTGTTTTGCCAATTCGGCATCTTCTCAAGCTTATCACAATCCGATAAATACAAACTCTCAAGATTGTGAGGTAGCAGTTGCTCTTCATCTCCCAACAATTCTAGTTCTTCACAATGACATACTCTAAGCGATTTCAATTTCCTTAGTATCTGACATGCAACTTCTTCTTCCCACAAATATCTCAGATCCTTACATCCAATAACAGTTAGATCCTCAACTCCTCCCAAACACTCAATAATCCCCTCATCTAGTTTACTGAGCCCTGATATATAATAAATCTCCAACTTCTTAACAGAGCCAACCCCAACCATACTCCTTAGAATCATCTCCCCACAATCATACAAAAATAACGATACAAGTGATGGAATCTTTGGAAGTGAAACCTTTTTAATTTTCATACACCCTGACATTGCCAGATTTTGTAGGCTTGGGAATGCTCCTATATTTTCATCAACACACCATTCCTCCCAACCATTCATATCACTAAAGCTTAGATCTATGAGTGACTGGAAAGCAACATTATGAGGAGAGCAACTTCCCAGAAACTCCGGACCCACTACTTTCACCCCATCCATGCCTTTAATGTACAACTCCTTGAGTGAAGTTAATTGTCCTAGTGGCGGTAAATATGTGCAATTTTTGCAACCAATCAGTCTCACCTTCACCATATCACAGAACAAGTGATCCCCAACCCAATTAGGAAATTTCTGACCACCATAGAAATCAATTTCCAGTCTTGCCAATCTTGTTCGAGGCTTTAGCGCTTCAAGTACTTCGAGCTCAAGTCGTCCTTCTCGAGTACCACCAAAGTTGTTACTCCATTTCATCTCCAATCCATGAAGACCCTCCTTGCACAATAAATTTGCCTCCATAGCATCTTGCACGTTCATCACCTTCTCAATGCCAATTATTGAAATCGTTCCTTGGAGATGGTGTAGTCCGTTCAACTCGGTTATTTTCTGCCCCTCGCCCTCGCCAATAAAAAACTTTGACAGTGTGCGAAGGTGAGTCAGCAAACCAATCCCCAATGGCATCTCTGTTAAGCTTGGTGTATCAACAATGTCTAGATGTCGTAGATTGATCAACTTATGAATGTTTGAGGGCAACTGAACAAACTTACTGCAGCCATGTAATAATAGTGTTTGCAAGTTATAGAGGTCACAAACAGATTCCGGCAAGTCTGTGATGTCAGTCCTTGAAAAATCAAGATATCGGAGGTGATTAAGATCACCTATTGATTTTGGAACCTCACTTATGAAATACCCATTGAAAGACAGTGCTCGTAAGCACAGTAACTTTGGAAAGTCTTTGAAAACCAGACTACTGGAGTAAAAACGAAATCGATATGACATTCCCTGTATTGGTAAAATGGTGCGAAGACCCCGAGCTGCATTAAGAGCCTTGAATGTTTTGAAATCACCATAGTCATGGGATATGAATGATACGTGCCGTGTCTCTTCAGAAACCTTGTCCTGCTCATTACTCACCATTTTATCATCCAAACAAAGATATGTTAGGCCAGCAACAAACTGAGCTAGGTCATTGTTGAGATCATGCATCAGATAGCTTGATTTATTTCCAGTTGAAAGCTGGAAAAATGACCTTAATAGCAGCTCATCAAAATACTCAGAACCCAACTCTTCCATCTGCTCCTGCTCTCCTGATGATGGCTTCAAGAAACCTTGCGACATCCATAACATAATTAGCTCCTGCTTGTTGAACTCGTATCCCTTTGGAAACAATGAGCAGTATACAAACAAAGGCTTCAAATACGGAGGAAGATGATGATAGCTTAACCTTAGAGCAGGGATAATTTCATTGCTTTGTAGCGCCCATATCTTGCTATTTGAAACTTTTTCCCACTGCTTTAGGCTTGTTTTAGTGCGGAGGAGGCCACCCAGTGACTTTGCTGCCAAAGGCAAGCCTTTGCATCTCTTTGATATCACCTCTCCAACTTCTTTAAATTCTGGATGACCATCAAAATTTGGTTTCTCAAAGGCATGTTGAGCTAACAGAGAGAGACAATCCTCATCGGATAGCACCTCCAACTCATACACTTCCTTAGAACCCATGGTTTTTGCAACATCGCGACTGCGAGTAGTGACTATGATCGTGCTGCCGGGGGCACCACCATAAAAAGGAGCACGTAGACTCTGCCATTTTGCATAGTCTTCATTCCATACATCATCTAAAACAAGAAGAAACTTTTTATTTGAAAGCTTCTCCTTTAGCTTCACTTGAACATTATCCAAGTCATTGAAAGTGCAACTCTCAATATCAGACACCTTCTCATAAATTATCTTGCTTATCTTGAGAACATCAAAATCTTCTGGAACATCTACCCAGGCACTATAATGAAAGGAGTCTTTCACTCCCTCATTATGGTAGAGAGACTGAGCAAGCGTGGTTTTACCAATACCGCCCATTCCCTTTATGGAGATGACACGAACTTGGCCATCGTGATCACTTGCTTTGTCCTCGAGCAACAATTTGAGGATTGCACTGCTTTCTTCATCTCTGCCATAAACACGAGTTGTATCCACCAAGGACGTTGACGGAATCTTCTGATCTCCTGGTTTTTCAGATTTTCCACCAACGTTCTTTTGCAGCTTCATAATATTCTTTCGTTCTTCAAGTTCTTTCAAACTATCAGAGATCTCACCAATCTTCCGATCCAAATCATAATTGAAGCTAATAGCTTTAGCTTTATGTTTGAATCCAGAGAAAAACTTAAGCAGCTTACCGGATCGGCTTGATTCAGGTGTTGCTATCATCTGGCGACGCCCAGCTTCAGTGAGCAAATCATCTACGACGTCCTCGATTTCAAAAGCCAGCTTCTGAACATCTTTCAGCCACAGTTGAATATGCTTCTCATTTAATTGCCTGTCTTCCGCGTCCTCCAGCACCGCCTGAATCGTCAGCAGCATATTAGTCCATTTCTTGAGCTTGCGATGAATTCCGCCAGAGGGAATGAAGGACAAAGCTAAAGGGGCCAAGTTCTCAATCAGCAACGACACTAACGGTGAGACAAACATTTCAGCCATTATAAGAAGATGAGAAGGAAGAAGAGAAGCAATCAAGGATGAGAAATATTCAGAAGTAAGGTGGAGAGAGAGAGATGAAAAGAAAGGGAGATGCTTTGTTTAAATTAAATGAGAGAGTAAACACTTCTTTATTTAAAAATTTAAAAAGATGGCAGTCCTAATAATGCATCTAGTACAGAGACTCAGAGAGACATATTTTCACCCTCAACTTCTGAGAAATGAAGAGGAAATTATTGTGTTAGTTCTTTAATGAATACTCCCTCCGTCCCATTTGAAATTTCACTTTTTATCCGAATGGTTGTCCCATTAAGAGCTTCATTTTTCCTAAAATGATAAAAAATGTGGGTCTCACTTGTCAACTCCACTCACTACTTTCTCTCACATACTAAATTGTGGACCCTACTTGTCATACCCACTAACTTTTCCTCCTCACACATTTAAATTGAGGGTCTCACTTGTCATATCCATTCACTTCTTTCCTTATTACCGAGAAGCAGGGGCGGTTTTATGTAGAGGCTAGGGTGGGCCATGGCCCACACTCAATTTATTTAATTTTTTTTTACCGAGAATGTTTATATGAATACATTACACTTTGAAGGATTCATAGCG
Source organism: Adenophora triphylla var. japonica (assembly GCA_022495995.1). Classification (NCBI taxonomy): domain Eukaryota; kingdom Viridiplantae; phylum Streptophyta; class Magnoliopsida; order Asterales; family Campanulaceae; genus Adenophora; species Adenophora triphylla. The sequence goes on from JAFEMH010000213.1 coordinate 628,744, forward strand.
AGACTTCATGGCCAAGCGGATTGGAGGCAACATTTTGAAAGATAGTCTTAAGTTCGAAACCTTGCTTCTCCAATGCTTTTTCCTTCTTTAAATCCAGTGAATTTTTTCTTCTCCATTCGAAGTCACCTCTCTATATTATGAAATTATAGAGTCACTATTCCTATTCGAAATGTTTTAAATTTTTAGCACATAAAGTTTAAGTTTTTATACTCGCGTGGATACTCATCATAAACCCAAATATTTTAATAATACTGCCAAATGATTTACCTAAACTTATATTCTTAAGATAATAAATTTTCCACAAATTTGTTTGTTATTCATTACATATTTATTGTAAAATATTCATAATTTTGATATATGTTGCTTAATTACTTACATATTTTATTAACTAAGTTATTGCAAAAGGAATATTAATATATAGGGATTGCAATTTTTTTATGTAATTGTTAAATTAAGAATTTATTAATATAAATCTTATTTTTCCCAAATATAATGTAATATATATCAATTTTTTGGCAATAAAGATTATATCTCACAGTAAAAATTATTAGTTTAAATGATATTGGCGGGCAATTTTTTGGCCCACACTAAATCGAGATCCTGGATCCGCCACTGCCGAGAAGGATGAACTTTATAGTAAATCCTTAAAAGAAAATTTAGTTTTTACTATAATAGTTTAAGGGCAGCCCGATGCACCAAAGCTTCCCCGCATAGTGAGGTACGGGGAAGGTCCCCACCACAAGGGTGAATTGTAGGCAAATCTTACCTTGCATAAATGTAATAGGCTGTTTCTAGGACTTGAACCCGTGACCTCAAGGTCACACACGGCAACATTTTACTACAATAGTTTCATCCACCAAAATGTTAGTAAAAGTCATTTCATTACTCTTAGACGATGGTTGATCAGCAAGCAAATGCCGCCAGACAATACACCAAAAAAGGGTAACCTGGGGTTCCCACTATGCGTGTGGTCTAGGGAAGGCCGGGTCGGACCCACATGGGCTTAAGTAGACAGCCTTCCCTTTCATTTAAATGCTATAACCATTTTCGTTGCTAAACAATTTTAACTTTATCGGTGGGAGCTATTGATATTTAGATTGATTTATTTATAATCAAAATCAAGAAAACCCAAACCTTACAAGATCATTCATTGGTTCGGCAATTTTGATTAAACCTGCACTAATGTTGAAACTAAGGGAACTAGGAACTTGCCACGAAGTTGGGCACTTGGAATACAACTTTCAATAACATAAATTAAAACACAACTGGTGTTTAAAAAATATATTTTCTATTGCAGTAACAATTGCTCTATTCCTTTAATATATTAGTTATGTGGAATTTTATGAGCAAATAATCTTGAAGGCATAACTTTATTAGTGCTAAAATTTAATTAGATTTATTTAGCGTATAATCGAAATCAAGAAAACCATACATAACATGACTATTTAGTTATGCAATTTTACCTAGAATTGCGCTAATATGTTTTGATGCCGCAGGAAATGTGCTTATCAATCTTCTTCCACGTGGCAGGACTGATCACCTAGCTCCTTGACCTGAAATCAGAACCCACGACTAGCCGGATGTGTCTCCGGCTTAGACCCTCGGGCGTGAGAGTAAGTATTTGAAGATTTGAGAGCAAAATGTATTGAATTATGGAATTCAGATAACAAAAATGGCAGTTATCTTAACACCGTTGTAGTGGTAATGTATTTATAGTTGATGTAGGTGGTTTAATTGACAGGGCTATATGAGCTTCGTGATTTTAGGGACAGTTGTACATCATGTGAACGTGTCCTGAAACGGTCCCTGATTTGTAGGGATGCAGTTATGAAAAGAGTAATGACTTATGCGCCTGTAACCGTTAGGTCGACGCTTGCTTGGCAGGTCGAGGTCGACACTTGTGTCTGGGTCGACCTGACTGTCGAGTAGAGTTGGATCGTACCCGAAATACGACTGGGTCATAAGGTCGGACTAAGTTAGGTCGGGACCTAGTAGGTCGGACAATGAACTTAGTCGACTGGTATATGAGATGGGCCTCGAGCCATGTGATAATTGGGCCTAGCCCATAGAGAATATGGTGGCGATAATAACTTTTGTAGATTGGGCTTTATTCGCTTGGCCCAACTCGGTACTTTTGGTATGTTCAGTGGCCCCCAACTTTCGAGTTGACTTTGTCGACTAGGAAGTTAAGAATATTTTTGATGAGGATTGTTGTGACTCGAAGGTCGCTACTTATTCTGATGTTTTAGTCGACCAAAATGACGTGGCTCAATCTTGAACGTTGAATGTTGAACGGCTAGATCTGGAGGAGCGCCGTTTTCCGCAATGATTACTGTCCTGGACGTTTGAGAGTCCGTCTTGGAAATTGTTTCCGCATTTAATTGAGAAACCAAAACCTTTGAATTTTCCTTTTCCTCTTCAACCTTGGAACATATAAATACCAGATTCCTTCCTCATTTAGAACTTTTGCCTTCTCTGATTCCTTGAACTCCGGCGAGAATAGCGAAAAGGTAATCGGTTAAATCAAAGCTTTCGTCTCCGTCTGTAATCCTTCTTCACTCAAGCTAATTAAGGTACTCCTCTTTTCCCTCAGTATTAGGGTTTTAATTTCCGCAATTTCTCCAATTCCGCCATGGCTAGGACCTTTAGCACTGAACCTGGGGCTTGGTATGGCTACTGTAGTGTCAACCGTAGGGCTTACAAACATTTGAATGGGGTATGGAGAGAGATATCAGTGGAGGAATGTTCCTCAATTTTGACCCATTGGGGTTTGGGTTTTAGTGAGTTAGGGTTGCCTGTAGGAGAGGATTTAGGTGCATTGGAGACGAACGACCCAAGAGTTGTGACCTTCAATCTGTTTCATGAACTACTCGACCATATAGCTCTGTTCTATGTCCAACCAACAAACCCTCCTTCCTTAGGAATAGAATTGGGTTTCCGAGGGAATCTAGGTCACCCCTTAGTGCGTCTACTAGGTCCCTTGAGACTTCATGTAGAACTGATCCCCCTGTTTCCCCTTCTTCATGTACAGATAAGGCGACCCAAGGAGAAGCTGATGTTTCGACCTCCTCAAGCCCACGTATAGTCGACGCATTTGAGACTTCTGTGGTGCCGGGCAGGAATGAAAGGCGTTATGTGCCTCCAAGGCCAGTCAGGGGGAAACAGAATTTTCCAATCTCGTTTGAGCATGGTGTATGACTTTTGTGAAGTTGATAGGAAGGAGTTTGATGTTACGTTGTACAGCAGGAAGGATTTCTTTGACCAATTTGGGGACACCTATGAGGAAGATCCTACTAGGGTGGCCTTCTACTACGGCCAATTTGAAGCTGGTTTGAGGCTACCCTTAGATCCATTTATAAACGAGTTTCTAGAGTGCTCGAATGCTCTGCCACTTCAACTAGGAGCTAACACTTGCAGGGTACTGGTTTGTTTCGCCATGGTTTGCAGGTTCTTAGGGTATGAACCCTGTATGAGAGTGTTTAGGGAATTCTTTAGTGTCAAGTTTGATAAGGACAATGGAATAAGTACCCCCTCCAAGCCAAAATCCCCAAAGTTGTTTGCCAACCTCCCTAGCAAGGCCAGTGGTTGGAATTCTTATGTGTTTGTAGTGGAGAGCAGGAGAGGATGGGAGTTCCCTCTACCCGGTGCTGAGACTGCTGTAGTGAGGGAGCAGGATTACTGGGAGCCAATTTGGCACGATGATTTGCGTAAGAAATTGATGGAGCTCGCCAAGAGGGGAGCTATAAGTTGGGATGCTTTGGGGACCAACAAAAACAACTACATCCGAGCTGGAATGATGGTCAGCGAGGGAGATGTCGTGCCCATGGTCCCGATGGTTAGATGTCAGAGGTATCCTGATTGGGTTACCCATGAGGGAGCTCGATTCAGATTTGAGAGAGAGTGCCATTTTTGTAAGAAGACTGCCAATCACTGTAAGGATCAGGGAGAACACTTTGGGGGTAAGGACTCAACCCTTCACTGTCCCTTGACCCCTCCAATACTTGCTGATATGCACATGTTTTGCTCATACCCAAAACTGACTGCTCGTATGTAGAACTTATTAACTAGCATACATTTAAACTCGTAGACTGCCTATTCACAGGTTTACCTCTTAGCTCGTATGTGTCTTGTCGCTTGTTCGTACATGGAACTTGCTCGTGCGCATATTCTCAATTCGTACATAGAACTTGGTGCTCGTAATAGACTTGTCATATGTCGACCTAACTCTTATTCACTCCTTTTTTGGTGCAGTTCTAACCCCTGAGCAGGAGGCGAATATGGGTCGTGCCATAGATGTCAGGAAGAGCAAGAGAAGCTGTGGGGCAGCCAATGCTAGGGAGCATCGAGAGAGAGAAGGTGCTCAACGTCAAGAGATTTTGAAGCTGGTAGATGTTGATGTTACCAATTCTATTCCCTTTGAGGATAACCTGGATGAACTGGAGAGGGGCGAGTTGAAGGTGACGCCCAAGGAAATGAGGGAGCTGATGCTGTTGGGGTTGTTGAGGCTGAGCAGATTGAAGAGCCTACCAAGGAGGTTATCAGGACAAGGACTCGAGCCCAATCTAGAACCAAAACCACAGCTGCCTCTAAGGCCAAGTCTCCTGTCATAGACGTCGATGAGGAGGAAGAAGAATATGATGATGCTCCCCTGAGTAAGAAGATCAAGCTTGGCAAGTCCAAGGTGAGCTCGACATCTGATCAAGTCGGTGCTACTGAACCCACGGAAACCGAAGCTTTGGGTCCCCAACCTTCTCCTATCCATGTCTCCTATGCTGAATTGATTCAGGCTCGTGTTGACGAGCTGAGTGATGTGATTCCTCTGACTAGGATCAACTGCTTAGCGAGGGATTACCCTGAATTGGAATACGGCCAAGTAGTCGTCAGGAGGGGAGCCGACCAAGACTTGATTAAGGAATTCACCAGCAAACCTTTGACTCCAGAAGCCTGTCGAGCTAGGGTCGGGCTAGCTTCCTCCGAGGTAACTCTTGTGGTTTTTGTAATGTTTCTTTGACTCTCCTTGTTTGTCCCAAGTCTTCCTCCTATTTATGATCATCCTGAATTCCTTTCTTTATTTGTCTTCTCAGTCTCTTGCCATGATAGATCTAGCCACCACTTATTGGAAGGCTGCAGAGGAGCAGGAGAAGCTAGCCAAGGCAATGCTGGGCAGGAAGAATGAAGAGTTGAAAAAACTTGATGATGATCATGCGAAGCTGAAGGATGAGCTTGAGAAATTGAAGGAGGACCACTCTGATCTGGACAATTCATACGATGCCTTGAAGCTTGTCAAGGATAATGAGGTGAAGCTTAAGGAGGAAGCTTGGAAGAGTTTGGGAGAGGTTAAAAATGATCTCGCCACTCTCAAGGAGGAGAAGAAGAAGATGGCAGCGGACCTCGACCTGGCAACCCAACAATTGGAGGAGGTGCCAGTCACCTTAGCCAAGAAGCAAGAAGAACTGGATGCTGCGCGAGCTCAATGGGGGGTGGAGCTAGCTGCTGCTGTGAAGGCCGCTAAAGAGGAGGCTGTTAAAGCCTACAAAGACAGTGACGAGCTCCACAATCATATTACCAAGCAAGCAAGTTCATTCTGGGATGTAGGTCGGGCTCACATGGCTCGACGTATTGTGGTGGATCCTTCTTTTAAAATCTCTATTGAGCAGCTCGCCCAATGGGCCTCGGAGGATCCTTACAACTCTGCAGCTCGCCAGGGCCATAGCCTAGTGCCCTATAACGACAATGACTTGGCTAACATTGCCAAGGACGACGTAGAGGCAGAAGTTTGGGTCCCTCCTGCAGTAGAACCAGTGAACTTTGGTACAATCTTAGCTGAGCTGGAGGAGCCTGATGAACCAGCCTTTGAAGGAGAGACTCCCCAATACTCCATTTCAGATTTTAGGAAGATTGTATATCCAGATCAACAAAGGAATGTCTTGGGCGAGCCTGCTGCTGCAAATGAGAATGTTGATGCCGACCCAGCCTCTACCAGTGATCAAGTAGAAAGCAATCCTCTAGTTTGAACTTTAAATTTATTGGTTGTGTAACACACAAGATCCAAACACCTTTTATTTTTTGCTTTTGGTGATATTGATGCTTTGGCCCAGATTTGGGAAGCATCTTACTCATACAATTTTGTTTACTAGAGTCTTGGCCCGCTTTGGGAGACTCAGTTTTATTTAATCGTAGCTGGCCTTCCTTCATTGTATGTTGTATGCTTTTGATTTCAGCATGTGTGTGTCGAGCTAGATGTAGTAGGGCAAATAAGTCGTCCTAAGTTTAAGGTCGACCTGGGTTGGCGGTGAATTGGTCAACCTTAGACTTGTAAGGATTTTTGTAAACGAGGTTGACTCAGAGTCGAACCTATTTTAAAAGGTCATAGCTGACCAAGGGTCGAGCTTATAAGAACGAAGTCGACCTAAGGTCGGACTTGTTAATAGGGCTCAGTTGATTAAAGATCGAGCTGATTTAGAATAAAGCTGACTAAGAGTCGAGCTTATTGGGACAAAGTCGACTAAGAGTCGGACTTGTTAAGGGAACATAACTGATTAAGAATCGAGTTTGTTAAAACGAAGCTGACTAAGAGTCAAGCTTGTTGAACGAAGTCGACTATGAGTCGGACTTGTTAAAGGAACTAAGCTGATTAAGAATCGAGCTTGTTAAAATGAAGCTGACTAAGAGTCGAGCTTGTTGAAGCTCGTGTACAGTGTTTGGTCGAATAGAACTGCGATTTTTATTGAAGTAGAAACATGCTTACATCGAATAGAAAGCTAGATCTACGACAAATTGGGAACTGCTTTAACTTTGAACTGAACTAAGGACTTGAACTAGAAGCAGTACTTGATGAGGTGAGTAGCATGACATGGGTGCTTCAACTCCTCCCCATCTGGATGAGCTATCATGTAGGTTCCTTCTTTGATGACTCGAGTGACGATGTAGGGACCTTCCCAATTAGGAGATAGTTTATTCTGTTGGGTTCTCCTTCCTGTAGCTTCAATCTTTCTCAACACATGATCTCCCACTTGGAATGATCTTGTCTTCACCCTCTTGTCGTGGTAACTTTTAGTCCGCTGCTTGTAGTTGACCATTCGAAGGTAGGCAGTATCTCGCTTCTCGTCGATTAGATCCAAGTCGATCAATCTGTTGATATCATTCTGCTCTTGATCGAAGAATGTCACTCTACAGTAGGAAACCTCAACTCAGTGGAGCCATGGCCTCGACCCGTATGCTAGAGCAAATGGGGTTTCCCGTAGGCCCCAGGAGTGGTTGTGCGAACCGCCCCGAGAGCGGGGAAGTTCGTCCAACCGGTTGCTACGTCGACCTACCAGGCTGTCTTTAGTGAAGATAGAACTAGCTTATTTGCTGCTTCAGCTTGCCCATTTCCTTGAGGGTATGCAATGGATGACTGCCAATATTTGACCCCCACTCTATTCATTTCTTCTTCAAAGGCTCGGGAGAACTGTAGCCCGTTGTCTGAAACTATAGCTCGAGGGATCCCAAATCGACACCAGATGAAGTCATGTATGAAGTTGATTGCGTTTTCCTCTGTGATTCGAGCTAGGGGCTTTGCTTCAACCCATTTTGTGAAGTAATCAATTGCAACGATTGCATACTTGCAATTCCCACGGGCGGGTGGGAAGGGTCCAATCAAGTCGACTCCCCACATATCAAATGGCCAAGCAGCGATCACAAGAGTCTGTTCCATTGTAGGCATATGAGGTAGGTTGGCAAACCTTTGGCATTGATCACATTGCTGAACAAAATCATGAGTGTCAGCTCGCATGTGTGGCCAATAATACCCCAAGGTGATCAATTTGTCGGCTAGAGTCCTGGCCCCCGGGTGTCCACCACAAATTCCACTGTGCACCTCATGCATTAGCTGAGTGATTTCTTGAGGGTGGATGCACTTCAGCAATGGCCTAGTATATGATCTTCTGAAGAGCAGGCCTCCTTGAATGACATATCTCGGAGCTTTCTTTTTAACAGCTCGAGCTTTCTTCTTGTCTTCGGGGAGCTCGCCACAGTCCAGGTACGCCTTCATTTCTTCGATCCAACACTTGTTATTTGAAGTGTTTTCCACGCATTGAATCTGAACCCTTTCATAAGCTGGGCTCTCAAGGTAGGAGATAGGCTCTTCGTGTGGTTCATCTGAAGTGGCCAGTTTTGAGAGTAGGTCGGCTAGCTCGTTGTCTTCTCGACCAATCCTCTGAATTCCCCAAAACTCCAAATCCTTTGTCAATTTCTTCACCAGGTCGTGGTATTTGACTAGAGTAGAGTTCAACACCTCGTATTCTCCTCGGACCTGGTTGACTATCAACTGTGAGTCACAATATGCCATGATTTTAGTCGCTCCAAAGCACTTGGCGTACTCAATGGCTGCTACTAATGCCTCGTACTCTGCTTGGTTGTCAGAAGCATCAAATTTGAATCTCAATGACTCCTCATATACTGTCCCAGATTCTGGCTCGATCAGGACTATCCCAGCTCCGCTAACACTTTTGGTTGCTGACCCATCCGAGTAGACTTTCCAGCAATCATCGGGTAGGTTAGTGACGACTTGGGATTCTGGCTCTTTCCCTTTGACTTTCTCTTTCTGAGCTCGCACCTCGCTATCCTCCTTGGTGAACGTCAGTTCGACCAGGAAGTCTGCTAGAGCTTGAGCCTTCAATGCCTTTCGAGGTCGATACTCGATGTCGAATTCCGTGAGGGCAATTGACCAATTGAGTAAGCGACCTGAACTTTCTAGCTTATGAAGAATTTTTCTTAAGGGGGCATTCGTAAGCACCACTATAGGGTGAGCCAAGAAATAAGCTCGCAGCTTCCTTGAAGCCACGACCAAAGCATATGCGACCTTTTCTGCATTGTAGTACCTGCCTTCAACATATGATAGAGCCTTGCTTACATAATATATGGGCTTTTGAAGTCCCTCCTCTTCTCGAACCAATACTGCAGCAACTGATTTATCTCCCACGGACAGATACACGAACAAGGTCTCCCCAGTAGTCGGGCTGCTCAATAGTGGAGGAGTAGCAAGGTACTCCTTGAGTTGTTGGAACGACGAATGACATTCGGCCGTCGACTCAAATTTTTTCGTCCCCCTCAATGATTTGAAGAAGGGGAGAGACCTTTCAGCCGACTTGGCTATAAAACGACCTAGGGCTGCCACCCTGCCGTTAAGTCGCTGCATCTCCTTTATACTTGCAGGCTCCTTCATCTCAACTAGAGCCTTGATCTTCTCCGGGTTAGCTTCTATGCCTCGTTGGGACACCATAAATCCAAGAAACTTGCCAGTTGCCACTCCAAATACGCACTTGCTCGGGTTGAGCTTCATGTCGTTTGCTCGTAAATTGGCGAACGTTTCCTTTAGGTCGACCACGTGACGTCCGGCCTTGGTTTTGATGACCATATCGTCGACGTAGGCCTCCGTGTTTCGGCCAATTTGTGAGGCAAAGACCTTGTTTACCATGTGTTGATAAGTTGCTCCTGCGTTCTTCAACTCAAATGGCATCATGTTATAGCAATAGATGCGTCCAGCTGCTTGGAAAGCTGTCTTTACAACGTCATCCTCATGCATCTTGATCTGATGATAACCTGAATAGGCATCTAGGAAGCTGAGGGTGGAGTGGCCAGCAATAGAATCCACGAGCTTGTCAATCCTTGGGAGAGGATAGCTGTCCTTTGGGCAGGCAAGATTGAGGTTGGTGAAGTCGACACACATTCTCCATTTGCCATTTGACTCCTTCACCATGACCACATTGGCTAGCCAGGTTGTATGTGTGGACTCATTGATTATACCTGCACTCAAAAGTTTTTGTACCTCGAGTTTGATGGCCTCTTCTTTGTCCCGAGCGAAGTTCCTTAATTTTTGGGGCCTTGGCTTAATGGTCGGGTTGACTTCCAGCCTGTGAACCGCGACCTCCTCCTTGATCCCTTTCATGTCCTCAACTCGCCATGCAAAGACATCACTGCTTTCCTTGAGCAACTCGACAATCTCTAGCCTTTCTTCAGGTGACAGCTGCTTTCCAATTTGAATTTTCTGCTCAGGATAGGAGGGGTTTGTAACCACTGATTCCAGCTCGTCTACAGCCTCCAACTCTGGACCATCCCTGAACTGTAGGGTTTCAATGATGATTTCTCTAACCCTCTGTCTTTCTTCGGCCCCCAGGTGTGGAGCTTCCTCAGCTATCATCTCATCCAGCTTATCAGCAGTCTCACTGGTGGTGGCCCCCGAGTTATTGTCGATCTGGAGGCATAGCTTGCCTATGGAGACTTGGTCGACCATAACTGTATCCGAATCGACCATGGTGGTTTCAGAGTGACGTGTCGACTCAGTCATGACCTCGTCATGCGAGCGATAGGTCGACTCTTCCACAACGGTGATTGTAGATAGTCGAGTAGTTTTGGTGACTGACTGAGACAACTTTAAGTATCCTTCTGCAGTCTCTATCTCCAACTCTCTCTTCTTCCTTTCTCGAAGTACATGGTCAAGGTATGCTCGAGCTGTGCCTTGCACGCAACCGACTCCAGCTGGTGTGGGGAACTTAACTCGTTGATGGGGAATTGAGGCCACCATTCCAAGTGCGACCTGGCCAGGAATTCCAAGAATAGCAGCATAATCACTAATGACATCTATGACAATAAATTTTACCTTAGAAACGACACTGTAGGGATGTTGGCCTAGGTCGACATCGAGCTCAATCTGTCCTTTGGCGTCAACCCGGTGATTGGTGAAGCCCTCCAACCTGCCATCATACCTTTCAAGCTGCTCATTTGAGAGTCCCATTTCTTGGAATGTCTTGTAGAACAGAATGTCTTTACAGGCCCCCGTGTCGACTAAGAGTCTGCTCGTCGTACATCCGTCGATGAGACCTGGGATGACGAGAACTTGCTCTCTAGCCGCCATATTAGTTGTCAGCTCGTTAGGATAAAAGCTAATCACCTCATCCCTGACGTGGCTCCTTGGTGGCACATGGGGGGCCTTGTTGAGCTGAAAGATTTTGTGCTTGATGGCTGTGTTGCTGGCTTGTTCAATAATAACACCCAAGTTCATCCTAGGCTTCCTTGGCTCTGGATGTCCACCTGCAGGTCGTCTACCACCACCTGCTTGAGGCCCTTTAACATATGTGTCGAGCCTTCCCTGGTCGACCATTCTCTGGATTATACGTTTCAAACTCATGCAATCCTCAGTAGTGTGGCCTGTATCTTTGTGGTAATCACAATACTTGCTATTGTCCCTTCTGAACTTGTTGGCCGGGTTCATTGGGGCAGGTGGAGCCAACTCGACTGCATTCATTATTTCTGTTCGACTCACCGTTAGGGGAGTGAAAGCTTCGGGGACTTTCTCTGTCGCCCTGGTCCTGTTCTTACCATTCTTGTTATTTTCCCCATTCTTGGCTGAGTCCTTTTTGTCATCAGCGACCTCAGTCTTAGGGCCTTTCCCATTCTTCTTTTCTTTTCTCTCCTCGGCTAGTGCCACATTGTAAGCCTTCTCGAACAACTCCTGTCGAGTAGTGACTGTACGGACTGTCAGCTCGTAATCCATATCTGCCGAGGAAATTCCATTTCTGAAGCAATTAATCACCTCTCTGTCCATGAGATCCTCCTCGATCTTGTCGACCATCTCTTTAAACTTGGTGTAGTAGCTCATTGAGCTTTCATTTTTCCCTTGTACCAAGTTGTTTAGATCGGTGACAGTCATCTTCCGAGCTCCAGCAGTTGAGAAGCGATCTAGGAACTTTGTTCTCATACTCATCCAGGTCGAGATGCTACCGGCTGCCAAACCATTGAACCATGTCGAGGCTGCCCCACGTGAGTGTGCTTATGAGGGCTTTGCACATAGTGTCGTCCTCGTTGGAGACAAAGCACATTGTGGCTTCCAGGTGCTGCACATGGCTTTTTGCATTAGTTGCCCCTGAATACTTCTCTAGGAGGGGCAATCTGAAACCAGCAGGAGGTCGACTGTCAATCAAATCTTTGGATAAGGGTCGAAGAGCAAAGTCAATTCGTTCGACCTTTCCAGTATCATTTTTCTTTTCAGCCTCCCATTGTTCAAATTTCCTCTTCCATAGCAGCCACTCCCTAGCATCAGGCCTGTCTTCTCCAGCAGGTTGGACATCATTCAACCTTTGACCCTCACTTCTAGGGGGAGTTACTTGCTTGCTTCTCCTATCTTTGTGTGAAGGTGACCTTACTGAGCGAACTGGCGACCTGCGCCTATCATCTCTTGTTGGCGACCTGCGCCTTTCGTTTTTGGGTGGCGACCTGCGCCTTCCCTCTCTTATAGGCGACCTGCGCCCATTCCTTCCCCTGTGGGATTGAGACCTTTGTGTCCTGGCTGGTGATCTACACATGCTTCGATTTGCCTCTAGCTGCGTCCTCAGATCCGACTGTGCCTCTTGCTCCCTGTTCCTAGTGAGGCTGGCCCTTAGGTCGTCACTGGGAACATGAATAGGTGATTGAGGCCGCACCACCATCCGTTGCTCAACGTTCTGTCCCACAGTTTCATTAGGTCTAGTACTCCTGGCACGCTCCCTGTTTGAAACTTGAGATGGAGCCACCCTCTCAGATCTTCTGTCCACCTGCTCAGCCTCCTCCATTGCTAATAATTCGGCCAATATCTGAGCTCATTCCATAAGCATTTCTTTTCTGCTCAGTGGGTTGGACGAGGGACCTGCCCTATTTCCAGCATTCATCTGCCCAGTTGGACGCTTTGGAGGAGGCGGGACTCCTTGCCCCTCCATGGGTCGTTTTTCTCTCCTCCCATCTGGCAATCCTCTGCCATCAGCTACACTGTTAGAGCGCGTCGCTCTAGCATGATGGCGAGTTGGAGGGGGAGGAGGCAGATTTGTGTTTCCAGCATTGGTATTGAGATTTCCAGCGTTTGCATTGGTGTTATTGTTTCCTTCTTCGTGCCCGAGTGAGGCCTCAGATACATGTCCATCCGAAGTCACCATTGTTGCAGGTTGAGAAAACTTTCGAGGTCAAGCTATACACGAATTCCCGGCAATGGAACCAAACTGATGCCGCAGGAAATGTGCTTATCAATCTTCCTCCACGTGGCATGACTGATCACCTAGCTCATTGACCTGAAATCAGAACCCACGACTAGCCGGATGTGTCTCCGGCTTAGACCCTCGGGCGTGAGAGTAAGTATTTGAAAATTGGAGAGCAAAATATATTGAATTATGGAATTCAGATAACAAAAATGGCAGTTACCTTAACACCGTTGTAGTGATAATGTATTTATAGTTGATGTAGGTGGTTTAATTGACAGGGCTATATGAGCTCCGTGATTTTAGGGACAGTTGTACATCATATGAACGTGTCCTGAAACGGTCCCTGATTTGTAGGGATGCAGTTATGGAAAGAGTAATGACTTGTGCGCCTGTAACCGTTAGGTCGACGCTTGCTTGGCAGGTCGAGGTCGACACTTGTGTCTGGGTCGACCTGACTGTCGAGTAGAGTTGGATCGTACCCGAAATATGACTTGGTCATAAGGTCGGACTAAGTTAGGTCGGGACCCAGTAGGTCGGACAATGAACTTAGTCGACTGGTATATGAGATGGGCCTCGAGCCATGTGATAATTGGGCCTAGCTCATAGAGAATATGGTGGCGATAATTGCTTGTGGATTGGGCTTTATTCGCTTGGCCCAACTCGGTACTTTTGGTATGTTCATGTTTTATTTTTTTGTGAAACCAGAACTGTGTTTATGCTAAATTGAAGGTGGTGATGGCCAAACGGGCCGGCCCGGTCCCTATGGACCAATCCGCAGGCGGGATGGGTTGAAGCTCGTGAGCCCGTTTGATGAAACGGGCCTAAACTCGGCCCGGCCCATCCTATTCACCATGTCCAAGCCCGCCCATTTGGCCCGGATCTGAAGATCCACGGGCCAAACGGTTTTCCTTTTTTTTTTTTTTTTAAATTAGGTCCGTACAGATTATCATTTATTTTATTTTATTTTTTTATTAATTTTTTATTGACTAGGAAATAATATTTTAGACTTTTTTTATTACATATATTTTTTACAAAAGGTATACAAAAAAGATAAAAAAAAAAAAAAACTAAACAAATGAAATTATATAAAAGAAAAGAGGGACGAACTATCCTTTATTTATTTTTATTTTTTTATTAATTTTTTATTGACTAGGAATAATATTTTAGACTTTTTTTAATTACTGATATTTTTTACAAAAAATGTATATAAAAAAGATAGAAAAAAACTAAACAAATTAAAGTATATAAAAGAAAAGAGTAACGTACTATCCTTTATTTATTTATTTTTATTTATTTATTAATTTTTTGTTGAATAGGAAATAATATTTTAGACTTTTTTATTACTGATATTTTTTACAAAAAGGTATATAAAAAAGATAGAAAAAAAACTAAACAAATGAAAGTATACAAAAGAAAAGAGGGACGGACTATCTTTTATTTATTTTTATTTTTATATTAATTTTTTATTGACAGGGAAATAATATTTTAGACTTTTTTTATTGCTGATATTTTTTACAAATAGGTATATAAAAAAAGATAAAAAAAAAAAAAAAAACTAAACAAATAAAAATATATGAAAGAAAAGAGGGACAGACTATCCTTTATTTATTTTTATTTTTTATTAATTTTTTATTGACTAGGAAATAATATTTTAGACTTTTTTTATTACTGATATTTTTTACAAAAAGGTATATAAAAAAGATAGAAAAAAACTAAACAAATGAAAGTATACAAAAGAAATGAGGGACGGACTATCCTTTATTTATTTTTATTTTTTATTGACTAGGAAATAATATTTTAGACTTTTTTTATTACTGATATTTTTTAAAAATAGGTATAGAAAAAAAGATAGAAAAAAACTAAACAAATGAAAGTATATAAAAGAAAATGAGGTAATAATGTAATCAATTTAATAATAGAAACTCTATGAATATTTATTTCACAATATTTAACTAGGGAGTAAACAATTAAATACTTATAACAATAAGATTACCTTAAACTCTTACGATGTAATCACAATTTTTGCTCTTGAAAATATTTTGATGATTTGGTTCGAGAGAATTCTATATGATTTATTGAATTTGTTTTGTGAGAAAAATGGTAAGACTTTCTCTTCTATTTATACTGATTATAATTTCACAAACAGTCCGTACGGACCTACCCGATAAATGACCGTTGTGTAAATTTGACCAAAATACCCCTAAAAACAGATATATTTGAGAGCATTTTAGACATTTATAAGGAGGTCATTATTATTTTAAACATAGTAATTACAGTTACTGATATAGCAATAACATGTTAAAATAGAGAATATTAGAAAATGTTATCCCAAAATAAAGACTATTAGAGAAATGATGTCCCAAAATAAAAATAAAAAAATATTAAAAAAATATTGTCTTAAAAATATTTAAATAGGAACTATTAAAAATTAATGTCCCAAACAAATACTTTTAAAAGACATTTTTCTAGTGGGTTGATTGTTGGCATCCAACATAAAATATTTAAATAATTAATTAAGTAACTAAAAATATGCAATAACAAAGCTCTGTTTGTATTGGGGGGAGTACTTGTCAGTTGTCACATGACTTTGGAGGAAGTGGCCGACAGTAGTTGACTGCAAATCGAGTTGTACTCTCCCACTACTAATTAAACAATGACACAATTATTTGATTTAGTTTATAATCAAAATCAAGAAAGCCCAAACCTTACTACAAGATCATTGGTTGGTTCTTCTGCAATTTTGACTAAACCTACACTAATGTTGAATTGAATTTAAGGGAAGGAAACTAGGAACTTGCCATGAAGTTGGGCACTTGAAATATGACTATCAATAACATAAATTAAAACGCAACTGGTGTTTAAGAAATATATTTTATATCGCAGTAACAATTGCTCTATTTCTTTAATATATTAGTTCTATGGAATTTAATGAGCAAATAATCTTGAAGACATAACTTTATTAGTGCTAACATTTAATTAGATTTATTTAGTGTATAATCGAAATCAAGAAAATCATACTTAACGAGGCTGATTCTTTAGTTATGCAATTTTAACTAGAATTGCGCTAATGTTTTTTATTTTTTGTGAAATCGAAACTGTGTTTATGTTAAATTGAAGGGAAGGAAGCTAGGAACTAGTAAAGAAGTTGGGCATTTGGAAAACACCTTCAATAACATAAATTAAAATACAACTAGTGTTACGAAAAACTGCAAAAATAATACAAGTAGGGGTAATATTAAATAAGACAATGAATGATTCTTTATTATAAAGAGTTGTCCTAATCATGCATCTTGGACAAGACGTAATCATCCTTCAAATAATAGAAAGTAATGTACAAGTAGTATTATAATATCCTTATTATGTACTCCATCTGTTTCACCCAAAAAAAGCACAAAGTTTTATTTTGGGTGCCCGTTTAGGGGTAATATAAATAAGACAATGAATGCTTCCTTGATTATAAAGATGGCCTTCCTAATATGCATCTTGGATAAAGAAATGGGCAACCTAGACCTAATCATCCTTCAAATAATTGAAAGTAATGTACAAGTAGTATTATAATTTTTTTATTATGTACTCCGTCCAGTGGTAATCTAGAAAACTTAGTGAGGGGGGGGGGGTCAAATTTGTGGAAACAGAAAAAAATAAAAATCGCATATTGAAAACCTAAGATTTTAATGATGCATATAATCTATTTCGCCTAGTTATGAGTTCAAATAACAACAATGATAATAAAAGTATATATAATCGCGTAGCAAGGATTCTTGTAAGGGTCTCAACCATAAGGGTAAATTTAAGTCACAAAATTTAAACGAGTCACTAGTCAATAATAAATACAAAAATAAAATCTAATTAAGTCCCACCAAAAAAAAAAAAAAAAAAAAATTTTATTATTTATTTTGGGAGAGATAGAGAGTAGTAGTTGAGGAGAATTATAGTTTAAAGTTTCAGACATTTATAAGACAAGTAATTAAATATATAGTTACAAGTATTTGAGCATCATAATATTTTCAAATCTTTATTTCAAGCATTATTTTTGTTCTTTTTCAAATAATAACTAGATAATTATAGGCTTGTTTTAAAATTGGGGGAGAAAATGTCCATACTACTTCGTTCGTCCCACAATGAATGTTTATTTGTCTTTGAAAGTTGATTTTTTTTAAAAAAAATATTTTTATAAAATTTAATGATAAAGAAGTATAAGTACTTTTGCTATCTTTTTCTTAAATTTTTGATGTTGCAAGTATATAATGAAATTTGAAGTAGAAACATTCATTTTGGGATAAAGAGGGTATAAATTATAACTACACAACTATGAGGGAGGTTAAACTATAAAATTTGAGGGGGTCAAATGAGATAAATATAGCTTTTTCATAAAAACCTAAAGGGCAAAAGTTGAATAAATGGAAAATTCAGGGGAGTCAAGTGATCCCTTTAAGCTCAATGTACATCTGCCACCCCCTCCGTCCAACCCAAAAAAGCACAAATTTTTATTTTGGGTGTCCCGTTTAGGGGTAATATAAATAAGACAATGAATGCTTCCTTGATTATAAAGATGTCCTTCCTAATCATGCATCTTGGACAAAGAAATGGGCAACCTAGAGACCTAATCATCCTTCAAATAATAGAAAGTAACGTACAATTAGTATTATAATATCCTTATTATGTACTCCCTCCGTCCCACCTGAAAGACACAAAATTCCATTTTGGAAATCCCATTGAAAAAAGACACACCCAAAATGGATTTTTTTTAAAATATTTTTTTATTCATGAGACCCACTTGTCATATTCATTTTTTTTTCTTTTTTTGGACGAAAAGGGCAAAGCCCCCTAAATTTTATTAAAAAATAAGAATAAAAATTACAATAAATCAAAGAAAAACCATAAAATAAAAATAAAAAGGTCAATCAAATTGCCTTTTAGGAAACCAATAACTATCCACTAACTATTTTATATCTCACTTTCTTTCTCCTACCTCACTTTTCATACTCACAACACTTAATTTACTATACATATTTATTAATTTTTGTGCAATATCAATTTATACCTTTTCAGATATGACGGAGGGAATAGTTGATTTCGTTGATTTTGGATTTAAGTATTACTAGTATTATATTAGAGTCAACTTTGATGAGACAGCTAGCTGCTAGCTATAAGATTCCTTGTTTCACCTAAAACTTATGAGAAATAAATATGAACTTGCTTTTGTTTTTAAATGCATAAGACTTTTTGTACTCAGGCGTATATATATACTCATCGATTGACTTCAATTGATCTTATTTCCTTTTTGGTCAGTCAAAACTTCAATTGATCTTCCAAAAATGGAAAGGAATCTTCACTATTTACCCCATTCATTCTCTCCTATTTTCTTTTCATTTCATGACATTCTCTCTCCTAACTATTCCTCCCACTCATTCTCTCTCCTATTTAATTTTTCATACTCACAACATTTACCTTTTTCTCTTTCTTACATCACTTTTCCTTAATAGTTGTGCCCTTTTTTTTGGTCTCAAATGAAGTGGGACGGAGGGAGTATTTTTTATTCCCTTTATTAGTAGGAAATGAAGATGATGGTGCAAAATGAATAATAACACTAATTTTGAATTTAAGGGAAGGAAGATAGAAACTTGGATTATGACATTTTCGATAACATAAAGTAAAATGCAACTGGCAACCTAGTGACCTAATCAGACTTCAAAAATAAAAAAAGTACAAGTGGAGCTATATTATCCTTATTAAGTAGGAAATTTCCAGAACGAACAATCTTATTCAGCTAGCGGATGCTGCTAGACTACTACAAATTCTAAGACAAATCTAACTCAAAATTAGTGTGGTACGTGAGAATCGTGTTCTTTTGCATCGTATGGTGAAAGTAAATTTGTACTTGATTACTATTTGGGCCCAAACAAGCAATTAATTTTGAAAACATAACCATTTTTTTCAGTGGGGGGATCGATTTAGTGTATAATTAAAATCAAGTGAATCCATACTTTAAGGGAAGATAGGAAGTTTAAACAAAGTTAAGCAACTAGATTACAACTTTCAATAGCATAAACAAAAATAAAGCCGGTGTAAGCAAAATGCAAAAATAATACAAGTGGAGTATTATTAGATGAGACAGTAAAGGCTTCTTTGATTAAAAATATGGCCGTCCCAATAATGCTTTGATGAGACAACTAGCTATAAGATTCCTTGTTTCACCTAAAACTTATGAAAAGGAAATATGAACTTACTTTCTATTTATAATATAATGGCTGAAGTGATTATAGCTCTTCATTTTCCCGCTCAAATTAAGGGCAGAAAAGTAATTTGATTTCAAGTCATATTTGTAATTACAATGGCTTATAGCGGTATTTTAGCACTCTCTCCGGGGCTCCTGGCGTCACTCAATCTTCCCCAACGCCTCCTCCTCTCCCTCTCCCTCTCCCTCTCTCTCTCTCTCGCTCTCTCTCTCTCTCTCTCTTTCTTTCTTCTCTCTTCTCTCTTCTGCAATTCATCGAACCCCCAACTGAAACCCTAACCTTAATTCGCCGCCCTCATCTCTCTAAGCCCAGTTCTCTGTTGTTCAAGTTCATCCACTTGCGAACTTTGTATAACCGGAGAATAGAGAGATTGACGGACGTCAATGCCAGCAGCAGCCGTAAGCTGGTATGCCGTCATATTGATTCTCATCATCTCCTACTTCGTCCAACCTTCAATGTCAATGGTATTCCTTTATGCTTATTTCCCTTGATTTTGATGTTTTTGTAGATTATTGATTCTGGGTTTTGTTTATATAGTGGATTTTGTTCCTTTTTGATTGAATTGAAGAGGGTTGTGATTTGTTTGGAATTGAGTTGTTTTTCTGCTATTGGAATTTCTCAATTTCTGGATTATAATTCAGTTTTTTGATGTTTTTGGGTGGGTGAGGGGGCTTCCTGATATGGTTGTGACCGCATTTGAAATCATACAGAGCTCTAACTCATTACCAGCTGAAAAAAATCTCTAATGTTTCTCCTCCTTGTGGCAGCTATGAGAATCAATGAAAATAATGTGCTAACTGAAAGACAAAAAAAAACCTGAAATCACGAGTTGCATTATCTCTGCACCATCAGTCTGAAGTTGATGAGTATACAAGGATGTTTGTGCGGATCTGGAAAGCAGACTTGCAAGGATAACAATGTATCTGAGGTATTGTTTTACTCATAGCTTTCCTCTTCTTTAACATTGAGTACTGGCCCGACCCACAATGTGGCATCAAGGAAGCATACTGAGTTCTGAAGCTA
Source organism: Adenophora triphylla var. japonica (assembly GCA_022495995.1). NCBI lineage: Eukaryota > Viridiplantae > Streptophyta > Magnoliopsida > Asterales > Campanulaceae > Adenophora > Adenophora triphylla. Next base: position 648,992 of record JAFEMH010000213.1, read on the forward strand.
GGAGGGAAGGCATGTTTAATTGGCCCTGTGTACCCAACTTTTTGGCTATCTCGCCTTTTTGCAGATGTATGGATGCTATTCCCAACCGAGGAAGAATACATTGAATGGTTTACCAAGGCCGGATTTAAAGACGTTCAACTGAAGAGGATTGGACCAAAATGGTATCCTGGGGTCCGTCGCCATGGGCTGATCATGGGGTGTTCTGTTTCTAGTGTAAAACCTGCATCTGGGGATTCTCCTTTGGAGGTAAATTTTTTTTTGTATTCATTAGTGAATGACTTTGATATTGGTTGCTTGGTGTGACTCAATCCTTAGGTTTACTCACTGCTGCCACTAATCTGGTGCATATAGTTTCTAATACAGGTATAAGCACTTCTCTTTATCGTACTTCTTTGTATTTGGTTGATGATTAAACCATATGGGTTCTCATGACCTTTTCCCCTTGTGCTAACAGTGATGCAAGAGTTATGTGGGACCAGAAAACTGGGCGTTCAAGAGGATTTGGATTTGTTTCATTTTGAAGTCAACAGGTATAAGCACTTCTATTGAGATATTATTTATGCTTCCATCCCCTTTTAGGGTCGGAAATCTCTCTCTCTCTCTCTCTCTCTATGATGTTCATATCTGATGACTGTCTTTCACAATTTCTTTTTATCAGGATGCCCAAAGTGCAATTAACGATCTTAATGGTGAGGAGATACTCATTCTTTTGCTTAGCTGATCACAGTATTGTTTTTTTAACACGCATACACATCGATGTTGATATGTTGCCATTTGGTAGATCGTGCAAGTCTATGTTATACGGAAAGTGCATAATCTTATGCTGCAATATGACCACTAGGCTACTTGCATTCAGAAAGATATTAAAGGATGTGATGTCCCGCCTCTCTTGTACCCAAGAACACCGGTGGTGGTGGTGGTGGGTAGAAGTCATTATTTGTGGTAATGACCTTTGCCTTTTCATGTGTAGCGGGCCTCTGGGACCTTCTCTCCCTTTCATTTATTCACGTGTGCCCATTGTGCTTTCTCCTATCTAGTGAAAGCTTGGATATAGACATTATCCTTCGGTTAAGTTTGATTTAGGTAGTTGATTCAGAAAACTTCCACTGTTGTGCTGGTGTTTCTGCTTTTCATTGATAAAATTAGATAAGTGTTCAGTTCGGTCTCAGTATGTTATTGAGTTGCTACTATGAAGTGTCATGTATATTTGTAGGTTTTATGTTAAACTAGAGGATTTGATGTATGGCTTGCATTAATCAAAATGTTTTGCATTATACCAATTCTTATTTAATTTAACCCTCTTGAACAAGACATAGTTACGAAATGTTAAAGATTTAACAAGTAGAATCTGAAGTGCATAAACCTTGTGCAGGTTGTTTCCGGTAACCTATATGTGGGGCCTGAAGTAGATGTCTGGAGTTGTGGTGTAGTCTTGTATGCTCTTCTTTGTGGAATACTTCCTTTTGATGATGCAAACGGAAACTTTCCCAACCTCTTTAAGAAGATAAAGGTATTATCCATCAATCAATCCGGAGATCAGATGTAGTCCCTCCGTCCCAAAATAAATGTCCAAAAGATTTTCAAATTTGTTCTTGATCAAGAGCGAAATTTTTTTGGACATTCATTTTGGGGTGGAGGGAGTAAAAGCTTTTGATTTACGCTTTTATGGATAGTATATGCATCTAATGTTATGGATCATTACGAAACCTGGGTTTCATGAACTGAATCAAATTACAATTACACCCTTTTACAAATTACAGAACTGACCATTGATATTGCGTCTCCCAGGCTGGTATCTATACTCTTCTCATCACACACATCAGTTATACAAACGCAATAACACATACACAGAGACACCTGAACTTTAGATGAATTTGCCCTCGTACCAAATCTTTCATGCAGATAGGTTATGAGATCCGTTCTACAAATGTTCATGAGCAAATGCTTGACTTGAGGAAGAGAAACTTTGAGGTGAAAATTGTTCCCAAATCAAAGGCATGTTTTTCCATTGAGAAATATAAAGTCCATCTGGTAGATATACTGCATCCGTCCCATACGAAGTATTGCAGTTAACTTGTCAGCCTCTTTAAGAAATATGCTTTACTTGTTTGTACATTGCTTGTACCATAACAAAATTGCACTACAACTATTTCCTAATTCAGAAACACGACACTTATTTTTGGAACCGACCAAAATGGAAAGCGTGATACTTATTATGGACAGAGAGAGTATTTATTTAGTCCTTTGACATGTAGTAGAAACTGTTATCTCTGACATGGACTCTTAATCCCTCATAGATGGACACTAAAAATAGGGTTTATCTTATTTCTGAAAATTAGTTGAATATTAAAAAAAAATGAGTGTGTATCTTTATTTTCTAAAAGTGGATCAGTTTTTTATGACAATAGTTGTCGATCTTGTAATCCTCATCTTCTATTTTCATAAAATAAAGATCCGTTATTTTTTATATCTAGAGAGAATGCTTAAATGTTCTGCTTTGCTTGGTTCTTTAGAAGTTTTGTGCTTTATGATCCAATGTAAAAAATTGCACTTTATTAGGTAAGTGGAAACTAACAGTCTAAACTCTATTCTCTCTTCTAAACAATATGTTTTTTTGCAGATGTACATATATTATATGCACGAAATTTAAGCTTTATTACACCTTCCGTCCCACAAAGTTCTTGGTGTGGATCCTTTGGGTGATGATGAAACAACGAGGAAAAACTATCTGAAGAAAATCGTTTTAGAATAACTTTACTTAAATTGATTTTCACTTTTATTGGAAAGACTCTGGATGAAACAACAAATGTTGTTTACAAAGAAAATTTTCAAAATTTGTAGTTGTTATTGTTAATTTCATTATGAATATTTTTAATGACATTTTTAGCAACTTTTTTTATTTAGTTTTCGTTATTTCTTACAGTTTGTTGGTCGTGCGTTTAACGCACGGGTGTTATACTAGTTGTTTTTAAATGCACAAGACTTTTTGTAATCATACGTATATATTTTTATTTTTATTTTGCTATTACACTACTAGATGCATAAGACTTTCTTTCTAACCACAAGGCTTTGGCCTGGTGGCTAGAGCTCATGGCTTCCAACCTGGAGGTTATGGGTTCGATCCCCCCCCCCCCCAGAAGTTAGAGGGAAGGCTTTCTCTCCCTAGAATTTTCTAGGCGCTTCTCTGTGTGTGTGAGTAAAAAAAAAGACTTTCTTTCCCATATGTGTAATATGAGAAAGTAATTTTTTTATTTAAATAACTGCTTTTTATTCCCTTTCTTTATTAGTAGGAAATGAAGATGAAGGTGCAAAATGAATAACATAAATAAAATGCAACTAGTTTTATACAAATGGAGCAATAGTAAATAAGAAAATAAACAAATGCTTCTTTACTTAAGAAGATAACCTTCTTAATCATGCATCTAGTACAATGAACTGGCAATGACCTAATCAGACTTTAAAAAGAAAAAAAATACAAGTGGAACTATATTATTATTAAGTAGGAAATTTCGTGGAATGTGGATTTAATTATATACTCCCTCCTTCCTAGAACGATCTTCCTACTTTTCTTGGTGTTATCACGAATGTACTTTAAGCAGTAAATTTAGGTTAATTTAATTATTCTAATGAAAATTTAAAACTTGTTATTGTTACACTATTATACTCCCTCCGTCCCGCATACCATTTCTCTTTGTCCGTTTTGGACGTCCCACATACCATTTCTCTTTTCTAAAATTGCAAAGAATCTTTACTATTCGTCCCATTCATTATCTATCCTACTTTATTTTATACTCACAACACAAATCAACTTACTATTTATCTCGCTCATTCTCTCTCCTACCTCACTTTTAATACTCACAACACTTTCACCACTTACAATTTTTCTTAATTCTCACGCTAAAACACTAAAATAAATGATATGTGGGACGGAGGGAGCAATATTATCAATAACAATTTTAGATGTTAATTAGGATAATTAACTTATACAAAATTATAACTCAAAAGTACATTCATGTTAAATAATGTGAATTGACAACTCACACTACTAGAATAACAGCAATTACCGACGAAAAAATTCATCGGTAAAGCCCAATTTCCGTCGGTAAATGAGTATATATCCATCGGTATTACCGACGGAATATATCCATCGGTATTACCGACAGATTAGTATTCCATCAGTAAATTTGATTATCAGTTTTTTAAGAAATTTACCGACGAATATTTCCGTCGGTAAATTGTTCAGAATTAATAAAAAAATCTAAATTATTTAAAAACTACCAACAACCTGCACAAATTCAAAAACCAAAATACTAGCATTCAAATCCAAAAATATTTACATCCAAATACAACTCAATAAAACATTCACCAAAAACATGAAAAAACAAATTCAACATTCATCAAAATCTTAAAATCAACATAAAAACTACTTAAATTTTATTATCCACAACTTTTGCTAGCAACGCATTGCGAGCATATTCAACAGCCATTCGATAACCTGAAGAAGAAAGAACACTCAATTCAATACATACAAAATCCATAAGTCAGAACCCAAAAAGATAGCTCAGTTCCATAGCCAAATTACCTATGGGGTATTTCAAAATTTTATCATTTCAAAGTGCTAGCACAACCTACTGAAATGATTATTGAACTCTTAACACATCATCAAAACAAAGATTTTCTTGTAGTGGCAAAAAAATTGCAAGAGCATGATAATATATACAACACTTCATAATTGCATAGAGATTAGAAACAGCGAATTACCTTGCAATGTTTAATACACTCATGAGAGGCAAAGACAGATAATTAGGAGAAAATGTTGGTATCTCCAGGTCAGAATTGGGTGCTAGCAAAGGCTCAAGCCAATGGCGTCCCCACATCCTTGCAACATCAAGAGGGAGCCACCTTCAAGAGTTGAGATTTCAATAAGTCAAGTCAAAACGTCAAATGGTGAACACCAAAAGAACAGACTAAATTAATAACTCTATAAATTACTAAAAATTACTATAAATTACCATAAATTAATAAATTTCATCAGTCCCCGACATTATTAAATAATAGATTTTATATTGTATAATCAAAACAACCACAATTAATCAAAACATAAATTTACTCAGCAACTTCACACAAAGCAAAAGCTCCGAGAATACACAAAAATTGTCTCTTTCCTTTTTCATTTTTTTTTTCTACAATCACACTATAGACTATACCAAACAAGCACCTATTACATCCCCACATTATACCTTTAACACAAACCTCAGATGTGACCCCGGTCCAACAAAACATCAGCAAACACAGATATGAAAAAGTTATCGGCATTTGGTAGGGTCACAAATGCAGATATATCCCAAAAAAAGCAAAGCGGTACTGCTCAAAATGCACAAGGTACAACTACTCTGAATTGCAGTAGGATAATAAAAATTTCATTCTTAAGAAATTATGTCAAGCATTTACCTCGGAATTACACTGTTGCTCTCTACTGCAGCTCCGTCTCCCCCAAAATATTCCCGAACAACTAGCTTTTTCAAGCCTCATCCCACCTTGTTTGTCTTCCTCCCCTATGACTTGGGCTCTATGAGTAGATTCTCGTCTTTCTACAGCCCTGGGTTCAAAAGACCTGCACTGCCCTTCATCGCACGTGCATAGAGGAATGGAAACTGAAGGGAACGGACTACAAGTGACGGGGCAAAATAGGTCAGAAGAAACAGAGGCCACTCGATTCTTTTTAATCACTGGTGTACAACAAGCTGGTGTTGAATCGGATGGTTCTCGAGGGTGAAGGATGCAGGGTGTACAGAGGCTTAGGGACAGGTGAAGTTTGATTTCTTTTTCTGGAGAACAAGGTAATTGTACAAAAGAAACAATGCCATGGCGGCATAGAGGGCAAGGAATGGATCCAGGTGGGGCCAATGATTCGGAGGGGATATTGCTTGTTGAGCAAAGGTAGAGTGCACATGTAACACAAAGTTCATGCCCACAACCTGAAAATTTGTCTTCATCAATCCAAGTGCCAATGTGTTATTTGAATTCTATAAGAACATATGAACTCTCTCTCACACACAAATGCACAAAATCATCCAATACAATATATTGGAACATATAAATACGTAGGAAGAGAGAGAGGGCAGACCTTCAGCAGCTACAGTGCATGCACTTTCTAGACAGACAGAACAAATATCCATGTCCTCACAAGAGGTTGCTGATGACTGCAGCCCATATTCTCTGCAGAGATTTGTCCAAAAAAAATCAATTTCCTATTTAATAATATTGCAGACGAGGCAACCTACAAGAGTCTGAGACAATTAAACTTTCTTTAAATCTTTTAGAAGACGATAAAGCATCATTGCAGTTCAGCATTTGTTTAAAAAGGTGAATAATATATATACTACCTATTGTCCCAAAATGAATGGCCAAAATTTTTTTGGTCATTCATTTTGGGACTGAGGGGTATCAATTATCAACATGTGAAAAAAAAAACACATAATATGGATGGGTATGATTTTGCAAAGAAAGGGACACTTAGGATATTTGATACTCACTTTTCCGGTATAGACCACCCCTTCGGGTGTTTTCATAAAACCCTAATTCCATTGTGTTTGGGGAAGTTAGAGCTTCATGAATATATTATTTTGGCATATGCCTAGAAAATAAGAATCTTGCTGAGACACGAGCACAAATTAACTCGGTTCGCACCAATGATCAAAATGCTAGTATTGTGGCACACCAGTTTTCAAATACTCCGTAAAAATAGGCTCGACATTGCCCCCCCACAAGAAAACAGCGAACTGTGTATTTGGTGCTCAAGGATCATACTAAGCAATCAAAGGAAAGATGACTTATTTGACTAGGGCGATTCATGTTTTCACAAATCTCCTACATACAATGTCGTCCCCGGATCGTCACACATACTTCTGATTTGGGTTTCATGTTTTCACCATAATTCCAACATTGTCCTTGTATGTGACATCAGACAGACCTATCTCTTATAATATAATTATATAAACATTCCAAGTTTGACATGTAAATTGAAGTAGTATCCATTCATATCCAAGTAAACATAAATGCCACGTTGGGATCTGAGTGAAAACCGAGGACATTAAGTATATGGGAAATTTGAAAACCAAATCTGAAGCACAACTATCTGCCAATCAATAACATAGTACATCTGAAGACTATGAAAGAAAAAAAAACATGAAAGTACAAATAGTAAAATGGGTCATTTTTTCAATGTCAAAATTAACATCAGGTGACGCTGTATTTCAAGAGCTTATCAGTTAAATGAATAAATAGCACACAGTAGAGATGACAGGAACTCCACATTCCTCTTGGAACTGAGTCATCTACTGAACGAGCCCCACACTTCAGAGAGAGCTTAGTAAATGCGAAAATGGTGCAATGCCGGGTTTTTTTTTAAAGAAGTTAGCATCCAAATTATTATCCCATTTGCTCCCTAATTCAAAAACCGTTTAGTTTAAACAAACCTACTAATCCCATTAACTTGGAAGGACTCTACCAAAGTCATTAAAATGAAGAAAGATAAATTCAAATATAACTAGTGAATTACCAAAATAGATTCTGATTTCATAAGCATGACCCTCCATTATCTCACACACCTTCACAAAAAGCCAACGAAATGCTAAACTCATACACCCGCTTTATGTTAAGAAAGACACTAAAAAAATACTCCAGGACAATCTATAACGCTAGACAACATCCATACTCCAGACCAGACCAAACTATCCAAAATCCAAAAACATGAATTTTCTACAATGCTTCTTGAACTTCCTTTAACTGCATCACAATCCATTTCAAAAAAACTTAAGAGCTTGCTCAGTTCTATCGCTGAATTACTTATGGGGTACTAAAATAGTTTATCATGTCAAAGTGCTAACACGACCTACAGAAATGGTTATTGAACTATTAACGCATCATGAAAACTCGGACTTCCTTTTTGGAGCAAAATGTTGCATGAGCAATGATAATACATATAGTACTTCTCAATTGTTTAAATATTAATAATTGTGAATTACCTAGCAATGTTTAGTATGCTCATGAGGGGCAATGACAGATAATTAGAAGGAGGAAATGTTGGTATCGCCAGGTCAGAATTGGTGCTTGCAAAGGCTCAAGCCAATGGCGTCCCCACATCCTTGCAACATCAAGAGGGAGCCACCTTCAAGAGATAAGATTTCAATAAGATAAGTCAAGTCAAAACGTCAAATGGTGAACACCAAAAGAACAGACTAATATATATCACCCATTGCAATTTAATGTCATTCGACTGGCACCTCTTGCAAGGAGGATCTGCAAAATAGAACATGATGCTCACAGATTAAATATACATAAAAATCAAAAAACTTCAAGGTCTGCATCTTATGATAGCAGTAATTTCATATTTATCCTTGGTCCTTACCTGACAGCATTTTAGATTTTCCCCCACAAGCTGCATAATGCAAAGGCGTACTTCCCGCTCCTATAAATGAAAAAAAAAATGACACAAAGAAATCATTCACATGATGCAACTCAAGTGCTTACAAGTCCAAAAAAATAAACTTAGCAAAACTTCGTTATTAACTTACCTATTAAATCCATTGAGTTTCCATACTGAAATGTCACAGCTGACAAATTGGCATGAAGATCAAGAAGGAGCTGTACACATTCAAAATACCCATTCAATGCTGCCATATGAAGAGCAGTGATGCCACCATCAGCGGCCCTATTTACAAATTTGGCCAGTGCACTGCAATGGCAGAACAGATAAGAAAAAACCAATATATTTTTTTTCCTTTTTTGGTTAGGAAAAAATCAATTTTGACATTATTAAGTATGAAATTCAGGATCACTAACCTTTGATCTTGTTTGTTTTTGAGACTATCGCCTGTGTCACCATCTGATGGAGTATTTACAGCTTTAAAAGGAGCACTAGGAACAAAATCAGCTACCACAAGTCGCATGCATCTAACATGCCCATTCACTGCAGCAAAATGGAGAGCAGTCCGCCCACTAAGATAGTCCGCCCTGGTAACCTTAATAAATAACAAGACACAATTAGGAAACTCTGATTTCGTTGATTAACATAGGCATTCAATCAAAGTTTAAGGGGAAAAAAATCTTACATTGCATCGAAAGAGAACAAGCGTTTGAACAACTTCCCAGTGTCCATATCGACAGGCTTGCATCAACGCGGTCTAATAGCACAAAATTCACAAGAATTGGACAATCAATCAATAGAGATCCTTAATTCAGAATTCAATTTCAGCTCTTAATAATCTCATAAAAGTAATTAAATAAGAAACCATAATTGAGCTAACCTTATTAAAGATCATCAAACCATTCTCCCTTTTTGTAACTCAAGTTCATAATAAATGAAATTTTACAAATCAAGATGGAAAAAAACCCGAAAAAGATCGTGTACCTGGCTACGAGTGCATCTTTGATACTCCGATTGAGCATAATATCCTGTTTAAAAAAGTAACAAACACCACAAGGTTAAAGACTAATATTGTCGTGTCCATAGTTTTCATTAACAAAGTTTTATACAGGTAGATAAATGAAAGTACTAGACAGCAATTACAAATGCACGACTTTATGTCTCTAAACTGTTCATCAAATGCATGACCCAAATCGCTCAAATCATCGTACGGGAAAATAAAATGTCAGCGTCCTAGAAACTGACCTTGCCTTGCTTTTCACAATGAGAGGGAGATGAACAACACGTATATACTGTTTAACGCATACCCTGACTCTGTTGGACGGGATTCAAGCCAGAAGAGGCGGCCGTGGGAGTCGATTGCAGTGCCTCCTAGACGCTTATTGGCGCCGGAGACGACATCGGCGGTAATATGCCATTTTCCTTTGGTGCGCTTAGTTCACCACACTATCATCACCGTCATCGCTGCCGTCGCGTTGATTAGAGGAGAAATGACGAGAAATTTAAAAGTGGGTGTTGCTGAAATTGGGGGAAATGAGAGGGAATTTAGGGATTTTAGAATGGAGATTATGGATTTGGGTTTGGAGAGATTGAAGGGAAGTTATGAGTGGAGGCGATAATGGAGCGACGATTGGGACCGAGGCCTTTTTCTTGTTGTTCACTTTTATAATAGAGGAAGTCTCAGTTGTGAATGGGTTCCAAAAAGAAATAAAGGCAAATAAGTTAAAATGTAATAAAAGAACTAAATATATTACTGCATTGGCACCTAAATATAATAAATATCATCACTTCATATTCACACGTAAATACAAATTGATTTGAAGTTACCAGTTTGATGGGGCTTTCACACTACATTTCATAGCAGTCACTTTCCAAGCAATAACTGTTTGGACATCTGCAAATAAAAAATATTCATTTTTGTACCAAAATGAACATACTCCCTCTGTCCCAAATTGAATGATCATTTTTGTACCAAAATGAATGACTTTTTTGAAACTTGTTAATTATAAAACTTTGTCCCTAAATGATTATTTTCAAATTGTTTTTCATAATTCATTATATTTTTGCAAAACTAAACTTATGAAAGTGAATAGCAAGAATGTTAATGTTTTATTTTCTATTAAAAATCAACATTTTCAAAAATGACCCTTAAACTCAAAATGATCATTCATTTTGGAACGGAAGGAGTAGCTCTTTATCAAAGAGTTGTAAGTAACAATATCAGGCAAAATGTTTTTATCAATCATTTCTTCAAGGAGTTTCAAAGTATCATCAATCAGATTGTCCTTGCACAGACCATCAAAAGCATTTTATTCAAAAGACTGAAATCAGATGGGTAAACTGTCTGATTGAAGGGCGAGGCTGACTTTGGAGCATTTCATCAAACAGTTGGGGGGCATGATCGAGTTTTGGGACGGAGGGAGTATTTTCCTAAAGGCTTTGCACACTAGCTATAGCTGACACACACACAAGCTTGACTGCAGGTCATTGTGTGAACAATGTATAACCAAGACTTGTATCACCCACATCACTTGCTCCATTGACTTGCTCCACCATATTTACAAAGTTTTATACCCAAAAAGGGTATTTTGGGGATTATCATCCTTGTCAGATGTCAGAGTTTGTTAGTTGTTAGATGAAGAAAAATGCATCAAATAACAAGAGAAAGAATCAAGTTTAAAGATTGCAAATAATTTCCTTGGACAGAGGGAGTATGCTATTGCAAATAATTTCCTTGGAAAGCACCTATTGGGCTGTCTCATTGCCAAGCTAGTTGGCTAAGTAAACCATTGATGTGATGAACCAAGTGGGCATGACCTTCCACCACCCTCACATTTGACCAATTCATGGCCATTAAGACACCTAGGTCTTTTGCAGCTGTCATAAATATTTTGCAACTGCAAATAGAAGGTTGTTAAAATACAGTTTAGATATCCTCTTTCTTTCAAGAAACCAAGGTGAAAATAAAATCACTCTTAAAAGGGACTTTTGACACAAATATGATACACTGGTGGCGGACTATAGATAAAAGCTAGGTCAATCTGTATTAGATCAAGTCCAAATCAACAGTATTTCCCTTGAAATTTTACACAACCCAAATACAGAGAGTGAACTTGTCAGAAGCAAAGCTTCAACAGCCAAGCCAGAGTGGGACACTTGAGAATTCAAGAAAACTGGGTCACAACTCAGTCAATGGGTCAGTTTAGCTAAAATACGAGTTCCCCCAAGGTAACCCCAAATCTGTGAAATATACCAATCCGTGGAAAAGCCAAGGGTTAATGGATGCTCAAGCATATGAAACAATTTAAGGAGCAATTCAAAAACTAATTACAACAATAAAATTCCTTCGGAGGAAAGTCTTACATCATCATCGCCCTTGCCACATCTGTGGTGCCATTTGAAGACATGGCCAAGAAAACCCGAATAGATTTCAGGAGGTTAGCATTCAAATATTACATCATTTCGCTGCTTGCTGAAAAGGTAATAAAATCCATGTCAAACTTTCTGAAGATGTCACTGGAGAGAAACACAGCCATAGCAACAAAAAATTAATGGTCAAATATGAGACTGCAACTTATAGTGCATTTTCAATGTTCTATGTAAACCAGTTAACCACCATACAAAAACAATTTTTAGTACATTTTCCCTTAGCTATCCTTTAACTTACTTTATATGAGAATTAGGAGTATTTAATTTAAATTTACATCTAAATGTTGTAAATTTTAGTTAATTCCTTGCATTGATGTGCATATAAAAGTTGTAATTTATCACGGCTTCAATACCATAATGATACTTAAGGAAACAAACCCGCATGTGGTGAGAGACATTATTATTTGCAAGCCCAGGGACATTCATAAACGCAAGTATTTTCTTTACATCAGCAACTGAAGTGCAAAAGTTGAGGGCACAGGTATTAAATATGCATCCTTAGCTATTTGGAGGGGGGGGGGGGTCATTTGATATGGGTCATCAGTATAGTGAAAAAATACCACTATATCATGATTTTGACCCACTTACAATGAAATCGTCTTTTCCACTAAATACATCACAATGACACATGATGAAAAAAGTAAATAAAACTTCTACCATCATAATGATCCAAATAAGCGTACCATAGGGTTGGGCACACGAGGATGGTCACTGTTGGAGGTGAAAAATCTCATAGCACCACATCTACATCCTGGAGATAACAACTTGAGTTTATGTCTTCCATTTTACATAATGGATAAAATCAGCTACATCTTGCAACTTGAAGGCTTCAACATGCCGACAACTTGAAGGCTTCAACATGTCGACAACTTGAATCAACATGTTGACTTTTTTTACATGTTGACTTTACATGTTGATTTTACATCCCGACACCCCGAGCCGACAACCCGAGCCGACATCCTGAGTCGACAAACTGCAAGACAGTTACCAGATCCTATTTTTCAGGTAACACTTACGCAAAAAGTGGAGCACGATCAACAATAAACGTGGCCTAATGAAAGACGACCTAGTCAATGGAAGATTCTAAGTGATCAACATTAGTCCAAGCCAAGGATAACTCATAACTAACTCCCCGAGAATTATGGCTCTGCAGCTTGGTTTTCGACTTTTTACCTTAGTATAAATAGAGCACACATTTATGTAAGGCACACACACTCACTTCCCATTGTAACACTCACGGCTCAAACTCTCTTTCTCTCTGTATCTTCCACTCACTCGTTGTACTTCCACCATAGATTAATAAAATTCCATCGTTCGAGGTTTTATGCCGGCGAACAAGTTGTTCAAGGGCTTTCCTCGTTAAATACCTTGTCTATTTGATCTCGATTCACTTAGCAATTATATTCCATTTTACCCAATTGTATTTCTTAGTTAAATTGCAAAATTTGACCAAAACAATTTGGCGCCGTCCGTGGGAAATTTTGGTTTTTTAATTGTTTAAAGAACTCGAGATGTCTACCGGAATGTCGCTGGGTATGTCTTTCGTTGGTTTGAGGTCGACCTTGGAGACCATTCCAATTGTGACGAGCGTGCAAGCATCAACTCGAGCATTGGTGGGGTGTCGCGTCCTATTCAAGTTCAAGATGGAACAACCACAATCACATCGCAGGAGATCACACTTGACATTGCTTCCAACCTGACCGCCATGCTGCGCGAAATGAGGAGTCAAGTTGCAGTTCAGAACGATACGTCTACCATGTTGATGAACCAAGTTGCTAGGTTGCGGCAGAGATGGTATCTCTTCAAAATGGGACGCCGAGGGCACCGCAGACTAGCATTCCTAGCATCTTCCAGTTTGTCGCTCCAAATGCACCATCTGCTCCATTCACTCCTTATCAACCTAGAAGGCTCGCTTTTGGAAATGAAGCTGCAGACCATCAGATTTGGAGGAATAACTCCGACTACCGGCTTGGTTACAGAGCACTATAGTTCATCCCGAAACAACATGCCAACCGCAACAACATTTGTGACCCCCACCTCGATAGTAACAGGAAGTGTTAACCCCCAATTTGATTTTAATCCTTTCAATAATACACAATTTGCGGCTAACCATGATGCAGTAGCCTACTTGGTAGACAAATACAGAATTGAAGGAGCTTATCATGAGCATTCCCTAATGATTCTCCCCTACAACCAGGCTTCACCAACTTGCTATAATGAATCTCGTTTCACTCCCGCCATCCAATGTGGTCATTCCTAAGAAATTCAGTCCACCCCATATGAAGCAGTATGATGGTACAACCGACCCGGCAGAGCATGTTGCACTTTATCAAGAGAAGATGGATGTTGTCCACATTCCACCTCAATATAGAGAGGCTTGTTTTTGCAGGGGCTTCGGGTCAACTCTTACTGGAGCAGCTTTAAGATGGCTCATCAACCAGCCATTGGGTTCCATTGGATCTTATGCTCAACTTGTTAATATGTTTACTAATCAATTTTCTTGCAATAGGGTCTTTGAAAAGCTAACTAGTGATCTCTACAGGATAGTACAACAACCTGATGAATCTCTGAAGGACTACTTGAGCAGGTTCAATAAGGAGGCTGTAGACATCCCCAACTTGGACACTGTTACAGCTATTGAAGCCTTCAGGATGGGACTTAAGAAGGACTCGCCGTATTATGATGACTTAGTCATGACACCATGCAAGAGGCTGGATGAAATCAAAACCAGAGCATCTAGATTTATCAGGTTGGAAGAAGATAGGCTCATGCAGGATTATTAATCAACAGGTTGGAAAGGGGGCATGCTGGATGTCAATTATAGATGGTCCCACAATTCTTAGAAGTTGATATGCAGTGCATCTCAAGCTGTACTTCATGTAAGTTATAGCTTGTCAACCTTAATTCAGAAAATCAGGTATGCATTTATATTGCTTTATTTCAATTATGTTGTTTCAATTTGATTTATCTTCATCAAACATCTACTGACTTAAGCATCGGAGGGGTGTTAGCTAAGCTAACACCCACCCCTAACATATGTTTGTTTTGCAAGGCAATGCAAATCGCCGACTTAAGTCAACATGTTCAATATGTTCAGACGATTCACTGAGTTTACAATCTGGTTGTTCAAAAGTCAACTTGCTGTCAATCGAGTAGATGAAAACTCAAGTTGTTTAATGCCCATGTAAGCGCTGCAATGTCAAAATTTATACAACCATTTCTCAGGTTCAAACTCAGGTTTTAAAGGTTTTCGCCTTTCAAAGGTTTAAAGGTTTTACACCTTTCTTATGTGTTTAAGGTTTCTACACCTTCGCCCGTGCGCACGTTTTTCGCATTCGATCAGGTTGCAAGTTGGCCAGTGTATTTTATACATAATGATTACCTTCTTGCACCTAATCAAATTGTGAACTCAAGATATTTACAACTGGTTGTAGCATTTACATGTTACCAAACGTACACAAGGTTTGAAGATAAACATCTTTTCATCATGATTCCCAACCTGTAACATCAACATGTTACCAACCATTCCTTACATCGCTACTATTCAATTGTTTCAAAATTGTTCTAAGTTGTAACATCAACATGTTACCCTTAGAATCCTAATCGTACGACCAGTCTATTATCAAAATACCAAAAAGGATCAAACACACTGATCATACAACGGGAAACGTCCATAAGTTTAACCATGCTATCAAAATTACAACCTAACATGTCCAAAAAGACATGTTGCAAATGAATAAAAACTGTTTTTAATGACAATTATCCTATTCTTCGTCTTTCTCTTTGCTTTTTGTAGGATCAATTGCATCTTGGAGCTTTTAACCCCTACATCGACTATTATGGAAATTTCTTGAATTTCTATGTTCGCTCAATTCAAAAAATTTGGGGGCAATTGTTGGAGGTGAAAAATCTCATAGCACCACATCTACATCCTGGAGATAACAACTTGAGTTTATGTCTTCCATTTTACATAATGGATAAAATCAGCTACATCTTGCAACTTGAAGGCTTCAACATGCGACAGACTCTGAAGGCTTCAACATGCTGACAACTTGAATCAACATGTTGACTTTTTTACATGTTGACTTTACATGTTGATTTTACATCCCGACACCCTTTGGTGACAACCCTGGTGACATCCTGAGTCGACAAACTGCAAGACAGTTACCAGATCCTATTTTTCAGGTAACACTTACGCAAAAAGTGGAGCACGATCAACAATAAACGTGGCCTAATGAAAGACGACCTAGTCAATGGAAGATTCTAAGTGATCAACATTAGTCCAAGCCAAGGATAACTCATAACTAACTCCCCGAGAATTATGGCTCTGCAGCTTGGTTTTCGACTTTTTACCTTAGTATAAATAGAGCACACATTTATGTAAGGCACACACACTCACTTCCCATTGTAACACTCACGGCTCAAACTCTCTTTCTCTCTGTATCTTCCACTCACTCGTTGTACTTCCACCATAGATTAATAAAATTCCATCGTTCGAGGTTTTATGCCGGCGAACAAGTTGTTCAAGGGCTTTCCTCGTTAAATACCTTGTCTATTTGATCTCGATTCACTTAGCAATTATATTCCATTTTACCCAATTGTATTTCTTAGTTAAATTGCAAAATTTGACCAAAACAATTTGGCGCCGTCCGTGGGAAATTTTGGTTTTTTAATTGTTTAAAGAACTCGAGATGTCTACTGGAATGTCGTTGGGTATGTCTTTCGTTGGTTTGAGGTCGACTGTGGAGACCATTCCAATTGTGACGAGCGTGCAAGCATCAACTCAGAGCATTGGTGGGGTGTCGCGTCCTATTCAAGTTCAAGATGGAACAACCACAATCACATCGCAGGAGATCACACTTGACATTGCTTCCAACCTGACCGCCATGCTGCGCGAAATGAGGAGTCAAGTTGCAGTTCAGAACGATACGTCTACCATGTTGATGAACCAAGTTGCTAGGTTGCAGCAGGAGATGGTCTCTCTTCAAAATGGGACGCCGAGGGCACCGCAGACTAGCATTCCTAGCATCTTCCAGTTTGTCGCTCCAAATGCACCATCTGCTCCATTCACTCCTTATCAACCTAGAAGGCTCGCTTTTGGAAATGAAGCTGCAGGACCATCAGGATTTGGAGGAATAACTCCGACTACCCGGCTTGGTTACAGAGAGCACTATAGTTCATCCCTGAAACGATCATGCCAACCGCAACAACATTTGTGACCCCCACCTCGATAGTAACGGGAAGTGTTAACCCCCGATTTGATTTTAATCCTTTCAATAATACACAATTTGCGGCTAACCATGATGCAGGTAGCCTACTTGGTAGACAAATACAGGAATTGAAGGAGCTTATCATGAGCATTCCCGGAATGATTCTCCCCTACAACCAGGCTTCACCAACTTGCTATAATGAATCTCGTTTCACCTCTGCCATTGCCAATGTGGTCATTCCTAAGAAATTCGATCCACCCCATATGAAGCTGGTATGATGGTACAACCGACCCGTGAGCATGTTGCACTTTATCAAGAGAAGATGGATGTTGTCCACATTCCACCTCAATATAGAGAGGCTTGTTTTGCGGGGGCTTCGAGGTCAACTCTTCTTGGAGCGGCTTTAAGATGGCTCATCAACCCGCCATTGGGTTCCCTTGGATCTTATGCTCAACTTGTTAATATGTTTACTAATCAATTTTCTTGCAATAGGGTCTTTGAAAAGCTAACTAGTGATCTCTACAGGATAGTACAACAACCTGATGAATCTACGAAGGACTACTTGAGCGGGTTCATAAGGAGGCGTAGACATCCCAACTTGGACCGTTACGGCTATTGAAGCCTTCGGGATGGGACTTAAGAAGGACTCGCCGTATTATGATGACTTAGTCATGACACCATACAAGAGGTGGATGAAATCAAAACCAGAGCATCTAGATTTATCGGGTTGGAAGAAGATAGGCTCATGCGGGATTATTAATCAACGGGTTGGAAAGGGGGCATCTTTGGATGTCAATTATAGATGGTCCCACAATTCTTAGAAGTTGATATGCGGTGCATCCCAAGCCGTACTTCATGTAAGTTATAGCTTGTCAACCTTAATTCGTAAAATCGGTATGCATTTATATTGCTTTATTTCAATTATGTTGTTTCAATTTGATTTATCTTCATCAAACATCTACGACTTAAGCGTCGGAGGGGTGTTAGCTAAGCTAACACCCACCCCTAACATATGTTTGTTTTGCGAGGCAATGCAAATCGCCGACTTAAGTTAACATGTTCAATATGTTCGAGACGATTCACCGAGTTTACAATGCGGTTGTTCAAAAGTCAACTTCTTTGTCAATCGAGTAGATGAAAACTCAAGTTGTTTAATGCCCATGTAAAGCGCTTGCAATGTCAAAATTTATACAACCATTTCTCGGAGTTCAAACTCGGGTTTTAAAGGTTTTCGCCTTTCAAAGGTTTAAAGGTTTTACACCTTTCTTATGTGTTTAAGGTTTCTACACCTTCGCCCGTGCGCACGTTTTCGCATTCGATCAGGTTGCAAGTTGGCCAGTGTATTTTATACATAATGATTACCTTCTTGCACCTAATCAAATTGTGAACTCAAGATATTTACAACTGGTTGTAGCATTTACATGTTACCAAACGTACACAAGGTTTGAAGATAAACATCTTTTCATCATGATTCCCAACCTGTAACATCAACATGTTACCAACCATTCCTTACATCGCTACTATTCAATTGTTTCAAAATTGTTCTAAGTTGTAACATCAACATGTTACCCTTAGAATCCTAATCGTACGACCAGTCTATTATCAAAATACCAAAAAGGATCAAACACACTGATCATACAACGGGAAACGTCCATAAGTTTAACCATGCTATCAAAATTACAACCTAACATGTCCAAAAAGACATGTTGCAAATGAATAAAAACTGTTTTTAAAGACAATTATCCTATTCTTCGTCTTTCTCTTTGCTTTTTGTAGGATCAATTGCATCTTGGAGCTTTTATCACCTACATCGACTATTATGGAAATTTCTTGAATTTCTATGTTCGCTCAATTCAAAAAATTTGGGGGCAATTGTTGGAGGTGAAAAATCTCATAGCACCACATCTACATCCTGGAGATAACAACTTGAGTTTATGTCTTCCATTTTACATAATGGATAAAATCAGCTACATCTTGCAACTTGAAGGCTTCAACATGCTGACTTGAAGGCTTGACATGCTGACAACTTGAATCAACATGTTGACTTTTTTACATGTTGACTTTACATGTTGATTTTACATCCTGACACCCTGAGCTGACAACCTGAGCTGACATCCTGAGTCGACAAACTGCAAGAGACAGCTTACCGAGATCCTATTTTTCGGGTAACACTTACGCAAAAGTGGAGCACGATCAACAATAAACGTGGCCTAATGAAAGACGACCTAGTCGATGGAAGATTCTAAGTGATCAACATTAGTCCAAGCCAAGGATAACTCATAACTAACTCCCCGAGAATTATGGCTCTGCAGCTTGGTTTTCGACTTTTTACCTTAGTATAAATAGAGCACACATTTATGTAAGGCACACACACTCACTTCCCATTGTAACACTCACGGCTCAAACTCTCTTTCTCTCTGTATCTTCCACTCACTCGTTGTACTTCCACCATAGATTAATAAAATTCCATCGTTCGAGGTTTTATGCCGGCGAACAAGTTGTTCAAGGGCTTTCCTCGTTAAATACCTTGTCTATTTGATCTCGATTCACTTAGCAATTATATTCCATTTTACCCAATTGTATTTCTTAGTTAAATTGCAAAATTTGACCAAAACAGTCACCACACAAACAAGGAAAGGTATCCATTGTATCATGTGGCCCCGCACACCGAAACGTAAAGCAATTGCATATTGGTCGAAGATCTGAATCACAGTAGGAAGTTGCTGCTTGGATACATCATTCCTGCTATAGCCCTAAAAGTGAAAATAACTGAAAGCTAAGAAACACAAGATTCCTATAGTATTGCACACAACGAAGCCCCAAACTGAACCAAACCCTAGGGATTCAGCGCTCGAAACATCAGATTCCTAATTTCGAATTTCAAACAGCAGTTAGAATTCAAAATACCACAGAAAACCTTAGGAATTTCAAATTCAACAATAATCCCCAAATTTCCAACCTATAACTCAGAAGAAGGAATCCACAGAAACCCTAACATTTCAGAACTCAATCGTGGAATTTCAATTCAGGCTACAAACGGAAACAAACTAATTTAAAAAGCCCTAAACTTACAACATCGAGGTAGAGGATGTTTTAAGGATTATCAGGTAGAAGATGTTTTGGGGTTTGTAATTAGGGTTCTACACAGATATATACATTGAAACCTTGTGCGAGAAAGCCGGAGAGAGAAAGAGAGAAAATGGGAGAAAGAAAGAGAGAAAATGGGAGAGAGAAAGAGATTTCACCTGTAATCAAGGTTCTAAAAAGCGCTAGGCGGATGCTAGGCGGCGGAGCCGGGCCTAGCGTCTAGGCGGGGACTAGTCGGGATTAGTCGGGACCTAGGCGGGGCTTAGAACTAGGCGTTGGAGAGGGGCCTAGCGCCTAGGCGGGGCCTTGGCGCCCTTAGGCGGGGTCTTTTGGAACACTGCTGTAATTGCCTGCCGGTGCCGGATGAAAGTTGAGCCGTTGAACTAGGTAGCCATGGTGGTGGAGGCGGAGTAGCTTGTTAGAGAGAGTGAGAATTCGATTTGTGGGTTAAGGTCGAAATAAAGAGTCTGTACGTTTTATGAGGGCTGTTATATCCACAACGTTTTTTTTTATAAGTTGTCTTAATTAAGTCTAAGTCACAACGTTTTTCAAAAAAACGATGTCTTAAATAAGTCTAAGTCACAACGTTTTTCAAAAAAACGTTGTCTTAATTAAGTCTAAGTCACAACGTTTTTCAGTAAAACGTTGTCATTGACATTGTACTACAACGATTTAACAAAAAACGTGTTATATTGTGAAAAACACAACATTTATGAAAAAAACGTTGTCTTTAGCAGAACAATAACAACATTTTTTAAAAAACGTTGTGCAAAAAACGTTGTTAATGATCAGATTCGTTGTAGTGGCAATAACTGTTTGGACATCTGCAGATAAAAAATATTCAGAAAGAAAATCGAGCAACTGAAAGAAAAGACAACAAACTAATATTTCTAATATGAAGACGATAATACACTTCAGAAGAAGGTGAATATATAAGAATGAGATCCTGATTAAGTAGACATTAAAAGATTATTCCTTTGTAAGCATGAGATACATACACTAGCAAATATACCAGTGTTCAACCATGCAGAAAACCGTAAGGACTTGTGACATACTCTTTAACAGATTTTGTTATTTCCCACTATACACGAATTAAACAGAACCACCAGACAGACAGAGTAATATATAAGAAAAAAGCTTGAATGCTAAAAACAGGTCTCACCGAGATTTGAACTCGGGCTCTGGATTCAGAGTCCAATGTCCTGACCACTAGACCCTATGACCATACAGCTGCTGCCTGCAGCGTGACTTTTAATTATAATTCATTTCAGCGAGTCAAAGCAACCATAGAAAATGATTCTAAGTCGGTCGAAAAAAGGAACCATGAATAACAAAAACATTCTAGAAATGTTTATTAGGCAAAGAAGTTAAAAGTTAAATAGAAAAGCTCACGGTGGGAATATGGTCATGTGCAAATACAGATAAATAATGCATATAGAGGCAAAATAATTTATAACACCTAACAACAAAGAAGTGTCAAAAGAATAAAAAGGGAGGTGATGGGGGAGGGGCATGAAATGTGGGCTAGAAAAAATAAAATTCACAATAAGTTAAAAAAAATTATATATATATATATATATATATATAAATATATATATGTGTGTGTGTGAGAGAGAGAAAGAGAGAGAGTGTGGTGTGATCATTAAGGATATTTATGAACATATGCTAGTAACACTGCTTAAAAGCCAACTTTTGATGCACAAAAATTAAGAATGGATACTCATTTAGGGACGCGGGGAGTAGAAGATTACTGCATATATATAACTATACATGAGGACCATACCTAGACTTCATTTCTCTCTTCGGCATCCAATATCCTCTTCTAGGAAAATTACAGACATGCAAGGAAATTAATTGCTGCGTTACACTCTACCGGGAGTTTCACGTACACAACACTTCATTCCAGTCACTTGAGCAAAAATTTGACTGGCAATCTGCGGAGAACAACTAGAAGAAAAGAAAAACAAATTCAGGAAGATGACAAACTAAGACTCCAAATGTGAAGCCTTTTTATATTTGTCACTTTCAAGTTTCAAGTAAGCAAGAATGTCGAACATACTATAAAAATAAAAATCCACTCACAACTACTAAAATGAAACAGCACTAACCAGAATAGTCATATTTTGAACACCACTTTGGCGTTTTTCTAGTAAAACTCGTATAAATAGAGAGAAGCATTATCAGAGTTGCACCAAAACCAAAAACATTCACAGGGAGTGAAAAGAAGAGAGAGAATATTATGAAGAACTTCAACCTGGGAGCATCTCTTCTGTTATTGTCCATTATCATTGTCACGCATTCACTGATGTTGCTGCTCAGACATGCAAGGCAAGTGGAACTATTAAGGGGAAAAAGGCCCCTCCTGGACAGTGCAACCGAGAGAACGACTCTGACTGTTGCATCCAAGGAAAGCCTTACACAACTTACACATGTTCACCCGAGGTGACAAGTAATACCAAGGCAACTCTCACACTAAACAGTTTCCAAAAGGGAGGCGATGGTGGGGGGCCATCTGAGTGTGACGGTCACTATCACTCGGATGAAACACCGGTTGTTGCACTATCAACTGGATGGTATAAAGGAGGGGACAGGTGCCACAACTTCATCACAATAAATGGTAATGGGAGAAGCGTGAAGGCCATGGTTGTAGATGAATGTGACTCTACTATGGGGTGTGATGAAGATCATGACTATCAGCCACCATGCCCCAATAATATCGTTGATGCTTCCAAAGCTGTGTGGAAAGCTTTAGGTGTCCCTGAAGATAACTGGGGAGACTTGGCTATTACTTGGTCTGAAGCTTAGCAATATACTAATTCTTATTGTTCCCTGATATATAAACTGTAATTTTTCTACTTGTGAATATAGGTTCATTCAATAATCAAAGACATAACAAAATCCAGATGAGTTGAATAAAGTTAAGGTTCAACAAGTTCTTGCAAGATAACCATGAAAAATTTAGATGAACCGAGATACTCATCGGCAAGTCACATAGTAAAGTTGTATTTATATTCCTTAAGAGGGCAAGTCTCACTTTGATGTAAACATGAACTACTATTTTTTTTTTTTTTTTGTTAATGTTTTTTGTTAGAAGGCTTGCTTATAATTCATCTTTAGTGAGTCAAATCAACCACAGGAAATGATCCTACTGTTCGGAAAAATGAACCATGTCTGACAAAAACATGCCATAAAAGATAGATTGGCAAATGAAGAAGGAAAAAGGCTTTTCTTACATACTAGAACAATTACAGAGGGCCCTGGTTAAGGATTATTTAAACTAGCTTAGGCTTCCAATTGGAGACATGTTTTTAAGAACCAAAAGGTAAGCAAGCATGCATTTATACAACCTAGGACACATCTCAAGCTGATACTAGAAAGGCCATGCAATTTCTGCGATGCCTCAGACTACAGATCTGCCTTCTACTTCATCAATGACTATTAGAAAAGTGTAATGTTACATGTACAGCATAAGGAACCTATTTTTAACTCATTCATCTTCTGGTCCAACATCCTCATCTAGCGGAATAACAGAGCAAGTGGTTACTGCTAAAGACATGTTACAGCTCTGACGCCTATATAAGTCCTATTATGTTTACCGCTAATTCGGACTTTTACTCACACTTTTCGTGAAGTATTATAAACTGCACATATTTAATATTAAAAATTTACAATCATATGGTAAGAGAAAATAAAAAATAAATACTCACTTTATTGAAGAATATGCTAAATTGAAACTACAAGTGTATATGATTTAGCACAGTAGTCATACTCCATTTTCCAGAATATCAAAGAATGTTGTACTCCCCCCCCCAACATTAATAATCCATGTCCTCTAATTTTACAACCAATGCTGGAAGAAGAAATAGACTTGACGGTGACATCAATCGATGCTCGTAGAAGCCATTCCTTTGTCTTAACTATCCTCACTCTAAAAGAACAAGATGATGGAATAGGTTAAATCTGACTGCAGTTAAATTACAACCAAATCTTCTCGCATAGCACAACAGAGCAGTCATCATTAAAGCAATGGTACAGTTCTGTTTTTGACCGTAAGCTTGGAACTCTGTAAGGAAAACCTTTTTTATATATATATATAATCTCTTATATTTACTTGTATCCAATATCCGACAGTCAGGAAAAAAGAAAATTAGAAATATGAAGATCTTCATGTAAGTGGCATTACTTCTTATACCAAGTATTCTCGTTATTTCACATTCTTCTGAAGTCATAGCTCAAGTTTGCAAGCCTAGTGGAGTTATAAGGGATAAAAACCTCCCTCCATGTGATAACGATGATGGATCCAAGTGTTGTCTCCCAGGAAAGCTTTATCCCGTTTACAAATGTTCACCCCTCGTGTCTAATAGTACAAAGGCAATACTCACACTAAGAAAATTTCCAAGAGACGGGGATATTTCAACATCATGCGATGGGAGAATACCACAGAGCAGATGATCGAATTGTGGCACTTTCAAGTGGATGGTACAACGGAGGAAAAAGATGTCTGCAAAATATCACTATAAGGGCTAACGGACGAAGCGTATATGCCAAAGTTATCGATGTGTGTGACTCAACAACGGGATGTAATGTAGACAATGACTATCAGCCTCCATGTGGTAACAACATTGTTGAAGCCTCGGTAGGTGTATGGAAAGCCTTAAGTGTACCTGAAGATAATTGGGGGGAGATGGATATTACTTGGTCTGATGCCTAGTCCAAATTTTTGCCCTTTCATCATGTTGCATACCTTTTTCCGCTTTTTAATGTTAATGGTAGAATGTGTGAAATCATATATGTATTTCATAAACATACAGAATATTAGGTTGTCATCAGATAATAGCACCAGAAAAGAACTCTGTTTATCTGTGATATGAAACATGAGGGGCAGAATAGAGTGGACGCTGACATTACAAACAAAATCAGATGCTCAAAGCTTACAAGTAAATCTGTGAAAGCCTTGAGAAATAGTAATGTCATAATCAAAGTCAAATTACTAAAGAATCAAAACAAAACCAACTAGAATTTAATATTTAATTGTTAAATTGAAACCCGAAAACATCGTCAATAAATTAATACTTACAATCAATCATGCGAACTATAAAATTAATATAAGAAGACAAATGAATTTTAAAAAGACCTAAATTGATTGAGATACTTTCACAAAGTTAAAAACTACAAAATGAAAACAATTTATATAATCAAACAAGTTCAGATACTTTCACAAAGTTAAGCATCAAATCGATATTATATAAGGAAGATACTATAAATCATTCTCGAAACTCATAACTCTTAGTGCACACACAGTGCTGGAACAGCAAAAACTAACCAAATCACCCCCTTAAATATTAATTAAGCATCTATTTATCCTTACCCATTTAATTTAATTTCATATAATTATATTTGGGAATCAAAATTATGTTAAATGAACACACTTATATGTACCATTGTGGCTAGTATTACAAAATTCACCAATTTCAAAACTAAATAGTGTGAAACCCTAAGTAGAAATTAATATTTAATTGTTAAATTGAAACCCGAAAACATCGTCAATAAATTAATACTTACAATCAATCATGTGAACTATAAAATTAATATAAGAAGACAAATCAATTTTAAAAAGACCTAAATTGATTGAGACCTAAATTAATTCGAAAGAGAAAAATTAGTTACCGTCAGGGTTCAGCTCTTGACCGGTGACCGTGCGGCGCGTTGGACGGCAGGCGGCTAGGTTACCGGCGAGTGGCGACGCGGGGAACAGTGGCAATCTCAGGTGGTGCTCGAGAGTTGCACGCTATTTTCTGATTATGCGTTCTCTTTAAAAAAGTTGTTTCCAAATATTAAAATATGTTTCTTACAGACCCCTCACTGTTATGTATAGTACAAATCAAACCCTATAATTACACAATAGTATTTTACCAATCAATCACCTGCAACATAATTTTATAATACACAACATAGTCGTTAGTTAGTAAGCACTAGCGAGGTGACCATATTTTATTGGTTATATCGATTGTAGATCCGCCACACTATAATTAAAAGTATCAACATAATTATAATACATTATTTTATAAACCAAAGTATATGACTTTTTTTGTAACTTTAGTGTAACCTCATTAGTACCATATGGGTTATGTATATTTTGTTTACTTACGACGTCAAATAACTGTCAAATAACTAGCAGAGTAGATGGTGTGACAATGCCACGTCAGTGTCATGTCATCATTAGAATCATCGTTAATGATGTGGTGTCATTGGCGCAGACTATAGAGTGACATACATCGTAAGTAAAAAAAAATTTTGCATTATTTAATAACGAATTCAAAAGTATGATGTCTTGCTGTCAATAACGAATATATCGCATTATTTGCAAACTAGGATAAAATCAGTTGGATAAGTTCGTAATTATTCCCAAAATAATACAGTTTTGTACTCATACATTCCAAAATAATTTTCCTTTCTTATTTGGTGACCGAAAAAATAAGATTATGATCAATGAAGCATTAATGTGACAATTCTCTTGACCACAATCTTCGACATTGCATAAGGATGGGATAGCTTTCAAGTGGTGAGTCCTCCAATGGTGTTCTGCTCAAGTTGAAGAACTATCGGTAACGGTGATTTTTTAAATATAGTCACAACCTTAAAACACATTATAACACCAAATAGAAATCATATTGAGTATATTTCTAATTTGACAACGCTATCTATCGAACGTAAGGTGATTTTTTATTGATTATTTTGGTACCACTAAATTAATAACATTGATTACATTGTTTATTGTGTTTGAAAAAATTAATACAACTAATAAATAGTAAATATATATTCGAATAATTGCTAGATTCGCATAAGAATCAAATGGAAAAAGAAGACGTAGAAACATAATACAAAATTGGAAGTCTAGACCCTGAAAACAAATCTGAAACGTTAGGTCCTAACAGATATTTCCTCCATCTCAAAATGTTTGTCCAATTTGACTTTTTAGTTGAACTTTGACCAGAAATATATGAGAGATTAATTATGTTCATGAAATTCTAAAAATTTCTATTGATTCACCATTAATAATATTATCAACAACAATTTTTAGAATTTCATGAACATGATTAATCTCTCGTAAATTTGTGGTCAAAGTTCAATAAAAAAGTCAAATGGGACAAACATTTTGGGACGGAAGGAGTATTGTGTAAACCTAAAGAGGTAAAGTGAAAATTTGAATAGTTAAACATAAAAATATTGAATAGTTAAACATAAAAATATTTCCGTTGCCGGGACTTGAACCCGGGTCTCTCAGGTGAGAGCCGAGTATCCTAACCAACTAGACTACAACGGATTTGCTGTTCTTATCTCATTATTATATTTATTTTTATAATATGTATTTTCTTTGAATACACAAAAGGCTTTCGAACACGTTTTGGATTCACGCTACAAACTTTTGATA
Source organism: Adenophora triphylla var. japonica (assembly GCA_022495995.1). Classification (NCBI taxonomy): domain Eukaryota; kingdom Viridiplantae; phylum Streptophyta; class Magnoliopsida; order Asterales; family Campanulaceae; genus Adenophora; species Adenophora triphylla. The sequence continues at coordinate 676,578 of JAFEMH010000213.1, forward strand.
TCCACCCGCCATGAAAAATTACTTCAAATTTTCCTTCTCGCAGTGGCTGTAGGGACGATGGACGAGGGAGGACGAAAAGAAAAAAAAAAAAAGGAATGGGTTAGGGCTCCGTTTGTTTCAAAAAAAAAAAAAGACATTCAAAAAACACTTTTCCTATTTTTCAATGTTTGGTAGTAACAAAAAAAATATGTATAGTTGTAAGGAATATAATTCCCCCTGTTAAATACCCCTAAAAATAAGGAAAACAATTAGCACACAGAATCCTAATTCAATAGGAATTTATTCTCACTCAAGAAATCTTATTTGGCATGGACTCCTAGCGGGTTAAGGAACCTAAATTAGACGAAGATTCACTCTCCTAATACAAGTCAACTATGAAACTCCTATTCTTGGAGGACTCACCACTTGAAAGCTATAAATAAGGATCAAGATCCTCACACAAAATAAAAAAGGTGTTCTGCTCAAGTTGAAGAACTATTAGTAACGGGTAACCTATAAATTTTCTTAGACAACAGAAGATTTACTTTCAATGAAACAAAACAGTACATAAGACAAAAATTCCATAAAAGCAGATCAAAGATTGGAGATAGTCCTAGTTTTAACTCAACTACAACCTCATTGGTCAACTTTCATAGCTTGGGCTGCTTTAGCCTTATCCAAGGTAGTCATTTTGATCTTCAATCTCTTCTTTCCCACCATGAAACCGCTACCTTTCTTTTTCTTAGCCCCACCGTCCACTTGACAAACAAACAAATCACACAACAAAGCATGATTAAAAACACTTAAAAGTGACGAACCCAAATGAAACTACACTCTCCGAAATTATTGAAATTGCCTACGAAAATACTTTTCTAGTCAATACTTTTTGTGGCTCCAAATCAGGCTATTCTAATCAGTACAAAGAGGATATTTCCGGATGACCCAGCATGAAAATTGCATCGAAAATGCATGGACCGACTGTTGCTTCATAACAAAGAAAAAAATGTGCATAAAGTACAGTGAGCCATTTTGTATTAAAATAGAAAACACATGTAAATGGAAGTAAATTAGAAACCAAGTTTCCAGGATAATTTCAGGCCTTTCTGTTGAAATAAATTGGCACTTCCTTTAAAAATGGTATGCTTTGTTAGATAAGGGAACAGAGTGACACTAACCTTGTAATAGCATGCTCGAGAACTCCATTAATGTAAGCCTTTGTTTCAATGTGGAAACAGTATGCCATCATAATGTTGTGAATATGGCCCTCCACAAACCAAGCAAACCTACAAGAATAATAATCGCACACAAACCAAGCACAAGAAATCAAAGAAAACAGAAAAGAACACAAGAAATTGTTAACCTAGTTCACCAATTTGATTTGGCTACGTCTGGGGGCACTACCAAGCCAGGATCTTGCACTATGTAATTAGAATTTGTGTTACAACTGAATTGGGGGCGGAACATTGTTTATATATGACCTAGGGTAGAATCCAATTCCTAAACAAACAAGGAAACTGAGACTGCTGAAAAACGGGCCCAGCGCGGCCGCTCTGGAGCCTAGCGCGGTCGCGCTACTGTCCAGTAAGTCCAACGCCTTTTGACAACGCCTCAAGCGCGGTCGCCCTCCCATACAGCGCGGTCGCCCTCAAAGAAAATCCCCCGAGCCATATGTTACTGTCCAAGAGCGCGGTCGCGCACGCCATAAGCGCGGCCGCTCTTGACCCCAGAAACCTGCTACGAAATTCTTCCCCTTGCTTCGATGTCTAGCCCAATTGATCCTCTATCCCAACAATCTCCCACCTAGAGATCAACCACACATATGAACCCCGTATCCGTCTTCAACTCACCCTTGGTGTCCTCCTAGTGCTCACCTCGATCATGGTAGTGCCATCCTCCTCTCTCATTCTTCAAGCCCAATTGAAGCTTTGCACAGCTTCAATTTCTCAAGGTTTACAACCTTCGTTAACATGTCAGCCGGATTCTCCGATCCCAATATCTTCTCAAGCCACAAAGTCTTCTTTTCCAAGAGATGTCTGATGTAGTGAAACCTTAGTTCAATATGCTTCGTCCTCGAATGAAACGCCGGATTCTTTGCCAAGTGAATTGCGCTCACGATCCTTTGTAGAGAATATTACCACTTCGCGTCTTCCCAAGTTCACCCAAGAAGTTACGCGGCCAAACCATCTCTTTACTTGCTTCCGTCAGCCACATATTACGCACACGATCGGCGAGCCACGATCTTTTGTAACTTAGAAGCCCAGGAGATTGCTGTACCACCCAACGTAAACACATAACCCGTAGTGCTTCTCCTCTTATCAAGATCACTTGATGCCAAGTCCGCATCAACATAACCCGCTAACACCACTTCCTTGCTTGAAAAACATAGAGCCTTACCCGGCGGTACCACTTGAATAACGTAGGATCCACTTAACCGCTTCCCAATGTTGCTTTCCTGGATTGCCCATGAACGGTGACTACTCCCACCGCATGTGCAATGTCCGGCCTTGTACATACCATTGCATACATGAGACTCCCCACAGCTGAAGCATATGGGGTTCTCTCCATCTTGTCACGCTCTTCCTTGTTCCTAGGCGAGTCCCTCTCGGATAGCTTGAAATGCAAACCCAATGGCGTCCCTGTTGGCTTCGCCTCTTCCATACAAAACCTTGCTAAGACCTTCTCAACATATTACGCTTGTGAAAGAACCAACTTGCCCGACTCCCTATCCCGATCAATCCGCATGCCCAAGATTTTCCTTGCCTCTCCCAAATCCTTCATCTCGAACCGTTCGACAACCGAGTCTTCAACCTGTTTACCTCTCTTGCTAGAGCCCGCTATCAACATGTCGTCCACATATAACGGCAAGATAATATACCCATTGTCCGTGTTCTTGAAGTAGCAACAATGATCCGCCTCACATCCGATAAAATCAATGTCGTGCATGAATCCAGTCAAATTTCTGTACCCTTTGTCTAGGAGCTTGTTTAAGGCCATACAAGCTCTTAGTCAACCTGCAAACTAGCTCCTCGCTACCCTTAGACAAAAAACCCTCTGCGTACCATGTAAATTTCCTCCTCCAAATCCCCATGAAGAAAGGCCGTCTTCACATCCATCTGTTCTAGCGACGAGTCATCCGCCACTACTATTCCCCGAACCATTCGATAGTGGTCATCTTCACAACCGGAGTGAATACTTCGGTGTAGTCAATACCATACTTCTGCTTTGAAACCCTTTAACAACCAGTCTTGCCTTGTAGCGCTTGCTACCGTCTGCTTCCTCCTTGATTCTGTAAACCCATTTGTTATGCAGTGCCTTCTTCCCCTTAGGTAGTTCAGTCAACTCCCAAGTTTTGTTTGCCTTCAATGAGACCATCTCATCATCCATCGCGGCTTTCCACTTGTTACAAAGCACACTACGAACTGCCTCCGCATAACATTCCGGTTCCCCATTATCTGTCAACAACAAATAATAATTCGAAGGAGTATACCTGTCAGGTGATCCACGCAATCTGCTGGATCTACGCAGCGGAATATCCGGTTCCGGAATACGTGGTTCATCTTCAGTGACCTCCTGACCATGGTCATCATGAACCGTTCTGCTCCCACCCGAGTTAGGAATATCCACCTCTACAATCTCCGGTTCCGAACTAGTGTCATCAGATGCTCCCTTTCTGTCCTTGTACAATACCTGTTCATTGAATACCACATCTCGACTACGAATAACCCTATGATTTTGGTCATCCCAAAACTTATACCCGAAGTCATCCCCGCCATACCCAATAAATGTACACTTAACAGATTTAGCATCTAATTTAGTTCTCTCAGCAGAATCAACATGAACATAAGAAACGCAGCCAAATATGCGAAGAAAGGACAGATTTACCTGCTTGCCACTCCAAGCTTCCTCTGGAATTCCATTCCCCAATGGAACCGATGGTCCCTGATTGATCAAGAAAGCTGCCGTGTCAACTGCTCCCAGAACGTCTTCGGAAGTCCACACTTCAATCTCATACTTCTAGCCCGCTCATCACTACAAAAAAAGATACTTTTAGGGACTAGTTCTTTTGAGTCGGAATAATAAGATAGTCCCTATTTTCCACTTAATAAGTCAGCCGGCTACTTACCCCGTCCTAATATGAGTAAAAGATGGGCCTTTAAAATTCTCAAATTTTAATTGAGCAAAAAGCTCAAATACAATCCCTTTCAAAATAAATATGAAACCCACGTTTCACCCCCACTCCCACTATCCTCTCTCTAGCAAACCCTAACTATTTCTTTCAAATTATTGCCATGAGACGCAGAGGACTGCGGCGCTATTGTCATCTACGTCTTCCCCTACTATTCTCCCTTACTTTCTCTTGCCGACTGCTGCCCAGGCAGCGCAATTCCAGAGTGCCTCCAAGCCATCTGCTCTCCCGAAACTGTTACCGGACGGTCATCACCGCGAGTTAGACGACAACGATTTGTCCAACCCACATGTATCTCTCTCCCCCCTCACTATTTTACATTTGAAATAGGGATTTAAAATCGATAATTGTTTGAATTTGATTTTCTTGCTGAAATTTTGGGGATTTTTAACTAAAGAATATGTATCTATAATTTTGGAGTGTGAAGTGATTGTGTGAGTAATTTCATTGAGTATGTGAATGATTTCAGTTAGTGTGTGTGATTTTAGGGCGTGTTTGCGTGTTATTTCAGTGCGTGAATTAGTGATTCAGTGTATCCATTATTGATTTCAGTGAGTATGTGATTTCAGTATTTACTTTCTCTTGGAGAGAAATAAGTTTCTCGCTCTTCGGATCTCTTCTTCAAACTCATTGGACCTGGTGGCATATTTGGTGCTGGTTTGTTTCACATCCTGGCCACCCTTCCACACATTTGTTTGATCCTTGGTATGCTTGCTACTTACTAGTTCATAATTGTGCTTTTTATCTTGATGCTTGTTTAGGATTGATAAGTACATTGTACATATGAATGTGGGATCCGCAACATTTCCGTGTGCAAGTGATCCCCAATTGTGCTAGTGTTGGCTTAATTAATACTGGAAAAGTATAAGCTGCACTCAAATAACCTTGACAAAGCTGACCAACCTTCTCTTGGATTGCAGGTATAGTATATTTTTATTTATTTATTTCTCTATTTTATTTTATTTTATTTTATTTTGCATTTTTGATAAGTCTACAGGCTTTATTCCGTTTTGTGAAAACGAAGCGATGGAAAGCATATTTAAAAACGATGAGCATTAATTCTCACGTGCAGCATTCATATATATTCAACAAAAGCAGCAGCTGCATTTTCTTTATCTTGTTTTCTATTAAAACATTTTGTTTTCTCATCGAGAGTAGCAATTTGAAAAGCTGTGAATGCTAATGGATGAACATTATTAGGTGAAATGCTGTTATTATTGTTCTTGTAGCTGGAGAACAGTGAAGATATGATGCTGAGCCAGGAGGTTGCAGAAAAGAGTAGCGGGTTAAGGTAATTAATTAAAGATTGATCGTCATTTTTAGAACAAATCTGTTTTTGTTTCCTTTTGATGTGTAAATTCGGTTTGTCGTGAATTGACGTGAAGATTTAATATAACGCATATTCTTACTTTTTATTTAATTTCTGCATTACATAAAAACTCTAAACATGTCTTTCCAATAGGCAGTTGCAGGGTGAGGACCTTAATGGATTGAACACAGAGGAACTGCAGCAAATAGAGAGCTTGCTTGAGGAAGGACTGAAACGCGTGATTGAGACCAAGGCAATTTTATAGCTTCTCTAATTTGGACAATTACAAACTATTTCATTCTTCCATATTTCCAACCCGTCCTCTTTATTTCATTTTTCCCAGGGTGAACGAGTTGCAAGTGAGATAATCAACCTTCAAGAGAAGGTCACCTGGATTTTTTATTTTTCAACTTCTTATACATCACACGATTTGTTTATGTTTTTGAAAATCTTCCTTAATAATCATCTTGAATTTTCTTTGTTGTGATCATGCAGGGTACTAAGTTGATGGAAGAGAACATGCTACTACAACAGCAAGTACTCAAGAATCCAATGCTCTTTTTTCGGATAATTCTTACTCTATTACATTTTATCTTAACACTAATATATATGTGTCATCCTTTTCAGGTTTCATGTGTTAGTAGTGGGATTCGAGTTTCATTGAAGAACATGATGGAAAGATGCAGATTTATCGGCCCAAGTTATATGCAATGGAGTTAATTTAACTATTACTAGACATACTTTTTTTGTTATCTTAGTATTTTAGAAATTTGAATAAGTACGATGATGTACAAATGATTCAACATTATTTAATAAATTGATTTGTTATTGCTGTTGATTTGGCTCAATCATATATATACAATATATAGTATATGCCTGTTTTGAATTTGTTTTAGTAAACTAACTTTCCGTCCATAATTTTAGGTTGAATTGTACATTTCTTTTTTAAAATTCTATTCAATTGGCTAAAACAGGTTCCCACCAAAAATCAAAAATCAGTTTCCCTCCAATTTTTATCAATTTTTACCGCTAAAATTAAAATGTCCCCTTTACTTTTTAAGGTCGGTTAATGGTAGACCTAATTAAACTTTTGGGACGGTGACGGGGGACCCTAAACTTTTTGAGTCGCATGTTATTTAGGACCCCTGTTTTCCGTCCCAAAGGCCGACCTAAATACTTTTAGGGACGGCAAATGGACTTTTAGGGTCGGCATTTTGTTGACCCTAATACATCAATTTCTAGTAGTGCATTCAATGTTCTGTTCATCCTTTCTGCTACCCCGTTGAGTTGTGGTGTCCGCTTTGGAGTCTTCTCCATACGAATCCCATTCGCGGCCACGTATTCCCTAAACTCACCAAGCTCATACTCCCCACCATTGTCTGATCTCAAGCACTTAAGCTTAAGTCCCGTTTGATTCTCCACCAAGGCCCTCCACTTCTTGAACACCTCGAAAGCCTCATCTTTCCCCTTCAAGAAATAGACCCAAACCTTCCTTGTAGAATCATCAATAAAAGTCATGTAATATGACGCACCACCCGTAAGATGTAACCTAGATGGCCCCCACAAGTCCGTGTGAACCAATTCCAACTTTGCTTCCCCCAATCCCCTACCTGTCCTCGAGAAATTATTCCTCCCTTGTTTGCCAAACATACAATCTTCGCAGATCCCCCCGTTGACTGTCTTCAAACCCGGTAGTAGACCCTTAGAACAAAGTACCTTCAGCCGTTCTGTCTCTCACTCATGTGACCCAATCGACAGTGCCACAAATCGAGTATCACCCTTAGGCTGCTGCCACCTCAATACTATCCTTGGTGTTGTTCGCCAAATACAAAGTACCCTCCTTACTACCCCGAGCGATCTCACAATCCTCCTTGGTAATAACCCGGTTCACTCGCAACCGAAAGTCACCTTGTAACCCTCTTCGTCCAACCGCCCAACCGAAAGTAGGTTCTTTTTCAAACCCGGAATGTGTCGACCCCGTTCGGATGTAGAACCTTCCCGTCCGATGCTCCTATTCGACATCCCCCTTCCCCTTGATTTCCAAAGGCTCGCCATCGCCTAGATAGACCTTCCCGAAATCACCGAAGTGTAATTATCCATCTCTTCCTTATGCCCGCAAGAGTGGAATGATGCCCCGAATCCAAAGACTCCATGATTCTAGTGCACTACTAACACATAGAACCAGTACATCATCACCTTCGACTGCCACATTCGCCTGATTGCCCTTACGATTTGGACAATCCCTCTTGAAGTGTCCCAACTCCTTACAATAGTAGCACTGAACAGATCCCTTCGCAACCTTCGGTTTATCCTTGGTCTCATCAGCTTTGCCCTTTCCACTCACTCCGTTCTCCCTTGATTCGGTCCTCCCTTGTTTGCTAGTACCCGGCTTCCCCCTACTAGTAGTAGCTAAAGCCGCACCCGAAGTACTTGATGTCCCCAACTTCTTCATGCGATTTTCCTCACCTAAAAGAAAGTCTTTAACATCATCATATTTCAATTTTTTCTTACCTGCTGAAGCGTTGATTGCAGTCACCGTTCCGCTCCAACTTGCCGGTAAAGAAGCTAGCAACAAGCATGCATGAACCTCATCATCGAACTTGATCTCCACCGCTGTCAATGAATCTATGACATCCATAAACTCATCGATGTGCTTAGCCAAGGATCCTCCCTCTTGCATCTTGAGACTACCCATCTTACGTATCAAATCAACCTTATTTGCAGCAGACGGAGTTTCAAATCTCTCAGTAAGATAATCCAATAGCTCCTTGGTGGTTGTCGCCTTCCTGGTAGTCTTCGCGATCCACTTTGACAAAGTAGATCTAACCACCCCTAGGGCTTTCCGATCCATGAGTTCCCATTCTTCCTGACTTACATCTTCCGGTTTGACACCCTTCAGAGGCTTGTAGAGATCTTTGTTGTACAAGAGATCCTCAATCTGCATCCTCCAATATCCGTAGTCAGACCCATCGAATTTCTCAACCGCCTGTTTGTCTTTGCCCATTCTTGATTGCTTGGAACAACTCCCTTGATCTTGAAACCAAAAGCTCTGATACCAGTTGTTGTGAATATGGCCCTCCACAAACCAAGCAAACCTACGAGAATAATAATCGCACACAAACCAAGCACAAGAAATCAAAGAAAACAGAAAAGAACACAAGAAATTGTTAACCCAGTTCACCAATTTGATTTGGCTACGTCTGGGGGCACTACCAAGCCAGGATCTTGCACTATGTAATTAGAATTTGTGTTACAACTGAATTGGGGGCGGAACATTGTTTATATATGACCTAGGGTAGAATTCAATTCCTAAACAAACAAGGAAACTGAGACTGCTGAAAAAACGGGCCCAGCGCGGCCGCTCTGGAGCCTAGCGCGGTCGCGCTACTGTCCAGTAAGCCCAACGCCTTTTGACAACGCCTCAAGCGCGGTCGCCCTCCCATACAGCGCGGTCGCCCTCAAAGAAAATCCCCCGAGCCATATGTTACTGTCCAAGAGCGCGGTCGCGCACGCCATAAGCGCGGCCGCTCTTGACCCCAGAAACCTGCTACGAAATTCTTCCCCTTGCTTCGATGTCTAGCCCAATTGATCTTCTATCCCAACACATAACTATTAACTGGAGTAGTCCATGGAAATGAACCTGCCAACAAAAGCAAGTATGAAATGGTTGAATCAACCGAATAAGCAATCTAAGAACTGTTTTACATATTTTTCTTTAATATAATCTCTCCGTCCCAAAAAGACTCCCCACAAAAGAGTATTTCTCTAACACGTAAAATAAGAGCAAAGGGTGAGCAATTTAGAAGTGGACATCTTTTAATTTGAAGACTTGAAAACATGGGAAGCGGAGTTTCTGGCAACTTGTGAAGCTTATGACAGCCGTAGATGTTGAGGTGTTGAAGAGAGGAGAGGTTTTGAAGGCTCTGTTACCAGAGAGATTCGAAGATCTACTAACGACCTAGGGAGCTGAGTCCCCTCCTCCAAAATGGTAACCACTAGTGGAAATTCTCCAACTAGTCTGAGCGCAAAAAGAGAGGTTGGAAGGGTTGCTAGGCCCCACTCCATAATTGGATGCTTTACTTCCCCCATTTCAAGGAACACTAAATTTGGAGGCCAACAACGCCCTCCTACACTTGGATAACCCTTCAGATTTTTACAACCATCGATTTCCACACGTCGAAGAGAGGTGAGGCTTTGCATCTCAATTGTGCACCACATGTACTTTAGATTTGAGCAGCCTTCGATGTGAAGAGTTATGAGAGTGAGGGGCAGACATGTTTCCGGAATCGACTCTATGCCCGAACAAAAACTTATTTCTAATCGAGTGAGATGAGCCAACCTTTTTGGTAACAATTTAAGTTTTGACCAACTGTATATAAAAACCTATTCAAGCAAAGACAAATGCCCTCCTCCATATTCTCACATTTCAAAACACTAAGATTTCTGAGTGTGGTGGGTAGCTTCTTCCCAGTGGGAAACCATTTCAAACTTGGACAACAATAGATATAAATATACTCAAGATTAGAAAATTCATGTTTCCCGTGTTCTCCACCGCTGCTGCTTTGCGCCATGTCCTAGACCACGTGGTTCAAGTTGTCTTGCAGCTTCTCGCAAAACGAAATGGTCAATCGCCTCAGAGACATGAGGCTGTTTTGCCAATTTGGCATCTTCTCGAGCTTATCACACCTCAACAACACCAAACTCTCAAGATTGCGAGGCAGCAGTTGCCCTTTATCTCCTAACGATTAAAGTTGTTCACAATAACATACACTCAATGATTTCATTTTCTCAAGTACCTTGCATGCTACTTCTTCTTTCCACAGATATCTTAATTGGTAACAACAATAAATTTGTAGATACTCAACTTCTCCCAAACACCAGATAATCCCTTCATCTAGTTTACTCAGCCCTGACACGTAATAAACCCACGTCTCTTTCACTGAGCCAAGCCCCACCAAAATTCTTAGAACCGCCTCGCTGCAACCATGCATTCCTAATTTTTGAAGTGATGGAATCTTTGGAAGTGTAACCTTGTTTAGTTTCATACCTATAAAGCATAGATTTATGAGTGATTGGAAAGCAACAATATATATGAGGAGAGCCAGTTCCCCAAAACTCCGGACCTACTACTTTCCATGCCTTCAATAGACAACCCCTTGAGTGGCGGTAAAAATGTGCAATTTTTGCAACCAGTCAGTCTGATATTCACCGTATCACAGAATGAGTGATCCCCAATCCAACTAGGAAATTTAAGGCCTCCATAGAATTCAAATTTAAGACTTGTCAATCGTGTTGAAGGCTTTAATGCATCAACTACTTCTAATTCATGTCCTTCTTCTCGAGTACCACCAAAGCTGCTACTCCAGATCATCTCCAGTTTGTGAAGACCCTCCTTGCTCGATAGATTTGCCTCCATACCATCTTGCATTTTCATCACGTTCACAATGCCAATTATATATGGACAGTGTTCCTTGGAGTTGGTGTAGTCCCTTCAACTCGGCTATTTCGCCCATCACTCTTATCAACTATAAACTTTGACAATGTGCGAAGGTGAGCCAGAAAGCCAATCCCGATTCGCATCACTTTTGTACTTGGGGTATCAGCAATATCCAGATGCCGTAAATTGATCAACTTTTGAATGCCTGTAGGCAACTGAACAGATTCCGGCAACTCTTTGATGTCAGTCCTGGATAAATCAAGATATCAAAGATGATTCAAATTACCTATTGATTTGGGTAGTTCGTTTATGTAATACCCATTGAAAGACAATGCTCGTAAGCAAGGTAACCTTGGAAAGTCTTTCAAAACAAGACTACTTAAGTAAGAAAAATCGGAAGAATTTTCATGCATTGGTAAAATGGTAACACCGAGCCTCACCAAAAGCGCTGAATTTTTTAAAATCATCATATTCGTGGGAAATGAATGATACATGTCGCGCCTCTTTGCATATGTTGTACAGCTCATCACTCACAATTTTATTGTCCAACCTAAGACTCGTCAACCTAGCAACAACCTGAGCTTGGTCATTCTTAAGATCATGCATGATAAACCTTGATTTGCCAATCAAAGGTTGGAAAAAAGACCTTGATAGAAGCTCAATGAAATACTCGCAACCCAACTCTTCCATTTGCTTATGCTTTTCTGGTGTTTTCAAGAACCCTTGCGCCATCCATAACATAATTAGATCCTGGTGGTCAAACCCGCGGGCCTTTGGAAATATAGAACAAAATGCAAACAAAGGCTTCAAGTGCGGAGGAAGATGATGATAGCTTAGCCTTAGAGCAGGGATAATGCCATTGCTTTGTAGCTCCCATATCTTGCTTATTGAAACTTCTATCCACTGCTTTGGGTTTCTTTTAGTGCGGAGGAGACCCCTAGCGACTTTGCTGCCAAAGGCAAGCCTTCGCATCTCTTTTCTATCACCTTTCCAACTTCTTCGAAAGTTGGATGCCCGTCGAAGTTTGGTCTTTCAAAGACATGTTGAGCTAATAGAGAGAGACAATCCTCAACAGATAATCCCTCCAAACGATAAACTTCCTTATTAGAACCCATGGTTATTGCAACATCATGACTGCGAGTAGTGACTATAATTGTGCTTCTGAGGGCCCCACCATGAAATCCCATTTTGCATAGTCTTGATTCCACAAAGTCTTCAATTTCATAAACTAGGTTCCGAACATGATGCAGCCTCTGTTAAACAGACGGCTCAGTAAATTGTCTGTCTTCAGCATCCGTCAGCACCGCCTCAATTATCAACAAATTATTTCTCCACTCCTTGATTTTGTCATCAATTCTGGCATCGGGAATGAATGACAAGGCTCCAGGGGCCAACCAGCAGCGACACTAAAGCAGAGACAAACATTTCAGCAATGTCCATTATATTGTTTTTTTGTTTACAAGATGAGAAGGATGGATTAGAATTAAGGTGGAGAAATAACAAGTGAGGTGATCAGAGGAATTAAAATAAAAGCGGAGAAATACTTGATTTCATAAACCAGTATAGCGGAGAATGAAATGGAAATCCTAATCAGGCTTCGTCTAATTTAACCAATTATGAGTAGTAATCTTATTGTGTAGACAGATGGATTGAATAATAAATACAATTACTCCCTCCGTCCCGATTTAAGGTTCACACTTTCCTTTTTAGTCTGTCCCAATTTAAGGTTCACACTTTCAATATTTCCTAAAATGGAAAAGAATCTTTACTATTCCCTCCACTCATTCTCTCTCCTACATTATTTTAATACTCACAACACCATTATAATTTACTATTCCCTCCACTCATTCTCTCTCCTATTTTATTTTCACACTCACAACACTTTCAATATAATACTTCCTTCTTAATCTCCGCGTAAAGTCAAACTGTGACCCTTAAATCGGGACGGAGGGAGTAGTAACTAATTAGTTATTAAATTTGGCTAACTAATTATGAGTAGTACTCTCTGCGTCCCATTTATATTGGCCATCCAAGGAAATCCTTACACAACTTTGAGAACCATTTATATTGGCCATCCAAGGAAATCCTTACACAACTTTGAGAACGACTCTGATTGTTGCATCCAAGGAAAGCCTTACACAACTTACACATGTTCACCCCAGGTGACAAGTAATACCAAGGCAACTCTCACACTAAACAGTTTCCAAAAGGGAGGCGATGGTGGGGGGCCATCTTGTTGGGATTGGAGTCAAAACCAAAGGAGAGGATCAAAACCATGGAGGAAGAAAATCGTCGGAGGAGTTTCTGTCATGTAGGGCGGCCGCGCTGAGTCGGGTGCGACCGCGCTTGGAGGACAGTCGAGGGGGCATGATTTTCTGTTGATGTGCGCGACCGCGCTGGACGCGCTGCGCGACCGCGCTGGCGTCGGGAAGGGCTTTGTTCGCAGCGGATTTTGTTTCCTATTTGAGTTATACTCCTTCCGTTTCAAGGACTCCGGGTAAGGAAGGTTTTGATAAGGAGCAGGTTTTGTATCCCTATAAATACATTGTGACTACCACCATAATATTTGTACCAAAAAGGGGAGAAAGTTAGGATATCAAGGAGAGCCACAAAATAGTATCTAGGAGGGGGCCGAGGGCTAGAGAGCCACGTGGGCGATCCTACAACCCGGCCCATTGGCTTGTGTTATTTTGTGCGTTCTTGGAGAGGTGAGATAATATATATGAGAGATTGCTCATGGAGAGTTACTATGCTAGATCTGTGTGAGTGCATATGTAAAGTTGTAATCCTTCATATATTATTATAGTGATATCCTGGCTTGGTGCCTCCGGATGTAGCCACAGGTGATGGTGAACCGGGTTAACAATTCTTGTGTTCTTGTGTGTGTGGTGTTCGTGTTCTTTCATATTATTATGTGTTGATTTATTTTCTCCATGGCGATGACTGCTAGTATGGGCTAGTGGATGTGGTGATCCCCCAATTTCACAACAACTGGTATCAGAGCTTTGGTTCGAGATCTAGGAGAGATCCAAGGTGAAGAAAAGAGACAACAGATTTTTCGTGCAGATTCTTCGTGTGGAAGACGTGCAGGGATCTGAGAGCTTCTAGGGTTTATGGTTGAAGCAAGACACGTGCCAAATAGGTCCACGATCGTGCGGAAGATCAGTAAGTCTGAAGAGTTTGTTTGTTTCTTATTGAGATCTGCAGAAATTCGAGGTGGAATTTTGGAGATGCAGAGATCAAGACGGATCTGGAGATGTTCAAGGGTTTATGGGGCAGTCAAGGTGGTTGGAGAAAAATATGAAAGAAAAGGAGTCTAAGTCGGAAGAGTTGGTGAGATCAAGTAGGAAAAATCGTCAGAACAGTTTCTGGGGCTGAGGGCGGCCGCGCAGGTGATGGTGCGCGACCGCGCACTTGGACAGAACTTGAGGCTCGGAGGATTCCATTCGAGGGCGGCCGCGCTTGGGGACTAGGGCGACCGCGCTGGCGACGGGGAAGGGATTTCTGCAGCTGATTTGCTTCCTATTTTGATACAATTTTTTCGTGCAAAGGTGAGTGGTATAAGCCGGTTAGACCACGTGGGAAGAGGAGGACTTCTCGCAAACGACGGATGAGGGGTAAGGAGGATGTTGTACTCTACCGACAATATCAATTTCGTTCCGGGTAAGAGCAAGAGGCTTGGAGACCGGCCTGTTGGTGTAAAAAGGAGAGACATCAATAAACGGTGTGTTAGGGTGGAGAGGTGACAATGTGTAGCTGGCCAGCAAGGAGACAGTCACAAGTACCTAACAGAGAGCGAGAAAAGAGACCACAAGGAGACAATGCAAGAAGCAAGGTGTGTCCGAGTTTCATGGGGAGCATTGCAAGGGGGTGGATCTAGGAGGGAGAAGGCGAAGTTAGTCTTGCAAATAAATCAAGGTAGAAGTTGATTTGGGGAGGCAAGAAGGATCTAACACGGAGAGGTTGAAGCGTCGCTTGGTTTCAACTCGCCTTATTACTTGGGCGTGGAGGCTCATGGTGGAGGAGCGTGGAGGCTCAACATGGTGGTGTAAAATATTTGGTGGATCATTCTCAGGTGGGAGTATGATAGGAGCATGTCACAATGGTGGTTTATGTCTCCAGGTGGGAGATTGTTGGGATTGGAGTCAAAACCAAAGGAGAGGATCAAAACCATGGAGGAAGAAAATCGTCGGAGGAGTTTCTGTCATGTAGGGCGGCCGCGCTGAGTCGGGTGCGACCGCGCTTGGAGGACAGTCGAGGGGGCATGATTTTCTGTCGATGTGCGCGGCGGCTGACGCTGCGCGACCGCGCTGGCGTCGGGAAGGGCTTTGTTCGCAGCGGATTTTGTTTCCTATTTGAGTTATACTCCTTCCGTTTCAAGGACTCCGGGTAAGGAAGGTTTTGATCAGGAGCAGGTTTTGTATCCCTATAAATACATTGTGACTACCACCATAATATTTGTACCAAAAAGGGGAGAAAGTTAGGATATCAAGGAGAGCCACAAAATAGTATCTAGGAGGGGGCCGGGGGCCTAGGAGAGCCATGGGGGCGATCCTACAACCCGGCCATGACTGTTGACTGTGTTATTTTGTGCGTTCTTGGAGAGGTGAGATAATATATATGAGAGATTGCTCATGGAGAGTTACTATGCTAGATCTGTGTGAGTGCATATGTAAAGTTGTAATCCTTCATATATTATTATAGTGATATCCTGGCTTGGTGCCTCCGGATGTAGCCACAGGTGGTGGTGAACCGGGTTAACAATTCTTGTGTTCTTGTGTGTGTGGTGTTCGTGTTCTTTCATATTATTAAGTGTTGATTTATTTTCTCCATGGCGATGACAGCTAGTATGGGCTAGTGGATGTGGTGATCCCCCCAATTTCACAACACATCTGAGTGTGACGGTCACTATCACTCGAATGAAACACCGGTTGTTGCACAATCAACTGGATGGTATAAAGGAGGGGACAAGTGCCACAACTTCATCACAATAAATGGTAATGGGAGAAGCGTGAAGGCCATGGTTGTAGATGAATGTGACTCTACTATGGGATGTGATGAAGATCATGACTATCAGCCACCATGCCCCAAAAATATCGTTGATGCCTCCAAAGCTGTGTGGAAAGCTTTAGGTGTGCCTGAAGATCATGACTATCAGCCACTAGTCCTTATGCTTTTCTGCATGGTTGAATGGGATAAGGAGAAATGCCCTCAGACTACAGATCTGCCATTTTCTTCGTCAATGACAATTAGAAAAGTGTAATGGTACATGTACAACATAAGGAACTTAATTTTAACAGAGTGAAAAGGGTTAATGATAAAGAGAGTGATAACAGACTGACTACGGCTAACATGGATACAAGGGGTGAATGTGTAATAGACAATTGTACAGGGGAAGTCAATGTAAATATAATTTAGGCAGTTACAAGTTGTTAGGGTGTTGTTAGATTATTAGACAGTTAGTGGTTGGTTAGAATGATTATATATACATTCTCTCAAATTTCTTTCTCGTTCTTCTAACATGGTATCAGAGCTTCGAAGATCCATTCAACCTAATTTCTCAATTTGTTCTTAATTTTCTGTTCTATCCTGCTTATCAATGGCGGATCCTACTACGACGAACACTATACCAGATTTCTATGATATTGAAACCTCCACACTGCAATTAAATCCAAATCATCCACTATTTCTGCATCCGAATGATCATCCAGTCTCAAATTGGTGAATCAAGTTCTCACTGAGGTCATTTATGCGCTATGGAGTCGATCGATGATCATTGCTTTGTTAGCCAAATTAAAACTAGGTATGGACGATGGAACTTGTATTCAACCTGTTTCTACCTCTAAGTACTTCTCTCTTTGGAATAGATGCAATGACATGGTGATATCCTGGCTATTGAATGTTCTGAGTCCTGATATTGCTTCAAGTGTTGTCTATATCAAATCAGCTAAACAAATTTGGGATAGTCTTAAGTCTAGGTATGCACAGTCTAATGCACCTAATATATTCCAAATTCAGAAAGATATTACATCGTTTTCTCAAGGTCATCTTTCAATTTTTGCCTATCACACGAAGTTCAAAAGTGTGTGGGATGAATATGAGGCTTTGTTTCAATTTCCTAAATGTATCTGTGATTGTGCTTGTGGAGCTGTAAAAGCACAAGAGGATTATGAGACATTACAAAAGCTAACTCAATTTCTCGACGTTCTGCTCAACGGGGGCTGTGACTCTGTCTGCCGTGTATGATGTTGACTTGAATACAAGTTATAGAGTGCACTTTTTTTTTTTTTTTGCAATATCTTAATCTACTTATCAGGTGCATATTTTTTTAATTCTGATCTATTCTACTCAACAAAAATGCAGGTTTAGGACATCCGTACCAAGTCTCAAATTCACGCTCTTTCAGGCCACGATAATACAGTTTGTTCTGTTTTCACTCGGCCTACGGTAAGAAGTCCTTTACTGTGTTCGACTGCTTAATTTAATCATACCATATTTTGGAATATCTGTAATAACTATTTCATTATTGACAAGCTTTAGTTTGCATCATTTACTCCAGGATCCACAAGTCGTCACTGGCTCACATGATACAACCATAAAGTTCTGGGATCTTAGAAATGGTAAAGTTTCATAGAATTTCTTAATCTGTGTCCTATACTTTGTTTTTTTTTTTTTTTTTGTTTTCCCGGCATTAAAGTTCAAGCACATTTTTGCACAGGAAAAACAATGTCAACATTGACGCATCATAAGAAATCTGTGCGTGCCATGGCCAAGCATCCCATAGAGTATGTAACTATTCTGGTCGGCAAGAGATTGTGCCTATATTGGTGCTGTAACTTGGACTATTAATTTTATTCTTGAGATCATTTATAAACCAATTTATTTGCTTCGTATTACAGGAATCGTTTTGCATCTGCATCGGCAGACAACACCAAAAAATTTAGTCTTCCAAGAGGAGAATTTCTGCACAATATGCTGTAAGTTGTGTATAACATGTCACTTTGTGAATGTCTATGTATTTTCATGTAATCCTTGATTTGCATATATTTTTTTGTTTTTTTTATAAATGTGATTTCGGACGAGGAAACCTGTTTTTGGTGGTCGTGTTTATTTTTTCTGAATAAGAAATTAAATCGATGTTATTTGTGGCTCCGCCTACAGCTCTCAACAGAAGACCATCATCAATGCAATGGCGGTTAATGAAGATGGTGTCATGGCTACTGGAGGTAAGATTTCATGGTTGTAAAACAATTTTGTAGGTCAGATTCTTAGGGTGTTTCCAGGTTATCGTTTCCTTTTCTCATAATCTTTTTTTAGATTCTAGGGAAAACAACAACAACAAGACCTTAGTCACAAAATGATTGGGCCATGGACTCTAGGACCCCTGAGCGACATAACAAACCCATAAAAGCCCGGGGAGATTAGGGATGGCAACGGGTTCGGTTTATTCAAGCATATTAACCGAACCCGAACCGACCCGAAATGGCTGAACCCGACCCGACTGTAATATGCCATTCTTTATTGCTTTTCTCAACGTTGATTGCTTATGAAGATTGAACTTGCAATTAATAGTAAAATGCTTATATTTTTCAAACTCATTTGTTTCAAAAAAACAAAATGATCTCTTCGTCTCAAAATAATTATCCCGACTGGTCTCTATTTTCCTGTTTTACTTTTTTACACCAAAAATTCATCAAGGTAAGACCGCACCTTGATTATTTATTTATTTATTTTATTTAAAATTATGACATGTATTTTGAAACACATTAAAAAGAAACTATTCAAATAGAAAAACTCAAGACATTTATTATTAGGGAAGAGTGGAACTACTAATAGGTTCGGGTCGGGCACCGTTGAAATACCGAACCTGAACCCGACGGGTTTTAAAATATGACTACCGAACCCGACCCGAACGGGTCAGATATTTTCGGGTTCGGGTCGGGTCCGGTAAAATTGCCATCCCTAGGGGAGATGCAAAATTTCATAGAAACCCACGCTTACACATTACCTCTGCTCGTCGCTCTTATGCCCAAAGGTATAAGACTAAAATTACACTTATACCTAGGTATAAGAGTATTTTTTTTCAAAATTTGTCACCTTTTCTTAACAATAATAAAAAAAAATCTCATATTGTATTAAGACTAAAATTACTCTTATACCTAGGTTTTGGGTTTTTATGAAATTTTGATCTGGACCTCTATTTGAGTGTGGAGTTTTGGATCTCGTCTGGGCTTTTATGGAGAATGATTTGGGGTGAGGGGGCCTCATGAAATTATTCCAAAATGACTTGGGTCGGCTACATGAATCCAATGGTGAAGCCAAAATTTTTAAAAGGGATTCAAGATTATTTTTGGGATACATATAATAATTGTGGTATCTAAATTTAGCATTGAGGGGATCAAAATAGTAATTTAGTGCAATTTTTTTCTCAAAATTAAGGGGGTCAAAATGTATAAATTCATCATTTTTAGTAGTAAAATGTTATTTATTTTTTAAAATTTTTGAAGGTATTAAAATTGAAGGGGTCAAATGACCCCCATGTGATATATGTGGCCTCGCCACTGCATGAATCAACATATGAACTCGTCAAAAAAAGTGCGAAGAAAATCAAGAGAAATAGGACAACAAAAACAAATAAACAAATAATATTTAAATAATTAAAATAAAAATAATAACAAATAAATAAAATCGAACCCCAGCATCCTCTCTAGTTCATTGGGACAAACCAAGAATTTACAATTTTTATTTTGATGATTGAAGGTGACAATGGAAGCATGTGGTTTTGGGATTGGAAGAGTGGTCACAGTTTCCAACAATCGTTCAACCTGGTACGGAACTTCTGCAACTCATAATTCAGTTCTCTGTGTGTGTGTGAACTCTTGTTATGGTGTCAGTAGAGGAGGTTGACCCAATGTTTGACTTTTGCATCAGGCTCACTGGAAAGTGAAGCTGGGATATATGCTCTCTCCTATGATGTCACCGGTACAAGGCTCATTAGTTGTGAAGCGGACAAAACTATTAAAATGTGGAAAGAAGATGAAAACGCTACCCCGGAAACTCATCCCCTCAACTTCAGGCCTCCTAAAGAAATCCGGAGATCCTGGGAGCAAAAGCGTCGTGGGATCGACGTCTACCTCTTTACTATAACACAGTAGCTTCATGTTACTGTGTTTTAGTAAAGATGGAGACGTCGATCCACGATGCTTTTGTAAATCCCAAATTGAAGTCACAAGTTTACAGATCCATGAGTTTAGAATTGGATTACTTACTGTAAACAATGTTCAATTAACATAAATATCATGCAAATGCTCTATTTGTTCGCCATACTGCCTTTGTCCCTTTTGTCCCTAAACGAATGTCCAAATTTCACTGTGAGGGACATTTGCAAAAATGTTAAAACTTAAGCATTTTTTTGCAACATAAGTACATAAAAACCATTAATGATATCACCATATTGCATGGCAAGTGTGAATTGGAGCTTGTTGTATAACGAGGGAGGGTTTAGTAACTTCCCAATAAATTGGACAATCATTTTGAGACAAAGTTTTGAAAATTGGACATCCATTTGGGACGGTGGGAGTAATAACTAAGTAGCATAGATTATTGAAATTTGTCAGATTTTGCATAGTCTTGATTCCACAAAGTCTTCAATTTCATAAACTAGATTCCGAACATGATGCAGCCACTGTTAAACAGACGGCTCAGTAAATTGTCTGTCTTCAGCATCCGTCAGCACCGCCTCAATTATCAACAAATTATTTCTCCACTCCTTGATTTTGTCAACAATTCTGGCATCGGGAATGAATGACAAGGCTCCAGGGGCCAAGTTCAGCGACACTAAAGCAGAGACAAACATTTCAGCAATGTCCATTATATTGATTTTTTGTTTACAAGATGAGAAGGATGGATTAGAAAGGTGATTAAGGCGGAGAAATAACAAGTGAGGTGATCATAGGAATTAAAATAAAAGTGGAGGTGCCAGCTATTGTATATATATATAGTAATAAGGCTAACATCAGTATAGCGGAGAAGATAGCGTACGCGCTGGTCATTGCATCAAGGAAACTACGTGCCTATTTCTCTGCACATCCTATCACCGTCTATACCAACGAGCCATTGAAGAAGATCCTTCACAAGTTGGACGGCTCCGGACGTCTCCTTAATTGGTCAATCGCTCTAACCGAGTTTGATATCACCTACCAACCAAGGAAGACCCTCCTGGCACAGCCTCTGGTTGACTTCATGGTCGAGACTGCCTTCATGGGTGAGTACCTCCCCACTTCCCGCAAGCAAAACGCTCCGGAAGAAGAAGGAAAGGCTCCCACTGAACTCCCATCCAACTGTTGGATCCTGTACACGGACGGATCAGCTACAAAGGAGAGAAGCGGAGCTGGAGTTGTACTAGAAAGTCCGGAAGGAGAGTACACCATGCAAGATGCGATCCGTTTCAAGTTCCCTGCCTCCAACAATCAAGCTGAATATGAAGCTCTAATATTTGGTATAGAGTTGGTCTCCTTCTACGGAGCAACTAAGGTGGCGGCTTTCTGTGACTCCCAACTTGTTGTCAAACAAGTAAAGGGAGAATATAACACCCAAGACCCCACTCTTGCCAAGTATAGAGACCTTGTCCTAGACATGATGAAGAAGATGGAATTTTTTGAGCTCAAGCAAATAGGCAGGGAAGACAACCAAGTCGCAGATGTTCTTTCTAAACTAGCAACCATGGAAGTGTCTGCATCTAAGACCAATCCATATGTAGTTTATGCCGAGGAACCTACGTATGAAAGACTACAAGTTATGCTCCTAGACGGAGAGGAGAGATGCTGGATCGACGACTACATCGAGTACATTGAGAAGGAGAAACTCCCAGAAGATGAAGCGCAAGCCAGACTTATCAAGAAGAGGTCCCCAAGGTTCACGGTCATGAACGGGGTACTCTACCGAAGATCCTTCACCAAGCCCCTGCTAAGGTGTGTCTATCCAAAGGAAATTGAGAACCTTTTGGCAGAAGTACATGAAGGTGTTTGCGGCGGACACCCGGGGGCCAGAACCTTAGCTGATAAAATCATATCGCTAGGTTACTATTGGCCAAACCTGAGGGAAGACGCGCACGCCTATGTTAAAAAATGTGACAAATGCCAAAGATTCTCTGACATTCCTAGGCTACCTGCAGTTGAGCAAACTCTTGTAATACCTACGTGGCCATTTGATATGTGGGGGATCGACATCATCGGACCCTTCCCTCCCGCCCGTGGTAATTGCAAGTATGTGATTGTAGCTGTCAACTATTTCTCCAAGTGGATAGAAGCCAAGGCATTAGCCAAGATAACGGAAGAGAACGCAATCAACTTCGTCCACGATAACATTTGGTGCAGATTTGGCCTTCCTCATACAATCGTCTCTGATCATGGACTCCAATTTTCTACTGCATTCACAACTGAATTGGGAAGAGTCAAGGTCCGTCATGCAAAATCATCAGTTAGCAGACCTCAAGGAAACGGCCAAGCAGAAGCCGCCAATAAACTGGTCCTAACAGCCCTTACCAAGAATCTTGAAGGACGCGAGGGTAGATGGTTGGACGAACTTCCCCTAGCCTTATGGGCTGTTCGCACAACCACCCGGGGGCCAACCGGGGAAACCCCATTCGCACTAACCTTCGGTTCTGAGGCTATGGCACCAGCTTAAATGGCCATCCCAACTGTAAGAAACTCCCACTACGATGAGCAAGTCAACAAGGTTAATAGGCTCTTAGACCTAGACCTAATAGATGAGAAGCGACTAGCTGCGCAGATGAGGATGGTAAATTACAAACAAAGGACCAAGGCTTATCATGACAAGAGGGTCATCAGAAGAGTATTCCAAGTGGGCGATTGGGTACTTAGAAAGATTGAGGCAACTGGTCGGAAGGTGGAACAAAACAAGCTCTCCCCAAATTGGGAAGGTCCCTATATCATCACTCAAGTCATTCGAGAAGGGACTTACAGATTGAAGACCAAGGAGGGGAAAGATCTCAAGCATCCGTGGCATTCCGACAACCTCCGAAAATATTATCACTAGTCTAGTTTATGTTTTAGTAGATTAGTTTCTTGTTTCCTGTCTTTTACTTTTTTAGTTGATAGGATTGCAGTTCGATGTAATCAAGTTTCAGTTCTACGAAAGCAGTTTCTTCCAACATGCAAAGCAACTATCAACTCCTCACACAAAACACCAGAAGATGAGGACCCTATCCCCGACTCTTCGAAACATACACCATACGTCTTGACAAGGGTCCGCCTTGACTCAATGACTATGTTCCTAACGGCCAAGACCGAGGGACCTCCTCGGCCTAATGGCTTACCATTGCATCCTGACAAGGGTCCACCTTGACTTCAGGATTACAAGTATCACAGCCAAGACCGAGGGTCCTCCTCGGCCTAATGGCTTACCATTACATCCTGGCAAGGGTCCACCTTGACTTAGGATTACAAATACCACAGCCAAGACCGAGGGACCTCCTCGGCCTAAGGGCATACCATTGCGTCCTGACAAGGGTCCACCTTGACTTCAGGATTACAAGTATCACAGCCAAGACCGAGGGTCCTCCTCGGCCTAATGGCTTACCTTACATCCTGACAAGGGTCCACCTTGACTTCAGGATTACAAGGCACCACGTCTGAAACCTGTGCACGAGTCATCTTCCTCGGCATTAGGAGACGAAAAAGAAGAAATCACCGAACAGTCAAAACCGAGGAGTCCTTCCTCGGCCTATACGACTTAGAGTACAGTTAAAGCCAAGGAGTCCTTCCTCGGCCTAATCACTTGCTCAACATTCAGGGAACGAGGGACCCTCCTCGGATCCCACCTTCACAAATCTGGTGCCTATGCCTAGCATACAGAAACACAAACAATTCATTGAAACAATATGAATCAAAACAAAATGGACCTTTTCATTGATATCCAAAGAAAATTACAAGTCCTAACATCTATTACAAAGGAGGAAAAGAAAAATCCTATCCTAAGATTCTTGGCCATCATTAAAAGGCTTTTCAAGCCAAGTCTGATCGGCTTGAGCATCGGCGTCCTCGGCATTAGACTCCTCGGCCTCAGCCCCTCCATCTTGGATGGCCGCCACCAAGGACTGAAGGGTGTGGGGAACAATAGCCGGGGGCGTCCATACTTCACGGCCTGCCTGGGCATCCATCTCAGCCATCACATCCAAGTTGTACTGAGAGAAGGGGATCGAAGGGTGAAGAGCCCTAGCTTCTTGATTATACGGATCTTGGCAAATCAGCAGAGCTATCTTGTTCAGGTCCAGACCAGTGGAAGGATCCGCTAGCAGCTAGCAGACGACGGGCCAAGTGAAGGTACCCGTCCTCGAACATCGTAGCCGTCTTCTCATCCACGGCATCTTGGAAAGCTGGGCTCTCCTTGAAGCGGGTCACGGCTTCTTCCTCCCTGGTGACAAGGGTGGTCTCATAACCTCGGCACTTGGCTTCGGCTTCCTCGGCCCGTACTTGGACCTCGGCCTTGGCCTTCCTTGCCTCAGCTAGCTCGGTTTTCGTCTGCCGGAGATGTTCCTCGGCCTTCACATGGAGCTCCTCGGCTTTAGCCCTCTCATCATTGGCCCTCAGCACTTCGGCCTCAACCTTGGCCTTTGCCGCTCCCAGCTCGGGCTCCTTGGCTTTCAACTGCTCAACCAGGGCAGCTTTCTCGGCTTCCCTCGTCTTCAGAGCCGCCTTGGCATCAGTCACTAGCTTTTCTTGTGCCTTGGCCAAGACATTCTCATAGGCTGCTATGCTGGCCGACTACAAAAATAAAGTTGTGATTAAAAACATTGAACAAGCACAAATGAAATCAACAAGGGGGAGATAATTACCTCAGCAAGCATAAGTCCTTTCCGTGCGAGCAAGTTATCCCTGCTCGGCTTCTCCTGCACCAGGGTTTCATAAGCGACCTCATCCATGGCCCTTTGGATGGGGGCTTTGCCCAGTCTCATTCCTATCTTGCAGAGGAAGGCCCCTCAAACGGGGAATGTTTGCCACCATAAGACGGGCAAGCTCCTCGGCGTCGGCTTGAGTCTTAGCATTCTGAATGGTCAAGGGAGGAGGAGCCTCAGGATTGGAAGTCTCCCCAGCTGGCTTCTTGGCTGAAGGCTCCTCGGCAGATGGACCTTGGGACCTTTTAGCACCAGAGCGCCTGTGAACGAGATCAGATTCTTCGGTTCTCTGAGCCTCCACCTCGGCTTCAACATGGGGGCTATGCCCCTCGACAGTTGATGGATTAGTCCGCTCCTCGGACTCAGCCTCCTCAGCATTCACCTCCCCATGTGGTCTGATGGGAAGGGGTTGATCACCCTGAGCAGATAGAAGAAGGTTGCGAGCATTGGCATCCTCCTTCCTCTCGGTTAAGCCAGATTTCTTGACTTGCTTCCTCTTCAGTTTCACCAACTCCATGGGACTAACTCTCTTCAACGCGAAGTCGGCCTCTTGCTCAGGGGTCAGATCTGCAAAGGACAAGGGAGAGATGATTAGATACGAGCAGAAAAAAAATCAACAATAATGCCAAAAACTACAAGTATCAGAGTTAAATGTTTACATCCAACCACGTCTGTCTCTTCCAGACATTGGTCCAGAGGAGGGATCTTACACCTCGGACAATCCTCATGAAAAACGAGGCCGGGATGTATGGTCCAATCATTAAAGCGTCTTCCCCTTTTAACGGTGACGAGGGGAACTACCCCGTCCTTCGGTCCCGACATCAGTCCAGCCTGGACGTAGTAATGATCAGAAGATTCAATCACTGACCAGTCAAGAAGCCCCACCTCGGCAAACGCCTCAAGGCGCTTGATCAAATCCTGGGTCCACCCATATTGTTGCACAGGACCTGATGAAGTTGGACCCTTGCAGGGAGATTGGAACTCCCAGTCTTGGCGGCTCACAACCCTAATGGCATGGTTTTCCCAACCTGCAACCTTGCTTGACATGGGGAGAAGGAGTTTTGGTTTCTTGGGCGTACTTCGGATGACGAGGAGCCAACTGTCCGTAACAAAGCCGACTTGATAAAAATGACGGAAAGCTCCCATTGTAGGCTCAAAGCCTAAGCTCCGGCAGAGCACTATGAAACTTACGAGGACCCGGGTACCATTAGCTCCTAGCATGGTCGGCACTGCCCTCACGTCATCCAAAAATTCATTTATGAAGGGGTCCAAGGGAAGACGGAGCCCCTGTTGAAATTGTTTGAAATAGAAGTGGACGTAGTCTTCATTATAGTAAAATCTCTTCTCCTCCTCTTCTGTCTTCAAATTGGGTTTGCCAATATAAGTTAGCTTATAATCTGCTCTATCTACCCCGTACGTGGAATACAACTTCTCCAACATGGGATCTCCGGCCCTTGGGGCCCTCTCCTGTCGCTGCCCTCGGCCTCCTCTTCCTCGGCCTCGTCCTCTCCTACCCTCGGCTTGGGCACCTTCAATAAACGCATCAACAATTCGGGGGGACGAGGAGGTCTCTCCTTCTCTTCCCGTCATATCTGCAAAAAGACGAGGGGACAAAATTAGTTACCTCGTCGATGGCTGATCTTAAGACGGGGAAGGGAGATACCCCTCCTCGTCATTATCAGAAGGCCGAGGAGGGAGCCTTACCACTCAGACGCTCACGAACTACACGATCTGAAGACGGGTAGAACAGTTCAACGTGCTTCACTATTTCGGCCCTAGTATCAAGGGACACTATGTTATGAGTAGAGGAGTCAATTCGATCTATCCTCATACTATCCGGATATTGGATGAACATCCGGGTACGGCCATAACTTCTCAACATTTTTCCTATCTCCTCCAAGTTCAGCATCATCCAGGGACCCCTCTCTCTCCGGTAAACTCTCAAGTTGACCTTGTGGTATCCGTAGATGAAACGGGGGGAATGATCCCAAGATCGAGCCATTTCTAAGGGGAATCAAAGATCAATGGGGGATTTCGTTTAATATACAAAGAAATTCATACAAAGTCCAAAGAAAATCAAAGATTTGAGGTTTTCAAAGTTAAAAGCAGAAATTTATGGAGAAAAGCTTCAAATCTTCAACAATGGCGGTTCTTTGTTCTTGGCACATTCGAAGCTTCATCTAAAACCCTAGAAAACACAAAAGCATGAACAGAAGGCAGAAAAAGGGAGAAATTTCATACCTGAGTGTGAAGGAATGGTCGGAATCGCAACAGAACGAAACGTCGCCGGGAAAATCGTGTCCGCCGGAAACTGGAGGTGAAGGATGCTGTGTTTGCCGGTGAATCTCTCGCCTATGTTCTCAAACAATTGGAGTATGTAAAGGTTTAAATGAAAGGGTTTTAGCTTTTTATACTCCACCGAACCGGGTCAACCCGTGGGTAAAGCAAGTAAACGGGTACGGCGCCCCAAGAATTAAATGCTGTCAACAATTCTCGAGGCACATCAGAACTGGGGGGCCCCCGTGTAATCATCAGAATATTAACCGTCAGTTATATGAAGCGACTCCAAGGACGCGTGTCAAAACCTGTTCGTATCCTATAAAGCCGAAGACGAGATGACTTTCTCCTCGTCCTAGTACGAGCTAGAAAGTCGGGGGCCACTGAACGGTATAAACCGAGGTACGAACATGGGCTTGCCTAAGTTGGGCCCAAATGGATTGGGCCATAAACATAATCCAATAGCACAAGTGTTAGGGCCGAGGTAGCCTCCTCGTATGCAGAGGAGCATTCATCTCGGCCTTATATCAGCAACGGGCTCTACGTACTTTGCTTATCATACTCCGAGATATTACAAGTGACGAGGAGAGAAAAGTTCTTACCTCGTCATATTATCAAATGACGAAGAGACAGAATCATTCACCTCGGCATATTCACATGTCGATCAATCATCAGATGACGAGGAAGCCAAATCGTACATCTCGGCTTAATTGCCAATGCCGAGATAAAACGTTCTTGCTCCTCGGCGTTCCGGCTAGCAGATTGAACATTCCTATTCAAACAAGGATTCAACAGTTATGATCCAATCAGCATTGTAACCGTCAACACCAAGTCAAGTCAAACAGTGACTCCTTAACAGATATAATCCTTTTAGGATTATGTCTTATCTCTTTACAAATTCACTTCAACATGGATTCTATCAATCCATCCCTATAAATACAAGCCCTATGGCTCATTATTTGGTACGTTACTTTTTACAATACAGAAACTCTGTCCATTTAGTTTCTCACATACAAATCGTGAACTTACTCTCACGCCGGAGGGCCTTTAGCCGGATCTGCCCCGGCTTAGTTTACGTGTTTTCTCTTATTTTCAGGCCCTGCAATCTCCGGAGCATCCATCGCTTGGATTTGGGCTGATTTGACGATTTTGGCATCATCACCGCCCATCATATTTTCTGGTCCGACGATTACTGTGAAACGATCTGCTGGAATTTGAACCAGAAGAATGGTAGAATGGATTTTCACCTATATTATCATCACTGTTGCGATTCTCCACATCCGCATCGTCTTGAACCTGTTCATCTTCCACATGTTGCACACGTTCAAGTTGTTGTTGTAATTGTTGCACTTGTCTACGAAGATCTTCCATCTCCACATCACGTAGATCTCTTTCATGAGGAGCTGCATTGTTAGCGTTTTGTTGACGGCGATGAGGTGGCATGATCTGAACATAAGCTCTGATACCAAACTTGATGCAGGAAAAGGAGAAGAAAAGTAACAATGATAGAAATAAACGCTCACCACTCCAAAGAATCTACTTTGGAGATACATAGCGTGTACACTCACCACTCCTTGGAATCCACCAAAGAGATACAGGGTGTCGAAGTTCACCACTCAATGGAAACAATCACCAAAGAGATACAGAACAAAAGAGGGCACAAGGCACAACTCTATTATGAAATACTCAAAACTCGGCTTGCCATTACATTGGCTGGAATAGGGTACTTATACTCTTCTTGGAACATCCCTTCAAGGTAGGAAAATTGATAAGAAACTAAGGGGAATGGATTACTAATAATTATTTAGGGGTAAGATAACTTAGAATTATCAAAAGACAAGAAATACGAAAAGACTTCACCAAATTCAGATGAATCAGCCCCGATGCGCAGCACTTGGTCAAATGCCCATAACTTAGATTAGAAATCTCGAAACAACGAACCGCAAAAAGCCATAGAAACTAGACATCTAGAGATTTCCAGATATATGTCACAAATAATTTTTGGTTTTCTGGATCGATACAGTTTTTCTGTTGAAGTTGGTCCAAAACAGAGAACTGTTGCTGATAGGACTGTTGCCGAGAAGATTGTTGCTGATCAAAATCACTAGGTTCAGCTCCTGTATCAGAAGCCATCTATAGGTATCTTGGAGCTTGGGATTCTTAATGCTAATGGACTCCAGCCCATGAAAACCAGAGACAGAAGGGGAACAACTGATACTTATTGTGTAGCAAAATATGGTCACAAATGGGTTCAGACTCGAACAATCATTGACAGTTTGAACCCTAAGTTTAATGAGCAGTACTTTTGGGAAGTTTACGACCCCTCTACGGTTCTTACAGTTGGGGTTCTTGATAACAGCCAGCTCGGTGAACCAGGTTCAAATAGTACCAAAGACGCGAGAATCGGAAAGGTTCGAATTCGAATCTCTACTTTAGAGACGGAGCGAGTTTATACACACACATATCCATTATTAGTCCTTCATCCTTCTGGTGTGAAGAAGATGGGCGAGTTGCATTTGGCCATACGTTTTCGGTGCACTTCTATGGTTAACATGATGTACGCATACTCCCATCCCCTTTTACCTAAAATGCACTATGTGAGGCCGTTGACTGTGATGCAACTTGATATGCTACGTCACCAAGCTGTCAATATATTGTCTGCACGGTTAAGTCAAGCTGAGCCACCTTTGAGGAAGGAAGTGGTTGAATACATGACTGACGCGGATTCACATCTTTGGAGCGTGAAGCAAGGCGAACTTATTCAGTTTAATGTCGGTTTTAACGGATTGTTTGCCGTCTCGAAATGGTTCGGAGAAGTTTGCGTGTGGAGAAACCCTATTACCATAGCGCTAGTGCACATGCTCTTTGTGATGCTTGTCTGCTTTCCTGAACTGATATTTCCAACCGTTTTTCTTTACATGTTTCTTATCGGAGTATGGAATTATAGATTTAGACCGAAATACCCTCCTCACATGAACACAAGGATTTCTTACGCCGGTACTGATACTGTACTCCCGGATGAGATGGACGAGGAATTTGACACATTTCCTACTACACGACATTCGGATGTGGTTAGGAATTGGTATGATCGGTTAAGGAGTGTGGCCGGTCGGATTCAGACAGTGGTGGGTGACATAGCCAGCCAAGGCGAGCGGGTTCAGGGGTTGCTGAGTTGGCGGGACCCGAGTGCCACGGTTTTATTCATGCTGTTCTGTCTCGTGGCTGCTTTGGTGTTGTATGCAACTCCGTTCCAAGTACTTGTTGTCATGGCTGGATTCTATGCAATGAGGCACCCGAGGTTTCGACATAAACTGCCATCTGCACCACTCAATTTCTTTTGAAGACTTCCTGCAAGGACAGATAGTATGTTGTAAGTTGGAAAATGTTAACAAAGCTGGAGATTCCAGATCAAAAGAATCTAATTCTTGAACGCCTTCGATTCCTGTCCAGAAGATCTTTGCCCTTTTCGCTGTTATTTCTGGTCTATTTGCTGCAGTGGTTTCGGAGACGATTGAAATTAGAACATAATACTAATATCTTAGTATGCCAAATGAAGTTTAATTTCAGACAGAGATTCCTGCAGTTTGATTTCAGACATATATATTCATAAACACACTCTCTTCAAACTCTTCACCAGCAGTATGGTTTCACTTGGCAGTGATTCTTTTCTCCCATTACAAATAAAGATTTTGAATATCCGCACTACATAACTGTTTTGGTAGGAAAAACAATAGAGTAGAATCTTAACTTTGTTTAGTGTGTGGATTGAACAATAAGGAGGGGACTATGGAATTCGACTATATGGAACAAAAGCATGAAAAAGAAATAATGACACCACGATTTGTTAACGAGGAAAACCTTGGAGGTGACAACCTCTTTGGAAAAAACCCCGGGAGTTAGGTCTCCAACCTTAAAAGTTTCACTATAATGATCACGAATACAACTTTGGAAGACAATGGAGAGGATTACAAGAGCTTGTGTGTAGAGTGTGTACGTATGAGCCTTAGTCTATGTTCCGTCTCCATTTCCCCTTAAATACAAGTAAGCATGAATGAGTCAAATACGGTTCCTACAATCTCGGGATATAGGCTTATCCTTTCAACCTCCGTGAGACCAAGTCGCCCTAGCCGTTGAAGGTATGTTGAACGTGCTGGAGAATATCCCGCATTCCTCTCTTAATTACTGAAAAATAAGAATAAGAATATTAGGAAATATTGAATAAGTAAATATTAAAACAATACTTACAGTGTAATGACATCTTGACATGCAGGATCAACTGAAGATGTCACCATGCTGAAAAATACCCACAACAATTTGTCCCCAAAAACATTTGACTATGTTGGCAACTGAAGAGGCAAAATGTTTTTCTTTCGAATTAATTGTTCAACTGCCCGCTTTGCCTGATGGGATGTTTTTGGAATACGTGGCGTCAAATGGACGGTTGGGGAGAAGGGTCTGGAAAGTAATTTTTTTTTGAAAAAGAATCCTTTTTCTTTTTAATAACCGCTTGGAAGGATCATTTAGACTTCTGAAAGCTTCTTTTTCACCTCCGTTGGCCCACGGCGCCGTTCATCTTCAAGGTAAAACTTCTCCGTTTCTCACTTTCTTCCTTTGCTTATTTTTCTCCTTTTACTTTATCAACCATGGGTAGGACCAGGTTGTCTTCGTCCAATCCTAAGAGTGTGTCATCCCCACAAGGTCCCATAGAAATTAATCTCGATGATTTCGTTTGCGGAAACCTTCTTGCGAAACCAAACGAAGAGACTTGCTTGTTTAACGACTCCCAAATAGAGTCCATAAAACAACAATGCTGCTTCCCAAATGGTGCAATTTTTTATCCCTTTTCCATAAATCTTAGGTCTGACCACATTTCCCGCAAATGGATCTGTTTTTTCGAGTATCCCTTTCTTCTAGGGTTTAGCTACCCTTTTCCATTGTTGGTTTCTGAGTTCTTCCAAAAGACCCAACTCGCTTATGCTCAACTGATGCCGATGGCTTGGCGAGTTTTTGCTTTTGTCATTAAAGTGAACCGAGAAAATGGACTAAACCTAGGGCTCCATGAAATTGCATATTCGTACGATCTTCAACCCTTTGGTTCCAAAAGATACCTTTTTAGGAAGAGGTCAGGTAGAAGTTCCTTGATGAGCACCACATCTTCCGGTGATAGGGGATGGAAGAATAGATTTTTCTTTGTTGATAGGGCGTCTATTGGAGAAGGGAATGAGGTTTCAGGCGAGTGGAACAAGGGAGGTACTTAAATTCTCACTTTTGTGACTTCTTGTTCTCGAGACAAACTGAATTGTAATTGTTCTTGCCTCTATGCAGATATCGACTGGGGAGAACTTTTCCCACCGGCGGAAGACACTTTAACCAAGATTGACGAATTCTTCAGACTCCCCTTAGATAAGAGGTCTCCCAAGGGGTTACTGGAATCGCCTCTGGTTGTCCCGGAAGACCAAAAGGCATCTACCTCTGTAATTATGTCTACAGGTAAGGACGTTATCTTTTCACTTTTGTTTTATCAATTTGATGCTTTACTCTTTGTTGACGAAATCTATATGTCAATGCAGTCTCCAAACCGTTAGTTTCAGGATCGGACTTTGATCTTGATGATATTGAGGCTATGTTCACTGGGCCTGTTGTTAAAATCGAAATGAAACCTCCACCTGCCCCTAAGAAAATTCCTGTTCCTGATGAGAGCGCAGGTATTGGCTCTAGAGTGAGGAAGAGAAAAGCGATCCAAGAGGAGGTGGTTGAGGTTGAAGAGACTTTTGAAGAAATATCAGTGGGAGATTTTAAAAAGAAATGCATGAGTTTCACAACTGGGGTAAGATAATATTAAATGGGTTTAGACTGTTTCCAAAGTTTTTTATAACATCTTTTGATGTCGAGTACATTATCTTACAGGCGGTAGGACTTTTGGAAGGTCTGGTAAAGGAAATGGAGACATTGAAGAAGAAATCCAAGGCAGATATTGCTTTGGTCAAGAAGGAGAAGACAATGTTGGAGAATAAGGTGAGAGAGTATGAGAAGACCTTAGAACAACAAGGCAAGTCATTGGAAGAGCAGGAGCAAACGGTAAAGGACTTACTGAACAGCTTGGCGAAAAGCGAGGATGATCATCTTAAGGAGATCGAAGAGGTGAAGAGTTCCTGCAAACTGGCTGCCGCAAAAACTGTTTCTCAATGCAAGGTGAAAATGATGAAGGAGTATCAAGAAGGGAAGGCTGATACTTGGGATATTAACAGGGAATGTGCTCATTTGTCTAAGCTGACGGGAGAGGTGATGGATGAGGGCGAGGTGTCGTCAAACCCAAACGAAGCAATTGTAAGAGATGCGGCGGAAGTTGGAGAAGTCACTCCCAAAACAACATCTGCGGCGGATGCCACCTGAAAAAGAAGGTAAAATGACTTTGTTCTTGGTTTTTTTTTTTTTTGATGATGTTACTGGGGTGGAATCCCTTAAAACAATTTTAATTTTAGTTTGGTTATGTAATGGGTCCATAAGGACCAAAGACAATTTCCTTTACGTGTTGGGTTGGTCCAACACTTTTGCACTTTAACGTTGGCAACTTGGATATTTCTATGGTTACTTTAATTTGGTTAAAGTTTAGTAGTTTGGATGCTTTTATGATAACTTTATGGTTTAATGATTTTCAAGCATGTCAAGGCTTGTTATATTTTCTGGATGAAATTTTTCTTTGTATTGGTGATTCGTCATACTTGTAGGGTGACATGATAGTATGTCAAAGCTGTAGATACTTAAGATGACATGTATATGCCATAACCCGTAGATACTTTAGATGACATGTATATGTCATAACCATAAGAATAATGTGTAAGATCAATCATCCAACTGAGTGGGAATGGGTAAGCTATATGAGTTTACCCATATAGGCCCACCCCACACCTCAATTAGAGAGATAACTTGCGCTCCAGGCGAAGGTGTGGTAACCTAACATCTTAAGAAAGAGGTAATTAACTCTTTAAACCTTAGAAGGGATTGTGTACCTTTACTTGAGAAGAGATGGCCAGTCTCTAACGGAGGAGAATTCGTTGTCTTTTTGCGCACTTCTGACATGTCCCCATGTATGTATGTCAACACCTCATAAGACAGAAACATGTTAAAAACGGACGCCAACTAGGGTTGACGTCTCTCAACAAGGTGCGTTAGTGACATCTTGATTTGAGATAAAGTAATGAAAGAGTACGTAGAAAAAATAAAAGGTTACAAATAAATAAAAGATTATCCATACCTGGGAAAAGATGAATTTAAGGGCGGTTTTGTTCAGATGTAATACCTTTTAAGGTGAATGGCGTTCCAACTTCGTGGTATCATTTGGCCATCCAAGGTTGCCAAACGATATGCTCCTTTCCCGGTCAGTGCATCTATTAGGTAGGGTCCTTCCCATTTTGGGGCGAGCTTGCCTGCATTGAGCTCCTTTGTATTTTGGAATGCCTTTCGTAGGACTAAGTCTCCTACTTGAAACCTTCTAATCCTTACGTTTTTGTTATAAGATCTGGCTACTCCTTGTTGATATGCTGCCATGCGAACTTTGGCCATATCCCTCAGTTCGTCCACGGTATCTAAGTCATGTATCAAGATGTCTCTGTTATGCTCAGACGTCAACAAACTGTATCTGGCCGTAGGTACAAGGACTTCTGCTGGAATAACTGATTCTGTTCCAAATACAAGTGAATAGGGGGTTTGACCAGTAGCGTTCTTAGATGTCGTTCTGTCAGCCCATAGAACCATGGGTAATTCTTCTGCCCATCGTCCTTTCTTCTGGTTCAGTCTCTTTTTTAAGTTGCTTATAATTATTTTGTTGCTAGATTCTGCTTGTCCATTGGCTTGAGGGTGAACAGGCGAAGATGTTACCATCTTAACACCCCAAGATGTCAAGAAATCTTTTGTTCTCTTGCTAATGAATTGAGAGCCGTTGTCACAAATTATCTCTGATGGTAATCCAAATCGGCTGAATATATTTCTTTTGATAAAAGATATAACTTCTTTGTCACAAACTTGTACGTATGCCTCAGCTTCTACCCATTTAGAAAAGTAGTCTGTCATAGCCAGTAGAAATACTCTTCCACCTGGTGCCCTGGGCAATTTTCCTACTATGTCCATTCCCCAAACCATAAACGGCCATGGCGACAGGATAGGATGTAGCAGTTCAGCTGGCTGGTACAGGATGTCCCCATGTCGTTGACAGGAATCACATTTCTTTGCATAGTCGACAGCGTCTTTTCTCATTGTGGGCCAAAAATAGCCCATTCTAAGAGCCTTGGTATGCAGACTTCTGCCCCCGGTATGATTTCCACAATCTCCTTCGTGCAGCTCCTTGAGAACCTGATGGGCTCTATCTGCTTCTAGACATCTTAAGTAGTGACCTGCAGCAGATTTTCTAAACAAGAGGTTATTAATAAGTAAATATTTAGATACTCTTACCCTGAAGGCTCTTGCATTCTTCTCCTCGGCTGGGATCGTATCATCTAAGAGATACTTGATAATAGGAGTTGTCCAAGAGGTTGCTGCAGGAGAGGAAGGTACGTCGTCATCTAGAGCGAACATCTCAAGATGATCAATTGCGGGGATGTCAATATGCACAATTGGGATACTGGTTTGTGAAATGCTTTTGAAGGCTGAACCCAAGTTTGCCAGAGCATCTGCTTGAGAATTTTCTTCTCGTGGGATTTGTTCCAAGGAAAATGATTTGAATTTGGCCGAAAGAATTTTTACAATTTCCAAGTATGTCGTCATCTTAGCATTTTTCGCTGTGTATGATCCGTTGTAATGGTTAACAATTAGCAAAGAGTCCATAAACACCCGGATATGCTTGACATCTAGGTCCTGGGCTGCTATCAAACCTGCAATTAATGCCTCGTATTCTGCCTCATTATTAGTGGCCTTGAAACTGCAACTGATCGATTGTGGTATTATGTCCCCTTGTGGTGATTTTAGTACAACTCCCAGACCTGTACCTCTCATGTTAGAAGCACCGTCTGTGTAGAGAGTCCAAATTTTTAGGATGTCATCATCTTGAAGTTGCTGTACTTCCAATTCCACCTCTTGTTGCAGGGTTGGACTGAAATCAGCCACAAAATCAGCTAGGGCTTGGGATTTTATTGCAGTTCTGGGCTCGTACTTGATGTCGTATGTGCTTAATTGTACAGACCATTTCGCCATTCGACCTGACATCTCTGGTTTTCTCATAACATTCTTAATAGGATAGTTAGTGCGTACAATTATAGTATGTGTTTCAAAATAGTGCCTTAATTTAATAGAAGCAGTTATTAAGGCTAAAATTAACTTTTGTAAATGAGAATACCTGGTCTCCGCATCTAAGAGTGTCTTACTTATATAGTAGATGGGTTGCTGATTACCATCTCGTTCTGTTACCAAGACTGCACTTACAGCGCCTTCGGATACTGCTAGGTAGATGTAAAGATGTTCCTCCTTCTGTGGTTTGGCCAATAATGGAGGTGTCGACAGGTAAGTTTTGAGCTCCTGAAAGGCTTCTTCATGTTGGTCCTCCCATTGGAACTTCTTGTTCTTTCTTAAGATGTCGTAGAAAGGTTTGCATCGATCTGAGGATTTTGAAATGAATCTGGTAAGTGCAGCAATCTTTCCCGTCAATCTTTGGACGTCTTTGACAGATTGAGGTGATGACAGGTTGATAATAGCACGTATTTGTTCTGGGGCGGCTTCAATGCCTCTTTTAGTAACCATATAACCCAAAAACTTCCCGGCCTTCATTCCAAAGTTGCACTTAGCTGGATTAAGTTTCATATTGAAACAATCCAGGATGTCAAAGGCTTGAGAGAGGTTGCCTATGTGATCTTCGGCTTTCTTGGACTTTACTACCATGTCGTCGATGTATACCTCCATGGTATCCCCAATCTGATCTTTGAACATTTTGTTGACGAGCCTCTGATATGTTGCACCTGCATTTTTTAGTCCAAAAGGCATGGCAATATAACAATAAATACCTGTGGGTGTTATAAAGGCGGTGTCCTCTTGGTCAGATGGTTCCATCTGAATTTGTTGAAATCCTGAGGACGCGTCCATGAATGTGAGGAGTTCATGTCCGGAGGTGGCATCAACTAATGAATCTATGTGTGGCAAAGGGAAAGGATCTTTTGGACAGGCTTTATTCAAGTCGGTGAAGTCGACACAAACTCGTCATTTCCCGTTTCTCTTCTCTACCACAACCACGTTTGCTAACCATCTTGGATAATCGACCTCTCGTATCATGTTAGCTTTGAGCAACCGCTCTACCTCTTCCTTGATGATCTGATTTCTGGTTTCTGCAAATTTCCTACGTTTTTGGTGTACCGGTTTAAAGCTAGGATCTACGTTGAGCTTGTGAGTGATGACATCTTTGCTGATGCCTGTCATGTCATCATGTTTCCAAGCAAAACTTTTTATTCTGCTTCGTAATAGGTCCACAAGCTTCTCTTCTATATCTGATGGGATGTCAGTGCCAATAAGTACTTTGATGTCCGGGTTGGAAGGGTCCAGCAATACTTCTTTCACATCATCTTCCCTAGCTTCCAGGACTTCACGTACTTTTTTCGGTAATTGCTATGCTTGTTTTGGAGATTTCGATGCCTTTATTGAAGTTTTGTAACATTCCTTGGCCACCTGTTGATCACTGTAAATCTTAGCGACACCCCAAGGTGTTGGAAACTTCACACACTGATGGTAAGTGGAAGGTACAGCCTTCATTCCATGAATCCACGGTCTTCCAAGAATGACATTGTAAGATGTCGCGCAATCAATTACGCAGAACCGTTCCACTGTATTGAGGCCCTTAGAGTATATTGGAAGCTTTATCTCCCCCACCGTTTCTTTGACTTCACCACTGAAGCCTACCAGCACTGAGGACTTCTTAATGATCTCTGATTCTGGGATGTTCATTTCCTTAAGGGTGCCCAACATAATAAGATTGACAGAGCTACCACCATCAACCAGGATGCGTCGGATGGTGCAGTTGGCGATCTGCAAGGAAATAACTAGACCATCGTGATGGGGTTCCAGCAAGTTATCTCGATCACTTTCGTCAAAGGTGATTGGATCCTGGCAGTGTCGGCCGTCACAGATCCGGGCCGCTCTTCTCGCTTCTCCTCTTTTGACTCCTTAGCATGTCGTTTTGCGGCAGAATAGGATGTTCCACATATTTCTGAGCCTCCACTAATGAAGTTGATCACCTTTGTTGATGCTGGGGGAGAAACTGGTCTTTCAGCTTCATGAGGAGTTTCCGCATTTTCATCCTTCTTCTTTCTGGATCCCAACAACTCCTTAAGATGTCCTTTCGAGAGCAAGTAACTGATCTCCTTTCTTAGCGCGATGCAATCTTCAGTAACGTGTCCAAAGTCTTCATGGTAAGCGCACCATTTTGATTTGTCACACCATCCTATGGCTTTGTCCGTTTTCTTTGGCCATCTGGCTTTGTCCCCAAGGTTGTTCATTGCGCAGAGTACACCTGAAATGTCAACAGAAAAACAATAATCAGAAATGTTAGGCACATTATCGCTATCTTCATCCTCACCGTCTATTGAATTAATTTTGCTAGTGTCAATTCTCGGATAAGGATTGGAACGGTTGTTCCTGCGATGGGACGATTCAGTCCTTCTGTCGGGGTTGTCATATGTCGACATCTTGATTGTGGACTTCGATCTTCGCAGCTCATCTTCCTCCAGTCTTATGAATCTCACTGCTCTGCTCCTGACTTCTTCCAACCGCTTACAAGGAGTCATCACCAAATCTTGATAATATTGTGAATCTTTCTTTAGCCCCATTTTGAATGCTTCTGTGGTTGTCGACATGTCAAGATTGGGAATTTCTAGCACTTCCTTGTTGAACCGGTGGACATAATCCTTTAGAGTTTCATTAGGCTGCTGGATCACATTGTAGAGATCACTTGTCAACCTTTCAAATTGTCGACTGCACGA
Source organism: Adenophora triphylla var. japonica (assembly GCA_022495995.1). Classification (NCBI taxonomy): domain Eukaryota; kingdom Viridiplantae; phylum Streptophyta; class Magnoliopsida; order Asterales; family Campanulaceae; genus Adenophora; species Adenophora triphylla. The sequence goes on from JAFEMH010000213.1 coordinate 715,635, forward strand.
GAATTGGTTATAGAACATGTTGATGAGCTGGGCGTATGAACCAATAGAACCTAGGGGTTGACTGATCAGCCATTTGAGAGCGGGTCCAGATAAGGTTGATCCAAATCCCCTGCATAAGCAGGCCTCTCGAAATTGAAGAGGAATATGGATTATGTCCATCTTTTCTTGATAGTGGGTAACATGCTCTTCTGGATCCGTGGTACCGTCATACAGCTTCATGGATGGTACACTGAAACGCTTCGGGATGTCAACATTTGCAATTGCTGGGACAAACCGAGATTGATTGTAGCAGTTCTGCGTCACTGGTTGAATTGGAGGAGTTACACCTGGCACGTTCATTATCAGCTCTCTGAGATCCTGCATCTGTTTGGCTAGTGGGTTTCCTGCAAAAGGGTCAGCCATAGGAATACGATTGAAATTATTATTATTGAAAGGATTATTTGGCAAACCAGAGTTGTCCGTAGTAGTTGTGACAGTAGTGTTGTCAATGAATGGGATGAACGGGGTGAATCCTACGGAAGATGGCGTCAATGGGGTCTCCCCGGGCAAAGATGTCGACATCATTAAAGATGTCAGCGGATGAGTTTGAGGAGGACTGCCCATTGGGATGAATTCACTCTGAAATGTAGATCCTCCGGTGTTGTCAAAGTTGAGGACCCTTGCACGCAGTGGTGATATGTTCTCAAGCCGAGATGCGATGAGCTGTTGGTCTTTCTGCATCTTAATCATGGAATTGGTCAACACCTTCGAATTGTTGTCTTGCTGGTCCAACCTTTGATTCAACCTGGTCAGGATGCTCCGGATGTCAGCATCTGCATTGGAAGAAGTTGCTCCCTTTTGTGGAGTCTTCGTAGGTTAAGTTGGCTGAGGTCCGGTCTGAGGAGGTGGTGGTAACAAGCTGGTTCTGCCTCCCGATGTTGTAGCAACAGCGGGACCTTTACCGGCGGCGGACACATTGGGGGGTGCAGACATAGTGAATTTGATTAGGAAATGATCCAAATAATCGATAAACCACGAGGCCCCTCGGTGGGCGCCAAATTGTTTTGGTAGGAAAAACAATAGAGTAGAATCTTAACTTTGTTTAGTGTGTGGATTGAACAATAAGGAGGGGACTATGGAATTCGACTATATGGAACAAAAGCATGAAAAAGAAATAATGACACCACGATTTGTTAACGAGGAAAACCTTGGAGGTGACAACCTCTTTGGAAAAAACCCCGGGAGTTAGGTCTCCAACCTTAAAAGTTTCACTATAATGATCACGAATACAACTTTGGAAGACAATGGAGAGGATTACAAGAGCTTGTGTGTAGAGTGTGTACGTATGAGCCTTAGTCTATGTTCCGTCTCCATTTCCCCTTAAATACAAGTAAGCATGAATGAGTCAAATACGGTTCCTACAATCTCGGGATATAGGCTTATCCTTTCAACCTCCGTGAGACCAAGTCGCCCTAGCCGTTGAAGGTATGTTGAACGTGCTGGAGAATATCCCGCATTCCTCTCTTAATTACTGAAAAATAAGAATAAGAATATTAGGAAATATTGAATAAGTAAATATTAAAACAATACTTACAGTGTAATGACATCTTGACATGCAGGATCAACTGAAGATGTCACCATGCTGAAAAATACCCACAACAATAACCTTTTTGCGTATTGCATTAAAAACTTAAAAGATTTTGAATATCCCAAAAAATACGAGTATAATCGAAGAAATCTAGTTCGGTTGATGAAGAATACTACTCTGTTCTTTCTGGTAACAAATGGTGCAATGCAATTTTTCTCGTTATAGCTGTTGAGAATCTCAATGATCAGAATGGATCATGCATTTGGGATCTTCTTCTTCTAGTTCAGAATTTACCATTGCTTTGTACATCAAAGGTGGTCCTAGTTCTATCAGATTTAATAATCTCAAAGGCAAAACTAGAGGCCAATTCTTCAATGATCGAACACTGTCATGGTGACAGCCACACTAAAGATAAGTGTTTCTATCTTCTTGGTTATCCTGTTGGCATAAGCTCCATGGAATCAAGCCTGATCCTGCTAGAATGCCCAATAACTACAGAACCAAATCTGGTTACAATACCTCTCATGCTCACAATGTGATATCTGTCTCATCTGAATCGGTTACTCCTATTTCTACTCAAGGCTTCACTAAAGCACAGATCAGTCAATTGCTAGCTCTCATCAGTCCCGGAGATCAACTTGAAAGTCCAGAATCTCATCTCTCTGGTATGCTTTTGTCTAGTCTGAGCAGTGTTAATCTTCTTTACATGAATCACTGCACAGATTGGATTATTGACACAGGTGCCACAGATCATATCACTTCTCTTCTACATCCTATTGCTATACACTCAGTTATTCATCTTCCTAATGGTAAAACATCCACTATCACTCATAAAGGCACAATTCACCTCACAAATGATCTAGTTCTTCATAATGTTCTTTATGTGCCTGATTTTCACATTAACCTGATTTCTGGAAGTAAGTTTTCTCTTGATAACAATTGTTCTCTATCTTTTTCTTCTACTCATTGTTACTTCCAGGACCTAGTTCACAAGACATCAAAGAAGATTGGTAAAATGATGGGAGGTCTCTATAGACTCATCCTTCCTTCTATAGCTACAAGTATACATATTTCTTCTGATGATAGTATGTTTGCTTCTGCTCATTCAAGCTCTGCAAATCATTCCATGTCTACTCACCTTTGGCATCTTAGGTTGGGCCATATCCCTTTTCCTAAGCTCAAATATATTGACAGTATATGTACTTCTGGATATTCTCCATGTATTAACATTGTGTGTGAAGTTTGTCACTTTGCTAGACAAACTAGAAATCCTTTTCCATTAAGTACAAGTCATAGTACTAAACCTTTTGCTCTAATCCATTGTGATGTTTGGGGTCCTTTTCATACTCTTACTTTTAATGGCATGTCTTCTTTTCTCAAGGGTTTGGCATTGATCAGCAGAGCACTTGCATTGATACTCCTCAACAAGATGGGAAAGCAGAGAGAAAACATAGGTATTTGCTAGAAATAGCTAGAGCTCTCAGATTTCAAGCTAATTTGCCTCTAAAATTTTGTGCTGGATGTCTGTTAACTGCTACATATCTTATTAACAGACTTCCTAGTTCTGTTCTTCTTTATAAAACTCCCTTTGAAACTCTTATGCACCACAAACTTACATGCAATCATCTCAAGGTTTTTGGTTGTTCATGGCAGGGATAATTTCTCTCCAAGGGCAAGAAAATGTCATTTCCTAGGGTATCCTTTTGTTAAAAAGGCATACAAATTGTATGACCTTGTTTCTCATACTATCTTCTATAGTAGAGATATTACTTTTTATGAATATCATTTCCCATTCTCTACATTCAAATCATCTCAGTCAATTCCTCTCTTTCCCATTGACATTTCTCCTACTCTTACTATCATTGATACTGCTCCTAGAAGATCTATGAGACTTAAATCTGTACCTGTGAAGTATAAGGACTATACAGAACTGCCATCAACCTTAGCAATCTCTAATGAAGTCTCTTCTCAGGTTAATATTACTCACAAGCTGTCAAAGATACAATGTGGGTAGTTGCTATGAAAAATGATTAATGCTCTTGAAGATAACCACACTTGGACAATTCAACCCTTGCCTTCTGATAACCATATTGTGGGTTGTAAGTGGATTTACAAGGTTAAATAAAATTCTGATGGTTCTGTAGAGAGGTATAAAGCCAGGTTAGTGGAAAAGAGATTTACTCCGACTGAAGGACAAGATTATTTTGACACCTTTGCTCCTGTGGCAAAGATGACAATTGTTAGAACTCTATTAGATGTGATAGCTTCTTCTAATTGGCCATTGTTTCAAATGGATGTCACCAATGCCTTCTTACATGGTAACCTCCATGAGGAAGTCTACATGGACTTGCCTCCTAGTTATTCTATTCCTTCTCAGTTCACTTCCTCTTCTTCTCAGCCTTTGGTTTGCATACTTCTCAAGTCCCTTTATGGTCTAAAGCAGGCACCAAGGCAATGGTACCAAAAGTTCTCTCATGTCTGCTGGAGTTTGGTTTTGTCTCTTCCCACAGTGATCACTCTCTATTCACCTTCCATAAGGATTCTCAGTTTTTGGCTCTTTTCCTTTATGTTGATGACTTAGTTCTCGCCGGCAGTTCCATTGAGTTAATTCAAACTGTTAAAGAATTTATGCAATCCAAGTTTAAGATGAAGGATCTAGGTGACCTCAAATTTTTTCTTGGTTTGGAGGTTGCTAGATCATCCACAGGGATTTGCTTGCATCAACATAAACATGCTTTAGATATCCTTAAGGATACTGGTTTACAACATTGTAAACCATCCAAGATTCTAATGGAGCAACATCATAGCTTAGCTGCTGACAAGGGTGATGTCTTAATTGATACTGGCCTGTATAGAAGACGTGTGGGTAGGCTAATCTACCTCACCATTACCAGGCCAGACTTTTCTTACCCTATTCATGTTCTTAGTCAGTTTTGTCTTATCCAAGAGCTCCTCATTTGGCTGCAGCTAGGAAGGTGATTAGATATCTTAAAGGCTCTCCTGGTCAAGGGTTATGGTTCAAGTCCCTCACCCCTCTTACATTACAAGCCTTTTCTGATTTTGACTGGGTTCATGCCCTACCACTAGAAGGTCCATCACAGGGTATTGTATTCTTCTTGGTTCTTCTTGGTTCTTCTTTGATCTCTTGGAAATGTAAGAAACAGATCATTGTGTCTTGATCAAGTGCAGATGCTGATTATAGAGCCCTTGCTAATACATGTTGTGAAGTCACATGGCTATTGGCTCTATTGAAGGATATTGGTATTCATGATCTTACTCCTGTTCATTTGTATTGTGATAACAAGTCTGCCCTTTAGTTGGTGGCTAATCCTGTGTTCCATTAACGTACGAAACACATTGAGATTGATTGTCATCTTACTAGGGAAAAGGTTGCTATGGGTATTGTTCATGATCAACCTGCGGATTTGTTCACTAAGGCACTCTCTGCGGATAAGCTTGCTCACTTACTTTCCTAGTTGTCCATTCTCAATTTATTTTTGCCTGTCAACTAGAGGGGGGATGATAACAGACTGACTACGGCTAACATGGATACAAGGGGTGAATGTGTAATAGACAATTATACAGTGGAAGTCAATGTAAATATAATTGGTGGTTGGTTATAATGTTCATATTGCCTTGTATATATACATTCAAGTACAGAGAATGCAGATTATGATTTATTCTCTCAAATTTCTTTCTCGTTCTTCATTCTCCCTCTTCTAACAGAGAGCCAGCACGTCTGATCTTGTTGAGCCAATGAAGTTTCTTTTTGTTCGAGTCGTGAAAGCACGGGACCTACCCTCCAAAGATGTCACAGGGAGTCTTGACCCTTATGTCGAAGTGAGACTTGGAAACTATAAAGTAGTCACACGTCTTTTTGAGAAAACTTCTAACCCCGAGTGGAATATAGTTTTCGCCTTCTCGAAAGAGAGAATGTAGTCATCTGTGTTGGACCTTGTGTTTAAGGATAAGGATATAATGAAAGATGACTATGTTGGCTTTGTTCGTGTCAAACTTCATGATATACCGACGCGGGTCCCACCAAATAGTCCTTTGGCTCCGGAATGGTATCGGCTCGAGGACAGAGAAGGGGAGAAAACAAAGGAAGAGCTTATGTTTGCAGTCTGGTAGGCACACAAGCTGATGAAGCCTTTCCTGATGCCTGGCATTCAGATGCATCCATCACTGATAGCTCCGTCTCCGCCACATTTCTCCAGTCAAAAGCTTTCCATTCTCCAAGATTATGGTACGTTTGTGTTAATGTGATCGAGGTCCAAGATTTGGTTATAGATGATAAAGCTCGTTTTCCAGATGTATTTGTAAAGGCGCAAATAAGTAACCAGGTTTTCAGAACAAGACCTGTTCAAGCACGAATTTTGAATGCACTGTGGAATGAGGAATTCATGTTTGTTGCTGCAGAACCGTTTGAAGATCATCTGATCCTTTCTGTGGAAGATCGTGTGGGGCACAACAAAGATGAGATCTTCGGAAAAGTTAATATACCACTAAGCACCATTGATCGCCGTGCTGATGATCGTATTGTTCACTCCAAATGGTTTAACCTCCTTAAACCAAATGCTACCGAAGTGGAAGAGAAGAAGAAGAAAGATAAAGATAAGTTTTCTACGAAGGTTCATCTCCGAGTCTGTCTTGACGGAGGGCACCACGTTCTTGATTAGTCAACTCTCTACAGCAGTGATCTCCGGCCAATTGCGAGGCAGCTTTGGAAGCCATCTATAGGTATCTTGGAGCTTGGGATTCTTAATGCTAATGGACTCCAGCCCATGAAAACCAGAGACAGAAGGGGAACAACTGATACTTATTGTGTAGCATAATATGGTCACAAATGGGTTCGGACTCGAACAATCATTGACAGTTTGAACCCTAAGTTTAATGAGCAGAACTTTTGGGAGTTTACGACTCCTCTACGGTTCTTACAGTTGGGGTTCTTGATAACATCCAGCTCGGTGAATCAGGTTCAAATAGTACCAGAGACGCGAGAATCGGAAAGGTTCGAATTCGAATCTCTACATTAGAGACGGAGCGAGTTTATACACACACATATCTATTATTAGTCCTTCATCCTTCTGGTGTGAAGAAGATGGGCGAGTTGCATTTGGCCATACGTTTTCGGTGCACTTCTATGGTTAACATGATATATACGTACTCCCGTCCCCTTCTATCTAAAATGCACTATGTGAGGCCGTTGACCGTGATGCAACTCGAAATGCTACGTCACCAAGCTGTCAATATAGTGTCTGCACAGTTAAGTCGAGCTGAGCCACCTTTTAGGAAGGAAGTGGTTGAATACATGACTGACGCGGATTCACATCTTTGGAGCATGAGGCGAAGCAAGGCGAATTTTTTCCGTTTAATGTCGGTTTTTAACGGATTGTTTGCCGTCTCAAAATGGTTCGGAGAAGTTTGCGTGTGGAGAAACCCTATTACGACAGCGCTAGTACACGTGCTCTTTGTAATGCTTGTCTGCTTCCCGGAACTGATATTTCCAACTGTGTTTCTTTACATGTTTCTTATCAGAGTATGGAATTATAGATTTAGACCGAAATACCCTCCTCACATGAACACAAGGATTTCTTACGCCGATACTGTACTCCCGGATGAGATGGACGAGGAATTTGACACATTTCCAACTACACGACATTGGGATGTGGTTCGGAATCGGTATGATCGGTTAAGGAGTGTGGCTGGTCGGATTCAGACAGTTGTGGGTGACATAGCCAGCCAAGGCGAGCGGGTTCAGGGGTTGCTGAGCTGGCGGGACCCGCGTGCCACGGTTTTATTCATGTTGTTCTGTCTCATGGCTGCTTTGGTGTTGTATGCAACTCCATTCCAGGTACTTATTGTCATGGATGGATTCTATGTAATGAGGCACCCGAGGTTTCGACATAAACTTCCATCTGCACCACTCAATTTCTTCCGAAGACTTCCTGCAAGGACAGATAGTATGCTGTAAGTTTTATGGTGGTTTTCTGTCTACCAGAGTTTTTGCCTGAGATTAACTGAAGCAAAAAAAAAAAAACACCAGTGAGAGTGTATGTTGTTCGTGGGAGCTCTTGTATCACCCCATTTTTTGTCTATACTGTATGGTGTGTAATCTTTACTTTGTGTATTGTGTGTCTTGTGCTAGTGTCTATATCGATTCTGGAAATAGTATATTCGTGCATATATATGTGAATCAAATTTCGGCGTGGTATTTGGTGTGTGTGCCAATCTATTTCTCGTGCTTTGTTTTGTACTTTCCGGTTAACTCACTCCTGTTTTTTTTTTTTTTTTTTGTGTGTGTGGGTGTGTGTGTAATCTGTATAAGAATCTGAGCCTCTAATAGGCATGTATTCATAAACACATTTGTCTTTAAACTCTGCACTAGCAGTATGGTTTCACGTTACAGCGAGCCTTTTCTCCGGTAAAGAACTTGATTATCAGTACCGCAGAATCCTTCATATTGCAGTAAGCTAAACATTTCGTTTCCTTCTCTCGCGAATAGATCCAGTGTTATATACATAATCTGTTCTTTCTGGTAACAAAATGGTGCAATGCAAAGAAAAATAAAACATAAGGCATCTCTAATGAATACTGTTTATTGCTGATTTAGAACAAAATATTCATCATATAAGTCACATCAAAGTCACTACGAACCCCAAACGTTCCATTTTCAGTACAGGAAATGGTCAAGTTAACCACATTCTACTATATTTGTTATTCACAAAAGAAAAGCATAAAAACAGAGGAAGGGACTGAAATATATTTATCCATCCATGTGTATTTTGAGATACGAAGCAATTAAATGAGTCTTCCCAAACATAAATGGAGGTTGACGAACACAATCTTTGTCCTTCCCATAGTCATTGATTTTTGCCCCATTAACACTGACACTGCCGGAGCATGTTTTTGTATTTTGAAGCAGCCAAGAAGATCGGGCCACAATTGGAAAGTCATGGCGATGAAAATTGGAAAGTCATAAATCAGGAATATGCATAGCATCCAAACTTTTGTTTACTTATTCCGAAGCTTAATGAATAAGGTATCCATTAGAGATTAACATATTAATGAAGTCCGTTAATCAAAAAATAGTACATGAGCATTAGTTTCTATTAAAGATAATATAGTATATGAGCGTATTTACCTTTATCATTCGCTCAAAGTGCTTCATATGCCTCAATTACATTTCTGGGGAATCAATAATCACATTTGTTATTCTGCATTAGAGATCTTCCGTAAAGTTGCTTGCACCCAAAGACAGGAGACTTGGATAAAGTTCAGGAAAGGAGAATGATCGTGAAATGGCAATAAATATGTGCATGAGAATCTAGTAACTTACCAATTAAGAACAAGAACTACTGATAAACCTTGTCAGGCTCCGACTCCTCCGAAACCAAAAACGGAAAGAACTTTGACATTATGAGCTGCTTCTTGCTCGTGGCAAAGGATATCAGTTATGAGCTATGTCCATGACCCCATAGTTTTCAATTCTTGGCTGCAATCATTGCTGATGTGGCAAGTTATGGAGTTCCCCCCAATCACAGATGGTCAATCCTTAGAGATGTTAGCCTATTCCTGTAGTTACAAAAAACAAAAGGCTTAAGAATGCAAAGAAAACAGGAACAGGGGTATCTTATGTAGGCAGAAGTTGAGAAATTTTGGCAGGACTATAAAAGGCCAAAATCAAGCAAGAGCAAAAAATGAAAATGACAAAATCATAGATGACTGAAATATGCAAGCATAATTTAATTTGGAAATTGAATGAGTACTAAGTTTTTCTCCAGTTTACTATATATAGATGCACACACATATATGTATATAATGCACAAACACAGTACACGTAGCAGGTATCACTCATGCAAATGTAATAACAGTTGAAATAAAAAAGATGCATACCTGGAGTAGGATTTAGAAGGTTACGATCCCCACATTAATTTTTGACATATGTAGATGCAGGGGATGTGGGATATTTTGGGCCAATAATCTCTGTTCTCCTTCTTGCACCTTTCTTCTAGTAGTGGACATTCTCTAATGTAAAGACTTGAAAGCATGGGGAGCAGAGTTTTGGGCAACTTGTGAAGCTTAGGACTGATAGGAAAAAATTCATATAACCACGATTAAAGGCATTTTTGAATTTGACGATGTTATGCAATCGCAGCGGCAGCCAATTGACAATAACCAAGAACACACACAAGCAATTGAGAAATCGAAAGAAAAAAGAGATGTAATTGTTTGGGGTTTTGAACTATGCCTCTGTATTATTATGTGCAATATCTCTCTTAGTTTACATAGGATTACATAACATATACTCCCTCCGTCCCATATTACCTTACCCATTTTGCTATTTTGGGCGTCCCACTTTAAAGTCACACTTTCCTAAAAAGGAAACTTTTTAATACTTCTTTATTCATGGGACCCACTTGTCATACTTACAACACTTTTCAAATTTACTATTCTCTCCACTCATTCTCTCTCCTACCCACTCACAACTCCTACTTTAATAACATTATTCCTTATTTTTCGTTCTCAACAGTAAACGAGTAAGCTATTATGGGACGGAGGGAGTATATATTAACCAAACCCTAGCCCAACTAAGACAAAAATAACCCAAAAGCCCGTAATTCCGTAACCCCCCGTCTGGCCTTGAGGCGCCCGCCTCGGAATACTCCAGGCGCCTGCCTGGCGACGCCAAACAACGGCCATAGCTACTGCCTCTGATGCGCCCGCCTCACAGCTCCCATGCGGCCGCCTCAAACCTTCAGCCCACGCCTCAGGCCACTGCCTTCCAGGCCCCCGCCTCGGCATCCATGAGGCACCCGCCTCGGTGACATTCGAGCTATTACATCCAACAGACGAGATGACAAATATTATAATGAACTAAAATATATGTAACGGAGCAGGAATTTAACGAGATGACAAATATTATAATGAACTAAAAAATGGCATGACCCCATAGTTTCAATTCGTAACATTACAAGATTATCACGTGACCTGTCATTGTTGCTTCGAGCTATTTCCATGACCGCATGATATTCAATTCTTACTTTGCAATCGTTGGCGATGGTTTGTTTTGCAGTTCCCCACAACCGCAGATGGTCAATCTTGGGAGGTGTTAGCCTATTCCTGTGGTTACCAAAAAAAAAAAGGGCTTAATGGATAAATATGCTCCCTCCATCTCATCTCATAAAGATAGATCCATTTTATTTAAGATAACTTTGATTGATAATTTTATGTTAATTTATTTATCTTAATGAAAATCTAAAATTTGTAATTGATAGTATTTTTAATGTTGTATCCATAACAAGTTTTAGAATTTCATTCAGATAAATTAATCAACATAAAATTATTTGTCAAAGTTCCAACCAAAATTGTCTCAAAAAGTGGGACTATCTTTATGGGACGGAGGGAGTATGTAGTAAAACTTAATTTTCGATATTAAATAATAATGCACAAACCCAATATATTTTTGGTACAAACCCAATATATGAATGCAAATAAGTAGATATGATTACTCATGTCTATTTAATAACAGTTGAAATAGGAAAGAGGCGCACCCGGTTTAGGAGTTAGGAGGTTACAACCCCCACATTAATTGATAATTTATCCGGAGGCAGGGGATGTGGGATATTTTGGGCCAATAATCTCTTTTCTCCTTCTTACACCTTTCTTCTAGAAGTGGACATCCCCAAATTTGAAGACTTGAAAGCGTTGGAAGAAGAGTTTCGGGCAACTCTCGAAGCTTAGAACAATTCCTGATGTGTAGATGTTGAAGCGAGGAGAGGTTTTGAAGACCCTCACCAAGAGATTCCAAATTCTTCGGATCCTTGATATTAATAAATGTTAATGAGCTAGGGAGCTGAGTCCCCACCTCCGAAAAGGAAATTAGTAATGGGAATTGACCAGATAGTCTGAGGCTGTGGAGAGAGGTTGGAAGGGTTGCTAGTCCCCACTCCTTAATTGGCTGCTTTACTTCCCCCATATTCATATATTCCAAGTTTGGAGGCCAACAACCTGAACTTGGATAATCCTCCAAATTTTCACAACCACCAATTCTCAATTCTCGAAGAGAGGTGAGGCTTTGCATCTCATTGGCGCACAACATGTTCTTTAGGTTTGAGCAGTTCCAGAATTCAAGATACATGAGAGTGGGGGGCAAACTTTTTTCTGGAATCGTCTCTATGCCAGAACAATCACTTATCACTAATCGAGTGAGATGAGTCAACCCTTGTGGTATCAATTTTATATTTGACAACTCCTGAAAACTAATCGATTCAAGCAAAGACAAAGACACGCCCTTCTGTCCCTCTTCATCTGCTCCCATCAAATTCTCACAATAACCAACTGAGAGATGCCTGAGAGTTGTGGGTAGCTTCTTGCCCATGGGAAACCATTTAAGACTTGGACATCCATAAATTTCAACCTTCTCGAGATTAGAGAACTCATATTCTCCGAGTCTTCCGTCGCTCCTACTGCTTTCCCCCTGGTTTTCAATTTTAAGCTCCAAATATGTTGTTGATACCAAGCTATCTTTCAGCTTCTCACACCTATAGATGTTCAATCGCCTCAGAGACGTGAGATTGTTTTGCCAATTCGGCATCTTCTCAAGCTTATCACAACTCCACAGTTCCAGACTCTCAAGATTGTGAGGTAGCAGTTGCTCTTCATCTCCCAACAATTCTAGTTCTTTACAATTATATACATCAAGCGATTTCAATTTCCTTAGTATCTGACATGCAACTTCTTCCCACAAATATCTCAGTTGCTCACAATCAGAAACTCGTAGATCCTCAACTCCTCCCAAACACTCAATAATCCCTTCATCTAGTTTACTGAGCCCTGATATATTCCAAATCCACAACTCCTTAACAGAGCCAACCCCAACCATACTCCTTAGAATCATCACCCCACAACGTCCCAATTCTAACGATACAAGTGATGGAATCTTTGGAAGTGAAACCTTTTTAAGTTCCATACACCCTGACATTTTCAGCTTTTGTAGGCTTGGGAATGCTCCTAAATTTTCATCAACACACCATTCCTCCCAACCTTTCATATCTCTAAAGCTTAGATCTATGAGTGACTGGAAAGCAACATTATGAAGAGAGCAACTTCCCAGAAACTCCGGACCCACTGCTTTCACCCCATCCATGCCTTCAATGAACAACTCCTTGAGTGAAGTTAATTGTCCTAGTGGCGGTAAATATGTGCAATTTTCACAACCAATCAGTCTCACCTTCACCATATTACAGAACGAGTGATCCCCAACCCAACTAGGAAATTTCTGACCACCATAGAATTCAATTTCCAGACATGCCAATCCTGTTTGAGGCTTTAGCGCTTCAAGTACTTCGAGCTCAAGTCGTCCTTCTCGAGTACCACCAAAGTTGTTACTCCAGTTCATCTCCAATCCATGAAGACCCTCCTTGCACAATAAATTTGCCGCCATAGCATCTTGCACGTTCATCACCTTCTCAATGCCAATTATTGAAATCGTTCCTTGGAGATGGTGTAGTCCCTTCAACTCTGTTATTTTCTGCCCATCGCCCTTGCCAATAATAAACTTTGACAGTGTGCGAAGGTGAGTCAGCAGACCAATCCCCAATGGCATCTCTTTTAAGCTTGGTGTATCAACAATGTCTAGATGTCGTAGATTGATCAACCTATGAATGTTTGAGGGCAACTGAACAAGCACAAAGCAGCTATGTAATAATAGTGTTTGCAAGTTATAGAGGTCACAAATTGATTCCGGCAAGTCTGTGATGTCAGTCCTTGAAAAATCAAGATATCGGAGGTGATTAAGATCACCTATTGATTTTGGAACCTCACTTATGAAATACCCATTAAAAGACAGTGCTCGTAAGCACGGTAACTTTGGAAAGTCTTTGAAAACCAGACTATTTAAGTAAGAACGATCGCATGACATTCCCCGTATTGGTAAAATGGTGTGAAGACCCCGAGCTGCATTAATAGCCTTGAATGTTTTGAAATCAGCATAGCGATGGGAAATGAATGATACGTGTCGTGCCTCTTCAAAATACTCGGAACCCACCATTTTATCATCCAAACAAAGATATGTTAGGCCAGCAACAAACTGAGCTAGGTCATTGTTGAGATCATGCATCAGATACCTTGATTTATTTCCAGTTGAAAGTTGGAAAAAAGACCTTGATAGCAGCTCATCAAAATACTCAGAACCCAACTCTTCCATCTGCTCCTGCTCTCCTGATGACTGCTTCAAGAAACCTTGCGACATCCATAACATAATTAGCTCCTGCTTGTTGAACTCGTATCCCTTTGGAAACAATGAGCAGTATACAAACAAAGGCTTCAAATACGGAGGAAGATGATGATAGCTTAACCTTAGAGCAGGGATAATTTTATTGCTTTGTAGCTCCCATATCTTGCTAATTGAAACTTTTACCCACTGCTTTAGGCTTCCATTAGTTCGGAGAAGGCCCCCGAGTGACTTTGCTGCCAAAGGTAAGCCTTTGCATCTCTTTGATATCACCTCTCCAACTTCTTTAAATTCTGGATGACCATCAAAATTTTGTTTCTCAAAGGCATGTTGAGCTAACAGAGAGAGACAATCCTCATCGGATAGCACCTTCAACTCATACACTTCCTTAGAACCCATGGTTTTTGCAACATCGCGACTGCGAGTAGTGACAATGATCGTGCTGCCGGGGGCACCACCATAAAAAGGAGCACATAGAAGGTGCCATTTTTCATAGTCTCGATTCCATACATCATCTAAAACAAGATGAAACTTTTTATTGGAAAGCTTCTCCCTTAGCTTCACTTGAACCTTATTTAACTCATTGAACGAGCAACTCTCGTCAGACACCTCCTCATAAATTATCTTGCTTATCTTGAGAACATCAAAATCTTCAGTAACACATACCCAGGCTCTATTATGAAAGGAGTCTTTCACTTGCTCATTATTGTATAGGGACTGAGCAAGAGTGGTTTTACCAATACCACCCATTCCCACTATGGAGATGACGCGAACTTGGCCATCGTGATCACTTGCTTTGTCCTCGAGCAACAATTTGAGGATTGCACTGCTTTCTTCATCTCTGCCATAAACACGAGTTGTATCCACCAAGGACGTTGACGGAAGCTTCTGATCTCCTGGCTTTTCAGATTTTCCACCAACGCACTTTTGCAGCTTCATAATATTCTTTTGTTCTTCAAGTTCTTTCAAACTATCAGAGATCTCACCAATCTTCCGATCCAAATCATAATTGAAGCTAATAGCTTTAGGACTGAATATAGAGAAAATCTTACGCAGCTTACCGGAGATGCTTGATTCAGGTGTTGCTATCACCTGGCGACGCCCAGCTTCAGTGAGCAAATCATCTACGACGTCCTCGATTTCAAAAGCCAGCTTCTGAACTTCTTTCAGCCACCGTTGAATATGCTTGTCATTTAACTGCCTGTCTTCCGCGTCCTCCAGCACCGCCTGAATCGTCAGCAGCATATCAGTCCATTTCTTGAGCTTGGGATGATTTCCGCCAGAGGGAATGAAGGACAAAGCAGAAGAGGCCAAGTTCTCAATCAGCATCGACACTAACGGAGAGACAAACATTTCAGCCATTATAAGAAGATAAGAAGGAAGAAGAGAAGCAATCAAGGATGAGAAATATTCAGAAGTAAGGTGGAGAGAGAGCGAGAGAGAGAGAGAGATAATAGTAAGGTGGAGAGAGAGAGAGATAGATATGAATAGTAAGTAAACTTCAAAAGTCTTGCTTTCTCTCACAATTCTCAGTCACGCACACACCACCACACATTCAAATTATCCATTCCTTTTAACCACACCTCAAGTGTCACTGTCAGCCATTACCAACAGCCACTTTTTTATCCACATTAACACACAGAGATTTAAAAAAAGACAAATAACCATAGCTTTGTACTTATTTTCTATAATATCAACCTGAAAATAATCTTAACCCTTCAAAATTCTATTCCCTCCGTCCCAAAAAGATAGTCTTATTTAATTTTTTTATAGGATTTGAACCCGTAACCTCAGTGTCACACGGCAACATTTTACTATAATAGTTTCATCCACCAAAATGTTAATAAAAGTCATTTCTTTACTCTTAGACATAGACAAGGGTTGATCAGTCTAATTATCCTAGTGAAAATTTAAATTTTTTATGGTCAACAACACAAGTGAACTTTACGAAAATATAAGTATCAATCTAATTATCCTAGTGAAAATTTAAGAATTGTTATTGATAGATCATTAAGTGATTTAACATTAACAAATTTTACAATTTCACTCGGATGATTAAATTGACATTAATGTTTGGTCGAAGTTCACTTGTGTGACTATAATTAATCGAATGAGCTATCTTTCCGGGACAGGGTTAGTATCATTTAATAACTTGATCAAGCATCTGACCATTCTATCTCCAATTCATCCCGACTTGACGGCACTCCCAACGCTCTCCAAACCGCCTCCGACCCATCCACAATGTTATTAGGACACGGTGGTTGATAATCGTGATCACCATCACACCCCATAGTGGAATCACATTCATCAACAACCATAGCCTTAACACTCTTACCATTCCCATAAATCGTAATGTAATTTAAGCAAGTGGAAAGTGCCACGACAGGCGTGTCATCCGGGTGGTACTTATTTTCTCATTACAATTACCTCAAGTTTCCACTTAAAAGTATCTATCCTTTTATCTCTCATTCTCGTCATTACACTATCCCTAGAAGTTGAAGCTCAAACATGCAAAGCAAGTGGAACTGTCAAGGGAAAAAAGCCTCCTCCTGGACAATGCAACAAAGAGAATGACTCTGATGGTTGTGTCCAAGGAAAGCCTTACACTACTTATATGTGTTCACCTCCGGTGTCAGGCAATACCAAGGCTACTCTTACACTAAACAGTTTCCAAAAGGGATGCGATTGTGGAGGTCCATCTGAGTGTGACGGTCACTATCTCTCGGATGAAACGCCGGTTGTTGCACTATCAAGTGGATGGTATAGAGGAGGGGACAGGTGACACAACTTCATCACAAGAAATAGTTCGTTTACATGGTGTACCTAAATCCATTACTTCGAATCGGGATACCAAATTTCTCAGCCATTTTTGGATAACTTTATGGCGTATGTTTGATACATCTCTAAATTTTAGCAGCACAGCGCACCCGCAGACCGATGGACAGACTGAAGTCGTCAACCGAACCATTGAGAACCTTATTCGTTGTATTTGTGGAGACCGTCCGAAGCAGTGGGACCATGCTTTGCCACAAGCTGAGTTCGCCTTCAACAATGATGTCCATAGTTCCACCGGAAACTCGCCGTTCAGCATAGTTTATCAAAAACCGCCGCAACATGCTGTAGGCTTGGTGAAACTACCACAAGTCGCTGGAAAGAGTGCATCTACTGCAAATTTGGCAAAGGAGTCAATTGACATACAGGATGAGGTTCGAAATAGATTGATGGAAACTAATCAAAAATTCAAGAAAGTTGTTGATAAACATTGACGAGTTAATTTATTCGAGGTTGGAGATGAGGTGATGGTTTTTCTTCGGCGAGAACGTTTCCCAGTTGGTCAATATCACAAGTTGCAGCCAAAGAAGTATGGCCCTTACAAGATTGTGCATAAGATCAATGACAACGCGTACATGGTGGACTTGCCTAAGTCGATGGGTATTTCACGGACGTTCAACGTATCTGACCTGTTTCGTTATTTTCCCTCCAAACCTTACAAGATTATCACGTGACCTGTCATTGTTGCTTCGAGCTATTTCCATGACCGCATGATATTCAATTCTTACTTGCAATCGTTGGCGATGATTTGTTTTGTAGTTCCCCACAACCGCAGATGGTCAATCTTGGGAGATGTTAGCCTATTCCTGTGGTTATCAAAAAAAAAAGGCTTAATAGATAAATACTCAGAACCCAACTCTTCCATCTGCTCCTGCTCTCCTGATGACTGCTTCAAGAAACCTTGCGACATCCATAACATAATTAGCTCCTGCTTGTTGAACTCGTATCCCTTTGGAAACAATGAGCAGTATACAAACAAAGGCTTCAAATACGGAGGAAGATGATGATAGCTTAACCTTAGAGCAGGGATAATTTTATTGCTTTGTAGCTCCCATATCTTGCTAATTGAAACTTTTACCCACTGCTTTAGGCTTCCTTTAGTGCGGAGGAGGCCTCCCAGTGACTTTGCTGCCAAAGGCAAGCCTTTGCATCTCTTTGCTATGTTCTCTGCAACTTCTTTAAAATCAGGATGCGCACTGAAATTTGGTCTTCCCAAGGCATGTTGAGCTAAAAGAGAGAGACAATCCCCATCTGATAACACCTTCAACTCACAAAGTTCGTTAGAGTTAGACCCCATGGTTTTTGCAATTTCGTGACTGCGCGAGTAGTGACTATAATAGTGCTTCCAGGTGCCCCATCATGAAAAGGTGCACATAAAAGATCTCATTTTGCATAGTCTTGATTCCATACATCATCTAAAACAAGAAGAAACTTTTTATTGGAAAGCTTCTCCCTTAGCTTCACTTGAACCATATTCAAGTCATTGAAAGTGCAGCTCATCCTATACACCTCCTCATATATCATCTTGCTTACCTTGAGAACATCAAAATCTTCTGGAACGCATACCCACGCTCTATCATGAAACCAAACATTCACTTGCTCATTATTGTATAGGGACTGAGCCATAGTGGTTTTACCAACACCACCCATTCCCACTATGGAGATGACGCGAACTTGGCCATCGTGATCACTTGCTTTGTCCTCGAGCAACAATTTGAGGATTGCACTGCTTTCTTCATCTCTGCCATAAACACGAGTTGTATCCACCAAGGACGTTGACGGAAGCTTCTGATCTCCTGGCTTTTCAGATTTTCCACCAACGCACTTTTGTAGCTTCATAATATTCTTTCGTTCTTCAAGTTCTTTCAAACTATCAGAGATCTCACCAATCTTGCAATCAAAATCATAATTGAAGCTAATAGCTTTATGATTGAATCTAGAGAAAAACTTACGCAGCTTACCGGAGCGGCTTGATTCAGGTGTTGCTATCATCTGGCGACGCCCAGCTTCAGTGAGCAAATCATCTACGACGTCCTCGATTTCAAAAGCCAGCTTCTGAACATCTTTCAGCCACAGTTGAATATGCTTGTCATTTAACTGCCTGTCTTCCGCGTCCTCCAGCACCGCCTGAATCGTCAGCAGCATATTAGTCCATTTCTTGAGCTTGCGATGAATTCCACCAGAGGGAATGAAGGACAAAGCAAAAGGGGCCAAGTTCTCAATCAGCAACGACACTAACGGTGAGACAAACATTTCAGCCATTATAAGAAGATGAGAAGGAAGAAGAGAAGCAATCAAGGATGAGAAATATTCAGAAGTAAAGTGGAGAGAGAGAGAGAGAGATGAAAAGAAAGGGAGATGCTTTGTTTAGATAAGGGTGAAGGGTAAAAGCAATCATAAAAGGAATTGCTTTGAAATAATAATAGTTTCCAAGGCTACTTTTACAAAAGGGAGGTAATGGTGGGGGCCCATCTGAGTGCGATAACAACTATCACTCTGATGACACACCAGTTGTTGCACTATCTACTGGATGGTATAAAGGAGGGGACAGGTGCCAAAACTTTATTATGATAAATGGTAATTATTGGAATTTTCATCAGGAACAACATATTTAGTGTTGCATGTCTAAATAACATAAACTTGGGCAACAACTTGATGTAGAATACTCAGACATCTAGACTTTGACAGAAAATTTCATAGCAGTCGCTGTTCTATCAAAATTTTTTGCGAAATCTGCCGACAAGAGCTCTTGTAAGCTTTAAAAGATGAAGAAAGCAAAACTAATGTTCCAGCTCTTAATCATCTGTGTATTAGTTATAATCGATTTCACCAAGAGTACCGGAGTCATATTTATTTATTCATAGAATTTATCTTAACGTTTTATTAACAATATGATCACCTCGATCAAAGTTTTTTTTTTTTTTAATTCATATTCACTTCACATTTTGAGCAACCTTTCATAACTCTAGCAAATACAAATTAATAAATAGAATTTATCTTAATCTAAAACAGACCTACTGAATGAGGCAGCTTTGCAGGCTGTTAGGAGTTTAAATAATGTTGACTAGTTACAGAGAAGAGAGTGACTGACAACTCTGGTATGTTCAATGGAGAGGATTTGTTAGTTTGAGAGTTTGGGTGTTGACTAGATAAGGAAAAGCACGAACATGTATGAGGATTTCAGTGAGAACTAGAAAGGACACCGAAGACAATGGTGGCTGTAGCTGTTTAGCAAAGTAGATAAGCTCATTCACTTTTTAATTTGGTTTCGAGCAAGATGTTAGGGAGTTTCAGAAGAGAGAGTCGGAGTTCAATTTATTGAGTTGTTCCAAAAATCCTTACAAGGTCATTGCTAGTGGAGTCGTGAGCATCGGAAGTTGGAGGTAGCAGGTTATGGGTGATTGCCAGCATCCAACATATAGAATGAATAAGAAAGACAGGTACAACTGCATGAGTTGAATCAGCTTCAGGGGGGGTTGTGAGATGACTGTTGTCCATACTATCATGTGCATGGCACAAATGTTAAGATTTCCCTTTGGATTGAGTACTTCAATAACCAAAAATGTGGTTCAAAGTGAAGACAAGTTGAAATCTCGGATTTTATGTGGAATTTGATATATTATTATTATACTTGTGGGCAACAAATTCTATTTTGATCCTATATCCAAATAAAAGAAAAGTCACGGGGACTTAATTCTTTGAACTCACAACTATAATTGGTCACTGCAAACTTAGAAGCAACTATAAATGCAAATAACTCTGTTTATCTGTGATCTGAAACACGAGGGGCAGAATAGAGTGGACGCTGACATTACAAACAAAATCAGATGCTCAAAGCTTACAAGTAAATCTGTGAAAGCCTTGAGAAATAGTAATGTCATAATCAAAGTCAAATTACTAAAGAATCAAAAGAAACCAACTAGAAAATCCTGTATCATGGAATAGTGTAATCTTTAATATTCTCTGGGAAATTAAGGATTGAGCATCCAAATGTTTGCTAATCTCTTTTGGAATTTTTTATGTACATTCCATTTGTCAGAATAAGTTAAAAAACTACAAAATGAAAACAATTTATATAATCAAACAAGTTCAGATACTATAAATCATTCTCGAAACTCATAACTCTTTGTGCACACACAGTGTTGGAACCAGCAAAAACTAACCAAATCACCCCCTTAAATATTAATTAATCATCTATTTATCCTTACCAATTTAATTTAATTTCATATAATTATAATTGGGAATCAAAATTATGTTAAATGAACACACTATATGTACCATTGTGGCTAGTATTACAAAAGCTAAAATCGAATTACTTCAATAATAGAAATAAAGTTGCATAATATTTTATTAGTAGTCAAAAATCACCAATTTCAAAAACTAAATAGTGTGAAACCCTAAGTAGAAATTAATATTTAATTGTTAAATTGAAACCCGAAAACATCGTCAATAAATTAATACTTACAATCAATCATGTGAACTATAAAATTAATATAAGAAGACAAATCAATTTTAAAAAGACCTAAATTGATTGAGACTTAAATTAATTCGAAAGAGAAAAATTAGTTACCGTCAGGGTTCAGCTCTTGACCGGTGACCGTGCGGCGCGTTGGACAGCAGGCGGCTAGGTTACGGGCGAGTGGCGACGCGGGGAACAGTGGCAATCTCAGGTGGTGCTCGAGAGTTGCGCGCTAATTTCTGATTCTGCGTTCTCTTTAAATAAGTTGTTTCCAGATATTAAAATATGTTTCCTACAGACCCCTCACTGTTATGTATAGTACAAATCAAACCCTATAATTACACAATAGCATTTTACAAAGGGTTAATGACAATTTAGGGCCTGTAGTATAGGGGCATTACCACATTGGGGCATGAAGTCCAAAAACTATCAATTTAGGGCCTTAATTTACAATTTTGATCAAATTGGGGCTTTTTGACGTTTTCCGTCCAAAAGCCCCGTTAACTGACCCTGTGCGTTGCACGTGACGTTTTGTGAGGGTAATTTGGTGATTTCGCAATTGACTGAATTAAATAAGGTGTTTAACGTCGACCATGGAGGGAGAATCAATTGAGGAAGACAACGGCAACCTAGGTTTCCTTGCTTGAAGAATCGATTTCATAGAATCGATTGGTGATTTCAGTGAAGAAAAATGACTTGGTGTAAGCGAAAGAAGAAGGGTTGTCTCTATCCATCCACGCCAAATTACGGTAATTTTTATGGAAAAATTAGGGCACGAAGTGGTCCCAAATATGCTCTGTGATTTTTTATTTGATTTTGTGTTAAAAAATGTAGTCCTTTGTTGTTTTTCATGAAGTGGTCCCATGTTTGCTTGAATATACTTTTTTTCTTTACCTATTGTCCATTAAATATGTATAAATTCAACCTATTACACCTTTTTATGCTTTTCTTTTCTTCAATTTTCATGTGTGTAGAGTCAGAAGAACAATTTTCTATAAAGCTTCATCATGGGGGCTACTTTACTACAGGCAGTATGGGTATGAGTACATACAATGGAGGAAATGTCACTTGGTTTGACTATTTTGAGGTTGATTGTGTGTCAATGCTTGAACTTAAGTTAGCTGTTAAAGAGGCTGGTGTGGAATCAGATAATTATACTTTGTACCAAAAGATTGGGAATTTACAGTTTGATACAATGGTAAATCTAGAACTAAGGGTAATTAGAAATGATAATGATGCAGCTGATATTGGAATGTTTATGTCTAAGAAGAAGAGGGTTGTTGAACTGTATGTGGAAATAGATGGGAGATGTGAGGGAATGACTGATGTTGATGTGGTTGGTGATTTACAAAGATGTTTGGAGGATTCTGAACATGAATATTTACATGATAGTGAGTATGAGGGTAGAGAGGATGACATGGAAGTTGAGGTTGAGGTTAATGGTGATGAAGTTGGAGGATCTAAAGTGACCTCTACGGGTAGGGATACCGGAAAAATAGTTCAATGGTCATATGGGGCTGGTGTGAAGGGTAGAAATGTGGAAATTGAGTATGATTCTGACGATGGCTTGAAAGATTATGCAAGTGATGATGATAGGGGTAGGGGTAGAGTGTTCAATCCAAAAGTGGATATGGATAAACCATGTCTTTGAGCTGGGGATGCGGTTTCTTGATCATAAAGTCTTGGTTGATGCTATAAGAAAGCATGCAATTTCAGAGCATAGGCCTATCATATTTGTGAAGCAAGTGAAACAAAGAGTTAGGGCCAAATGTAAGGACACTTGTCCATGGTTGTTGTTTGCTTCAACATGTCAAGGAGATACAAATCTGGTGATTAAAACTCTCAACACTTGCTACACCTGTCCAAATCAGTTCAAGAGTGGACACCTGAAGCCTACGTGGTTGGCAAAAGAGCATGTCAATGATTGGAGATCAAACCCACAGATCTCTGCAAAGGCTTTTAAGAAAGTTGTTATGAACAAGTACAAGTCAGACATTACTATGCAACAAGCATACAGAACAAGGAAAAAAGCATTTCAATTGATTGAAGGTAGTGTGAAAGATCAGTACTTCAAATTGTGGGATTATGCAGAGGAGCTGAGGTTAAGAAATCCTGGAAGTTCTGTGTACATGACAGTTGAGGACAATATGATGGATGGTAAATCAATATTTCAGAGATTCTATGTTTGTCTAAGAGGTTTGAAAGAGGGTTTTAAGTTGTGTAGGAAAGTCATTTGTTTAGATGGTTGTTTTCTAAAAGGGGAATATGGTGGTCAGTTATTAGCAGCATGTGGTATTGATCCAAATAATAACTGGTTTCCAGTTTGTTATGCAATTGTGGAGGCTGAAACAAAGGAGACATGGAATTGGTTTGTTGAGTTAATGGTGAATGACTTGGAAATTGTTGATGACAGAGAGTATGTTATAATGTCTGATAAACAAAAGGGTTTGATTGATGCCATTGCTTCTTTTTTGCCTAATGCTGAACACAGATTTTGTGTAATGCATATGTTAGCTAATATGAGATCAGTTGGATTTAGAGGATTGATTTACAGAGATCAGCTATGGAGTGCAGCATGTGCAACTACTGAAAGTAGGTATAAGGCATGTATGGAGGAGATTAAAGCATATAACCAAGAGTGTTTTGATTGGTTCTCAGATAAACCTCCACAACACTGGTCTAGGTCTCATTTCAGAACTGAGACAAGGTGTGATATTCTTCTAAATAACTTGGCTGAAAGTTTCAACAGTTTCATTTTGGATGCTAGGGATAAACCTATACTTGCATGCCTAGAGACAATCAGAAACATGATCATGGCAAGGCTTGATGAGAATAGGGAAACTGCCATTAAAAAGTGGTCTAGGTTGAGGTTGTGTCCCAAGATACACAAGGAACTTCAGAAGAGGAAACAATTTGTTGCTGATTGCATTCCAATATCTGCAGGTGGTGGGAAATTTCAAGTTAGCACAGTTCATAGTCAGTACTCAGTGAATCTAAATGACAGGACATGTACATGCAGAAAATGGGAATTATGTGGCATACCTTGTAATCATGCAATCTCATGTATGTTAACTAAAGGCCTAGAGGCAGAGGATTATGTTGATCCTTGTTACAGTGTTGCCACATATAACAAAGTTTATTCATTCCTTATCAATCCTATGGATGGTCCTGACATGTGGGGACTTACGGGATTGGATCCTGTCCACCCCCCAAAGAGCAAAAGAACACAACCTGGAAGACCAAAGAAATTAAGAAAGAGGACTAACCAAGGTTTACCACATGGACAAGGTGGTGAAGAAGGAGCATTACCTGGAGTACAAGGGGCTGCAAACCAAGAGGGAGGGGGAGAACCAAATGTAGATGAGGTGTTTGATCAACAAACTCAGAAACTACAGAGGAATACTTACCTTAGGACTGTTAAATGCATTATATGCAAGGTGTCAGGACACAACAAGAAAAAATGTCCTTCAAAACCAACAACCAATGTGAGTACCTAACTTTAAATAAAAGTTGTAAGTTCTAAGCATTAAATTCTTACATTCATTTTTTGGTCAATGGTAGGTGGAAAGTAATGTGAGAGCAGGGGATGGAGACTTTGGAATCTCAAAAGCAGGCACAAGTACCCAACAGGTTGATTGTGTGTCAATTATTTTGGTTTTTTTTGTTAAGTTTACAAACTATGTTTAACTTAAGGATGTTAATGTTTTAGGCTTCTAAATCAAAGGAGCCAAGGAAAAGAAAAAGAATGGGAGACACAGTCCCATCAACAAGCCAACAAGCAGCAGAAATGTCAACACCACCACCACTTCAAACAACACCACCACCACCACAACCACTTCAAACAACACCCCCACCACCACAACCACTTCAAACAACACCACCACCACCACAGGAACTTCAAACAACACCACAACCACTTCAAACACCACCCCCACCACCACAACCACTTCAAACACCACCACCACTTCAAACAACATCACTGAGAAGATCACCAAGAACACAACCACCACCACATCCATCACTGAGAAGATCACCACCACAGCCACCACTGAGAAGATCACCACCACAGCCACCACTGAGAAGATCACCACCACAGCCACCACTGAGAAGATCACCACCACCACTACCACCACCACCAAAACCATTTGCAAAACCTAGATCAATTCCAGATTCAAAGGTAAATGCAACTTCTAATTTAAAAAGAAATGGAATCTCCTTGATTTCTGATTTAACTTTTTTTTTGATTTAAAATGAATGTGTTTTTTCATTTAGGTTTCTAAACCCAAAGGAAAACCTAAGCAACAACAACCAGATCCAGAAAAGCCAAAACTGATAAGGTTGCCAAGGTCTGCTAGACTAAGAAGTAGGTTTCAATTCAAGAAAATTGAAGGAATAATTGATTTGGTCGAAGAAGAGGAGGAAAGTGGACCTCTAGATACCATGTCTGCACTCGTTCAATCTTCTCGCATCACCGGTAATGTTCTTTCTTACGGTTCCTTGTCTCAACCACCTCCGGAGTGATGCGAAAGGGTAATCCCTCTGGAATGGAACCTAGGGTGCACGATAGAAGGTTTACAAGCATTTACGCGGGCGGGGAGCATGGTACTACCAACAACGCTGACACAGATAACCATTCACAGCCTTATTTTGAGAGGGGTGGAAAGAGATATGTCACAATGAAGAATCTCAAGAAGACAGCTAAGAATTTGAGTGCAACTAAAAAGTAAATGGTCAATGTTGGCTTTGATTCTCTTTTGCTTTTGGTCTGTCTTATTCTCTTTTGAACATGTGGTTGAATGGTCTTTTGGATAAACAATGTTAGGTTAAAACTTAATGGCCTTGTGTGGTCCATTCCTAGTGTTATGCCATATGGGCAGTTTCCTTTACTTTTGGATATGTTTTGTTCAAACTTAAATGTCTTTTTGTACCACAACTATTGATATATAACATATGACCTTGGAATCCTTTATTTTGTAGCTGTTGTGATTTACATGGGTGTTTTCCTTCAGTCTTTCTTCATTCATTCACCCACTGAGAATAAACATACAACCACAAGAACACAACAATAGTAGAGACAAGAACAATGTTTTACCAAACTCCAAACTTTCTTCATTCAATCAGTCAACAGATATTACAAAGAGTAAAACAACATATCTAATTCAAATCCAATATCACAAAAGCAAATCCACAACAACACACCTAATACAAATCCAATGTCACATAAGAAAATCCATCACCATTACAATTCTTTCGAACATAAGCATAGACTAACTTAACAAACAGAAGAAACATACAACCCAAGAAAACAACAATAGTAGCCACAAGAACTTTATTTGTCTTTTCAATCTTCCAATTTCCTCCTGCATTTTGTTTCTGTTTCGGATCAAACCAGGTATGACTGCCTTTGATTTTCCACATATCTCTGGATCAACCCATGAAAAATACCCACAATTCCCCTGAATAAAATTTGGACAAAATTTAGACCAAAAACAAATTAAACTTACAGAAAAAATTAGAAGTCAAAAATTACTTACAGATGGGCATTGTAGAAATCTTCTACTCGGATTCCTTTCGGTCCATGATGTCTGCAATCGTGCTACTTCACCGCATCTGCATCTTCGATTCTCAATGCTCATGATGAAAAGCCCAAATTTTGCCCTAATTGTCGCAAGGAACCAGCGTCGCAAGGAAACCTAGGTTGCCGTTGTCTTCTTCATTTGATTCTCCTCCATGGTCGACGTTAAACACCTTATTTAATTCAGTCAATTGCGAAATCACCAAATTACCCTCACAAAACGTCACGTGCAACGCACAGGATCAGTTAACGGGGCTTTTGGACGGAAAACGTCAAAAAGCCCCAATTTGATCAAAATTGTAAATTAAGGCCCTAAATTGATAGTTTTTGGACTTCGGGCCCCAATGTGGTAATGCCCCTATACTACAGGCCCTAAATTGTCATTAACCCTAATAATAATAATAATAATAATAATAATAATAATAATAATAATAATAATAATAATAATAATAATAATAATAATAATAATAATAATATTATTATTATTATTATTATTATTATTATTATTATTATTATTATTATTATTATTATTATTATATTATTATTATTATTATTATTATTTTTTAAAATTATTATTATTATTATTATTATTATTATTATTATTTATTTTATTTTATTTTATTTTATTTTATTTTATTTTATTTTATTTTATTTTATTATTATTATTTAATTATTTTATTATTATTATTATTATTATTATTATTATTTTATTATTATTATATTATTATTATATTATTATTATATTATTATTATATTATTATTATTATTATTATTTTATTATTATTATTTTATTATTATTATATTATTATTATATTATTTTTTAAAATTATTATTATTATTTATTATTATTTTATTTTATTTTATTTTTTTATTATTATTTAATTATTTTTTTATCATTATTTTTTATTATTATTGTTATTATTATTGTTGTTAGAATGAGGAAGTAGAATGTTGTACTTTGTGTAATATGAGTTGTACATAAAGGGCACCATTTTTCGGAAAATATTTTACTTAAGACAAGGTCGTAAGTCGTTTTACTTAGGAAGGGCGTAAAATGTTTTCCGAAAAATGTTTTCTCCATTTTTCAAAAAACAACCAAACACCGGAAAACGAGTTATTTTACGGAAAACATTTTACGCCCTTCAACCAAACAACGGAAAATGTTTTACGGTGTTTGTGTTAAAAAACCAAACAACGGAAAACGAGTTATTTTACGGAAAATATTTTTCGGAAAATGTTTTACGGTGAAACAAACGAAGCCTCAGTGAGGGCATTTTGGTCATTTCACGTTCAGGCCCCAATCTGGTACCTCCACGTAGACTTCAGGCTCTAAATTGTCATTTGCCCTATAAAATAATAAATAAAAATATTTAGTTTTTTTTTACAAAAAATAATTAGTAAATTTAAAATATTGAAAAAAATAAAGATAATAGTTAATAAGTACTCCCTCCGTCCCACCTCAATTGGTCCACTTTCCTTTTTGGGACGTCCCACCTCAATTGGTCCATTCCATAAATGGAAAGTTTTTCCTATATTAATACCCTTATCATCTCCATATATTTACAAAAAAAACCATTCATTATACCCACTTTAACTTACTATTCCTCCCACTCATTCTCTCTCCTATTAAATATTTTTAATTTTTACATTCTCTCTCCTATTTTCTACCACACATTTAACTTTTACATTCTCTCTCCTCTAATTTCTACCCACTTTAATATTTTTTCTTAAAAACCGTGTCCCACCTCAATGGACCAATTGAGGTGGGACGGAGGGAGTATGATTTAAAATAATTTAAGATATTAACTATTATCCTTTTTTTCTAATAATTTAAATTACTATTTATTTTGCTTCAAAAAAATTAATAATTAGTTTAGATTGGATAATTTATAAAAGAGTTGGTCTTATGAAAAACTAGTTTTTTCTTAAGATATGAAAAAACGTGTTTTCAAATTAAGCGGTGGCAATTTTGTAAATACTGGCAACCATGTTCAAAATAAACGGTGGCATTTTTGTAATTACTTTGGTTTCCCCGTTTATGCCGATGTCATTTAACAAACTACCGGTGTGATAAAGTGCCGGTTCATGTATCACAAATTGCCGGTGAAAAGTGTCAAGACAATTTAACAAAGTGCCAGTGTAAACTGACACTGGCACTTTGTTAAACTGGCACTGGCACTTTTACACGGCACTTTTATATACATGAGCTGGCACTCTTCACACTCAGCTCTGTTCAACTAACACCACTTTGCTACACTAATATTTTTCTTTGGCTCTCAAAAACACAAGCACTGGCATTCAAAAAAACATGAACTGGCATTCAAAATCACGTACACTGGCACTCAAATACACAGACACTGGCACTCAAAAAACACTGATAATCATTTTTGCTGGCATTCAAAAAATATGGACTGGCACTCTATTTTACACAGACTGGCACTTGATTATACACTAACGGGCACTCTGTTATATACAAACTGGCACTCCATTTTACACAGACTGACACTTGATTTTGGTACTCCTTATCTCTTTCTCACCAACACAGACCCACACATTTCTTCATATCTTCACAATCCAATCATTCACACCCATCAATTTATCTCCTTCTGAATTTCGTAGCTTAGAACACAAACGAATTAAAAAAAAATTAAACAATTTGGGGGAAATTTACGCAATTACGTATCAGATTGAAAATTGCTTTCGACTTCGCCGGAGATGGTGTGGATCTGATTGGATAGAAGGTAGTCTAAGGTGTGGACGGTGCAACGGTAGTTCGTTGCCCAAGGGTAGGGTGCCGGGATTGTATCGATCCTCTCTTCTGTCAGTTCACGCGGTTCAGGCGGCGCTTGAGGTTGATTTCGACGAGCTCGACGTTGAGGAAGACGACCGGGACCGACGTTGAGGAAGACGACCGGGATGCCTCTCTGTTATTTGCGTATAGTGAGAGAGTGTTTGCGTTAGTGAGAGAAAGCTTTATTTAAAACACGTTTTTTGTTAAGATAACAAAAAACGCGTTTTTTGTGAGTTTTTGGCTTTATAAAATATATAAATAAAAATAGATTAAACAAAATAAATATTTAAAAAAAAATATGCTTACCCAATCATCTCACCACCACCTCATCACCACCATCACCCCATCTCATCACCCGACCATCTCACCACCACCACCACCACCATTAACAACCACACAATCAAATCACCACAAATAAAACCCATATTCAAAATTAAGAGTCTCAAATTCACCCCCAATTAATTCATAAGATAACATATTTCAATGAAATTGCAGATCTGGAAATGAATTCAATAAATTGGACTGTCTTCTCCACCGTCATTGATAAAAAAAAGAAGAAGAAATAATTGTACATGAAGAGGGTAAACTAAGAAGTGAGATGATGCTGTCAATTTCGAAGTAAATTGCCGGATCTTGTCTCGAACCAAATCACAAAATGAAATTGAGAAGCGAGGGGAGGGGAGGGAAGGGGAAGGAAAGTCGCCAGTTGGGGGAGCCATGGAGAGATGGATGAACCAATTTGTAGTGGTGGGGGGAGGCGGCACAGGAAGAGGGTTAGGGCATCAGTAGAGAGAAAGTATTTGTTTCTTTGCTTTTGTGAAGCTGTAGATTTGGAGAGGAGGGGACGGAGGGTAGGGCTTAGGAGTGGTGGGTGGGGTGGATGGATGGAGAAGAGAGAAGACAAATTTTTTATAATTTGATCTTTTGCATTCCAAAATTTGGGGATGAGGTTGGTTTTGTTAAACACTTTTTTTTTCATTTTTAAAATATATATTAAGATAAATAATTATAAAAATATTTTTTCAATTTTCCTCAATATTTTAAATTTACTAATTATTTTTGTAAAAAAAAAAAAACTAAATATTTTTATTTATTATTTTATAGGGCAAATGACAATTTAGGGCCTGAAGTCTACGGGGAGGTACCAGATTGGGGCCTGAACGCGAAATGACCAAAATGCCCTCACTGAATCTCACGTGAATCGCACGTGGTCACTTAACGACCTTTTTGGACGAAAAAGGTCAAAAAGCCCCAAATTGATCAAAATAGTAACTTTGGGCCTAAATTGACATATTTAAGACTTCAGGCCCCAATCTGATATCTCCTCGTAAACTTCAGGCCTTAAATTGTCATTTGCCCTTTTATAATACACAACATATTCGTTAGTAAGCACTAACGAGGTGACCATATTTTATTGGTTATATCGATTGTAGTCCCGCCACGTTATAATTAAAAGTATCAACATAATTATGATACATTATTTTATAAACCAAATTATATGACTTTTTTTGTAACTTTAGTATAACCTTATTAGTACCATATGGGTTATGTATATTTTGTTTACTTACGACGTCAAGTAACTAGCAGAGTTGATGGTGTGACAATGCCACGTCAGTGTCATCTCATCATTAGAATCACCGTTAATGATGTGGTGTCATTGACGCAGACTATAGAGTGACAGACGTCGTAAGTAATAAAAAAAAATTGCAATATTTAATAACAAATTCAAAAGTATGTTGTCTAGCTGTCAATAACGAATATATCGCATTATTTGCAAACTAGAATAAAATCAGTTGGATAAGTTCGTAATTATTCCCAAAATAATACAGTTGTGTACTCATCTATTCCAAATAATTTTCCTTTTTTATTTGGTGACCGAAAAAATAAGATTATAATCAATGAAGCATTAGTGTGACAATTCTCTTGACCACAATCTTGATTGTTTTACGCTTCGACCAATCTTATAAGAAGTGCTCTCTTCAACCTGCTATCATGGGCGGACCTAGGATTAAAATAGAGGGGTTTCACAGCCACCCCTTTACCAAAGCCTGTGTCCGCCCCTGCCTGCTATAAATTCACATAGGCAGAGTGAAATATGATAAAGCTCGGGTTCATAATGACATTAATTCTCATAATCCTTATTTTCCACAATGTTTCGCCCTCACCAAAAGTCAATGCAGCTTGACAACCTTGTAAGCCAAGCGGTAGAGTCAAGGGCCGAAAGCCGCCACCTGTTGACGTCCAAGACTACCAATTTTGCGTCCAAGGCAAGATATACACAACATACAAATGCTCACCGCCCTTATCCAACACTACCAAAGCACTTCTCACTCTATACATTTTCGAACAGGGTGGGGCCCTTTATGGCCCGTCAAAATCCGACGGTCATTATCACTCTGTATATCATATGATTCCTTATAGACCCTTTACCATTCCTAAATTCAGATCATTTACATACAGCAGCAGAAGAAAGTTGTAGGGCCACATCTTCTGCATAATAGAACTTGCTGGATAACACAAATTAAAGAAAAATAGCAGAAGTTTTGGAAGTAGTTAGTATCGAATATGGAATATAGACAGGATATTCTACATCTGTTATCTTCATAGTTACCCTTTTGGGAATCATGCAGACTGTACGCAGATGAGCCACATTTCAATTAGGAAGAAAGCAAGAAATTGCATAAGGATGGGATAGCTTAACAACTTCGACATGCAAGAATGGTGTTCTGCTCAAGTTGAAGAACTATCGGTAACAGGTACCTATAAATTTTCTTAGACAACAGAAGATTTACTTTCAATGAAACAAACAGTACATAAGACAAAAATTCCAAAAAAGCAGATCAAAGATTGGAGATAGTCTTAGCCAAGGGAGACATTTTGATCTTCAACCTCTTCTTTCCCACCATGAAACCGCTACCTTTCTTTTTCTTAGCCCCACCGTCCACCTGACAAACAACCAAATCACACAACAAAACATGATTAAAAACACTTAAAAGTGACAAACCCAAATGAAACTACACTCTCCGAAATTATTGAAATAGCCTGCGAAAATACTTTTCTAGTCAATACTTTTTGTGGCTCCAAATCAGGCTATTCTAATCAGTACAGAGAAGATGTTTCCGGATGACCCATGATGAAAATTGCGTCGAAAATTACATGAACTAACTGTTGCTTCATAACAAAGAAAAAAAATGTGCATAAAGTATAGTGAGCCATTTTGCTTTATTCCATCATATTCCCAAGCAAAATAAAAATAGTGAGTATTTGGCTCCATCGGAAATGATGGAACAAATATCATAAAAGACCGTGAACCTAAATTTTGAAATGAGACTGAAATATCTTGAAAAAGAGGTAGACACCTTTGTATTAAAATAGAAAACACATGTAAATGGGAGTAAATTAGAAACCAAGTTTCCAGGATAATAGCATGCTCGAGAACTCCATTAATGTAAGCCTTTGTTTCAATGTGGAAACAGTATGCCATCATAACTATTAACTGGAGTAGTCCATGGAATTGAACCTGCCAACAAAAGCAAGTATGAAATGGTTGAATCAACCAAATAAGCAATCTAAGAACTGTTTTACAACATTTTCTTTAATATAATCTCTCCGTCCCAAAAAGACTCCCCACAAAAGAGTATTTCTCTAACATGTAAAATAAGAGCAAAGGGTGAGCAATCTGGAAGTGGACATCTTTTAATTTGAAGACTTGAAAACATGGGAAGCGGAGTTTCTGGCAACTTGTGAAGCTTATGACAGCCGTAGATGTTGAGGTGTTGAAGAGAGGAGAGGTTTTGAAGGCCCAAAGAGATTCCAAATTCTTCGGACCAGAGATTTGAAGATCTACTAACGACCTAGGGAGCTGAGTCCCCTCCTCCAAAAAGGTAACCACTAGTGGAAATTCTCCAACTAATCTGAGCGCAAGAAGAGAGGTTGGAAGGGTTGCTAGGCCACACTCCATAATTGGATGCTTTACTTCCCCCATTTCAAGGAGCACTAAATTTGGAGGCCAACAACGCCTTCCTACACTTGGATAACCCTCCAGATTTTTACAACCAACGATTTCCAAACGTCGAAGAGAGGTGAAGCTTTGCATCTCATTGGTGCACATGTACTTTAGATTTGAGCACCCTTCGATGTGAAGAGTTATGAGAGTGAGGGGCAGACATGTTTCCGGAATAGACTCTATGCCCGAACAAAAACTTCTTTCTAATCAAGTGAGATGAGCCAACCTTTTTGGTAACAATTTAAGTTTTGACCAACTGTATATAAAAACCGATTCAGGCAAAGGCAAAGACATGCCCTCCTCCATATTCTCACATTTCAAAACACTAAGATTTCTGAGTGTGGTGGGTAGCTTCTTCTCAGTGGGAAACCATTTCAAACTTGGACAACGATAGATATAAATGTACTCAAGATTAGAAAATTCATGTTTCCCGTGTTCTCCACCGCTGCTGCTTTGCGCCATGTCCTTGACCACGTGGTTCAAGTTGTCTTGCAGCTTCTCGCAAAACGAAATGGTCAATCGCCTCAGAGACATGAGGCTGTTTTGCCAATTTGGCATCTTCTCGAGCTTATCACTCCTCAACAACTCCAAACTCTCAAGATTGCGAGGGAGCAGTTGCCCTTTATCTCCTAACGATTCAAGTTGTTCACAATAACATACACTCAATGATTTCATTTCCTCAAGTACCTTGCATGCTACTTCTTCTTTCCACAGATATCTTAATTGGTAACAACAATAAATTTTTAGATACTCAACTTCTCCCAAACACCAGATAATCCCTTCATCTAGTTTACTCAGCCCTGACACGTAATAAACCCACATCTCATCACTGAGCCAAGCCCCACCAAAATTCTTAGAACCGCCTCGCTGCAACCATGCATTCCTAATTTTTGAAGTGATGGAATCTTTGGAAGTGAAACCTTGTTTAGTTTCATACATCCTTGAATTTTCAGCTCTTGTAGGCGTGGGAATGCTCTTGTTAAATCCTCATCAACACACCATTCCTCCCAACCATTCATATCTATAAAGCATATATTTATGAGTGATTGGAAAGCAACAATATGAGGAGAGCCAGTTCCCCAAAACTCCGGACCTACTACTTTCCATGCCTTCAATAGACAACCCCTTGAGTGGCGGTAAAAATGTGCAATTTTTGCAACCAATTAGTCTGATATTCACCGTATCACAGAATGAGTGATCCCCAATCCAACTAGGAAATTTAAGGCCTCCATAGAATTCAAATTTAAGACTTGTCAATCGTGTTGAAGGCTTTAATGCTTCAACTACTTCTAATTCAAGTCCTTCTTCTCGAGTACCACCAAAGCTGCTACTCCAGATCATCTCCAGTCTGTGAAGACCCTCCTTGCTCGATAGATTTGCCTCCATAGCATCTTGCACTTTCATCACATTCAGAATGCCAATTATGGACGGTGTTCCTTGGAGTTGGTGTAGTCCCTTCAACTCGGTTATTTTTCGCCCATCACTCTTATCAACTATAAACTTTGACAATGTGCGAAGGTGAGCCAGAAAGCCAATCCCCATTCGCATCACTTTTGATCTTGGGGTATCAGCAATATCCAGATGCCGTAAATTGATCAACTTTTGAATGCCTGTAGGCAACTGAAAAAGTACATGACATTCATGTAATAATAGTGTTTGCAAATTGGAAAGGCCACAAACAGATTCCGGCAACTCTTTGATGTCAGTCCTGGATAAATCAAGATATCAAAGATAATTCAAATTACCTATTGATTTGGGTAGCTCGTTTATGTAATACCCATTGAAAGACAATGCTCGTAAGCAAGGTAACCTTGGAAAGTCCTTCAAAACAAGACTACTTAAGTAAGAAAAATCGGAAGAATTTTCATGCATTGGTAAAATGGTAACACCGAGCCTCACCAAAAGCGCTGAATTTTTTAAAATCATCATATTCGTGGGAAATGAATGATACATGTCGCGCCTCTTTGCAGATGTTGTACTGCTCATCGCTCACAATTTTATTGTCCAGCCTAAGACTTGTCAACCCAGCAACAACCTGAGCTAGGTCATTATTAAGATCATGCATGATAAACCTTGATTTGCCAATCAAAGGTTGGAAAAAAGACCTTGATAGAAGCTCAATGAAATATTCACAACCCAACTCTTCCAGTTGCTTATGCTTTTCTGGTGTTTTCAAGAACCCTTGCGCCATCCATAACATAATTAGATCCTGGTGGTCAAACCCGTGGGCCTTTGGAAATATTGAACAAAATGCAAACAAAGGCTTCAAGTGCGGAGGAAGATGATGATAGCTTAGCCTTAGAGCAGGGATAATGCCATTGCTTTGTAGCTCCCATATCTCGCTTATTGAAACTTCTATCCACTGCTTTGGGTTTCTTTTAATGCGGAGGAGACCCCCTAGCGACTTTGCAGCCAAAGGCAAGCCTTCGCATCTCTTTTCTATCACCTTTCCAACTTCCTCGAAAGTTGGATGCCCATCAAAGTTTGGTCTTTCAAAGACATGTTGAGCTAATAGAGAGAGACAATCCTCAACAGTTAATCCCTCCAAACGATAAACTTCCTTATTAGAACCCATGGTTATTGCAACATCATGACTGCGAGTAGTGACTATAATTGTGCTTCTGAGGGCCCCACCATGAAAAGGAGCACACAGAAGGTCCCGTTGTGCATAGTCTTGATTCCACAAAGTCTTCAATTTCATAAACTAGGTTCCGAACATGATGCAGCCACTGTTAAACAGACGGCTCAGTAAATTGTCTGTCTTCAGCATCCGTCAGCACCGCCTCAATTATCAACAAATTATTTCTCCACTCCTTGATTTTGTCATCAATTCTGGCGTCGGGAATGAATGACAAGGCTCCAGGGGCCAAGTTCAGCTACACTAAAGCAGAGACAAACATTTCAGCAATGTCCATTATATTGATTTTTTGTTTACAAGATGAGAAGGATGGATTAGAAAGGTGCCAGCTATGGCTAACAGCAGTATAGCGGAGAATGAAATGGAAATCCTAATCAGGCTTCGTCTAATTTAACTAATTATGAGTAGTAATCTTATAGTGTAGACAGATGGATTGAATAATAAATACAATTAGTTATTAAATTTGGCTAAAAGTATACTAATACTCTCTGCATCCCATTTATATTGGCCACTTTGCCTATTTTTTGTTAAAACAT
The DNA here is from genome assembly GCA_022495995.1 of Adenophora triphylla var. japonica. Lineage (NCBI taxonomy): Eukaryota > Viridiplantae > Streptophyta > Magnoliopsida > Asterales > Campanulaceae > Adenophora > Adenophora triphylla. The sequence continues at coordinate 752,274 of JAFEMH010000213.1, forward strand.
TAATGTCATTCTAATCATCCTCGTGAAATGCTAAAAAAATGTTGTTGACAAATCATTGATGCCATGGTTGTAGATTGAAAGTGTGTGATGTCACACACACTTAAATAAGTCAAAGGTTGACTTAATATAGATTTGTTATTAAATTTGGCTAAAAGTATACTCTCTGTGTTCAGTTATGGAGTAGTTGAGTTTACTATGTCAGTTAATAAATTAGGAAATCTATTTCTGCTATTATTATACAGAGTTGTCCCAAAAACGAAACGTGGATTACCTGTTGGTGACAGCCGAGATTGATTTGAGAATGCGATAGATACTCTAGAAGAAAAAGTCTTGCAAACCTCAGAGCGAAGATCATCTACAGAAGTGGTTGAGAATGTAGGCACCAAATCGGAACCATTGAGAACTTCTCAATTGTTTTGTAGAGAAGTTCTTAGTTGTTCAAAATGTATTAATAAACAACAAATAAGAATATCTCAGAGAAATCTTAGGTTTTATTAGTTTCTCAGTGAACATTTGAGAACTTCTCATTTGTTCTGAGTTGTCAACTGAGAATGCGATCAACTCCGACCGACGATCAAACCTCTGCGACCAACATTTGGAGATGTTATTGATGCATCTCTTATCAAACAACCAAGTTCTAATTTACTCTAGCACTAATAATTTGTTTAAAATTCATAAATTTGTCAACCCCATGAATTTAAGATAGTTATTTTTTTTTTTAAATGTTAAAGATCAATTAAATAAATCATTAAAATTAAAACAAAAGTGACTATTTTTTTTAGAAAGAAGAGTAACTAGTTAGGTTGAGTAAATGATGAAAATAGAACAAGAGCAGCAACCATAAGTTAGTGGCAACCCAAACAACAAAAATTCAATCCATATATTTTCCTTCACATTCGTGCTATCCATCACCCGAATGAGAAAAAGGTCATATGAATTTATCTGGTTGCCATGTTGCTTTGATTCGAGACAGTCAGACCACAATCAAGTAGCCAAATTCAGTCAAGAATCCATCAAAGAACATGATACTTATAGTTCATTATGTGGTTATTTCTTTTAATACATTTAATCCAAAATATCATTCACCTTATGTTGGACTAGGAAAAAATACAAACACCTAGAGCACACCGCAACTTGAACTTCGTTGAGGCAAAAATGCAAACACCTTAAATGCATTAAGAAATGGTCTTTCTTTTAGTGCTTATAGATTACACAGTTACCATCCTTTAGACTGAGTAATTTTTTTTGGAATACAAAGCAAACCAAAGTTTTTCATTTCATGAATAAAGTTCTAAGATGTAATCTGAGATTTGGAGTGGAGTAATACATTCCTTCAAACCCTTTATCTTGTGAATATCGGTCATGAGCTCGACAACCTAACATTTGGGGTGTATGGGGGCAGTTGATGGCCAGAGTTACTGCAGTGAGGAGAGAACCGACGGCAAATCAACTTGGGACTTGCTGCGGTGTTAACGATGAGGCTGAGAGAGAGTTCCATCATTTCACCATCACACAGATAACCTTACACAGATAACCAGATGATGCGAAGCTTTCAGATGGTCGGACACGAGGGACTAGGACTGGTTGATCAGGGATGTGAGTCAAACGAAAGAAAGCTTGGCCGGAAAAGATGGTGACCATCGTTTGTTTGCCGGAGAAGACGATCGATTTGTTTACTGAAAAAGACGATCATACCTGGTTCGTACTTCAAGCTTGGCAGCAGAGATGGTGATTTTTTGTCGCAGTTCTAAGAAGATTTGGGTCGATCTGCTACAAATGGCCAACGTATGAAATAGTGCATAAAACGAGATTGTCGGAGAACAGTGGAGGAGACGTAGGCGTTTGAATATGAGCTGATTATGAAGAAGACGGTAGGAGACATAATAGGATGGCCGTATATGGGGAGCGGAGGGGTGAACGAGGGTCGCCGGTGAAAGCCGGAGGAAGTGACCAGAGAGATGGGGGTAGAGAGAGAGAGGAGGTGAGTGGGCCGGTGAAAACCATTGCTGGATGCGATCTCTGGATCCTTTACCGTCCCCACCGACCTTCATTCTCCGTCTCCTCCCTCCAAATCTCCCAATTCAACATTTCCTCCTCTAATACCCTCTCCTTTCAACCTCACCCTAATTCGTTCCGATTTGTAATGAAGAAGCTCAAAGGGAATTGTGAACTATTGTGTTGAAATTGGGTTTGGGGATTGAGAGTGAAGCGTTAATTGTGTAATTTGGGAAATGGTAGCTGGGAACGACGGCGAGGGGCCAGGGGGTACGGGACGGGAGGGCAGAGGTGGGCTGAAGAAGAAGAAAGGGGTAAAATAGGGAGAAGGGTGGTGTGACTAATGTTAATGTTAGGTAGACTTAGTATTGCGGGGGTATTGAGTAATGTTGCGGGATTAAATAACAATTCTCCTCCCATATCCCTACACACTCTCTCCCTCTCTATCGATTCCCTAGCCCCCGCATCATACCCGACCTTCTTCCTCCTCCATGCGATTGCCGGTGAATACTTCTCCTATCACCTCATATTTCACCCCAATTACCACCCAATTTCGATGGTAGCCAACAACTAGAGCCATCCGTTGACGTTGGAACAAGGAAGAGACGACGACGCTCACGAGGAGCTCGGCTATCTCTCTCCGTCCGGTGTTCGACGCTGTTTAGACCAAGTTAAGGTACTTTTTCTCTCCCTCTAATCCTAAAATCAATTCCCCAAATTTCTAAATCCCTAACCCTTTTTGGAATTCTTAATGATTTTTTATGAGTAATAGAAATCTGCACTTGCTTTCCCTTGAGATGTGGATATAGGATATATTTGATGAGAAATTTGTAATTGTTTTTCAATTTTACACTTCTATGATGACTTGGCTATGCATGGAGGGATAAGGGATTCCAGATTGATCACACGCCAAGAGAGTATTTGTATTCTGATTGTTCAATTCTAAGAGAAAGTTTGTGTAATGAACAGAACATGAAATGGTTAGAGAAGAACCAACCATCTCAAAATCACTTCATTTATGTGTTATCATCAATTATAGTATTTTTTCCTTGATACAGGGAGCGGTTATACCTCTATCATGGAGGCAAGTTATTGCCAGTTTTATTATTGTTTTACTGTTCTTCATCTTGTTTGACAACCTGTTGATATCATTGTGGTTTTTAACAGCGAGTTCTGCTTCCAGCGGAAGGTTTGGTTGGAAACATTGCTGGGGATCACACAGAAGCTGTCGCTGTCTCTTTGTCTTCAGGTGAGTCAACTGGGGCAAGACCTAAGACCACTAAGTCCTGCAGGTTGCATGTTGTTGCCCAGCACGTCGACCAAAACAGGTACTGCCTTAGCATCAGGTTCTTTTCAGAATTTTATCAGTTATTGGTAGTGTAACTACAATAAGGTTAAGTTTATATGTTTGGGATCGGTGCAAGAGTTGATTCATGCAAGAAGTATGCAGTGAGAGTGTTTAGTTGCTTATTGAGAATTCAAATGCTACCTTTTGAGCTACGATATGACACGTCTTAATCTATGCAATCTCTTTTGGCATTGGAAAGTCTTGGTTTGATGGTTACTTTTTTGTTTATTTACTTCACCTTCTGTCCCTAAATGAAAGCCTAAATTTGCAAAAAAACTTTGTCCCAAAATGAATGTACAAAATTTGGGGGAGTTACCAAATCCTCCATCATACAACAAGTTCTAATGCACACTTAGACTTGTGATGCAATATAGTAAGATCATTGAGGGCTTTTACGTACTTATGGTACTAAAAACATATCACAAATGTCCCTCAAAGTGAATTTTGGACATTCATTTAGGGACGGAGGTAGTATTTCTGTGTGGCGAAATGCACAGGGCGAGGAGAGTTGTGATATGGAAAATCAGTTAACAATATATGGAATATAACGAACTAAAACAATATTGCACGAAGAATAAAATATAAGGGACCTTAGAGCAAGTCAGTCGACTATCTGTATGGCTCCCCAAAGTTTGAACAGAAAAGGGGACTTGTGCATGTATCAAATGTGGCTACGACCTCTCAATGCAGATGTTCTGTTACAACCTGTTGAGACTGTTGACTCTCCACTGCTTTTATTAGCTCCCTTACAGCATATCCTTTGCTTGAGCCCACAAGTCCATTTTTAACGGAATTTTATCGGTTTCAGAAAAAGAGTCACTATTGACCGGTCAAAAATTTAAGAAAGGATCTAATTTGTACATCATGAAATAATACGAAATATATTTCACATTTTTAAACTGCTATTAAGAGCAGCTGATGTAATTGACATTACTTTGAATTGTTATTTTAAATATCATTGTCTTGCTTCAATGCTCTGACATTCATCTTGATAATCTAGGGAGTAATGATGACACACGGGAACATTGTAGCCACTGCAGCTGCTGTTATGACAGTGATTCCAAGACTTGGAAGTAGTGATGTCTACCTGGCATACTTGCCACTTGCTCATGTTTTCGAATTAGCTGCTGAGGTAAACCATCAGTTGATCTTGGTTGAGTGAACTTACTATTTGAGATAGTCTTGTCACTGACACTGGTTCTATAGTCTATTATGTTAACAGCAGGTGCTGCAATCGGTTATGGCTCAGCCCTTACATTAACTGATGGGTCTAACAAAATTAAAAAGGGAACCATGGGAGATGCTTCTGAGTTGAAACCCAGCCTTATGGCGGCAGTACCAGCTATTTTAGACCGTGTTCGTGATGGTGTTGTAAAGAAGGTTTGAACTAGGCAGTTAAAAAATTAGATCTCACTTTTTCAGTTTTCACTTCTCTTTGATTAATTCCTATTAAAGGTTTGAGACACGGTCTCACTCTCCTTCAAATACACTTTAGGTTGAAGAGAAGGGGGGTATTGCCAAAAACTTTTTCACATTGCCTATAAACGGCGATTGGCAGCAGTAGAAGGAAGTTGGTTTGGAGCATGGGGAGTGGAGAAGCAATTTTGGGATGCCATTGTTTTTAAGAAAATACGAACAATACTTGGAGGAGAGATTCGTTTCATGCTCTGTGGTGGAGCTCCTTTATCTGCAGATACACAACGATTTATCAACGTCTGCATGGGGTAATTTTTCAATTTATCATCAAGGTTCTTTCTTTTAGTTCACATTTGGAATAAGTCGAGCCCACATGATAATTTAATGTCTTTGTAACAGAAATAATCTCTTAAGAATTGAATCTCGTTAGTTTAGGAGAATAGCTAACTGGCATACAAATATGATATTTCTTCTTCTGGATATATACTTATCTTCCCTAAATGAGAATTCTACTATGTGTAAATTTCTGCAAATAACTTCAGGGCTCCTATTGGTCAAGGATATGGGCTTACAGAGACCTGTGTTGGAGCTGCCTTTTCTGAGTGGGATGACCCTTCTGTTGGACGTGTTGGCCCACCCCTTCCTTGTGCTTACATTAAGGTATGTTTAAACTTATTATTGCTGATGAAGACTATATTTCCGTTGTTGTACACATGTAATTTTGATGGCGATGGAGGGCCGTGAATTCTCTCCTAGAAATACGGAAGCGAACGAAGATGCGGCAGAAATGCTCTTCTCCAAACGCCGCTGCTGTTTTTGCATACCTTACCGATAATCATCTTCCTCCACCACCCTCGGATTGAATTGGTGGCAGAAAGTGCATGTATCCGACACTCAGGATGATGGATCCTTCTGGAACAGAGGTATCAACGTCTTTAAGAAGCTTCCTGAGTGGTCGGAGATCGTCGCCGGTCCACGTTGGAAGACCTTCATATGCCGCTTCAATCGGACAAAGAGCGGAGGCAAGCGATCCTCCGAATTCCAGTACGATCCTCTCAGTTACTCCCTCAATTTCGACCACGGCCCCGGGAACAACGGTATTTCCGACGAGGACGACAATTTCAGGTTCCGTAATTTCTCATCGCGGTACGCTACTACGCCTCCGCTGCAGAATAAAGGCTCGTTTGAACTCGACAAGGATGGGCACAACTTCTTGTAGTTCGTTTCTACCGGTGCAGTAGGACCGGCTCCAGTTAGGAAGGTTAGGCGCCAATATAGAAAGGAAGTTAAGTTACCTCTCTGATGGTTAGTGGTCAATTCTCAGCTATTTTGTCATTTTTCTTAAATTTTGATTTGATTTGATTTAATTGTTTGCTTGTATTGCTATAAAAAAAAAATTAAGTTGGAGTTGCACAAATACATTAATCCTACCGCCAGATAATAGCGACAGTGTCAAGTTTTTCTTTTCTTTTTTGCTCGCAAGAATAGAAAAGTAATGAGAGATTAGAACAAAGCTAGGGGTAATATCACATTAGAATAAAGAGGCAATTGCCTTCAGTTTTAAGAAATTTACATCTTACAACAGCTTTGAGAAAATGAGAGTCACATTTTGACTTTTCACATTAGTCAACAAATTTAGAATCCTTATGTAACATATTGGTACATTGTAGAGAATAAAACTGATAACTTTCATAAAAGTATTATGAGTATTGTGTCCTTTAATTTTGAAAAAAAATGAAATAATGTCTTTAAGAATATGAATGAGGCTCTTTTTGGAGATGGAGGGAACAACTCTGAAACCGATTTATCATTTTTCTTGACTGGGACCTCTGCCACAAGCTTTTAAAATAACCTGCTCCATCTAATCTGCAAAAGCTATTTTACCTTTTTGCCTTCTTTAGATGAGTAGAAATTTCATACCTGAAATGCCCACCACCCAAAACAGCCAAAGGGTGGCCAAAGTGGTGGCATACTACCAAGGTTTTGTCTGGCCACTAACTGATTGCTTTCATTGACTATTGAGGCTGCTGATGTCTATCCTGAATATTAGTCTACCTTGAGTATGCACAATCCTTAGTTATTTGAATATTTTTGAATTCATTCAACTCTTTCTGGTTTATTGATAGGTGCCCGGCTCCTTTTTTTAATTATAGTAAAAGGAACGTTGACATATAAGTTTATCTTCTTACAATGTCAAAGATTCAATGAGGAAAAGGAGAAAATTAAGGTCTATATTAGGTAACTGTAAGGACACCCAGTTCTTAATACCGCTGCAATTTGATACAAGTTGGTGTGGGCTGAACGATCAATCTATCCGTGATTATATTGAGATTACATTCTTTAATGGTCGAAATTTCTAATGATGGTGTTCCCTGGAACATCTCTTATCATGTTGGCATGTATCATATGTCTTTCCCTCTAATTAAGGTTATTATCTCATACTTAGATTCCCATACATTGTTTTTGGCAGACAGGTTGGAGATGATGGTTCACAAAGGAGACAGCATAAAAATGGGGGAAAGTCAAACTCTCAAAAGGAAGAAACTGTATGTTAATATGGCTATATTCTATCTCATGTAGAGAAGGTAAAGATTTTAGGTCCCATTGTTGTTAACCGCCACACTAATATTTGGCTTCTTATTATTTTTGCAGGCACATGAAGTTCAAGGTTCAAAGCCTAGATGTGAGTTCAGCACTTTTTGTATTTTTTAATTGGTGAAATGATCCAAAGAACTTGTTATTATTTATTCCCACTTTAAATAAGCTTATATAATTTTTTTCGTACCATCACTGTTGTTTTTGGTGATGATTATAATGACAGAAACTATTAATCTTTGCTTATGGAATTTCTGGTTTTTATTATCTGTCGATTTTGCAGGTATGGAAGCCCGATATTGAACATCAAGTGGCATAAGACTTTGAAAAGTATCAGTCACCAAGTATTGGAATGGCTCAACAGTATCAGACACCAAGTATTGGAATGGCTTATATTTGGCAGTTCTTCATTCTTGATGCCCATTAATTAGACTGCGACATTCTTTGGTTTGTTTAAATTTTTTGTCAAAGTTTCATGTCGTGCCTAGGGTGTTAGACTAGTTAGTTTATAACTCTTGTGAATGATTGTAAAAATTATTATTGGTGTAATAAATGAAAGGTTGATTGTTATTGTTGAATGAAATGTTTTTTAGTTCATATTATTAATTTTTATTTATTTGATATCTTGGTTATAATTCATATAATTTGAAATAAGTGCAGATTGAAAAAAATTAAAAATAAAATACAAAATAAAAAATGAAAAATAGCCTTAGATAGCGCTTATTTAAGCGCTATTTAAGCTTGCTTTTTGTAAAAAAAAATTGCTTATATAGCTCTTAAAAAACGCTACCTAAAAAACGCTACCTAAGATGATTTTTGAAAATAAAAAAATAGCGCTATCTAAGGCTATTTTTAATAAATGAGTTAAAATAACCTTTGACAAGAAAACAAGAGGGACATAAAAGAACAAATAAAGATTGCAGTGTAGTTTGACCAGCATAATTCCATGATCCTTTTCCTTGTTTTGCTTCTTGGTCATAGCCTCCATGCACATAAGCTCAGTAGCCGCTAACTCATAAATCAGGAATATGCATAGCATCCAAACTTTTGTTTACTTATTCCGAAGCTAAATGAATAAATATATTTCAGGAAAGGAGAATGATCGTGAAATGGCAATAAATATGTGCATGATAATCTAGTAACTTACCAATTAAGAACAAGAACTACTGATAAACCTTGTCAGGCTCCGACTCCTCCGAAACCAAAAACAGAAAGAACTTTGACATTATGAGCTGCTTCTTGCTCGTGGCAAAGGGTATAAGATATGAGCTTTGTCCATGACCCCATAGATTTCAATTCTTGGCTGCAATCATTGCTGATGTGGCAAGTTCTGGAGTTCCCCCCAATCACAGATGGTCAATTCTTAGAGACGTTAGCCTATTCCTGTAGTTACAAAAAACAAAAGGCTTAAGAATGCAAAGAAAACAGGAACAGGGGTTTTTATGTAGGCAGAAGTTGAGAAATTTTGGCAGGACTATAAAAGGCCAAAATCAAGCAAGAGCAAATAATCCAACTTAATTAGAATTGAATTATCAATTTAGGAGTGTTATGGGTTGGGTTTAAATTCTCACAATTACCAATTGAGAGTGTTATGGGTTGGGTTTAAGAGATAGAAATAATCCAATTAATTAGAATTGAATTATCAATTTAGGAGTGAATTATGAATTGGGGGAGAAGAAACAGATGAAATTAGAGAGAGAATAGGTGAGAGAGAGAGATTAAGAGAGAGAAAAGAAGATTCAGGAAAAATATTATTATCATTTCCGTTTCATTCCCCTCAGCTATAAGACGCGTGAACACGTGGGTTACAACGGAAAAAAGGCTCCGCCCTTAACATAACAAAACAACGACGCAGGGTCCTAAATGGATAACCCTTCCTTCTACACAGACGAAATGACAGCGTTTTCTTTAAAAGAGAAAACGCACAACAAAAACTAAATAACCCGACCCTTCCTAACAACTTATTCCCTTAACCCAAACGACAACACTGCAACCATCTTCCAATTCCAACTGTCATCGCCAAATCAGCAGGAACCCTAATTGTGACAGAGAGATGCCTGAGAGTTGTGGGTAGCTTCTTGCCCATGGGAAACCATTTAAGACTTGGACATCAAACAATTTCAACAATCTCGAGATTAGAGAATTCATATTCTCCGAGTCTTCTGTCGCTCCTACTGCTTTCCCCCTGCTTTTCAATTTTAAGCTCCAAATGTGTTGTTGATACCAAGCTATCTTTCAGCTTCTCACACCCATAGATGGTCAATCGCCTCAGAGACGTGAGATTGTTTTGCCAATTCGGCATCTTCTCAAGCTTATTACAGTGCTTCAATTCCAGACTCTCAAGATTGTGAGGTAGCAGTTGCTCTTTATCTCCCAACAATTCTAGTTCTCTACAAAAACATACTCTAAGCGATTTCAATTTCCTTAGTATCTGACATGCAACTTCTTCTTCCCACAAATATCTCAGTTGTTGACATTCAGAAACTCGTAGATCCTCAACTCCTTCCAAACACTCAATAATCCCTTCATCTAGTTTACTGAGCCCTGATATATCCCAAATCTCCACCTTCTTAACAGAACCACCCCCAACCATACTCCTTAGAATCATCTCCCCACAATCAACCAATTCTAACGATACAAGTGATGGAATCTTTGGAAGTGAAACCTTTTTAAGTTTCCTACAATATGACATTTCCAGATTTTGTAGGCTTGGGAATGCTCCTATATTTTCATTAACACGCCATTCCTCCCAACCTTCCATATCTCTAAAGCTTAGATCTATGAGTGACTGGAAAGCAACATTATGAGGAGAGCAACGTCCCAGAAACTCCGGACCCACTTCTATCACCCCATCCATGCCTACAATGAACAACTCCTTGAGTGAAGTTAATTGTCCTAGTGGCGGTAAATATGTGCAATTTCTGCAACAATACAGTCTCACCTTCACCATATCACAGAACGAAACCCAACTAGGAAATTTCAGACCACCATAAAAGTTAATTTCCAGACTTGTCAATCCTGTTCGAGGCTTTAGCGCTTTAAGTACTTCGAGCTCAAGTCGTTCTTCTCGAGTACCACCAAAGTTGGTACTCCAGTTCATCTCCAATCCATGAAGACCCTCCTTGTTGCACGATAAATTTGCCTTCGTAGCATCTTGCACGTTCATCACCTTCTCAATGCCAATTATTGAAATCGTTCCTTGGAGATGGTGTAGTTCCTTCAACTCGGTTATAATCAGCCCATCGCCGTTGCCAATAATAAACTTTGACAGTGTGCGAAGGTGAGTCAGCAAACCAATCCCCAATGGCATCTCTTCTAAGCTTCGTGTATCAACAATGTCTAGATGTCGTAAATTGATCAACTTACGAATGTTTGAGGGCAACTGAACAAGTTTACAGCAGCCATGTAATAATAGTGTTTGCAAGTTATAGAGGTCACAAATAGATTCCGGCAAGTCTGTGATGTCAGTCCCTGAAAAATCAAGATATCGGAGGTGATTAAGAGCACCTATTGATTTTGGAACCTCTCTTAAGTAAGACCACTTGAAAGACAGTGCTCGTAAGTACGTTAACTTTGGAAAGTCTTGGAAAACCCTGAGCTGCATTAAGGTGGTGCGATGACCCCGAGCTGCATTAAGATATGTTTGGCCAGCAACAAACTGAGCTAGGTCATTGTTGAGATCATGCATCAGATAGCTTGATTTATTTCCAGTTGAAAGTTGGAAAAATGACCTTAATAGCAGCTCATCAAAATACTCGAACCCAACTCTTCCATCTGCTCCTGCTCTCCTGATGACGGCTTCAAGAAACCTGGCGACATCCATAACATAATTAGCTCCTGCTTGTTGAACTCGTATCCCTTTGGAAACAATGAGCAGTATACAAACAAAGGCTTCAAATGCGGAGGAAGATGATGATAGCTTAACCTTAGAGCAGGGATAATGTTATTGCTTGGTAGCTCCCATATCTTGCTAGTTGAAACTTTTTCCCACTGCTTTAGGCTTGTTTTAGTGCGGAGGAGGCCGCCCAGTGACTTTGCTGACAAAGGCAAGCCTTTGCATCTCTTTGATATCACCTCTCCAACTTTTTAAATTCCTGGATGACCATCAAAATTTGGTTTCTCAAAGGCATGTTGAGCTAACAGAGAGAGACAATTCTCATCGGATAGCACCTCCAACTCATACACTTCCTTAGAACCCATGGTTTTTGCAACATCGCGACTGCGAGTAGTGACTATGATCGTCTTGCCGGGGCACCACCATAAAAGGAGCACGTAGACTCTGCCATTTTGCATAGTCTTCATTCCATACATCATCCAAAACAAGAAGAAACTTTTTATTTGAAAGCTTCTCCTTTAGCTTCACTTGAACATTATCCAAGTCATTGAAAGTGCAACTCTCAATATCAGACACCTTCTCATAAATTATCTTGCTTATCTTGAGAACATCAAAATCTTCTGGAACATCTACCCAGGCACTATAATGAAAGGAGTCTTTCACTCCCTCATTATGGTAGAGAGACTGAGCAAGCGTGGTTTTACCAATACCGCCCATTCCCTTTATGGAGATGACACGAACTTGGCCATCGTGACCACTTGCTTTGTCCTCGAGCAACAATTTGAGGATTGCACTGCTTTCTTCATCTCTGCCATAAACACGAGTTGTATCCACCAAGGACGTTGCCGGAGGCTTCTGATATCCTGGCTTTTCAGATTTTCCACCAACGTACTTTAGCAGCTTCATAATATTCTTTTGTTCTTCAAGTCTTTTCAAACTATCAGAGATCTCACCAATCTTGCGATCCAAATCATAATTGAAGCTAATAGCTTTAGCTTTATGATTGAATTTAGAGAAAAACTTGCGCAGCTTACTACGGGAGTGGCTTGATTCACGTGTTGCTATCATCTGGCGACGCCGAGCATCAGTGAGCAAATCATCTACGACGTCCTCGATTTCAAAAGCCAGCTCCTTAAACTTTTTCAGCCACACATTAAACTGCCCGTCTTCCGGGTCCTCCAGCACCGCCTGAATCATCTGCAGCATATCAGTCCATTTCTCGAGATTGAGATGAATATCGCCAGAGGGAATATTCGGAAGTAAGGACGCAGCAAAAGGGGCCAAGTTCTCAATCAGCAACGACACTAACGGAGAGACAAACATTTCCGCCATTATAAGATGATAAGAATGAAGAAGAGAAGCAATCGGGGATGAGAAATATTCAGAAGTAAGGCGGGGAGAGAGAGAGAGAGAGAGAGATGAAAAAAAAGGGGGATGTTTTGTTTAGATAAGAGGGTGAAGGATATGAGACTTTGTTTCACCGGTAACTTCCGAGAAATGAGGAGGAAATCATTGTGTTAGTTCTTAACTAATGAATACTCCCTCCGTCCCACCCAAGTGTGCACCATTGACCAAGGCACACCGATTAAGAAATATTATTAAGATAATGAAAATGTGTGGTAGAAAATGAAGAGAGGGAATGAGTGGAGTAAATAGTAGGTTGGTTGAATAAATTGTGTGGTGGAGAATGAGTGGAGTTAATGAGTGAGTGGGGTAGGGAGAATATAAAATATTAAAGGACATACCATTTATGGTAGTTCACACTGGGCTGGGACAGACCAAAAGGGAAATAAGTGTACACTGGGCTGGGTCGGAGGGAGTATGACATTTTCTATATTCAGAAGTAAGGTGGAGAGATATTCAGAAGTAAGGTGAAGGATATGAGACTTTGTTTACCGGTAACTTCCGAGAAATGAAGAGGAAATCAAGGTTGAGAAATATTCAGAAGTAAGGTGGAGAGAGAGAGAGAGAGAGAGAGAGAGAGAGAGAGAGAGAGAGAGAGAGAGAGGGATGCTTTGTTTAGATAAGAGGGTGAAGGATATGAGTGTTTGTTTCACCGGTAACTTCCGAGATATGAAGAGGAAATCATTTAGTTCTTAATTAATGAATAGTTGATCCGTGCATTTGACCCCCACTTTAGACTATTCCAGTGAGCCCGATCCAACTCAACCTCAAATAAAATATTAATTTCTTTCACTTTTATATACACTCACAACCTTATACTCCCTCCGTCTCAATCTAAATGTCTCAACTTTCCTTTTTGGACGTCCCATTTAAAATGTCTCAACCCAAAAAAGAAAAGTTTTTTTTACTATTCCACCCACTCATTCTCTCTCCTACTTTACTTTTACACTCACAACATTCTCTCTTCTAACTATTCCTTCCACTCATTCTCTCTCCTATTTAATTTTTCATACTCACAACATTTAGATTTTTTCTCTTTCTTACATCACTTAATTTTCGCGTCGAACCCATTTTAAGACATTTAGATTGGGACGGAGGGAGTATAATTTATACTCCCATCAGTGACCTCGACCCAACCCAACCCAACCTTTTACAAATAAAATATTTATTTTTTCTTTACTTCAACTTACCTAAAATACTTATCATTTTATTTTTTTAAATAATGTATTAGTAATACTCCCTCCGTCCCAATCTAAATGTCTCAAAATGGGTTCGGCACGGGAATTAAGGAAAGTGATGTAAGAAAGAGAAAAAATTTAAATGTTGTGAGTATGAAAAATTAAATAGGAGAGAGAATGAGTGAGAGGAATAGTTAGGAGAGAGAATGTTGTGAGTGTAAAAGTAAAGTAGGAGAGAGAATGAGTGGGTGGAATAGTAAAAAAAACTTTCCTTATTTGGGTTGAGACATTTTAAATGGGACGTCCAAAAAGGAAAGTTGAGACATTTAGATTGGGACGGAGGGAGTAATATTTTTAAAATTACCCATAAAATTATTAAAAATAATTACCCATACAATTATAAAAAAAATGAATTTTGATATATTTTTTATTTTTTTTAATTTATATAATTATATAAAATATACTAGTTTTAAAAATATATTTATATAAACACAAAATCAAAATAATTTGGTGAAACAAAAAAAAAAAAAAAAAAAAAAAAACAAATGATGACCCAACCGGGGCCAACCCAAGGACAATTGGCCAACCTAAGTTGCACAAAATCATGACTTTCCATGCTTTTTTATTTTTGGTGACTCTCACAAGGAGAGTCACCGATGTGAGTGGTCTTAAATTAATCCGATCCATCCAAAGCTTTTTCCCTTTTTTTAATTTTCCCTCCTTGTTTTAAAAATGGGATCCAGCTGCATAGGATAGGAGAAGAAGCGGACGCCAAATTAGAATTCAAATTTATTCAATAAATAGTACACCCCTCCCACTTCAAGGGTTATGTGGTAATATTTTACGTTTTTTTAAAAAAAAATTAAAAAAATGAATAAAAAATTGCAAGTAGATAGAAGATTAGAGGAGAAAGAATATAAAAATGAATAAAAAATTGCAAGTGGATAAAGATTAAGACCATCTACAGGTGCCTTTTCCAAAGAGGTTCGGCTAATGTGGCCCCAAAGCCTTCCTACAAACAATGGTACCAAAATGAAAAGGCTTGTATGACCCTTTGCATTTTTCGGTTGACTGAAGCCTTAAAAGGCTTGCAAAATTTCTTTCTTTTTATTATTTTTTATTATTAGACGTTGCTATTAAATATCTTTGTTAAAAAAAATCGATGCATTATATAATAATTATAATAATATAAATATGTATAACAATTAAAAATATTAATTATAAATAAATATTATTTTTCATCTAAATAATGTAAAAATAAACAATTATATTAATTGCAAAAGAAGTAAGGAAAAAGAAGGAGTTAAGTACATATTTGGTCCCAGACTTATAGCATTTTTACGGTTTCATCCCTATCATATTTTTGTGAACGTTTCAGTCCTTGAACTACCTATATAATTTTCCAGTTAATCCTTTCGTCCACTTTCCGTCAATTTCTCCGTTAATGAGGGTTGAAACCGTAAAATATTAAACTCTAGACCCTAAAAAATAAATTTTAAAGTTACAAAACACCCCTCTCTTCTTTTAAAACCTAAATAAATTATTTTACATAATAAAAAAAATAAAAATAAAATAATAATACTAAAATAGCAATAATAAAATAATAATAATAATAATAATAATAATAATAATAATAATAATAATGAAAACTAATAATATAATAATAATAATAATAATAATAAAATAATAATAATAATAAAAAAAATAATAAAAAAATAATAAAAAAATAAAAAAATAAAAAATTAACAAAAAATTAATAATAATAATAATAATAATAATAATAAAATAATAAAATAATAATAAAAATAAAATAATAATAAAATAATAATAATAAAATAATAATAATAATAATAATAATAATAATAATAATAATAATAATAATAATAATAATAATAATAATAATAATAATTTATTATTATTATTATTATTAACACCACCCCCACCGTTAACACCGCCCCCACCATTAATACCACCACAATCGCTAAAACTTTAAAACCCCCGACCACTTCCGCCTTCACCGACGCCATTGAAACAACCACCATCACCGTCACTGAAACCACCCACTGCCAGCAACATTAAATCAACAAAACCCACATGACCACAAAATAAATATAATCAACAACGGTTTCCTCTTCCCAAAATAAAACAAATTCAAAACATTCAACCTATAATCAATTGAAATAGAGAGAGACTGGATTTTGACATCGATGTAGCGTGCTTGGATGGCCATAGAAGTTGCAAATCTGAACAAAATCAGGCTCTTCTTTCCAGATCTGCACCAAACTCGATTTGATCCTTGGTCCGAAATTGGGGAAAATACTGTTGGAATTTTGATATATGTGGTATATAAGTTCATAGTCATATGATCTTGGAGGGTAATTGGCTTGATCTGAATTCGGCAAAGGGGGAAACTCACGTCGGAGCCACTGCCATGGAGAGCGGCCGCGCTTAGGCCGAGGGCGGACGCGCTGGATGGCCGAGCTCTCGCCAATTATCGCCTGGTGGTTAGCGCGGTCGCGCCGGCCTCTAGGGCGGCCGCGCTCGTGACGGGCTTCTGGTCTCCTGGGCCGAATTGCAGTCTCAAAAACCCTAAATAAACCACATGTATATATTCTAATTTTTCCTCCAGCCGTGAGATTTTATGAGAGATTAAAGAGAAAACATATTTCTCTAGTTTTCTTTCATTGTTGATTACTCCCCGTTCATAGAGATTTGTTCGTGAGATTCAAGGCGACTGAGATAGGACCGCCGGTGATTACCTACCTGTGTGCTATTTTGTGGTACGTAATCCGTGATCGTTTTATCCTCGGAGAAATTTGCCTGTACCTGAGTTGCACCAATTGGGGGCAATATTTTCTCTTAGGACAGTCTTCCTAAGGCGACTCGATTAAATCACGATAAGTTTCTAATCATTTGTTTTATTGTTTCTGTTTGTTTTTCCTGATCCTGTTCCTTGCTTTCGGTTTTGCTATTGGCTTATTGGTACGTTCTTGACTTATTCAATAAATCCCCTACTGTTGATTAAATTGTTTATTTAATCTGTGGTGCTATAATTTAATCTCCAACAAATACTGATTCAAATTAGGGATTTTTATCGAAGCTGGGTTTAAGAACAGAGATTTGAGAGAAATGACCAAGAAATCGAATTTAGAGCATAAAAGATGACGAAAGAAGTAGGGAGAGAGAGGCAGTGGGAACGGAGATGTGAGTTTTGATGGTGGGTTGGATTTTGGTGGCTGCCGAAGGTGATGAAGGTAGGTGGATTTTGGTGGTGCGATTGTGAGTTGGGAAGAGGCGGATTGGAGGACGGAGTTGTGGGAGAAAGGGGAAGGGATTGTAATGGTGGGCATTTTTTTGAAGATGAAGGAAGCCTCTTATATTTTATTAAATATTTAATTAAAAAAAAAGGAAGAAAGGGGGTGTTTTGTAATTTTAAAATTTATTTTTTAGGGTCTAGAGTTTAAAATTTTACGTATTCAACCCCCATTAGTGTCACCTCAGCAAAGTTAACGGAGAAATTGACGGAAAGTGGACAGAAGGATTAACTGGAAAATTATATAGGTAGGTCAAGGACGGAAACGTTCACAAAAATACGATAGGGACGAAACCGTAAAAAACGCTAAACGCCAGGGACTAAATAGGTACTTAACTCGAAAAAGAAGAAAATATGGTGAGTATATTTAATAATTGATAAGTTATCAATTATTAAATATACTATTAAATAAATATTAATAAAATTATTTAATTAATAATTATAAATATTATAATATAATAAAAAATATTATTATCATATAATAAGATGTTATTAACTTATTAATATTTTTAAAAAACTATTAAATAATAATTATATTAATTAAAAATTAAAAATATTACAATAAAATGATATAAAATATTATCATGTGTACTTAACAATAATAAATAATATGAGTAATGATAATAATTGTTATAGAAATTAGTAGAAAAAATATAGTGGGGTATAGTAAAAAGTATGATAGATAAACTGATGACTTAAGTCACCACTGTGGATAAAATAATGTAAAGTTGTGGTTATTGAAAATCTGTGACATGGAGCTGATGTGGTGGAAGAATAAATTGATGACTTGAGTCATTGTTGTGGATGGTCTAAAGAAGAGAGAATGTAAAAGTAAGTTAATGATTGATTTTTTTGTAAATATGTTAACATTATAAGAACATAATGAATGATTTTTTTGTAAATATATTTACATTATGAGGGTATAAATATAAAAAAAAAATTGTTCAAAATTTGTAATTTATGAAATTGGACTCTTAGTTTGGAAATGACCAAAAAGGCAAAAAGAAAAGTAGAAAAAATATGACTTCAAAAAAAAAAAAAAACTAAAAATCATATACTCCCTCCGTCCCAACATAAGTTTCTCCTTTTTGGCTTTGCACGCAAATTAAGAAAATGGATGGGAAGAAAAAATATTGTGAGTGTAATTGAAAATAGGAGAGAGAATGAGTGAAGGGAATAGTAAATTATAATGGTGTTGTGAGTATTAAAATAATGTAGGAGAGAGAATGAGTGGAGGAAATAGTAAAGATTTTTTGCCAAAAAATGAAAGTGGAAGCTTTTAACGGGACACCCAAAATGGCAAAATGGGAAGCTTCTACTGGGACGGAGGGAGTATATATATACTCCCTCCGTCCCATTTCAAGCTTCACTTTTTTGCCAAAATGGATGTCCCGTTAAAAGCTTCACCTTTTCTAAAATGACAAAAAATCTTTACTATTCCACCTACTAATTCTCTCTCCTATTTCACTATTATACTCACAACACTTTTCAAATTTACTATTTTCTCCACTCATTCTCTCTCCTATTTTACTTTTACACTCACAACATTTTTTCTTCCCACCTATTTCCTTAATTTGCATGTTTTGAAAAAAGTGTGAACCATGGAATGGGAAGGAGGGAGTATTATATTATATACTCCCTCCGTCCAATGTGAGTATTATATTATATACTCCTTCCGTCCCATTGAAAGCTTCATCTTTTGTCAAAACGGGTGTCCCGTTAAAAGCTTCACCTTTCCTAAAATAACAAAGAATCTTTACTATTTCACCCATTAATTCTCTCTCATACTTTACTTTTATACTCACAACACCAATCAACTTTACTATTCCCTCCACTCATTCTCTCTCCTATTTTATTTTTATACTCCCAACACTTTCTCCACTAATCTTTTTTTTTAATTTGTGTGTCATGTTCAAAAGGGTGAAGCTATAAACGGGACGGAGGGAGTATACTCGTATAAAATGATGGTTGTATAATAGAAGAGAGAAACGTGGAGAGTCGATGAAATATATGATTTATTAAAAAAATACTATTGTCTCCTCCGTCCCAAAATATATAACTTTTTTGTTCTAAAATGAATAACATTTTTGTTTCTATATTGTTTTCATAATATTCAGAAGTAAGGTGGAGAGAGAGAGAGAGAGATATGAAAAGAAAGGGAGATGCTTTGTTTAGATAAGAGGGTGAAGGGTAAAAGCAATCATAGAAGGAATTCCTTTGAAATAATAATAGAGTGACTAATTAAATGAGAAAGTAAACGCTTCTTTATTTAAAAAGATGGCCGTCCTAATAAAGCATCTAGTACAAAGAGACATTATTCACCCTCAACTTCTGAGAAATGAATTTAAAGTGAAGGCCTAACTAGTGTAGGTGTATAAATTTGAATGAAAGTGGGTGGGCCCACCAACTTTAATAATTCTCAGTATATTCGACGGTGGAGATTGATTGAGCAGGTTTGATGATGTCGGGAGTGGGGGCAAAGTTAGGAGGTCCAACATTCATAATTGGCTGGCGTTATTCACATGGGTTGTTGGTGGGTGAGGTGCACGGGCCCCCGTAATGCCTATAAATAAAAATATAAAAACAAAAATCCTACCACTCTCTTTCTAGAAATTCTTAATTCTAATTTCTAACTTTATTTTTTTTTAACTTTTTGCAATCCGACTTTACATTATTTTTTTTAAATGACAAATAACAATAGTATATTATATTGACATATATGTTCTCAGCCATTCGTAGAATTTTAAAATAATCGACACTTAACTAACCAATTTTTTACCCATTTCAATTATTAAAAATGCTTTGGACAATTTGTAGTACTCATTTTTAATATTTATTTTAAATAAGCGTACAAATTCTACACAGGACTCTCACCCCAAAATCAAGAAAAAAGGAGGGCATTTACCAAAAATTACTTTTGAAAGATGGATATTACAAAATAACCCACATAAGTTAGATATTACAAAAAACTACTTTTTTTTTTTTTGCATTTATCTGTCAAACAACTAATAAATGCATTTATTAGTTATAAAAACTGATAAATGCATTTATCAGTTGTTTTAATCAAAAAATCAAACACAAAATACTCTTTAAAAAATTATTTTTCACTTATAAACAACAGATAAATGCATTTATCAGTTATTTTAACTGGAAAAAAAGTAATTTTTTTTGTAATAACACATATTACATGTTTTTTTTTTTTTGTAACTAACATCTTTTTTAGGTAGGTTTTGGTAAAAACTCCATATATTTATTTACAAAGCAATTTAATACTTTCTCCTTCCCGATTCAATGCTCTTAGTTTGATTTGGCACGAGTATTAAGAAAAAGTAAATATTGTGAGTATGTGTGAGAATATAATAAAAAAAATTGACAATTATTTTAGACTTACAAAAGTAAGGAATTAATGATTAAGACAATTGGTGCGGTCCATGTGATTTTACTTTTTGTGATTTTACTTTTTGTGATGTTATACATGTATTACTAAGTAAAAAAGATAAGAAAGAAAGAAAGATATGGGCATAATAATCCCTCAAATCAATCGAACAATAAAACAAAAATTAAAGTAAAAAAGGTATTACTATCCACTATTAGTAGGTTCCGTTTGTTTAGCGTAAAACACTTTTCGAAAAATGATTTTCTGCAAAATGTTTTTTGAAAAACGAAAATGTGTTTTCAAAAAATGAGATAAACATGTTTTCGACTGTTTGATAAGGAACATATTTTTCAAAAAATGTTCGATTGAGTTGACTACAAATTTACCCACCCCACTCACCACCACCACCCTACTCACCACTACCACTCCCTGCCCCCCACCCCCGTCGGGTAAAAAAATTAATCATTATAAATTTATTTTAACAACTCCCCACCCCACTCACCAGCACCACCCCTGATGAGTATTATTTCTCTACCCACTTCTTGTTATAAAACCCTCGCAAGTACGAGTGCCAACTTGTAGCAATATACTATTGTAGGGGTCGAACCACAAGGACTCGGGTTGTTTGTTTTAGAACAAATGTGCACAATTAAACAAGTAAAGGACAATGGGGGGGTTTGGTTTTTGGACTAACACAACTAACAATTAAACTAATTAAGCAAGTAGACAAGGAACAAGATTTAACAATAAAGAGAGATAATTTCATGGGTTGAGTTTTCACAAAATCATTAATCTATGCCAATATAGAAATATCTAAAGTAATTGATCTCAATCTAGGGTTCATCACTATTGCAAAGATTGGTACGGTAAGGCGGCCGGGTTTCAATCTATTATTTCCAATTTAATTACTTTTCGCAAATCAAGTCCAAGTAATTTAATTATGAAAAACATGAAGATCAAAAGAATAATAGAACCTAAATCAATTTGAATTCAATCAAGTGGACAAATTGATTTAAACTTAAAGCTTGAGTCTTTGGTAAAAATAATCCCCAAATCAATGGTGGAAAATAAACCCAAAATGGTTAAGAAGCATTTCAAGACTAAATCAAAGTCTAGAGTAGCAATCTTTAACACTTACATGAAAATAAGCTAAAAGGAACTAGAGAGATCAATTTAGAACTACAAAACATTTATGGCATAAATTAATTAAAATTGTTCAACTACAACCCATGAAAGTAAATATTTAGCAAGACATACTACACATTAAATAAACAAAACTAATTAATAAAAACATAAAAGAACTTATCTTAATGAAGAAATTAAAAACCCCAAGTTTCTCTCTCTAAGCTTGCCTCCCTTTGTTCTCCAAATAAAAGATGAACCCTAAAAATTATAACACATTTCATATTTATACTCCATGGAAATAAAATGGAAGAGGCTGAAAATGGGCTTTAAAATAAAATGGGGTTTTAAAATGGGGTTAAGTCCTAGAAAGTAAACCAAGGAAAGGCCAACTTGAATCAAGTCAGCTGCTAAAGAATTGCCTTGGCGTGAAGATGGGCTGCAATGACTTGGGCTTGGACAAGGAGCTGGCCCAATTTGAAATCAGGCAGTTGGCTGGAAATGCTTGGCGTGAAGAAGAAACTGGCCGGCCCAATGAGAGGAGGAGACTTGGGCGATCGCCGTTGACACTTGGGCGATCGCCGAAGACTTGCCGTGGCTCTAGGGCGGTTGCTGAAGGGGTAAGGGCGATCGCCGTAGGGTGAAGGAGCTGGCCAATATTCTTTCATTTCTTTCTTTCTTCACTTCATTAATTAAGTCCTTAGTAGTTTTTGAACTAGTTTCGGCTCCGTCTCGAATTTTAATTTTTTTCTTCACCTAAAACCATCCAAATTCCACCATTTCAACCTGAAATTAAAATAGCACTAACAAAATAATTAAACCACATTTTTACTCGGAAATTTTGCAATAAATAGATTTTAGAACGTATAAAATGGATGTAAAAATATATCCATCAAATACCCCCAAACCTATCTTTTGCTCGTCCCCGAGTAAAATAAAACATAGATATAACTAAATTAATTAACTACAAACACTTAAAACAATAATGAAAGAAAATAACTAAACATATTTTGGTGTTGTGCAATTTATAAAAGAGTTTGCCAACTAATGTCTCAACTTTCTCTCCAACAAATCAAGATGCGAGTCACCATGTACATGGACTTTCAACCACATGAATGCATTCAAATTTTTTAAAAACTTTTCCGAACAAGTCACAGGGACAATTTCCACCAACCCAAATTTCCTTATAAGATCACTTAGAACATATCCTAAATCAAAAGAGAAGAAGATGATGCACTAAGCATAGAAAAGATTTCCATAGGCACTTTCACACACTTGTCAACCCGTTTAATCCACATTGAGAGCAAGGCTTAGGAAGGTCACTACTTACATTAAATCCTCACTACAAAGCAACTCCCACACTAAGTAGCTTCCTCCTCTCTTGGTCATTACAAACTTAGACAACACAAAGGGCAAGATAAACATAGAAGCACATTATTTGTGTCAACGTAGGTACAAGAATGTTTTATCATTCTCGGAGAGGGAATCGGTACCAAGGATTCACTTTTTTTTTTTTTTTTTTTTTTTTTGATATTTCTCGTGCTTTTTTCTTTAATCCTTGCCATTCCTTTCCTCTTCTTAACGCGACACTTATTCTCTTTTTTTTTTTTTTTTCAATGAATAATACATAAAAGATACTTGCCCCTTTTTACAATACAAAGCAAATTCTCCTAAGTTGACCCTTTAACCCCACTCCAATGCCTCATAACCTCTTGATTTGATATTGACAAGTATGCAATTGTGTTCTAGAAATCCCGGACATGTTAAGTGCTCCTATAAAGTCACCTAGATTAATGAAAAATGTCACAAACATATAGTGCACTTATTGAATTGAATGCTTTCATGAAAATTCAAGTCCCAACATGTAACATATACCACAAATATCAAGATTCACAAAGCAAAAAGATACAAGGTTGGCAAACCTTCTTATAAAAAACGCAACAAAATTTTATTTATTTATTGATGCAAAATAAAAATGACATAAAATTAAAATGTTTTTTCGAGGGTGACACTATAAACACTCCCCTATAAACCCACAAACTCGGGGAGATGCCTACCCCCAAACCTAAAACATGCTATGTCCTCATCGCATAAAGAATTAAAACATGAATTGGTTCAAGGGATGACAAGACACAACAAAACAAGTAAATGACATAAAATAATCATACCACTTGGGGTGCCTCCCAAGAGCGCGTTTGGTTAAGGTCGTTAGCCCGACCGGATTCCCTCTCTCAAGGAGGGTTGAAGTTTGTCGCTTTATTCTTGGCATTTGTCTTCCGGCCCTTTGGCCATTTCTTGTCTTTTCGGGCACAAACGCCCACTTCCTTCCATGCACAAACTCCATCCTCAAGCCATTCCGGTGGAGCCCAAGAAACTTTAGGTGATTTATTTTTCACCCTTTTTCTCTTATTTTTCTTCTTGTTGGGGCACTTACCCCCAAACCTATTTGATTCCTTCACCTTTTGGACATCATTCTCAATAAAAATATTAGAGCAAGTATCTTGATCAAATATATTTGCAAATAAAGCATCACATAGATCAAGAAATTGACTCTCTTCTTTAAGGACATGAGATTTCAAGGGGATCGGAAATGTGTGTGATGGCATCAACTCTTTTTGGGAGTTGTTTGGGGGGTGATACGACACGTCACTCTCAAAGTGTTGATCGGATTAAATATTCATATCCAAGGGACAAACGCCCGCATTATCCCCAAAATTCCCACCGCCATTCACACTATATCTCTTAAGCGCAATGTCCTCAATGTAACCAACAAACTCTTCCTTTGGGGGAGGTTCTTTTATGCTATCAAAAACTGAAAATTTAACCTCCTCCCCCATCCAAGTCAAGGAAATCCTACCATGTGGCACATCAATGATAGCGTTGGTGACAAACATAAAGGGTCTCCCAAGCAATATGGGGACTCCCAAATCATCAATATTATGATTTTCCATACATACCACCATGAAGTCAACCGGGATCACAATCTTATCCATTTCAACCAAAACTCCTTCAACCACTCCTAAGGGACGCGTGATCGATTGATCCGCTAATAGCAAGTCCCTAGTAGGAGGTTTTAAGTTTTGCAATCCCAATCTTCTAAAAACATGATAGGGCATGACATTTACACTTGCCCCAAGGTCCATTAACCCTTTAAATTGTAGACCCCCCAAAGAGATTGGAATAATAAAGCTTCCGGGGTCTTTCTTGACAATTTCCTTTTTCAAACCACTCACACCATTGGTGGGTGTAGGGTTTTCAACATGGGGGAGGGGAGATTCTAGATTGTCATTAAAAGACACATTATTCATCATTCTCAACTTACTCTCTTCCTCACTAACATCAGCATTATCATTATAAAAGGAAGAGAGAAATACCTCCTCAATTTCATCGCTTTCATCCCACACCGTGGTAATTGCCTTAGCTTGTTCAGGTGGGTGTTGCAAGTTTTCTTGCTTTTGTTTTTGCAAGGCCCCCACCAATTGCCCAAGTTGGGTTTGCAATTTTTCCATTGCGGCCTCATGATTTCTTGAGGCTTGTTGTTGCTCTAGCTTAGCTTGATGACTCTCAACCCTCATTTGTCGGTTTTCGGCCCTTAACTCGTCCCCGGCAACGACGCCAAAAACTTGATGAGTATTATTTCTCTACCCACTTCTTGTTATAAAACCCTCGCAAGTACGAGTGCCAACTTGTAGCAATATACTATTGTAGGGGTCGAACCACAAGGACTCGGGTTGTTTGTTTTAGAACAAATGTGCACAATTAAACAAGTAAAGGACAATGGGGGGGGGGTTTGGTTTTTGGACTAACACAACTAACAATTAAACTAATTAAGCAAGTAGACAAGGAATGAGATTTAACAATAAAGAGAGATAATTTCATGGGTTGAGTTTTCACAAAATCATTAATCTATGCCAATATAGAAATATCTAAAGTAATTGATCTCAATCTAGGGTTCATCACTATTGCAAAGATTGGTACGGTAAGGCGTAGGGTTTCAATCTATTATTTCCAATTTAATTACTTTTCGCAAATCAAGTCCAAGTAATTTAATTATGAAAAACATGAAGATCAAAAGAATAATAGAACCTAAATCAATTTGAATTCAATCAAGTGGATAAATTGATTTAAACTTAAAGCTTGAGTCTTTGGTAAAAATAATCCCCAAATCAATGGTGGAAAATAAACCCAAAATGGTTAAGAAGCATTTCAAGACTAAATCAAAGTCTAGAGTAGCAATCTTTAACACTTACATGAAAATAAGCTAAAAGGAACTAGAGAGATCAATTTAGAACTACAAAACATTTATGGCATAAATTAATTAAAATTGTTCAACTACAACCCATGAAAGTAAATATTTAGCAAGACATACTACACATTAAATAAACAAAACTAATTAATAAAAACATAAAAGAACTTATCTTAATGAAGAAATTAAAAACCCCAAGTTTCTCTCTCTAAGCTTGCCTCCCTTTGTTCTCCAAATAAAAGATGAACCCTAAAAATTATAACACATTTCATATTTATACTCCATGGAAATAAAATGGAAGAGGCTGAAAATGGGCTTTTAAAATAAAATGGGGTTTTAAAATGGGGGCAAGGCATAGAAAGTAAACCAAGGAAGGAAATGCCAACTTGAATCAACTCAGCAGCTGAAGAATTGCCTTGGCGTGAAGATGGGCTGCATTGACATGGGCTTGGACAAGGAGCTGGCCCAATTTGAAATAAGGCAGTTGGCTGGAAATGCTTGGCGTGAAGAAGAAACTGGCCGGCCCAATGAGAGGAGGAGACTTGGGCGATCGCCGTTGACACTTGGGCGATCGCCGAAGACTTGCCGTGGCTCTAGGGCGGTTGCTGAAGGGGTAAGGGCGATCGCCGTAGGGTGAAGGAGCTGGCCAATATTCTTTCATTTCTTTCTTTCTTCACTTCATTAATTAAGTCCTTAGTAGTTTTTGAACTAGTTTCGGCTCCGTCTCGAATTTTAATTTTTTTCTTCACCTAAAACCATCCAAATTCCACCATTTCAACCTGAAATTAAAATAACACTAACAAAATAATTAAACCACATTTTTACTCGGAAATTTTGCAATAAATAGATTTTAGAACGTATAAAATGGATGTAAAAATATATCCATCAACCCCCACCCCCTCCCCCCTCCCTTGCCCCCCATGCCCCGGCCCCTTGTCGGGTCAAATTTTTTTTTAATCATTTTAAATTTATTTTTAACAACTCTCCACCCCACTCCACTCACCAGCACCACCCCCTGCCCCCCTCCGTCGGGTTAAAAAAAATAATCCCGGGGGGAGGGGGGCGTGGTGCTGATGAGTGGAGTGGGTGGGGAGTTGTTAAAATAAATTTAAAATGGTTAATTTTTTTTTTTACCTGACGGGGGGAGGGGGTGCTGTTGAGTGGAGTGGGGTGAATAGTTGTTAAAAATAAAATTTAAAGTGATTAATTTTTTATTTGACCCAATGGGGGGGGAGGGATGGGGGCGGGGGTGGGTGGGTGGTAGGGTGGCAGAGGGTGGTGAGTGAAGTGGGGGAGGAGGTGTTAAAAATAAATTTAAAATGATTTTTTTTTTTTTACTCGACAAGGGGGTGGGGTGGGGGTGGTGATGGGGATGGGGGGTGGTTGATGTGGGATGGGTAACGTGGGGGTGTATGAAAATTTAGGTGTGTGTGTGTGTGTATGTTAGGTTATTATCATTTTCCGAAATATATTTTCCGAAATATATTTTACTTAGGAAAAATCCGTAAATCATTTTACTTAGAAAAGTGGGGAAAATGTTTTTCAAAAAATGTTTTCCTCATTTTGCGGTTCTTAACAAATATCGAAAAATAAGGAAAATGTTTTCCGAAAAACATTCCCCCCCCCAAACAAACGGAGCCTTAGTTCTTAATTAATGAATATGACATTTTCTATAAATAGAGAAGGAAACTAGGAACTTGCCACGAAGTTGGGAGCAATTGATATTTAGATTGATTTAGTTTATAATCAAAATCAAATCAAGAAAGCCTAAACCTTTTCACTAATGTTGAATTTTGGTAAGAGAGAGGGAGATGTAACAATTAGAGAGAGAGAGAGAGATGTAAAAATTATAGACGAAGATAAAAATAATAATTTTTCATAAATTGACGCTAATGTTTATGAATTAATGTTACAAATTTTGGAAAATTTCCTATATAAAATCGTATCAAATATGTTTTTTTATATAAGAACGTGATAGTGTTTATTTTGGTAAGATAATAAATAAAAGAGCACGATAAAAGAAAAATGATTTTTTTTTTTAAGTAGAAAAAAATGACTTCAAAAAAAAAAAAAAACTAAAAACCATATCTATATTATATTATATATACTCGTATAAAATGATGGTTTTATAATAGAAGAGAGTCGATGAAATGTACGCTTTATTAAAAAAAATATTACTACTGTCTCCGTCCCAAAATATATGACTTTTTTGTTCTAAAATGAATAACCTTTTTGTTCTATATTGTGTTCATAAATGATTTTTGTCAATTTATTTTTTGATATTTTATTTTATACTTGCATGATGTATTTTTTTCAAAAAATTATTACTTCAACTTAAAAAATAAAAATAAAACTTTAAATGAAAAAGTTGTCATTTTATGTAATATAGAGCGGACTGATAATATATATTGTAGTTGAAACATATTTTTTTAATAAAATAATAGCAATAAAAACTGATTTAGTTGATAGTTAGTGTTAATAATTAGAACCTAGTGGTCTACAATTATTACTTGTATAATTAGAGTGTTGGAGTTTGAGCATGTCAATAAATAAAAAGATAAAACAATGTTCTAGAATTATCTATATTTTGGAGGAAAAAGTTAGCACTAAATTGCACTTGTGCCTTTATATATATATATAGATATATATATATATATATATATATATATATATATATATATATATATATATATATATATATATATATATATATATATATATATATACTAGTATTGCACCCGTGTGACGTGCTGTGAAATTTCTGATATTTTTAACTTGTTTTTATTTAGTTTAAACAAATAATTTTATTCTAAATAAAATTACTTTGTTAATATAATTTTTTATGTACAATATATAATGCACATTTTCAGATTAAGCATAATTTTTTGTTTTTATTTCAATTATTTTGTTAATCCAAGATTAATGAATTATAACCACTAAAAAGTTATGTTATGTTCATTATTTATTTTTCAAAGTCTAACTATTCATGCTACCTTTTTTTCTATTTGCATTTTTTGATTGAGTTGGTCTTATAAAAAACTAGTTTTTTCTTAAGATAAGGAAAAACGTGTTTTCAAAATAAACGGTGGCAATTTTGTAATTACTGGCAACCATGTTCAAAATAAACGGTGGCATTTTTGTAATTACTGGCAACCATGATAAATGCCAGTGTTAATATTACAAATGACCAGTGATTTCATACTGGCATTTTATAAACATGAAACTGACACTTTTACACGGACACTTTTAAATACATAAACTGACACTCTTCACACTGGCACTCTGTTACACTAACACTGGCACTTTGTTACACTAATATTTTCTTTGGCTCTCAAAAATACAAGCACTCGGCATTCAAAAATTCATGGGACTCGGCATTTGAAAACACATTTGCGGCACTCAAAATGCATATACGGCACTCAAAATCACCGATAATTATTTTTCTTTGGCTCTAAAAAAAACATGAACCGACATTCAAAACACACGTAGATGGCATTCAAAATTACAAGAAGCTGGCATTCAAAAACACATACACTGGCACCAAAAACGCCGGTAATCATTTTCTTGACTCTCAAAAATACAAACACCGACACTCCAAAATACATGAGCTGGCACTCAAAAAAACAAACAACGGCATTAGTTTACACTGGGCTGGCACATCAAAATCCCAATGAATACTCTCAAAATACAAATACGCCGCTCCAAAATACATGAAGCTGGCACTCAAAAAAACAAACACGGGCATTAGTTTGAGCTGGGCCCAGCACTCTCTCTCTCGTCTCTCTCTCTATACGCGGGAAGCAAATCCTCGCCATTGCAGTATCCTTGACCTCAACCTACCCTGCTTCACCGAAAACCTTACCCAATCTCAACCTTCACCATCGCCTTACCTCCCTCTATCCCAATTGCCTTCTCCCCGATCCAATCAGTCACCAATTCCACCCAAATCAACCGTTGGACAGGGCAACACAAAGGAACTGGAACTTCGGTAACGGGTGAACGTGTTTGGCGCAAGGGAGAGGTCGCCGGTGTTGGTCTAGAGAGAAATTGAGAGAGATTAGGTCGCCGGTTGGATTAGAGATCGGAGAGGGATTGATTGAAGAAGAATGTGGTTGTCGCCGATTGATTTGGGTGAAGGGAATTGGCGTTGGTCTTGGATTGAGGGAGAATTAGGTTTGGTTGAGGTCGCCGGTGAGGAAGAGGCTTGGTTGAGGGATTTGGTCCGGCAATTGAGGTTGGGCTTGGAGAAGAAGAAGACGCAGGGCTCCTTTGCGTATTCCGGATAGAGAGAGAAGGAGAGAGAGCTGTGTGTGTAGATGAATACGGTAAAACACGTTTTTTGTTAAGTTAACAAAAAACGCGTTTTTTATAAGTTTTTGGCTTTTTGATTTTATAATATTGATGTTTAAAATGGATAATTAATTACTATAATCATTCTCCACCACTATACAACTTTTTTTAAAAGTATAATATGGAAAAAGTGGATTTTTGAAAGTCGAATTTTACAATAGATTTAATATTTTAGTTATTTAATATTTTATTTTTATATATTTACTTGTGTTTTACGTGACCAATCACTACCATTTTTTTTTGTTTCGTGGTCAAGATAATTGACCTTTAACTAAAGATTTGTACAATTTTAATTTTCCTAATTTAATTCTGAAAAACTTAATTTTTATAAATTATGCATAAAAATCCAATTTAAGTGATCCTAAAAAATTAATTAAAACAATTTTTATAGGATGGAGTAAATAGATTTCTATAACAATGAATAATTGTAAGATAAAATTAAATAATAATAAAAAGGAAATTTAAATGATACTCCCTCCGTCCCGATCGAAGTGTCCCAAAATGGCCCATGCACGGGAATTAAGAAAAGTGATGTAGGAAAGAGAAAAAGTGTATATTGAAATAAATGTTGTGAGTATGAAAAGTGATGTAGAAAAGAGAAAGTGGGGTAGAGAATAGTTAGTGGATATTTATTGTGAGTATGACAAGTGGGTTCCACAAATAAAAAAATAATAAAAAACTTTTCTTTTTTGGGTTAGGACATTTTAAATGGGACACCAAAAAAGGAAAGTTGGGGCATTTCGGTTCGACAGGGACGGAGGGAGTATTTCGTAAGCCAAGTTATGCTCTCAGAGGAAATTAACCATGTATGAGTTGATTATATTATATTTTTTAGCAAATGTATGGTTTGAGTTAAAAGAAAAAAATACACGCTCATCAAAATAATTTAAATTTTATTTGAGTTGGTTTTGGGAGAAACTAGTTTCTCTCAAATATTATAAAAAGTCCTGTTTTATTTTAAAAATTGGTTCAATGACCGGTTCAAAAAGTCGGGTTAGTTTGGTTTAAAATTCATGTATCGATTTTTTTAAGTTAAAAACAAGACTTTTTATAATATTTGAGGGAAACTAGTTTCCCCCAAAATTTTCTGATTTTATTTTTACTTTGATGCGAAGATAAGATATTTTCTCCATCCTAAACTATAAATAAATTTGTTTTTATAATTAAAAAAATTGTATAATATTCTGAGACAAAGATAATAACACTTTCTCTCCCCCGAATAAATCTAAATACTCTCTCCGTCCTGTTCAAAGTTTCACTTTTTATCCAAATGGGTGTCCCGGTAGAAGCTTCACATTTTCTAAAATGGAAAAAGTTTATTAATATTCTATTATACCCACTAACTTTTCTCTCTCACGCATTTAAATTATGAGTCTCACTTGTCATATCCACTCATTTCTTTCCTCTCACAACTCTTCTTCCACTTCCATCATTTTTGAATATATATACTCCCTCCGTCCCACACCTATGTGCACAATTTTCATTTTGGGCGTCCCAAACCTACGTGCACATTTCCTAAAATGGAAAGGAATCTTTACTATTCCCTACACTCATTCTCTCTCCTACATTATTTTTGTTAGAAATATCCGCCCACTTAGGGTGGATTAATTCCATTTGAAATGGGTCTCCTATCTGATCAAACAACTCGATAGAGTTTTTATCTGGGATAAACTCTTATCTCCTGGTTGTTTTGGATAGGTAACTGACTTATCTCTCCAGCTGAAAATATGTTTATAAGAATAGCAACGTATTCAGCCAAAAATCAATAAGAAAAGCTGTTTCTTATCTCTCAGTATTCTCTCCCTCTCCCTCAAGAACAATCACCGGGTTCTTGGATTTGGATCGTGAAAACTCTGTGCACGACTCTAGTAGCCGGGCACTTCATATCCGCGAAGAATCAAGGTTGTACGAGGAAGCAAATCGGATCGAAGCTTGTAGAGGCCGTAGCAACAAGTTGGTTCAAGATCAATTCGGGTATTCATCAAGAGGTAATCCGCAAACCCGAATACGTATTAAATTGTTTACATTGGTATCAGAGCCTGGTTTCTCTGTTGCTCGCCAAAAATGCATGCTTTCGTTTGCTAAGAATTTTTGCTGGTTTTCAAGTAAATGTTATCAACTGGGTTTACAATTTCGTGATTCAATTACTTGTCCGTTTTGTGCAATTTAGGTATGTATACGTAGATAATGATGTATAGAACAACATACTTAAAAATTGTTGAATTTCGTTGAGTATATTATGAGTAATTGCAAATCTAATTTTTTCGAAATTGTATTTTTTTTCGAAAGTTCAGAGCTGTTTTTGACAATGTTAGACTCAGATTTGTTGAAAAGTGTCTGAATATTATTTGTTCTACTCTGTAAGGGCTTTCTATAGACTGTTTAATCTATGATTTTAGTCATATAACGAAAGAGATATTGTATCTCGAAGTTGGGTTCGCAACTTTTAATTGCTGGAAACCCACTTCGAAATTGTATTTTTTCGAAAGTTCAGAGCTGTTTTTGACAATATTAGACTCAGATTTGTTGAAAAGTGTCTGAATGTTATTTGTTCTACTCTGTAAGGGCTTTCCATAGACTGTTTAATCTCTGATTTTGGTTATATAATGAAAGAGATATTGAATCTCGAAGTTGGGTTCGCGAGTTTTGATTGCTGAAAACCCACTTCTCCAAAGGTTGATAATGGCCGCCAACAATGGTGGATTCCGCAACGGTTGAGCCTCTTGAAGGATCCCGTCTAATCCAGAAAGTATACATTCGGAATCTCCTTGAAAGGGCGATCGCAACACCGTGGGTTGCATCGCCAACGGAGTCGGAGCCGGAACTGTGTGGGACGGCGGTGGTCTGTTTGGTCGAAGAAGATGAGCATGGTCTATGTGGCTATGATCATTTTTTTAACCAAACAGAGCCATTACACATCTCTTAAACCATTTTATTTAATTAAAGTGGGAGAAAAGTACCTTTTTGGTCCTTAAACTATTTTAATTGGGACCTTTTAGTCCTTGAACTATTTTTTAAGCCTTTTTCATCCTTGAACTATTTTAATTAGGACCTTTTAGTCCTTCCGTTAAAACTTTCGTCCATCAACCGTTAATTGGGATCTTTTCGTAAAGAGTTTTATAGGCCAGTGACCTTTTAGGTACTTAACTCCGTTGTGGAACTATTTTTTTTATTTTATTTTTTACAAATTTGAACATTCATTATTTAGGGACGGATGAGTGAATTTCTTAGCCTTCTCTTCCTGCTCAGCTCTTCCGCAAGTGCAATTTTTACAGGCTTTCCTTGTGCTTCCAGCTTCACAATCATCGGCGGAGTGGGAGGCGAGGTTTCTTTAAATCCTCCTCGGATAAAAGGCTATCCTCATCAATGAGATCCATTTCATCATCAATCGGACTCTCGGTAAGCTTTTGAGACTTCTTTATAGAAAAGGATGAACCAATCTTCCAAGATGGCTTCTTAGCCTTAATCCCAAAAGAGTGAATTTCTTCTGTATGTAATATTTTCACTTTCTTCTCTGTCAAAGAATGAATTCACACATGTTCTGTTTTAACTCTCAAATGAGTACATTTCAAGAAAAAAAAATCCAGACGTTGATCAGAAACAAATCCTAATCAAAGGTTATAATTTGGGGATCGATTATGGAAATGCCAGTGACACGGGGACTTGTATTGGCGCTTACAGACAAATCGATTGATTTTCCTGGAGATAAATTATTTGAGGAAGTCTTACGGAGAAGAAGTCGGCCAAACTCCGGAGGCACCGCCGCTCTGTACCGTCGTGCGCAAACCAGACGTTGATCGGAAACAAATACTAATCGAAGGTTATAATTTGGGGATCGATTATGGAAATGCCAGTGACACGGGGACTTGTATTGGCGCTTACAGATAATGTGGCTATGCCTCTTAAGGAAATAATCAATACTTTAAGCTTGATGAAGAAAGAAGTTGAACAAATCGATCCTCTTATTATTACTCAGGCTTCATCCCTAGGTTCTTTACCTGTGGATTCATCAACGGTAGATTTGGTCATATCAATCTCTAAATCGCTTGATTTTCCTGGAGATAAATTATTTGAGGAAGTCTTGCGAGTACTGAAGCCTGGTGGAAAAATCCTGCTTAATCAAACTTTGGCAGCTACCGCCATGGTTGTCAATAAGTATAAGCCACGGAGCAATATTAAAAGATATAATTTTTTTTTGAAGAAATAAATAATTATTTATTTCTTAAAAAAATTAGTTTTAGTTTAAATATAATAATGCTTCTGGAATAATGTAGTACTCCTTAAAATATTTAAATAATATTATTTTTTTAGTTTAGATGATAATTACTTTAGTTTATTTTAAATTTTGATTATTATTATTTTAAAAATAAAATTATTTTAATTCTTATTATTTAGAAATTTTTAGTTTACTCATCCTTCCCTAAATGAATGTTCAAATTTGTAAAAAATAAAATAAAGAAATAATTTCACAACGGAGTTAAGTATCTAAAAGGTCACTGACCTATAGAACTCTTTACGAAAAGGTCCCAATTAACGGTTAATGGACGGAGCTTTTAACGGAAGGACTAAAAGGTCTCAATTAAAATAGTTCAAGGATGAAAAAGGCTTAGAAAATAGTTCAAGGACTAAAAAGTCTCAATTAAAATAGTTTAAGGACCAAAAAGGTACTTTTCTCATTAAAGTGGTATAAAAATATTGTATAAAACATACATAGCCAGAGCCAGCAAAGTGATAATTAGTATTCCATAGATGTTAAGGGAAAATATTAATTTATCTGATGTTCTTCATCATTGGCTCTAATTTTTTTTTCAATGTCTACTTATAGTGTAAGAGCAGTTTATGCAGTTTTTCCTAATTCTTCTTGTTTGTATTTTTTGTGAATAAATTATGTGTAGCATGAAGAGTAGTCATTTTTTGTGTATGATTTGTAGATTAAATTGTGAATCCAATTTAATTACACTTAAAGAAAAAATTGGTTGGACTGTGAGCATTATAGCAACTTCATTCATTTATTGATCTCTTTATGTATTGTTTGTTTTACATGAAAATTATAAATGGATGAATAATAATGTTAATTTAGTGCCCGTTGTTGTAGTATGGCACTTAGACTTCATTATTATTATTTTGTATGCTATGGAGTACATGTTTAAACAGGTTGTGTACCTAACATTTATGGTTATTTATTCAAAATTAATTAAAACATATTTTTCTTATTTACAAAATCAAGAGATGATTACGAGTTTTAACAAATTTTCGATCTTGATTTGTGGAAAAGAAAATTATTTTTTAATTGGATTTTTGAATAAATTTAAAAGATGTGTATTTAATGTCAAATTTGCGCTTTAAAATGTAGAAATGACAACCAAATCAATTGTCGCTGACCTTAACAAAGACTGCAAGCTTGATGGCAAGAACTATGACATGTGGCATAGGAAGATACAATACCTATTGCATGAGCAAGAGCTCGTGGAACATTTGTCTGGGGCAATGACCCAACCTGAGGAAGGGCATACGGCCCAACACCGCCGTGACTTGGAGGCATTTCAGACTTGGTCCAAAAAGGATCGTAGTGCGCGCTATATCATGTTAAGCAGCATGCATGATGATCTTATTGGAGAGTATGAGAACTTTCCTACTGCCAAAGAAATGTGGGACCAACTCAAGTTTGATTTTGGTGGTACATCTACCACGAGGCTTAGGAGCCTTGTTCTTAAGTTTGAGGTGTACAGAAAGGACCCCAAGCACACTACGTCCGAACATCTTAGGGTGATGTCGGGAATGATCCGGGATCTAAAAGCTGCTGGGAATGTCCTCACTGATGAGCAGCAGGTCCAAGCTGTCATAAGATCCCTGCCTGATTCATGGCTTCATATGAAGCAAATTATGACACACAATGATAATATTGTCAACTTTGCTGACATATCACGTCATGTTGAGCTGGAGGCGGAGCGCGAAGTCGCGAACCATACTGCAGCCGCTGCCCTTCTAGCACATAGTGGTGCACGCAAGGCACCTGTGCCTAAGCGCGATGGGAAAGGCAAATCAGGCAAACAGGGAGGGGCTAGCAAGACTGCGCCAAAGACAGGTAAAATAACCAAGCGCCAAAGGGGCAAGCGTGGTGGGAAGAAAGATATGGCAAAAGTCAAATGCTATAAATGTGGAAAGATGGGACACTTCGCTCGTGACTGCACTGAGCCGAAGAAGGTATCCACTTTACTTAACCCTAGTTACATTTCTGTATGTACACATGTTTTGGTTGCTGATACTTTCCCTGAATGGATTGTAGATACGGGAGCAACAAGACATGTAGCTCGAGATCGGCCGAGGGTTCGTAGATTATCGCCGTATTCCGGCGGGCACCGAGACTCTTTATGGGGAATGGAACCGGTGAAGAAGCACTAGGAGTTGGCACGTACCGGCTATCCTTACGCCTTCAGGCATACATGGCTTTTGCATGATGTGCTTTATATGCACAGGATTACGCATAATCTTTTATCAGTTACTGCACTTTTAGCTTTTGGATATTCTTTTAATTTTGGTGGTAGTAGGTTGGAAATAACTCTAGATGGTATTGTTTTTGGACATGGTTATCTTTCGAATAATTTTTTCAAGATTGAATTAAGTGATTCTGTTTCCCCTTTATCTTATATGGCACATGCTAATAAAGATGTAGACTCTGTTACATGGCATGCTAGACTAGGACATATAGGACGGGATCGGATGACTAGGTTAGCTAGAGAAAGCCTTTTAGGCCCACTCGCTAAAGTCAACCTACCTATATGTGAGCCTTGTTTAGAAGGCAAGGCATGTAGAAAGCCTTTTGGAAAGGCTATTCGAGCTACTCAGCCATTACAGTTAATCCACTCAGATATTTGTGGACCAATGAATGTGAAGGCACGCCATGGCGCTTCTTACTTTCTCACATTAATAGATGATTACACGCGGTACGGTTATGTCTATCTGTTAGCTCGCCGTTACGAAGCTTTTGATGTTTTCAAACGCTTTGTGGCTGAGGTTGAGAATCAGAAAGAAAAGAGTTTAAAAACTCTTAGAACAGACCGAGGACGCGAGTATTTATCTGATTAGTTCAAGGAATTCTGTGTAAAGAAGGGGATACGCAGGCAACTCTCTATTCCCAAAACTCCGCAACAAAATGGTGTTGCAGAAAGAAGGAATAGGACACTAATGGACATGACTAGGTCCATGATGGCGCAAGCAAACCTTCCAATTTCTTTTTGGGGGGATGCACTCTTGACTGCTGCCTATGTACTTAACAGAGTGCCTTCCCAGTCAGTTTCCTCAACACCTTATGAACTATGGAACGGCGAAAAGCCCAATTTGGAGCATTTGCGCCCTTGGGGTTCGACAGGATATGTTCACAACACTTCTCATAAGTATGGGAAGTTAGGCCCTAGAGCTAAAAAGCATATCTTCATAAGATATTCTGATTGTTCAAAGGGATACGTTATGTATGGTGAGCATCCAGATGGGGGAATGACTGAGGTAGAGTCCCGCGATATTGATTTTATTGAGAATGATTTCCCTAGCATAGGCGACACTGATAAGAATCTTGACCTCTATGAGTTGGAGGAAGATGAAGATATCTTACCATCTTCCAGCGAGGGAGGGGAATTAGTTGACCGTCCCATAATCGCTGAAAGAAGTGAGAACGATCTTCATCCAAGTGGGAGTGTACCACCAGTTCCGAGTGGGAGTGTACCACCAGTTCCGAGTGGGAGTCTACCACTTGAAACTCAAGATTCTCAGTTGCGCAGGAGTAAAAGAGGGAATATTCCCCGGCGTCATTTTGAGTGTGACGGGGACATTCTCTTGTGTGCTCCAATTGATGAAGAAGAGCCTTCTTCTTTTAAGGAAGCCCTATCTTCATCTGCTAGTGATAAGTGGATGGCTGCTATGACTGATGAGATGAGCTCTATGGCTAAGAACAAAGTCTGGGAGTTAGTTGATCTTCCGCCTGGGCGCAAGACCATTGGAAACAAGTGGGTCTTGAAAATTAAACGCAAGGCAGATGGTTCAATTGACAAGTACAAGGCACGTCTAGTGGCGAAAGGATATATCCAACGAGAGGGTATAGACTATGATGAGACATTCTCCCCGGTGGTGAGATTTGCCTCAATTCGCCTAATCTTAGCTATTGTCGCACATTTGGATTTAGAACTTTTTCAGATGGATGTTAAGACTGCATTTCTCAATGGAGAACTAGATGAAGAGATCTATATGGCTCAACCAGTTGGGTTTGAGACTAAGGGACAAGAGCGCAAAGTTTGCCGCCTTAAGCGTTCCATTTATGGACTCAAACAATCGTCTAGACAATGGTACCAAAGATTTCATCATTCCGTTACCTCAGTTGGTTTTGAAATGATTGAAGAAGACCATTGTGTGTATCTTAAACGATCCAAGAAAAACATTCTAATCCTATCTTTGTATGTTGATGACATTCTTATAGCTGGGAATGACTTGGATTCCATTGTCGCCACAAAGAAGTGGCTGTCCTCTACTTTTGAGACGAAGGACATGGGTGAAGCAGATTTTGTGCTTGGAGTAAAGATTACAAGAGATCGTTCCAAGAAGCTACTTAGTTTGTCTCAAGAGACTTACATCAAGAAAGTTCTTGAACGTTTTCGTATGCATAACTCCAAACCCATGGACACACCGATGGATAAGGGATGTACCTTGAGCCTAGACCAATGCCCTATAAATAATGAGGAAAAGAATCAAATGTCCAAAGTTCCTTATCTTTCTTTGCGATGAGAGTCTTATGTATGCTACTATGTGTACGCGTCCAGACATCTCACATGCAGTAGGAATGGTTAGCCGCTATTAGAGTAATCCGGGTATTGCTCACTGGAAAGCAGTCAAGAGAATTTTGCGATACCTGCGAGGAACTTCAGATCTCGCTCTTTGCTACCATGGTGGAGACTTGAGATTGAAAGGTTACAGCGACGCAGACTGGGCCAATGATAGGGATGAGCGCAAATCCACTTCAGGATATACATTTATACTCGGAGGTGGATCAGTTTCTTGGAGCAGCAAGAAACAAACCTGTATTGCCCTATCCACAATGGAGTCCGAGTATGTGGCTTGCTCCGCAGCAGTCCAGGAGGCAGTTTGGCTGAGGAGATTCTTGCTACGCCTAGGCATTACAGCACATGCAGGCGATGTTGTCCTTATACATGTAGACAGTACATCGGCTCTAGCGTACGCAAAGGATCCCAAGTATCATGGGAAAGCCAAACACATTGACATTCGTTTTCATTTCATTAGAGACATGGTTGCGCAAGGAGAAGTAGTCTTAAAACACATCTCTACTAGTGACATGGTGGCTGACCCTCTGACTAAGCCTATAGCTAAAGATGCTTTCGTACGCCATGTCAGGAGTATGGGACTCCGTAGGATTTGATATGTTTTTAGAACTTCTTTGATATTTTGACATTATTATTATTGTTATTAGTTAATAATATGATGATTTTTATTCCTTATATTTGTTTATGGATTAAAATCGTTTACACATCTTTTGAGATATGTCACCGAGCTCGAATCGACCCACTCACACGGGTGATTCACCTTGGCGCTGAGAAAGCGAGCGAGATGAGACATCTATATCTTTAGCGCTTGGAATGCGAGAAAAGATAAATACATATGTCGCCTTAGTTGGAGCTAAGATGAGACCTCATCGAGGTTAATCATAGAATATTTCCATGATTCTATGAAGCTTGTGTTAAAAGCCGAATGTGAGATTCAAGACAGGAGCTTAGAGATGGCAAATGTGCTAGAACTCAGGTTAGGCGCTTGAATAGCGACTTAACTAAGATTCGTATGGCGTTTATTATATTTTAATATATATAAGTGACATGCCCACGTAATGGGAATACGCCATAACATACATTTCATACTGTATGTGCTATAGCCAACCGATAGTGGGAGTGATGAATTAATCCTTGCTTCATCACTGTATGAGCCACTAGGATCACTATGTGTTTGATCCTAATCATACCCTAGTTAACTTGAGACTATGTCATAAAGAGGATACACAATGACGCTACTTTAGCATGTTTTCCTAAGATCAAGAATGATGCGGTCCTAAGGGACATGACTAGGAAAGCGGTTGTGTTGAATTTAATTGACATGAGAACTTAGGGAAGACAATTCGATAATACACCATGTTTTGTGACTCATAGCCGGCCGGCGTCTGTGTTGTATATGTTACGATATTAGTCATGAGTACATAACATATTTGGGGTTTAGCA
This sequence comes from Adenophora triphylla var. japonica, assembly GCA_022495995.1. Lineage (NCBI taxonomy): Eukaryota > Viridiplantae > Streptophyta > Magnoliopsida > Asterales > Campanulaceae > Adenophora > Adenophora triphylla. The sequence goes on from JAFEMH010000213.1 coordinate 792,720, forward strand.
CTGCTATTACGAGGGATTTAGGGTGCTATATCCGGTGTAGTCGAGATTGTCTGGGGTATATCCGAGATGCTTCCTAGTGATGCATTTTTGTTAGTCTGGTGATGACTTAATAAATGTGCTCCTTTGACGTACAGTTTTCTCGTGGGTTGCACGTTCCATTTCCTGTATGATGAGATGAGAAATTATGAGATAGAGAGATTATAGGGTGATGAGCTAGTCCTATGTGGGCGAGCTAGTCCTATGTGGGCGAGTGGGAGATGTTAGAAATATCCGCCCACTTAGGGTGGATTAATTCCATTTGAAATGGGTCTCCTATCTGATCAAACAACTCGATAGAGTTTTTATCTGGGATAAACTCTTATCTCCTGGTTGTTTTGGATAGGTAACTGACTTATCTCTCCAGCTGAAAATATGTTATAAGAATAGCAACGTATTCAGCCAAAAATCAATAAGAAAAGCTCTTTCTTATCTCTCAGTATTCTCTCCCTCTCCCTCAAGAACAATCACCGGGTTCTTGGATTTGGATCGTGAAAACTCTGTGCACGACTCTAGTAGCCGGGCACTTCATATCCGCGAAGAATCAAGGTTGTACGAGGAAGCAAATCGGATCGAAGCTTGTAGAGGCCGTAGCAACAAGTTGGTTCAAGATCAATTCGGGTATTCATCAAGAGGTAATCCGCAAACCCGAATACGTATTAAATTGTTTACAATTTTAATACTCACAACACCATTATAATTTACTATTTCCTCTACTCATTCTCTCTCCTATTTTACTTCCACACTCACAACACTTTTAATATAATCCCTCCTTAATTTACGTGAAAAGTCAAAGTGTGCACTTAGGTCCGGGACGGAGAGAGTATATTGTTTTCTTAATTTGCGTGCTTCATCAATATGGTGAAACATGAACCGGAACGGAACGGAGGGAGTATATTTTTATAAAGAACAATTTAAGGAGTAATAATTTTGACTCAAAAGCATAGTACTAATAGGAGAGGGAGAGAGAAAATGGTTAGTATTGTCAATTGTGAATTGACTTTTGATTTTTTTTGCCTTTTACAACTATCTTTGTTCACTTTGTTGAAAATGAGCGTGCGTGTGTTTAGACGGAGAAAGAGAGAGTAATAAAATGACTTGAGGAGAGAGGGAGAATGTAGGAGTGTCTGAAAAATTATAATTTCATGAGAACTCTTTATTAGAGATTTATAAAAAAAAAATCTTTAAAAGAAATAAAATTTTGGCAGAGGGGCCTAGTGAAATTTTTCCTATACATTTTTTGGTAGCATTTATCAAGTAATTCAAATGTTGCTGTCTCTCCTCTCCCTAAAAGTCCAATAGAAAGTCTTTTACACTCTTCGTTCATCAAAAATAAATATTCTCTTCAGCCATCAAAAATAAATATAGTTAGACATTAATTTTGGACAAAGACAGTATATACTCCGTCCCAAATTAAATGTCTTTTTTTGTCCCAAAATGAATGGCTTTTGAAAATTTACCTACAAAAAATATTTATCCCAAATATTTTGTTTTCAAAAAATATTTCATAGTTCATTATACTTTTGCAAAACTAAAATTTTGAAAGTTCACTAAAAAATATATTTTTTTAAAGTGCACAGCAAGAATATTCATAATCTTTTTATAAAAATCAACCTTTTTCCAAAATAAACCTTAAAACCAAAATGAACATTCATTTTTGGGACAAAAGGAGTAATAGTATTGAAGTTAGGGGTGTAAATGGTTCGGTTCAAATCGTTGTTCGGAATCGAACCAAACCAAATCATGCGGTTTAGTTCGGTTTTCAAGTAATAGTGATTTGGTTCGGTTCAAAAAATTGTCAAACCGTGTTGTTCGGTTTGGTCTGCAGTTTAGACCCCCAAACCACGGTTCGAGACCGCGAAACCGAACCAATAAACCAAACCACCAAACCGTTCAATATTACCGTAGATATGTATATCTTTCATTTTCACCTTACATTTAGATTTGAAAACTCCTAATTCTATTCGTGGATTTTAGCCCATAACCCCTTTTTTTTTGTTAATCTTCTTGTAATAATGTTAATTTACTCTTTAGCACATATCATTACCAGTACTTAAATTGTTGTTATTATAAACATTGAAAGACAATTTCAAGTTGTGTTTAAATACTTAATCTCTTATTTATGTTATGTTTGAAAAATTCAAACAAACATGACAATGAATTGTGTAGTTTGAAACCATGTTCTAAGTAATGGTTTAAGCAATGTTCTATTTAATGGTTTGAATCATGGTTTGAATTGTGGTTTAAACTGCGGTTCGAACCGTAAAATCAAACCGCAGTTCGAACCAAACCATGGCGATTTGGTTCGGTTTGAATTTTTTCATGGTTCGGTTCGAGATTTTTTCAAACCGATGACTAGTGGTTCGGTTCTGTAAGTGCTCCAATTTGAGTTGTTAGCATTTTCGTTAGAAAATTAACGAAAGTCTTAACATTCCTAACATTTCTAACAATTCCTAACTTTTCTAACAAAGCAAGGGTAGATTAGGGATTGCTATTTAGAGTTAAACCAAGGAAAAGAATCTTATAAAAGGTCAAATTCCGAAACTGGAAATCTGTAAAACAACAGCCAGCTTGAAAAATTTGAATAATATTCCTCTTGTCCAAAGCCTGGAGCTGCATTTAATGAACAATGCACGCTTACACACTTGTCCGCGCGGACGAAATCGAAGTTCCCAGAGCCTATAAATAGAGCCCTTCAGTCTCAGAAAAAAAAAAAAAAAACCAGCAACACCTTGGCGAAAATACTAGAGAAAAAGTGGGAATTCCCTTGAATTGCCACCTTTTTCTCTTGATTATTTTCCCAAATCACACCCACTCACTCTCAAATTCAAGCTTCAAACACAAACACAAAAGAAGATAGGTATAACCTCCTTCTCCCTACCCTAAATCTCTCTCACCCATGCATGCATCTTAAACTTTAAAGATGTAGTTTGTTCATCAACTTACTTGGTGTTCATCTTTGCTTGACCTAAAAATGTAGTCACCTTGGAATAAATTTCCATGAATGACCATTTAAAAGGTCCAAATTATTTCTTACTCACTTAAAAGTGTTTTCCTAAAAATCATTCACTTAAAAGTATTTTCCAAAATCCATTTTCACAACACAAATCTTTCTTTCAAAGGATAAAATTCCCCTTCCCAAGCAAATGAAATGCTTAAAGTCCTAATGTACCCCAAGGATGGCTTGATATAGTAGATCACCACTAACATGTTTAGTGATCACTAATCAAAGCCTAGGAAAATGGGGACAAGCATGGATGCAAAACCCCCTTTTAAATCACATTTTCCTTCAAGAACATCTTGCTGTCCAGTAGCATTGTTCTAAGACCTCTGTCCATTGTCTAATTTTTTGGACACAGAAAAACTTGGAATTGGGTGTTGACTATAAAATACTTTTTGTATCCAACATCCGTAGCTTTCCATACATATTTTTACTTTATTTTTTGCGTGAGTCTAACTCCCTTTTCGAAATTATTTTCCAAAGGTCAGTTTATCAGTCTCTGGAAATCCAGATTTCACATCTGAGATTTCCAGAAGGTTTTAGTCCATCAAATCATCTCCAAATGGAAAAGTATTTTGCAGTCACCTTATTTAAGATGTTTTGAACAACTTTCATTCTCGGATTTTCTCCAGATTCTGAGATTTTAAAGCTCTTAAATCCATTTTAAAATCAAGTGTCCACTGCCTTTTTCATTCTGGCAGAATTGACTTTCAACTTCAAAGAGTCTTTTGAGTATCAAAACTCAACCCTAAAATCATACCAAAAATCATGGGACTTGTTTAATGTCTTACAAAGAGTTCCCAATTTTTAGTTTTCTCAGTTTGAACTTATTTTGGCCAAAGAAACACACACACATACACACACACACACAAATGGTTTTTAAGCTTGGAAGACTCGTTTTACGAGGCATTTCGGGTGAACCCTAACGTTCTTCCCGGAGTGTAACGTGACCTCCGAACCCAAATCTCTCATTCCGGGCATTTTTCAAAGTTTTGGCCCTTAAAACAAAAATGGCGTGGCGACTCCGTCTCCGTCGTTTTGATTTTCAAAAAAACGAAAAATCAAATCGTTCCGCGGGTGGCACATCGTCACAGTGGCGACTCCGCTGGGGACAAAAAAAAATAAGCTTTATCTTTTTTTCAAAAAAAAAAAATATAAAAAAATGGTATTTGGTATATAGGTGGAAACCATTAAACTTCCCGTTAACGCCTCCTAACACGAGTCGGAGATAAATTGTGGTTTAACAATCCCACGTACCGGTATCATTATTTTCAAAAAAAAAAAGAGAAAAGCTTTTGTGGGTCAAGCTTCCGTCCCGGCATTTGAAACCATTTGTTGTGTGTGTGTTGATTTTACACATTTTGTGTTGTTTTGACCGCTTCGGAAAAGTCAAAATTTTGACTATCGGACCCGTTGCCTTGAATTTTGAATTATGTGCTTATGTGCTTATGTGTTCATTTACTTTCAAAAAAAAAATTTCAAAAAAAAAAAAGGATTTCAAAAAAAAAAAAGATTTTCAAAAAAAAAGTTTTCAAAAAAAAAAATCATTTTTTTGCATGCATCATACTTTTTAATACTTTTTAAGACACATGAAAATTCCTATTTTTACTCAGAAAAAGAAGATAGACTGCTTGCACACTACGCGCACTTGGCCTTACACTGCATACTACGTCCTTAACCCGGGGAAATCCCAGTAGCAGCCCGTTTGGCCTTATTACGCCTCTCCTCTCGGTGCGAGCACGGGACTACCCAAACATCCCATGGAGCCTCGTGTCGATCATGCACTTATCCGTGACACACTTTATCCGAGACCCGGTTGGTTTTTAGTCTGGTCTGTGTCATGCCCTGTCTGTGTATAGACCTTTCCTTTCAAGCGTTAGTCGGCCTACCAAGTCAATATCTTTCGGGACCCTAATCAGTCGAAGTCCTGCCGGTTTTCCGTCACAGGCTTTGACCAGATATTGACTGGCGCCTTGACTTCGACTTTAACTGGCACAAATTATACACTGACTCCCAGCATGACACTGAGTCATCAAGGATTAACGATCATTCCATGTCTAATTACGACTTAACTGACGACGAGTCTAGATCGATTATGGGCATTTATCAGTCCAAACCATGCCGACTTTTCGTCGAGCCCTCGGACATGATCTTGACTTTGACGTCAGCTTTGTCCGTAATTTACATCGAATACTCGTTAAGACTCGATTACCCGCCAGACTTTAGGATCATTTTTCTTTTCGGTCGGTGGGACCTGCTTGCCCTACGGAACCCTTGTTCGAGGTTACAGGTTGAGGGTCCGCAGGCGTAGTGATAGGGCTCACTGATCCAGGATCCAGAGTAGTTCGCGAAAAAGAAGAGCAATCTTTTCCAACCATTTAGGTTAATAAAACACGTTTTAAGTAAACAAGAACAAATAATTGCATGTTGCATGAGCCCTAAGCCCAAACACCTACCCTCCTTCATTCCCAAACATCTGAACCCTCGTGTCTTTCCCCCCGCAGCTCCGCACAAAGCTTGGTTTCGGGCGTCGGGTCACCGTTTGATCAGTTGGGAAGAGTCAAGCGCATCGTCAGCTTCACCGTTTGTTCCGACTCCGGGTTTCAGAATGTCTGCATCAGCTGGTAACGATGGGGATAACACCACTCCGCCGCCTAGGACTCCTCAAACAGAACAGCAGTGGAATCAGTTAGCCGAACAGATGAGACTGCGACAAGAAGCACAGCTGAACAGCCTTATGGAGGCTATTAAGAGCCATTGTTTGGCCGCCAGCCTCAATCCTGATGGCACCTTCACCGTGGAAGAAGAGGAGGACCCCAATCCCAATCTTGGTCGCCCCGATTACTCCAGGATGCCACCACCAACCTCCTACGGTACTACCACCAGAACCCATGCTCCTCGATCTCTGGGTCAGGTCGCTGGATCCATGCAACCTGACGGGACAAATCAGTTCGCAATTCCTCAGTGGGGGCAAAACCAGTACGGAATGTCTTCTCATGGTTGGGGGTACCTCGGAATGCCACAGCAAATTGGGTCCCGCCTCAGTTCGGAACTGATCAATCCGGACCCTCACATCAACAGTTCAAGGTGCCACAGCAACAGTTTGGAATGCCCCCACAGTCTGGTTCAGGACAACAGTCAGGAGCCCTTCCTCAGAATGATGCTAGCTCAGCTGCTCTTCCCACGGCTTTCACAAATCCATTTCTCACTCAGGGTTCGATGGGTTACCAAGCCTCCATCCCAGTTTCATCAGAATCACCAGGACCGCAGTACCCCCCGGGTTATACACCATCGCCGCAGCCAGCCATGCAATTCAACAACCAAGGACAGCAGCCCGCACTTAAGCCTACTTATGGGCCTCACCCCGGAAATCCGAGCTACCCAGCTACATCAGGACTGCCTTCACCCTCTTTGCCAGTTGAAAATCAACAGCAAGCCGCAAGGTTCTATCCTTTCGCCCAGGCTCCTACTCAAGCTCCCCCGGGTAACTCGGGCCAAGGACAGGTTTTCACCTACGTCCCCGAATCGGCCGTTCCCTCCACCAGCCTACCGCCAGTGGTAGCTCCTCTCTCCAGCTCAGCCACTGGCTTGAACGCCATGGCTCCACCACAGGACCCTCATCTGGCCTGGTTCATGGAACAACACAAGGAAATGAAAGCGCAGATTGCTGAATTGACTGCTAAGAAGTCTGCCTTCCGGCCTACGGGCCCAGACTCCATTGTTCCCCTGCCCCACAAATTCGTGATGCCTAATCTGGATCTCTTTGATGGGACTGCATGCCCGAAAACCCATCTGGACACGTATACCTTGGCAATGAAGGCCAAAGGGTGCACCAATCAACAGTTGGCTGACTATTTCAGTCTCTCTTTGAAGTCCAGTGCTCTAAAATGGTTCTTCCGCTTAAAACCCGAGGTCAGGGCTACATGGGACCAAATCACTAGTGCCTTCACAGAAAAGTATAAGGCTAATTTGGAGTGGGAAACAAATAGAGTTGACCTGCAGACAACAGTGCAGCGTCCCGACGAGAACATCGGGGATTTTTACAAGCGTTGGAACCTGAAGCTTAGTGAAATGGCAATTCCTCCTTCTGAAGAGGAACAACTGGACATCTTTCAGTCATGCCTGAAATCACATCTCAGAGCCTCCCTCAGCCACTTCCCCTATGCAGACTTGCGGGCAATGGTCAATTCCGGGGCTAAATTTGAAAAGGCTTACAATCAGCAACCGGCTGCTGCACCTACCTACAGATATCGGGCTCCTCCTTCCAACACCGTTCCTGCTCCTGCCAAAGGCAAAGAAGTGATTAATTACGCGGGACAGGAATGTAATAATGCAACTCCTTTTGCTCCCAGAAAATCAGCTGAGCCCAGACCAAGGGTCATAAACCTCGAAAACTTTGGAATGCCTCTGAACGACATCTTTAGGGGACTGGTGAAAGAAGGCTTGCTGCGGCCTTTGGAGAATTTCCAACCCAGGAATCCAAACGCTCCCCTGGATACTTCAAAGTATTGCGCTTTTCATCAAGCCCACGGATATCTGACCGATAATTGCTTTACTCTAAAGAACGCAATCCAGGGCTTGATAGAGCAAGGAAAGTTGGAAGGCCCCGAGGGGCCTAATACAGTCAAAAATCCTCTGCCAAGAAACCATAACCAGGTAAACATGATTGAAAGCGGGGAACCTTCACATACCCAGGAAGATGCGGAAACTGATGAAGATCCCCAAATACCCATGGCCAACCTTGTCGAGGATCCTGAATTCGGATTCCCCCTCAGCCTTGAGGATGATGAACAAGTCACCCCACCTTGGTCTCATGTCAGAGATTTCTTGCAAGAATATGAGGCTCGCTATTTCTCGGATGAAGGAAAAGCTGATACTGAATAGCTGGGGCTGTTCCGGTCAAAACATGAGAAAACCATTTACACGAGATGGTTAGAGCAGTCAAGGAAGATTGAGCAAGAAAGCTTCAGACGGGTGCCTGTACTGGGGCTTATCAGCAAAGAGGCTGAAGAGCATATGGAGCTAGTACACTTCTGCAAGTTGGTTTTGGGAGAGGCTGAATACGATCCCGAGGGCTGTGAAAGTGAAGAATCAGAAGAGGAGGATTGCTTCTATATCCTACCTGGAGTCAAATACGTGCCGCCCCCTCTCACTCTTCCCCCGCAATTTCTGGGAGGAGAAGCCGAGTCGCAATTACTACTTCCAGGAATGGGGGCATATGACAATTTCTGCGGTTGCACGCACCCATATCCCCTAACGGGTTTGATCGGCGTTCTCTCTCAACTGAAATCCCAGTAGTATGGGAAGATGATTCCGATGACAGCGATGACGATGATGATGACGAGAGCGAAGAGTCAACTGAGGCCCAAGACCCGGAATCAATCTGGAACAATCATGTCGGAAATGATATCATGGGAACCAGACACAATGGTTGGTTGTCAGCAAGCGACGATGAAGGACCGCCAGAAAATGTGGGTCAGATACCGATGGGGACGGGCCCCCACGAATTGTCACTCGTAAGATGTATTTGTGGCCAATGCCGAGATACTCCAGACGATGAAGAACAACAAAACCCACGCCCAGATCCATACATATCCAAGGTCCTGGAGCACAATGTCCTCTATAAGGACCTAACGGGCGAATGGAGAAGGTTCATTGAAGCCCTGGTCGAAAAGGGAGGTTTTCAGCGACCGGAAGACGATGAATTCGTAAACGTCATCGGATCTTTTTCTTCCTTCCCTAGAACGGACGGTATCACAACTGTAAGGGTCACGGCCGAGCCGCTCGAACACCTCGAATGCATGGAGTCACTGAAAAGGGTTATCGATCTAAATGTCTCCCCAGTCACCTTCATACCCATGGACCCACATGACGCTTTCTTAATTGCTCCTGTACCCGACAGTGAACCCCGGGTACTCCTCATTTGGACCCAGATCTACCGAGCCGTTGCGTCAAGCTACGGAAGTGAGCGTTGTCTATCCTTTACTTGTGGTTGTCCTTCTTGCAAGGGTGAAAGGAAGAAGATGAATGATGAAATGGAGGCCGACAGTCATAAGATCGAAGAAACTTCGGAGGACGACTACTACGAAACCGAGGATATGAAGGCCATGAAGTTTCCTTGGGCTGAGTACGTGGATGTCATAGAGTTCAACACTGCCTACCATGCTTTGGGGAAAGGGTTTTCAGACACCCGATCCAGGCTGATAGTTGAAGATCTGTTAGAGAGAAGGAAGCTGACTACCATCCTCCCCAATGAGAAAGTAACCATGGTCAGATCGAATCCGCCCTGAAGCAAAGTAACAATCCTTGTCAGGGTTACCCAAGAATAGGTCACTTTCCCGGAATGCATTTCAGCTCTCAGAGAAGTCCTGGAAACCGGCATGATACTTGATGCTCCTCCCACACAGAATACTATAATCGTCTCCAGCTCTGAGTATTACAAGAAGTAACCAGAGTGGCTGCACTATACCGGAGATGAAATCGAAAAACCGCCGAGCCCCGAGAATAGCAATTCCTGTTGTATGATAACTATGAGCAAGGCGGGTTATGAAGGCAAATCAGAAGACGCCCTAGCTCTGTGGGCCATCCAGGGGACAACGACACGACCCCAGACTCAAAAGCCTGTGACTTGGGAAGCAGTTTTAAAAGCTGCCCAGGAAGGAGCCAGTACAGCTCAAGCTCAGCCCCTCACCGTTGCTAGACTCCGCCAGAACCAGTGGCCGATAGCCAAAAAAGCTCCTTCGTTTACTCTGGCAGCATTGAAAAAATCTAGCCAAGAAGCAATAGATAAGGAGGTTAACCTGTTGACCCGATCCGGGCAGATCTATCAAGGGAATCCCAAGGCAGACAAAAAAGCCACAGATCAAGCACCTGGGGAGAACCGCCACCCCTATGCTAAGACAGCCGAAGCTCCTGACCCCGAAAAAGAGGATCCCGTGCTCACCTGGGCCAAGGCATACGTGCAAACATCTCTATGGTCCCTGCTCACCTCGTCCTATCCCCACAAGCTAAAGCTGGAAGAAAGCCTGGCCCGCACTTTGGTCCCTATTGATGCCACTCCCGATGACGTGGTGCAATTGATTGGGAGCATCCACTACGGGAACATAATTACTTTCACGGATCTTGATCTCCCTCAGTTCGGGTCCGATCACAATGAGCCTCTCTTCATCACAGTCCAGTTGGATGAACGACGCCTCCCTCGGGTTTTGGTCGACAATGGGTCCGGAATGAATATCCTCCCGGCAAAAATCATGAGTCTGCTCGACATCAAATCCACAGATTTAAAGCCTTCCTCCCTCACAGTCAAAGCTTATGACTCGACATCTCGAGCGGTCCTTGGAGTTGCTACTTTGGACCTCTGGTTTGGCAAGAAATTGATACCTGTGGAATTCCAGGTTATCGATATCCCGATCACTTTTAATGCCCTGTTGGGAAGACCTTGGCTGCATCAGGTCAAGGGGGTCGCTTCTAGCCTCCATCAATGTGTAAAGTTTGTCTCAGATGGGGACCTAACAACCATTTACGGGGATCTAGTCACTTTGGAGGGCACGGATACAGGTGGAATACCTATTCTGGAAATCAAACATGATGAGGACGGCCTCATGCTGACAGGCTTCACAGTTGAGCCTCCTAAAGCCCAAGTTTGCAACATAGACCTGACAATAACTCGGGATAAAATCCCTCGGGTCATGAAAATGATGAGAAAGATGAGCTATCTACCTAGCCTCGGTCTGGGGAAGCATCAACAAGGAACTCACAAAGTCATCGAGGTGAAAGAGCAGAAAACTCGCCATGGCTTGGGGTATGAACCAATTTCGGGGAAAATTGCAAAGGGAAAGGGAATTGCTCTGCAAAAGAAAGAAGCTGCCGCAGGAAGGGTCCCTATCAACGGCCCTAAATCTTTCTCTTTCAGTCCTAATTTGGCTGAATACTTCGTGAAAGGTCCCACGCAGAACGACAATGCTGCAGTCAAAGAACCTACAAAGGGATGGATGAAGTTACAGGACAACCTCAGCAAGATCAGGGGAACCAAAGCTAATCCAGTCCGTAGAATGTTTCTGGATCTGCCTAAGATACCTGGGGCTACCACTACCCTGGAGAGCGAGTACACTTTCAAAGGCGTGCCAAGCCTAGTAGAACAGTTTGAGAAGCTTACTACCACAATTCCGATTGTCCAGGAAGGCCCGAAGCCTGAGTTTGAACTGACAATGCCAAAAGTTAAAGTCGCAGAGGTCATTTCAGATGATTGGGATGGTCCGATTATGCAACAGTTATTCGGAGAAGAGGTTCAGGTGCCAGACCTGATTGGTTTTGGCTCAGTCAAAGAGATGATAGCAATGATTGGGAAAGGAGGGCAGAAACAGCACAATTCCCGAGTCATGAGGCCACTGACGGCAATGCCACTGAAGAATTGGGAAACTCTCTCAGGCCCGTCCGCGACCAAAGAGGAAATGATCACCAAGCTTGGATTGGTCCCCCGTCCCTTTGTGTCAAACTATGTAAAGTCCTCCGAGTCTTTCATTGTCTAGTTCAAGTCGCTAGAGTCGTCCGATGGCCTTACGCCTAAAGACTGCGAAGTAGTAGCCAAGGCTGTATTCCCTTTCGTTCTCAATGAAATGATGAATCTTTCTGAGTATCCCTTGATTGCCACTTTAACTAATGATGAAATAACTAATAATTAAAAAAAAAAAAACAGTTAGCAATGATTCATTAGATAAAAAAAGCAGACACATTAAATAAACAATATAAAAAAAAAAAAGAATCTTTAAGCAGGTTGTTCGGAAAGAGGAAAATTGAGCCCAAGCTGCCGAAGAGATTTTGACAAGTGTGAATCTGGGAACTGCGGAAGAGCCTAAAGAGACGCAGATTGGTAGTTTCTTCAAAGGAACTGAAAAAGATGCCCTGATCGGGCTGCTAAGAGAATTCATGGATGCATGGCCTCGACCCTTCCATAAGATGAACATCGGGTACCGCTCGACCCGGAAGCAAAAAAAAAGTAGCCCTCTTCATCGAAAAAAAAGAACATCATATGTAGATACGGGTTGCCGGCCGAAATCATCTCAGATAATGGATCTCACTTTGAAGGGGAATGCGACAGGCTGCTAGCAGAATTCAGAATAACCCGTCACAAGTCATCTCCCTATAGGCCCCAAACCAACGGAGCCGTTGAAGCGGCAAACAAGACTTTGGAAAACATCATTCGGAAAATGGCTGTCCGGGGCAGAGATTGGCCTGAAAAGCTTCACCTTGCTCTCTGGGGCTACAGAACATCCATCAGAACTGCGACCGGAGAAACGCCGTTTGCTCTCACCTACGGAATGGAAGCCGTGCTCCCAATCGAGCTAGAAACCCCCTCACTCCGTGTGCTGTTGGAAAGTCAAATCAATGAGGTCGAATGGCTCCAGAGTCGCCATGATGAGTTGGCCCTGCTAGATGAACGCCGACTGAAAGCCATGGAACACATCCGAGCTTACTAAGGAAGAATGGCCAGAGCCTTCGATAAGAAAGTAAAACATCGGGAGATCAGGGAAGGTGATCTCGTTCTGAAAGAGAAGCCCCCGATCCACATCAACCCGCTTGGCAAATGGGAGCCTGTTTGGGTCGGACCATATGTCGTTCAGAAAATCTTCTCCGGAGGAGCCATGCAACTTGCAGACCTCGACGGAAAAAATATATATATATCAAAAAAAAAAAAAAAAAAACAAAAAAAAAAATATATATATCAAAAAAAAAAACAAAAAAAAAACAAAAATATATATAAAAAAAAAGAGAGTGCTAAAAGAGTAATACCCAACTAGGTTGAAAACCCGAAAGGGCGGCCTAGGTAAAAGACAAGGTTGCACCAAAAAAAATATATCAACAAAAAAAGAGAGTGCTAAAAGAGTAATACCCAACTAGGTTGAAAACCCGAAAAGGGCGGCCTAGATAAAAAACAGGGTTGCACCAAAAAAAAAAAAAAACAAAAAAAAAAATAAAAAAAATTAACCGGGTCGAACTACGGAGACCTGAGCCCTTTAGTCCAAGGGAACGTAGGCAGCCGGAAACGGTTCGGTCTAAAACACAAATAAAAGACATGCTTTGTCATCGACACATTGATCAGACCATGAAAGCGTCTTGAAAAACTATAAAGCAATCCACATATTCATTACAGTTAAAAACTTTTTGATGAGTCTAAGCTCGGTTCACTCCTACGACTTACAACCTGCTTAAAAAAACTAAGATACATAACAACTAATGTGTCTGCTACGACAAGAAAGGGATACTCGGAAACCTCTAGGTCACTCCAAGCCACTCGTACTGGCTTCTCCCCTCTTCTTCCCTCCTCTTCGGGTCTTCTTCCTATGCACTGGAAAAATGTCGGTCTTCCGCCTACCCAGCTCTGGTATAGGGACAGGATCTATCAAACCCGCGTCTGTCAGGGCCTTAGTAGCCCGAGCCTCATCTCTCATCTCCTGTAGCCGAGATGGCAACATAGGAATCCTCCCCTCCTGTCTCTTGACATAAGCCTCATAGTCGGTCACGACATCTCCGCTCCTATCATGAGGGTTGGCCCTCGCCTCAGCCCTCCTCCTTTCTGAAACCGTCATGTCTTCCGCACCCACAATGGCCTCACGCCGTCTCAAAAATAGCCACCTGAGTCTCCCCCAAATGCCTCTCGTACCAATCCAAGTACCAAGTGGTCAGAAATACATGTCCCGGACGCTTGAGGATAACCCTAGGAGGAAAGACGTCATGCCTCCATGCTCGGGAAAGAAATGGGAACACTGAAGGATCATCCATCGAACAGAAGCCACCACCCTGGTGGCTATGTCCTCAAAGACCTCCAAAGGAGTCTGCTCCAAGCCAAACTGTCTCCGAACCAGAGTCGGAATGTAAAAGCTGGACTGAGAAAGCCCCGAAAGCAAAACCACATTAGACCCGTCCTGAAGTACTCTCCGAGTCTCTACCCGCCAATGAGTCACCAACCACCTGATATCCGCAGTCTGGCGATAAGTCATCCAACGCTCCCATGAGCCCTGATCATCAAGATCCACAGTAACCCCTCTCCTGACAAATGTCCAAGGCTTGACCGCATCAGAAGTTTCGCGAAGAACCCCCAGGCGCTCCATCAGCCACATAGTCAAAAGAAACGGGCTGCCCCCGTGCATATACCGTCTCCCGGTAGCCAACCTGTCAAGAGCTTGAAAAGTCTCCCCCAGGATCAAGGGCACAACATTCCGGCCCAAACGGCAGTGAACAACTACATCCAGCAGAGCCCGATGACAAATCCCAAAAGAGTAAACCGTGAACAAGGTACCAAACATGCAAAGTGCAAAAGCATCCCAATAGGCATCATCAATCAAGCCTAAGCCCCTAAATCTATCAGGAAGACCAGAAATGTCGAAATGATCGGGACCACGGATCATACCTTGTGCTTCCTCCGGGGAGAGATGAAGAAGGTTACACAACCTATCAACGAAAGAAGCCCCTCCGGGCAAAGGAATCGCGATCTCCTCCACCTCGGGACCACCAAGCAAAGCCCAGAATTCTTCAACGGTCGGGACCACTTCATTGTAAGAAAAGCAAAAAACATGCCGTCTAGTATCCCAAAATGAAGAAGAAGCCCTCAAAAGATCATAATCCGGAACCAATTCTTTGAGAGACCACAAGCATTTTATCTTGTACCTTACTTCAAAGAATGACCTCCTCTCGTGCATAATCTCCCGGCACCACTCTTTGAATTTATTGAAGAAGGACATTTGAGAATCTTGGGATAATTTGGAAGGATTTCTCATGCTCACAATTTTCTCCATGAATTTTCTCTCCTTCGCCCCGAAAATGGCTGTTGGAATGAGCAGTTGGAGTGGTTGTTTGAATTAAAAGAGGGAAAACCAGATCTGAAGCAAAAATTAAATGCCAGTGTCAGAACTCGACCCTGTCCGCGCGGACACAAGTGTCACCACCAGAAAAAAATCTGCAGCAGTTTAAACTGCTGCACCGCGGAGGAATGTTTCATCCCAGCCGCTCGAAACCTGTGCAAAACCTGTCCAAACAGTTCATATACCAAACCTTCACACCCTTGCCAAAAAACCAGGGCTCATGCAACATTTACATGCAGAATAAAAACAAAAAAAAATAGGTAACAGTAATCCTAGATTATTACATTCCAAAAAAAGAAAAAAAAGTGTGCATAAACTGTATCTGTCTAAATAGGTACAGTCCCAGAATCGATCAAAGATAATCAATCAGAATCCTCGGTGGCTGGCGCTTTCCCCCGATCCCTCTTGCGGCTCAGGCCCGCCTCCTCGGTAGTCATGAATATCTCGGGCTCAGAGTCGTCGTCCTCGTCTCCAGAGGAAGGCTCGCCTGGATCAACCGGCACGCCACGATAAGGCAAACCAAGATCCGCAAAGAAGTCATATCCAAACGTGAACGCGTCGGATCCATGGACATGCGAAGAAGACCCACCGTGGTGCCAAACGTGCCCCTGCCCGTGCAAATCCCCGAGGATGACGTGGTCCGGAGGAAGCTCCATGCCGGGATCTATGAGAGAAAGAGGAGTCTCGGTAGAATGCTCGGAAGGCTCAGAGGAAGTCTCCAGCTCTACAGGTGCCGGCTGTGCCCGTCTCGCTCTACCCCGAGGAGCCCCACAAGCAACCATCCTCCTAATGAACCTCTTGGCCCCAATCACCTGATTCGTCAGCTTCTCCACCACCTTGGCCGGGAACTTTGCGGAAACAAAAGCGTCAGAAATAACTGAAGCGAAAAATGAGGAAAGGAAAGAAAAGAAGAAGAGACAAAAGCGGTAAAAAGCCGTACCTTCATATCCGGACGAGGCCGAAAAGCTCGTGGAACCCGATCAGGGACAGGGATCTGTACCCTCAGTCTGACCCCGTCCTGGACATATGAAAAGTCCGATCGAGGGTACCGCACGACCCCCAACCCCTCTCTCTCAAGAACCTGGGGCATCCTCAGCCTCCTCAAGATGAACCGCGAGTAATCCTCGATCGCCACAAACATCGAGAAGTGCTGGACACCTCGGTAATCACCCCAGGTCTCCGATCTCTCACTCGGATGCATCATGTCGGCAGGAGGCTCCACCGGTGCCATCAGAAGCGCACCCTCGCCATGTTGGCGCGTCACTCTCTCCCCCAGATAATACGCGTCACAGGTCAAACCCCTCAAAATCCTCCGCGTCACGGTCCATCTCTCGGCACCCTTCAACTGCTCCACGTCGAAGCGGCCCCAGGGGTAGAAAATCATCCCCTCATCTGTCTCAGCTCTCGTCAAAGGCAGGCAATCCCTGTACTTGAGGGTCGTGCGCCCCCTGGAACCTATCTTCTCCCGAGCATGCTTGCTCCAGGAGAGCATAGCCGGATATGCCCCGATGTGCTCCGCCGGCTGCCGCCACATCGTGACGTGAAAGAACTCCAGAGCCCATACCTGCGAAAGGCAAAGATTACGTCAATTAAGTGCGGAAAGAAAAAAATGCGTACTTAAGGAAAAGAAAAAGCAGAAGCTTATACCTCCAGAGGGAACTCAAAGCATGTGAGAGAGCTGACAGCCTTCCGGCTATACCGATCCAGAGCAAAATATAGCTCTGCCAGCCCGGCCTCCCCCCAAGATACCTCTCCAGCCATCTCCACATCCTCCAATGTCCTCAGCACGGCAAATACCGCCGTCCCCTCGGCGTGTCCAAAAAGTGTTCTCGAAAAAGCGAACCACAAAAAAGCCCTAGCAATCTGCACGGCAGCCACTCTCTCATCCCCAGCCTCATAACTCTCAATGCTCTCCACGATCTTCCCGTGGACCACAAGATACTCCATCCCCATCCCCTTTTTGGGAATGGGGGTAAAGCCCGTAAGATCCCGCAGCCTCCAGGTCATCCGTAGCCGTCTCTCCACTCAATGCTCCGTCCTTTAAAGGACAGCCCGTGATCGCAGCCAGAATCGGAAGGTGTGACCGTGGCCCCGCCCCTTAAGAAATGGAAGGTGTGGGTCACGTCCCACCAATGCCGTGCCAAAGCAAAAATCGTGCCCTTACTCTTGGGGAACTTGATCAACCCCTCGTGCACTCAATGAACTCATACAAACCGGTCCCAATGACGATCTGTCTCGGACTCATCGTAACTCCTCGCCCAAGACCGGAAGCCGGTCCCACAGTCAACCACGGCCTCCACTCGATCCCCGAGTCTTCGCCTTATTCACCGCTCCGTCACAAAACGATCTCCACCCTGCAATTGAAAGAAAAACAAAAAATGTCAAAAAAAATTTGCATTTGCATTTAAAAGCATACACATGCATCATAGACATAAAATTTTGAAGAAAATTCGGCAGCATAACGGCATATAATGAACTTAGCCCCATTTTTCTCGCACAAAAGAAAAAGAGTTTTCAGCAAATACCATCTAAACATTCATTCACACATGAAGAAAACATGTCAATAACATCGAGTCAACGGAAGTAAAAACTCCGTCCCATTTTTCATAAAATAACATGCATAAATATTTTTCCACATTTACAAGGAGTCAACGGAAGCGAAAATCCGTCCCACTTTTCACAAAAAAAATCCCAATTTTACAAAAAAAAGAGGCATACATGCATACATTCATGTCATCTTATTGCAACAAAAAAATAAAAAAAAAAAAGGATCCGTCCCGGATTCGGGAAAATTTTCATCATCTCATATTTCAAAAATGGCAAAATGCCCATTCCTTTTTCAAACAAAATGCATATTTGGGTTACCCATAAACTCATTACAACATGCAAATCATCAAAGTCAAGATTCAAGGTCCAAAAACACAATTTTCGAATTTTAATTACAATTTTCGAAATTAAAAAAAAAATTGGCAAAATGCCCATTCTTTTTTCCAAACAAAATGCATATTTGGGTTATCCATATACTCATTACAACATGCAAATCATCAAAGACAAAATCCAAGGCCAAGAACATCACAATTTTCGGATTTAAAAAAAAAAAAAAAGAAAAAAATCATAAAAATCAATTTCAAATGAAAAATCAACAAAGGAAATGAAGAAATTCGAAGTATACCGTGCGAAGACTCGGATCAGTGGCCCAATGTTGCCACGCATCGGGATATGGCTCCTCCGCAATCGATTGCGAAAGTGAGTAATGCCTCCTCATTCGAACGAGCTCTAATCGCCTCTCCGCAACCGGGCCGCGTCCTTGGCCTTGGATGGCAACTCCCCCGTGTTCCATTGCTCGAAAAATCAAAGAAAATGGAAGAATTTCGAAGCTTTTTGGGCCAAAAATGGCTTCTCTCTAGACTTTCTCTCTTTCTCTCTCGTAAACTGCAAAATGGTGAGGAAGAAGGAGAAGGGCGGCGGCCCTCTTTTCAAAACCAGTCTGGGATGCATTCCCCTCCGCGCAGATCAAATTGAAGGGTCAAAAAGACTATTTTGCCCTTTAAAATTTCAGGACTCTGCAGTTTAGTCCTCAACTTAACAGAGTTAACCAAAGTTAACCCCCTTTTAAAGGAACTTCCCGGCAGTAAAACGTAAGTCCGATTTCTCCGAGAAAGATAACGAAATCCCGTTTCTTTCATCAATTTCATCCACGGCAGTAAAACGTAAGTCCGATTTCTCCGAGAAAGATAACGGAATCCCGTTTCTTTCATCAAATTCATCCACGGCAGTAAAACGTAAGTCCAATTTCTCCGAGAAAGATAACGGAATCCCGTTTCTTTCATCAATTTCATCCACGGCAGTAAAACGTAAGTCCGATTTCTTCGAGAAATATAACGGAATCCCGTTTCTTTCATCAATTTCATCACCGGCAGTAAAACGTAAGTCTGATTTCTCCGAGAAAGATAACGGAATCCCGTTTCTTTCATCAAATTCATCCACGGCAGTAAAACGTAAGTCCGATTTCTCCGAGAAAGATAACAGAATCCCGTTTCTTTCATCAATTTCATCAACGGCAGTAAAACGTAAGTCCGATTTCTCCGAGAAAGATAACGGAATCCCATTTCTTTCATCAATTTCATCAACGGCAGTAAAACGTAAGTCCGATTTCTTCGAGAAAGATAATGGAATCCCGTTTCTTTCATCAACTTCATCAACGGCAGTAAAACGTAAGTCCGATTTCTCCGAGAAAGATAACGGAATCCCGTTTCTTTCATCAACTTCATCACCGGCAGTAAAACGTAAGTCCGATTTCTCCGAGAAAGATAACGGAATCCCGTTTCTTTCATCAAATTCATCCACGGTGTTAGTCAAATATATGCTTAGGTTTAGAATTGCTTAAACCCAATCACAATAAGCATTAATGTGGACCCCTAATTTTAATTAGACCCAATAGAATTTTTCTATGTATGATAGGTCCCCTTAGTGCTAGTGCCAGTGTTTTTATTTCATGTAATTTCCTCAAGACCTTGAAGACTTGAAGATGTGAAGATTTGTCCCTATGTTATCTTCTGTGAGTTACTCGGTTTGCTAACCTAACCGGTTAGCTTCCTAACCGGTGGATCAACCTAACCGGTTGCCTATCTAGCCGATATAACCTTCACAGGTTGCATCTTATCCCTTGCCGGTTAAGGCTTCCTCAGCAAGCTTCCCTCAGCCTAACCTAACCGAAGCATTTATTGCTCCCAACTACCCAGCAACCCCTTTAGCTAAAGTTGGTAAAACAAGCATGCTGAATAGACGCTGAAGTGACATTCCTGCGGCTGTCAGAAGCTCACAACAGTTGTCAAAATGACCAAGACTCACATCCTTCCAACCACTCAAGGAAAATCTTCTCTCTCCTATCTCAGGCATTTAATGCATAGATCCTTCAATTCAAAAGCATGCCTGATCAAGTCATCATTGCAACCTCTTCAAAGACAACGGCTCCTTTTCAAAGTTCTCTATAAATAGCTTCCTTGGAGCATTGAAGAAGGTTGGTGCATTTATTATTCTTGAGAGTGAGTTGCTCTGAACTACCATCCTGCAAACTCCATAGTTCAAGGCATTCAATACAAGTCCCCTTTGTTCACTAGACATCTCAGTTAGGACTTATACACTGTGCACCTCAATCAATATTGTAGTGTTCCTTCATTAGACTACATTTGGAACACATTGATTGATTCACACACAACACCCTAGAGAAATCAGCTCAACTTGTGAGCACATCTCTAGAAAACACCAGGTCTTTATTGTAGCACGATCCGTTAGTGGTTACCTTTAGTTTGGCAGCCTTCAATCATTGGCTTGCAACTTGTAATAGGTAGAAACCATTAATATAGTAGTGCACTTTCACAAATCCAAGTTCTGACCAAACTTGGTAGAGGACGTAGCAGTTATTTAACACTGTGAACCTCTTCAAACAATGTGTCATTCTTCTGTGTGCTTGTTTACTTTTTTAGTTGTAACTGGTTGACATTCTCTCAACTAGTCACAACCTATTGACTCAACCTACTGCTCAACTTGTTTGTCATACTTGGAAATATAATTTGTCAGGTTTGCATAAGGATTTTTAACGTACTGTTTTTGAAACTCTACCTAACCGGTTGTAAACCTAGCCTAACCGTAATTCCGCTGTGCAAATCTAATCTAACGGTTAGCAAGTGTGTTTCCTATAACCCTTTACACAGACTAAGAGTTTTTAAGCAAAAAGTTTTAACAGGCTATTCACCCCCCCCTCTAGCCTGATTTCTACCATTTGGGACCTAACAATTGGTATCAGAGCTTGCAATTTTCGAAAATCATTTTTCCAAGCTTAACCGCTTGAATTGCCAATTCCAAAATGGCGGGAAAAATCATGCAAACATACAACTTGACTTCCGTTCCCATGTTGAACGATAACGAATTTCCAGTATGGAAAAACAGAATCATGCGGTACTTGGACTCAATAGATGATAGGTTAACTACTGTAGTCAGAGATGGTCCCATGACACCCCTGAAAATCAATCTTGCAACAAGAGCACCCAAAACTCCTCTCATGGATCATGCAGATAGAGAGTCTGAACAAGATTTTGAGGTTTATGAAACTTATGTGCCAAAACCAAGAGAAGAATGGACTGAGGATGACAAACTTTGTGATTCCTTGGACCGAAAAGCCTTGCACATCATAACCTCAGGACTTGATGACGCATCGTACAAACAAGTACAATGCTATGAGACCGCTCAACAAGTCCGGCAAAGTCTTCTCGCATACTTTGAAGGAGATCACGGCCAAGGACAACCGACTCTACAAAAGCGTTGCTGAGTTTGAGTCCTTCAAGAAGAATCCAAATGAGACAATGAAGGAAACGTACGACCGATTCTGCGAGGTGAGTAACTCTTGTGCATCTTTAGGTAGAGTCTATACCATGAAAGATCTAAACATGAGATTCCTAAATTCTCTTGGAGACTTGTGGCATGTGACTTGAACGTTACTCATATCCAGAACATTGCGTCTACTTTGTTCCTATATGAGGAAGAGCTCAACCGGCTGAGTGGAGTTCAAAAACAATTTAAAAATTTATCTCTGCCAGCTCAGACTGAGATCTTCCCTGGCTCTCCTATGCTCACCAGCCAAACTACCACCAATGACTCTCCCTCAATCTCTCAGCCTCAACCAACTCAAGCCAATACCTCAACTAGTACCCCTCCTGAGGTAGAGGATGAATTTGCTGCATTTGCTAGAAATTACAAAAAGTTTAAGGATTTTAAGAAATCCCACAGCAAATCATTCCAACCCAAATCCTCATCATTCCATAGATCTGGGAACTATCAAAGAAAAGGCCAAACCTCAACCTCAACCGATGGTAAAAATGCCCAAGGTGAGCTTGTGTGTTACAATTGTAGAAAACCCGGCCATTTTGCCTCCAAATGCCCTCAACCGAAATATGAATTTCTGAGGAAGAAACCGTTCAAGAAATTTCCTAGATCTAAGAGTTTAGTTGCAGAGGGTGCAACTGAAAAGGCTTTACCTGTTTGGTTTGAGACCGACTCTGAGAATGAGGAAGCTGACTATGCTGACTCAGATGAAGATGCTGATGTCAGTTTTGTTGCTATGGATGGAACCTATGAAAAACCCATCTCCCTGCAGACTCCTATTTTTAGACACCCCAATTCCAATGAACAATCATCCTATGTTGATCAGACTCCGCCTATGAGATCTCCCTTGACATTCTTTGATGAACCCATTTCTACTCCCAAGGCAGATGTAGGTAACCCCTATAATTTTAAAATTCAAAACATAGGTGGATCCCTTTATGGTCAGTCCAAAACCTTGCCCACTCTCAGACCGCTGATGCAACCTATCCAACTGACCTATCAAGCTCAAGCCTTGCCGATTGCCTCTTATCAACCGATGCTTGAGACCCGACCGGTTCACTTAAAGCCTTTAACCGAACCGAGCCTTCAACCGATATCATCACTTCCAAATTTTGATCCCAATTTTGAACCATCATCCTCTTCCTCTCAGCCTACTGTTGACCCTATGCCCAATATGTCAAAGTCTGAAATGGCAGAGGTGATGAATGAGCTCTTCTCCGATTTTGAAAAATTAAATGAAGCTCACAAAATCATGGTTGATAATTTTAAAGTAATCACTACTGAAAATGACTCTTTGAAAGCTGAAATAAAAATTTTAAAAGAAAGTAAGCTAGAGTCTGATCAGTTGAAGAAAAATAATCAAGAACTCACTGAGAGACTAAACATTTCTGTTTGTCAAATTGCTGATCTTGTGTCAAGAAATAATTATCTTCATAAAACCATTGACACGTTTTCAAAATCACGAACTGCTGTGGAGACCATTATTCAAGATCAGTTATCTCCTAACCGAGATGTAACTACTGGTATAAGTTTTAACTCCAACAGTGATGACATTGACAGCAAAGACAAACCAGTTAAGAAGTCTGTCTCAGAGAACTTGATAGGTAAATTTGATGATGCTCAATCCAAAATGATTAAGAAAGAGTTAACTAAACCTTTCAAATCTGTCCCACACACCTATCCCAAGGGACGGGTACAGATGAAGGCTTATTTGGGCAAAAACAAATCCCAATGGACCGAGGTAGCTGATCCTGAGTTAGGAAAATATGTTCCACTCAGTGATGGTAACAGCAAAGGTGGAATTAAAATTGTTGATCATGTTGCTGGTCAGGAATCCTCAACCGTGGATGGTAATCGACACCTGCAGGGAATGACCGGCCAGACAGATGTCACCGGTAACTCAACCGGTAAAGGGAACCCAACCGGTAAAGAGATTCCTAAACCGATGCAACAGGTTAACAAAGGTAATTCCATCACCTTCATTCCTAAAGGATCTGTTTCTGCTCAATCAGTTAACCCCTCTGAAGCATTGGCAAAATTGAACATCAATTCATCTAAGCCTCCTCAGTCATCTTCTAATAAATGTGTAAATTGTGGTTTTATTGGTCACAAGGCTTATGAATGCCTCTTGAAGCACCTATCTGGACCCACTGAGTCTAAAAGCTCGTGTGGTGGCTGTGTATGGCCGACAAAGAGGAACTAACTCTTTGGACCCAAAGAATAAGGGGGACCATAAGCTTACTGTTTTATTTCAGAATGCTTAATGGCCTCAACCGATGCCGGTAAGGATGTTTGGATTATGGACAAGTGGATGCTCTAGGCATATGATCGGTCATGCCGATCTCCTAACCGATCCGGAAGAAGCATCTGTCCTCCAGTTGTCTTTGGTGACAACGCAAAGGGTAAAATTATCTGGTCGAGGATCTATCAAAAGAGGTACGATCGTACGTAAGGTATCTTTAGTGGATGGTCTAAAACACAACCTTCTCTCTATTTCACAATTTTGTGACAAAGGTATGCATTGTGTTTTCAATTCTTCCAACTGCTATGTGAAAGACATTGCTACAGGTGAAACACTTCTCACTGGATATAGAAAAGGTAACGTATATGCTATAGACTTAAACAATGTTTCGAATGTTACTAATGTTTGTTTTGTAGCTAAGAACATCGGTGAGAACTCCTGGCTATGGCACAAGAGACTCGCCATCCGAACTTCAAATATCTATCCAAGCTGGCCAATAAATATCTAGTCGCAGGCTTACCTCAGGTGTCTGCTGATCATGGAAGGAAATGTAGAGCCTGTCAATTGGGAAAACAACATAAAAAATCTTTCCGCAAAGAAGCCCCGCATGTCCACTTCTAGGTGCCTCCACTGCTACATATGGATCTGTTTGGCCCCACAACTACCGCGCTTGGGGGGTAGCAGATATGCTTTGGTTGTTGTGAATTTACTATTCAAGATACACACAGGTAGAGATGTTTGCTTCAAAGGATGATACATATGAAGTTGCTACCGTACTTTTCCGTCTACTTCAAACCCAAAGAGTGTGATATCATCGCATGAGATCGTACAATGGAACAGAATTCAAAAATCTTGGAATTGCTCGATGCGTGATGATCACGGAATCGATCACAATTTCTCACCACCGGTACACCGCAACAAAATGGTGTAGTTGAGAGAAAGAACAGACTTTGATCGAAGCCGAAAAAACAATGATATCCGGCTAGGCTTCCCAAGTACTTTTGGGCCAAAGCTATCCATACGGCTTGCTTCACCTGCATAGATCATTGGTCAACAAGTTTCACAACAAGACCCCTTATGAGCTTTGGCGTGGCAGAATTCCCAACATTGGTTTCTTCAAGATCTTCGGCTGCAAATGCTATGTACTTTACAACGGTAAAGAGCGCCGAGGTAAATTTGATGAAAAAGCTGATGAAGGCATCTTTGTGGGATACGCCAAGCACAGTAAGGCATTTAGAGTATTTAATAAACGGTTGTTGAAAATTGTTGAATCTGTTCATGTTACTTTTGATGAATTTGATTTGCTAGAGTCTGACAAGGCTCCAAATAATACTGATAGTTCTGGTGCTTTTGAGACAGGTGAAACAGGTAATCAAAACTCAACTCAAACCACCAGCATCAATGCAAATCAGTCTCCAGCTCAACTGTCAGCCCCTAGTGGTGTAACCTGTAGAGACCTAGTTGATGACTCCTTCTTCCCTCAATCGGTTAGGCAATCAAATAGTCAATCACAGCCAACCGATCCTTTACCAACTAGTCCTCATATTACCACTCCCAATTCATCACCTGAAGCTGAACCAATTTCACCCATCAACTTACCATTTCCATCCCCAATTACCGATCACCTTTTTCAGTCAGCATCACCCTCGCCTAATCGATCACCTCAACCGGTCTCCTCTCCCTCAACCGATTCCACTCCTCCAATAGAAACCTTAAGACAGGAATCGGTCAGGCAAGATCTACCTAGGGAAGTGAGATCAGTTAGGAATCATCCTTTAGAAAATGTTATTGGTGATGTCTTTGGACCTAGAATGACTAGAGTCCAGTTAAGAAACTTAGAGGAACAACATGGATTATTTTCCTCTGCTATGGTCTCCAACATAGAACCAAAGAAGACTGAAGAAGCACTTGATGACCCCAGCTGGGTAGAAGCTATGCAAGAAGAGCTTAACCAGTTTGATAGATGCAAAGTTTGGGAATTAGTGCCTAGACCTAGTGATCAAACAGTGATTGGAACGAAATGGGTTTATAGGAATAAATTGGATGAGTCTGGAAAAATTATAAGAAATAAAGCCAGATTAGTGGCAAAAGGATATAGACAGGAGGAAGGGATAGACTATGATGAGACTTTTGCTCCCGTAGCTAGATTAGAAGCCATTAGGTTATTTCTTGCCTATGCAGCCTACAAAGAATTTAAGCTATATCAAATGGACGTGAAAAGTGCCTTTCTCAATGGGGAACTTCAAGAGCTTGTTTATGTAGATCAACCTCCCGGTTTTGAAGATCCTAAGAAGCCTAATCATGTCTACAAGTTGAATAAAGCTTTGTACGGCCTCAAGCAAGCACCTCGAGCATGGTATGAAACTCTCTCCAAATTCCTACTTAGTGAGAAGTTTGATCGAGGTAAAATCGACACCACCTTATTTATTGCAAAGCATAATGGTCATTCATTGTTAGTTCAAATATATGTTGATGACATAATTTTTGGATCTACTAACGAAAAATTATGCAAGAGATTTGAGAAGCTTATGCAGAGCAAATTTGAGATGAGCATGATGGGTGAGCTAACCTTTTTCCTTGGACTTCAAGTCAAGCAAACCCATGAAGGTATTTTCATCAATCAAGCCAAATACACCAAAGATCTAATCAAGAAATTTGGACTTGATTCCGCTCATCCTCAAAGCACTCCAATGGCCACAAATGTACATTTAGACAAAGACGAATCCGGTAAGAAAGTAGATATGACACTCTACAGAGGTATGATAGGCTCTCTACTTTACTTAACCGCTAGTAGGCCAGATATCATGTTTGCCGTATGTGTATGTGCTAGATTTCAAGCTGACCCTAGAGAATCTCATTTGCAAGCTGTCAAAAGAATCATTAGATATCTTGTGGGAACTGCTAACTTAGGTTTGTGGTATCCAAAAGATTCATCATTTACACTAATTGGATATTCGCATGCCGATTTTGCGGCTTGTAGGGTCACCAGAAAAGTACTAGTGGAACTTGTCAATTTCTAGGTAACCGGTTGATTTCCTGGTCGTGCAAGAAACAGGCATCAATTTCCACTTCTACAACTGAAGCTGAGTACATAGCCGCTGGAAGTTGCTGTTCACAAATTCTATGGATGAAGCAACAACTAGTGGACTATGAAATCCCTCAAGAAGTATGTCCTATTTATTGTGATAATACCTCAGCCATATCAGTCTCCAACAATCCTGTGATGCATTCAAAGACCAAGCACATAGACATCAAATATCACTTCCTCAAGGATCACGTTGAAAAGGGTAACATTGTTCTTTTAAAAGTCCATACTGATTATCAACTAGCTGATATTTTGACAAAATCATTGGACATTAAAAGATTTGAATTCCTTAGAGGAGAACTAGGCATGATTGATATTCGTTAAATTATTGTGCTAACCTTGCTGTCTGTGAAAGCTCTCAACCGATCATGATAGTGCCTCATTTACTTATGCTCAACCGATGCTCTTGACCTACTCTCAACCGGTATGTAAGATACCCTAAACCAGCATCCCCTAACCGATGGCCCCTAACCGATGCAAAAGCCTTCTATCCTAACCGACCAACTTTTCATTGTCTAACCGATCATCTCCTTGATCGGTCAAGTCTAATGTGGTGACGTCAGCTCAACCAATTGATCATTACCTAGCCGACAAATTGCGGGCGGATTACTATTCACAATCCGTTTCTAACCGGCGCGTCCCTAGCCGACAAGTCCCATCAATCCTATCAGCCGTCTACCGCCTTACCCTATCCTGACAAAGCATCATTGCTGTTCCCTACTCCCTCCTACTACCGTCCTTTTTGTACTTGATGGTTGGTCAAATTTAAAATTTTGTGACCAAAAAGGTAACTTCTGTATCATTCCAATTTATCAAAAGGTTATCTTTTTGTCATTATTGCATTATGGTTTAACTGCTGCACACACGTACCTAGTTTTAATCTCTCATATTTAAAATCGTGTTCAATATCTTTTTAAATATATGTGCCATGCAGTTGAAACGTTTTCTTTATTTCAAAAAACCTTTCCATCTTCTATCTCTCTCTACTATATAAGGAAATACAATCTTTCATTCAAGCTTTCTGATTCCCTCTCTTTGCAAAAGCTAAGAACTTTCAAGCAATCAAATTTCATTCTCTCTTTGTTCTTCGAACTCTAATCCTTTCTGATAAAGTTTCTCTAATTTCCAAACTCTTTTAACTTGAAGAACAAGAACTATTTTCAAAATTATAAACTCACTTCCATTTTTCTTTTGAAATGTGTTCTAACTTAGAATGTTTTTGATTCTTAAATCTTTTGACAGATGGCTCCCAAACCAACCAAGAAAGACATTTTCGGAGGTTACATTCTACCAAGCTTCTTCGAATCTGAAGAAGGGAAGATCCTCCAAGCCATGCTAACCGCTTCCGGTTTATTGCCGTTCTTGATGCCAGAGGGGAATGATGATATCTTGTATGAGCTTGTCAATGAGTTCTTCAACAATGGCGTAGTTGATGATAATCCCAAGCCCGGCGTTGTTTCTCACATTACTTCATCCGTTGGTGGTTTCTCTGTTGATTTCTCCCCAACTTCCATAGCCGAAGCTTTCCCTACTCTTCCCTCAACCGGTTCCTCCTCCGTCACTTCGAAGGATATGGAATCAGCTTGGGCAACCATTCGTGGAACCGACCCATTTGTGACCGGTGAAGGGAACAAGAAAGCTGATCTAGATGCTATTCATTACGCCCTAACCGAAGTCATTGACCGATGTGTGATTTGCCGGTCTGGTTCTCATCATTGTATCACTATGATACAATGGGAAGCCATTGCAGCTGTTATGCTTCAAAAGAGATTCAACTGGTGCTCTTTCATCTACCGTGTTATCCTAATTGCCTTCAAGAAATTCCAGAAGGAGAAGCCCTTGTCCAGATCTAACAAGGCCAAGCCAATTCATTATCTTCTGATGAGTAGAATCCTCTTGAGAATCCCTTCAATCTTTACTATTTCTGGTGGTCAGCCTTCGGTTCCCAAGTCTTTTGTCAAAGCCTTCGACAAAGCCGATCAAGCGAGGATTCTTAGAGAAGCTAAACCGTCAGCCCCCATTGCTGCTCCAACCGAAGCTCAACCGGCTAAGAAGAAGACCTCTCAACCGAAGAAGAAGCAGTCAACCGATTCATCCAAACCGGTCCCTCAATCTCAGCCTCCTCAACCGATTCCCTCTCCGGCCAAAAGAAAATCCCCAGAACCTGATGTTGATGATAATGAACCCATCTCCTCTGTTATTCGACCTAAAAAGACTGCTAGAAAAACCTCCAAACCTGTTACTCCTCCTCCAGCCACTTCAAAGTCAAAGCCAATTCCAAAAACTCCTTCCCAAATAGCCAAAGAAAATGCAGAAAGAAGGAAGAGAATTGAAGCCGACATTTCATCATTCATACCCTTTATCCCCAACCGATTACTTAGCCATGATACCTTGACCGATGACATACCTATCACCGGTCATGCTTCCAATCCCTCTTACCGACGATGCCAACCGATCAGAAATCCTACCTTCCACATCTTCCACAACAATCCTTGGGCTATCAACCCTCAGTCTACTCCATCTCCTAGTTGGGTTTATCCAATTGATCATTTGCCGCCTTTTATTCGGAAGTTGCTTCAATTCCATGAAATCAACAAGTCTTCCGTACCGGCTGGCAACATTCAAGACTATATTGATTTTGGAAACCGACATGTTGAGAATGGTGTTTACTTCAGCAGACCTTGCCGTCTCAGAGACTTTGATCTTTCAGCTTCTAGGCGCAGTCTCATCAAGCAGTACAACAAATTTTTTGATCAGCTTCCCCTCAAATGGAACGCTGTTTTCTTAGCTCAAGATAGAATGAGGCAGGACATGATGGTCCAAGCTGTATGGGCAGACTTTGCCATTCTCTATGGAGCTGAAGACACGCTGATTGAGACTGACTATTACCAGTCTGGGAGATATGAGATGGATATTGATACTCTCCCAAACTTTGACTCAGAACCGGTTAGCCTTGGCCCAAGAAAGAACCAGTTGATCAGGAATGTGATGGACTTGTTAGATAATTTACTAGATATGGACAATGAACTCAAGGCAGCTGGAAATATTTCCTTAGCCGATTTCTTTTCTGCAGTTCAGACCACCTCTACCAAATGGCCTGCGGTTACTGATGAAGAGATCGATGCTATGTTTGAAGAAGAAGAAGAGGAAGAAAAAGATAAATCTGAAGAGGTTGCTGAGTCTAGTTCTAGTTCAGACTCTAGTTCAAATGGAGATGATAGGCCTGACCGAATGAAAAGCTCAGATCAAGCCTTCACCACTCCTCAACCGATGGCAACGGTTAGAAGCCTTGGAGGAGGCATTACTGAAACTTCACCGGTTACTCCATTGGGAGGAGGCACTACCTCTCTACCGGTTTCTCCTCAACCGATGATGTCTCCACCGGTTTCAATCCCTCCAACCGTTGTATCTTCTGAACCGGTTATTACGTCTCAACCGATTGATGTTAATGATATCCTTTTGCAGCAAGCCGTTGCTGCTAGCCTTTTTGAAGTAGAGGAAAAGAGATTGCAAGACCGAGCCAATGATCTTGCCACTGCTCAAGCTCTTCAAGCTTCCATTCTTGACAGTCAGGTGAGAGAAATCCAATCCTTACTTTCTAGTCCTCCAAGGGTTGAGGAGGAGACTCAATCTGTGCCCCCTACTTCTTCTACTCCCATTGATGAATCTGATTTCTTTGAAGTAGAGGACATATCTGATGATGATGATGAATTCAATATTCTAGATCCTGTTGTCCCTCCCGTCTATGCCGACCCTTGCCTCTATCAAAAAGATATCTTTTCTCCCCGAAACTATTACACTTCCAAATCTTCAATTCCTAGAACCTCTCATGGTATTCCCCTCTTTGCTCCTCATGAGAAAATCTCAAGCCGTGCCGAGTATAAACTTGTTTCTGATCCCCCTCCATTTTCCCAAGAGATAAAGAAGTTGAAAGAAAAAGATGTTGGTATACCCTTCTACCTATCTAGAACTGTTGGCCCTGGGGAAACTAGTCTCAAAGCCCAGAAACCGGTTGTGCTTAAACTTCGCCTTCGGTTTCAACCACCCAAGGGTCAATCGGTCAAGCCCTCCAAAACCGATCAACAGTTGGTCACCAACTTTCCTTCCAAGCAGAAACCGACTTTCTCTCCTTCCAAATCTCAAAGGCTTCGTCATATTAGAATTCAAGGGGGTGTGGCTCAACAAGTAACTGGACCGATTGAATGCACTTTTTCCTCTGCCAATATCTTCATGCGTTATCTTTCGGTCAACAACCGTATTTCTCAGGTTTTAGAGCTACGTATTGTGAGATGGTGCTATGAAGTTACTCACAGAGTTGGATTAATGCCTAGTGTGACTCAGCTTTCTATTATGAGAAATGGCAATCCTAGGCCATGGAGCAATATTAGGCAAGCCTCTCTTCTTCTCCTAGCTCTCAGGGTTATTCCTTTGATTCGGTTAAGACAAAATGCCCTATCATTGGCCCCAGCTGCTGCTGAACTGATTGCCTCTGCATTTGATGAAGCTCATGACATTCAGAATGCCATTGCTCTTAGCCTTGAGTCTGATTCCTTGATCTCTTCTGACCCCAATGACTTCCTCGTGTTTAGCCCCTCTATTGCTTCTTCCGTATCAGTTGATGAGGAGATTACCTTTTCTCCAACCGGTCAAGTATCAAGGATCGGTCCAGTTCATGTCAACTCTTCAGCCGATTCCTCAACCGATGCCTCAATCGGTTCGCCAACTCCATCCCTTACCGGTCGCACTATTCCTCTTACTGCTCATCTAACCGAGAAGCCTCCTACCGTTCACCATTCTCCACCAAACCCTTCCCTTGCCATCCAAATATACACTCCTCAACCGGTTCAAGCCTTGACTGTTGCTGCTCTTCCAACCGATCCTCCAGCTATATCTGTTAGCTCCTCAACCGGTGACTCTTCTACCGATAGTGATGCCGATCCTTCACCTGATGCTCCCCAACCAGTTAGTGAAGAAGAACTCAACCGTCCTGTTGTTGTTCGTGATCTTTGTGAGCTTTATGATGCCCTGGTTGCGAGCATGGTTAAGTCCAATCAGGAGGAGGAAGAGAAGAGGTTAGACAGAATGGAGCACGGTTATGCCAAGGATCTAGCTAACTATGTGGCTGATTTGTTTGATAAAGATGCCAAGATCACTGACCTCTCCACTCAGCTAGGTGCCTTGTCCCAATTAAACAAAGAGTTGATGAATACTGCCAAGGATGCCCAAGCCGATTTGAAGCTTGCAACCGATGAAATCAAAAAGTTGAACCAGAAGCTAGCCGATCAAGCCTCCTTGTTTAGAAAGACCAACACTGAGAGGATCAAGCTCAAAACTGAAAATGAAGTCCTCAAGAAGATGCTAGCTGACCGTGATGCTGAGAAGTCTGCTAGAAAGAAACGGAAGAGAAATGAAAAGGAAGCAAAGAAGTCAGCCAAGAAATCTCGCACTCAACCGGCCAGTCCATCGGCTACTCCTCCTTCAGACCCCAAAGATTTGCCTCCAACCGATGATCCTGCTGCTCCAGTCTAGAATGTAACCGATGAGGAAATTGTCTTTCCATCTTTTGCCTAACCGGTTGCAGCTTATCAATGAGATTTCCTTAACCTCAAACTTTGTTGTTTTGAATGACTTGTCTTTCCTTACTCTCTTTTAATTATTTTTGAATGTTCAAACTGTTCTAACTATTTCATTTTGCAGGTTGACTCATTCAAAAATATTTTACTTTAATTTATCTTAATTTTAAGCTTTCATTTTTTTGTAAGCTTTCTTAGGTTACATCTACGATGTTACTTGACTTAGGGAATGACATATTTAAAAGATAAAATTTTAGTCATTCTTTTACTAAGTCAAGATGATGCTAACCTAGGGTGATTGGACTTAAGCAATTAGGAGGAGATTGTTAGTCAAATATATGCTTAGGTTTAGAATTGCTTAAACCCAATCACAATAAGCATTAATGTGGACCCCTAATTTTAATTAGACCCAATAGAATTTTTCTATGTATGATAGGCCCCCTTAGTGCTAGTGCCAGTGTTTTTATTTCATGTAATTTCCTCAAGACCTTGAAGACTTGAAGATGTGAAGATTTGTCCCTATGTTATCTTCTGTGAGTTACTCGGTTTGCTAACCTAACCGGTTAGCTTCCTAACCGGTGGATCAACCTAACCGGTTGCCTATCTAGCCGATGTAACCTTCACAGGTTGCATCTTATCCCTTGCCGGTTAAGGCTTCCTCAGCAAGCTTCCCTCAGCCTAACCTAACCGAAGCATTTATTGCTCCCAACTACCCAGCAACCCCTTTAGCTAAAGTTGGTAAAGCAAGCATGCTGAATAGACGCTGAAGTGACATTCCTGCGGCTGTCAGAAGCTCAAAACAGATTGTCAAAATGACCAGTACTCACATCCTTCCAACCACTCAAGGAAAATCTTCTCTCTCCTATCTCAGGCATTTAATGCATAGATCCTTCAATTCAAAAGCATGCCTGATCAAGTCATCATTGCAACCTCTTCAAAGACAACGGCTCCTTTTCAAAGTTCTCTATAAATAGCTTCCTTGGAGCATTGAAGAAGGTTGGTGCATTTATGATTCTTGAGAGTGAGTTGCTCTGAACTACCATCCTGCAAACTCCATAGTTCAAGGCATTCAATACAAGTCCCCTTTGTTCACTAGACATCTCAGTTAGGACTTATACACTGTGCACCTCAATCAATATTGTAGTGTTCCTTCATTAGACTACATTTGGAACACATTGATTGATTCACACACAACACCCTAGAGAAATCAGCTCAACTTGTGAGCACATCTCTAGAAAACACCAGGTCTTTATTGTAGCACGATCCGTTAGTGGTCACCTTTAGTTTGGCAGCCTTCAATCATTGGCTTGCAACTTGTAATAGGTAGAAACCATTAATATAGTAGTGCACTTTCACAAATCCAAGTTCTGACCAAACTTGGTAGAGGACGTAGCAGTTATTTAACACTGTGAACCTCTTCAAACAATGTGTCATTCTTCTGTGTGCTTGTTTACTTTTGTAGTTGTAACTGGTTGACATTCTCTCAACTAGTCACAACCTATTGACTCAACCTACTGCTCAACTTGTTTGTCATACTTGGAAATATAATTTGTCAGGTTTGCATAAGGATTTTTAACGTACTGTTTTTGAAACACTACCTAACCGGTTGTAAACCTAGCCTAACCGTAATTCCGCTGTGCAAATCTAATCTAACGGTTAGCAAGTGTGTTTCCTACAACCCTTTACACAGACTAAGAGTTTTTAAGCAAAAAGTTTTAACAGGCTATTCACCCCCCCTCTAGCCTGATTTCTACCATTTGGGACCTAACACACGGCAGTAAAACGTAAGTCCGATTTCTCCGAGAAAGATAACGGAATCCCGTTTCTTTCATCAATTTCATCAACGGCAGTAAAACGTAAGTCCGATTTCTTCGAGAAAGATAACGGAATCCCGTTTCTTTCATCAACTTCATCAACAGCAGTAAAACGTAAGTCCGATTTCTCCGAGAAAGATAACGGAATCCCGTTTCTTTCATCAATATCATCAACGGCCGTAAAACGTAAGCCCGTTTTCCCCAGCGAAAGTTAACGGAATCCCGTTTCTTTCCTCATTTCATCAACGACCGTAAAACGTAAGCCCGTTTTCCCCAGCGAAAGTTAACGAAATCCCGTTTCTTTCCTCATTTCATCAACGGCCGTAAAATGTAAGCCCGTTTTCCCCAGCGAAAGTTAACGGAATCCCGTTTCTTTCCTCATTTCATCAACGGCCGTAAAACGTAAGCCCGTTTTCCCCGGCGAAAGTTAACGGAATCCCGTTTCTTTCCTCATTTCATCAACGGCCGTAAAACGTAAGCCCGTTTTCCCCAGCGAAAGTTAACGAAATCCCGTTTCTTTCCTCATTTCATCAACGGCCATAAAACGTATGCCCGTTTTCCCCAGCAAAAGCCAACGGAATCCCGTTCCACCCCCAACAGCTTTTCGAACTACGTATGGGCTTGATTCCCCAATCGGGATACGTAGGTAGCCTACCATAGGTCCAGCCACTCGACCAATATGGTCATCCTTTCCTTCGGCAGCAGATGTGAGACCGATCCCTTCAAACGAAGTCCACCAAAGGACCATCTATCTCAAGCCATCGAAGGAAATCATTTCAAACCAAGGTCCGAGGCACCTAAAACGCCATCTTCAAGGTTTGAGGCACCTAAAACGCCATCTTCAAGGTCCGAGGCACCTAAAACGCCATCATCAAGGTTCGAGGCACCTAAAACGCCATCATCACCAGGTTGACTCCTCAAAATAGTCACTCTAGGGTCAACATCGAAAGACCCGAACTACGACTGGCTTGATTCCTCTTAAGGATACGGAGGTAACCTACCATTAGGTTCAGCCATCAGACCGAAATGGTCATTCCTTTCCCCAGCAGAGCGGATATACAACTCTAGCCATCAGACCGAAATGGTCATTCCTTTCCCCAGCAGAGCGGATATACAACTCTAGCCATCAGACCAAAATGGTCATGTCCTATCCCCAGCAGAGTTTCTTTTCAAAGAAACGACCAGAACTCGCCGCTGTGCCGACGCCTCAAAATAGTCATTCCAGGGTCAAAGACCCGAACTGCGACTGGCTTGATTCCTCTTAAGGATACGTAGGTAGCCTACCATTAGGTTCAGCCATCATGTCCTATCCCCAGCAGAGTTTATTTCAGCAAACGACTGCAGAACTCGCTCGCCAGGATGACGCCTCAAAATAGTCATTCCAGGGTCAAAGACCCGAACTACGACCGGCTTGATTCCTCTTAAGGATACGTAGGTAGCCTATCACTAGGTTCAGCCACTCGACCACTTTGGTCACCCCGTCAAATATGGAGCCTTACTCTTATCGACGACCCCGCTTCCTTCGAAAGCACCGTCGCCGAGGGGCTACTGTAAGTGTTCCAATTTGAGTTGTTAGCATTTTCGTTAGAAAATTAACGAAAGTCTTAACATTCCTAACATTTCTAACAATTCCTAACTTTTCTAACAAAGCAAGGGTAGATTAGGGATTGCTATTTAGAGTTAAACCAAGGAAAAGAATCTTATAAAAGGTCAAATTCCGAACTGAAATCAGAAACAAATGACGGCCCTTGAAAAATTTGAATAATATTCCTCTTGTCCAAAGCCTGGAGCTGCATTTAATTAACAGTGCACGCTTACACACTTGTCCGCGCGGACAAAATCGAAGTTCCCAGAGGCCTATAAATAGAGCCCTTCAGTCTCAGAAAAAAAAAAAAACAACCAGCAACACCTTGGCGAAAATACTAGAGAAAACAGTGGAAATTCCCTTGAATTGCCACCTTTTTCTCTTGATTATTTTCCCAAATCACACCCACTCACTCTCAAATTCAAGCTTCAAACACAAACACAAAAGAAGATAGGTATAACCTCCTTCTCCCTACCCTAAATCTCTCTCACCCATGCATGCATCTTAAACTTTAAAGATGTAGTTTGTTCATCAACTTACTTGGTGTTCATCTTTGCTTGACCTAAAAATGTAGTCACCTTGGAATAAATTTCCATGGATGACCATTTAAAAGGTCCAAATTATTTCTTACTCACTTAAAAGTGTTTTCCTAAAAATCATTCACTTAAAAGTATTTTCCAAAATCCATTTTCACAACACAAATCTTTCTTTCAAAGGATAAAATTCCTCTTCCCAAGCAAATGAAATGCTTAAAGTCCTAATGTACCCCAAGGATGGCTTGATATAGTAGATCACCACTAAAATGTTTAGTGATCACTAATCAAAGCCTAGGAAAATGGGGACAAGCATGGATGCAAAACCCCCTTTTAAATCACATTTTCCTTCAAGAACATCTTGCTGTCCAGTAGCATTGTTCTAAGACCTCTGTCCATTGTCTAATTTTTTGGACACAGAAAAACTTGGAATTGGGTGTTGACTATAAAATACTTTTTGTATCCAACATCCGTAGTTTTCCAGACATATTTTTACTTTATTTTTTGTGTGAGTCTAACTCCCTTTTCCAAATTATTTTCCAAAGGTCAGTTTATCAGTCTCTGGAAATCCAGATTTCACATCTGAGATTTCCAGAAGGTTTTAGTCCATCAAATCATCTCCAAATGGAAAAGTCTTTTGCTGTCACCTTATTTAAGATGTTTTGAACAACTTTCATTCTCGGATTTTCCCCAGATTCTGAGATTTTAAAGCTCTTAAATCCATTTTAAAATCAAGTGTCCACTGCCTTTTTCATTCTGGCAGAATTGACTTTCAACTTCAAAGAGTCTTTTGAGTATCAAAACTCAACCCTAAAATCATACCAAAAATCATGGGACTTGTTTAATGTCTTACAAAGAGTTCCCAATTTTTAGTTTTCTCAGTTTGAACTTATTTTAGCCAAAGAAACACACACACATACACACACACACACAAATGGTTTTTAAGCTTGGAAGACTCGTTTTACGAGGCATTCCGGGTGAACCCTAACGTTCTTCCCGGAGTGTAACGTGACCTCCGAACCCAAATCTCTCATTCCGGGCATTTTTCAAAGTTTTGGCCCTTAAAACAAAAATGGCGTGGCGACTCCGTCTCCGTCGTTTTGATTTTCAAAGAAACGAAAAATCAAATCGTTCCGCGGGTGGCATATCGTCACAGGTTCGTAAATTGTCCTAAACCGAACAAAACCGAACCATTTACACCCCTAATTGAAGCGCAAATGATTCGGTCTACTTTAGCCCGAACAATTTTAATGGAAAAATTAAGACCCAATTACACTGCAAAATGTTACAAACCACTCAAGTTGATCTAGATTGCAATTCAACATTTCAACCTATGAGTTGTTTTAAAATTATAATGAAATAAATGTCCTAAATTTACCATCTCTTGGATAATAGAATTCTAGAAAAAGAAAACTAAAAGAGAAACCATGTACAAAGTACGCTAAAAGTTCTCTCTTCCGAAGATAAAAGTGTTAAAACTAATAAGTTTAAGCAACCTTGGCTTCAATGGTCTTAGGCTCTTCGGCGCTGGTGGCGACAGCTTCTCAATGGTAACTGTAAGAACTTCATCCTGACAAACTGTCGAGACCTTCTCCACCTTCAAATTCTTCGGGAGCACAAATTTCCTCATATATTTCCCCATTCCCATCTCCATCATATCCTCACAAATTTCACCCCTTTCGTCCCCGGCATGTTTGTACACATGATTCCTCTGTCACAACACATCACGCATTTGCCACTTGTTGGTTCACCACCATCACTGTATTCACCTGCCACCGACTGTTTATTCTGTTGCCTCCGCCTCAACTTTTGCTTACATCTCTTGTTTTCACACCATATCCAGGAGAAATAGTTCGCTTTTGAATATGATCTCGGATGTGAAGAGGTTTGTTTTGAAGCCCGATATGGGAGCAATTGGTGGTGGTGGCCGATAAATTTGCAAATGGAATGTTTTAAAAGGGAACCAATCAAGTGCTTTGTGAACAAATGAAAATCTTGTAGACGCTTTCCTAGTTCATAAAAGTCATCCAAGAATTTATTATAATCCTGCTTCTAAATTGAGCTTCAGAGGTTGAAGCTCTACAACAATAACAACAACAAAGCCTTAGTCTCAAAATAGAGGTTGAAGTTGAAGCTCTCTTTTCTTTTATTTTATTTATTTATTTTATTTTATTTGGATAAGATGAAGCTCTGTTTTCTTTTCATAGCCAATACACACAAACTCATGTGCTGACCAGGACAAATCCCTGAAAGCACGCCATTTTGGATGGCAGTGGAGAAATATCATCTAAATGTTGTCTATAAGGCTTCAAGTGGATCCTCCCTTATCATTGGGTAGGATTCTAATGTCAGATTCTAAGTAGTTCCTGTGGTATAGGGGTACATGTTCTTCCCTTCTTTTCTTCTTTTTTCTTGCTGAGCACATGGATTGTTCCCTCTTTAACACTTTCATACTGTTTATTTATCTAACACCCAAGAACGGAATGCCCCTTCCCTTTTTTGGTCCGAGCCCCTTTTTTGGTCCGAGCCACAGGTATCCCGTCACAACATTGGATGCCAACTAATTTAGTTATATCCAGGAAGGAGCGAAAGGGGGCAAAGCTCTCCCTACCATGCTGGAATGCCCCATACATTGGTTTCCCGTATTGCTGCATATCAAGGAGGCAAACACATTGCCTTTCTCTTCCTTCACCCTTGTAACAGTTGCAGAGTCCAGATGCAGGCGAACTTCAAGAAAACTGTAAGAGGGTAGTCCTACGGGGGTTGTGTTAGGGTTTTGCGAGATTGTAAGGTTGTTTCCAGGTAGTGAGAATCACCGAAGAATAATGAAAAGGAGGAGCGAGAATAGGAACTAGGAGGGTTTTTGGGAGAGACAAGTATTGCGGGACTTGGTCTCGATCTACAGAGAGAAAGTGTGGTGAAGGATGATCCCTAGTTACTTGGTGCCAAATGAATACCAAAATGTGGTATTTATAGGGAATGAGTAAGCCCGTGTGCACAACACATGCTCCACAGAGTTGGACCATCCCGCAATTTTCCCTTGTAAACCCAACTAAGCCACGTGTAACCCAATTATTAGACCACGTAGCGAATTTCACATTCTAGCCATCAATTCACTGCTCCTCTTCGATCCCGATAAGTGGAGAAGACTTCCCTCTACCTTGTCTAATCGCGGGAAGTACTTAGAGGATAACAACCCGCACATAGCGGGAGCGAAAGATGCATCCACGAGGCGGAGATCCGTCCGTGGGAGACAATCCGCGGGACAGAGATGCGTCCGCTGAAGAGATATATTCGCGGGACAGAAACCTGTCCGCGGGAAAAGGTGCAACACATGTAAGGCACGTGCGCGCTATATCGCGGAATATGTACATCCTACAAAACAATACGTATTGGCTTTCAAGATTGCTACCGGAGAAGGCCATGGTTATAGTGAAAAACAAAATTGGCAAAACCAGCCATGGTATATAAAAATAAGTTGGCAAATAGTTTTCATTCGCAGCAGCATTCAATTTCAACTCTTCTCTAATATCATGGTGTTTCAGTGGTTATATGCACCTAGTTTCTAACAAAGTTATTTTCATTAATGCATCAAAAAACATTGTTTTTTGCTGCCATGAGAAAGGAAACCAACCTCAGGATCCGTGTTAAATTCTTTGACTGCTCTGTCTCTTGAAGTAAGAGACATTGTGCCATCAAGCCTCCTGTATTCTATACAGTACTTATTCAGTGTCATTTCTACCAAGTCCAACATCCTAGTCCACTGGGAGAAAACAATTGCTTTTATTGGGCCTTCCGTCTGTATATCTGAGCTTAAGTTTTCCGAATTTGAAGAATTTTCATCGCATCTAACCAGATTATGTAGCTCTGAACTTCGGCTCTTTGATTTACAATGAGTTCGAATAATCTCTAGAGCAGCTTTGATCTTGGAAGAGCTATATTCATTCTGCAGAACTTTAGATCTCCCGGAAAAAGCAGACGAGCTAGAGTGATTTCCATCAGCATCATCAGAAATACATCTCCTTAAGGTGGCCTTGGAGAAGACAGCATCGACACCAAGCTGTTCTTTGCATTCTGGTGAAGGACATGTGTTGTCATCTCCTGTCAAATATTCAGAGACACATTGACAGCAGAAGACATGTCCGCAAATAGTAACAACAGCATCTTCAGGTGGATCCTAAAAGAAAGATATTCCCAAATAAGTGAAGATGCTCGAACAATATCAAACTAAGTTATTTTCATTTTGGAGGTAAAAGAAGAATTTTACTAAATTAAGAAGAGAAGAAACAAAAAGAGCAAACAAGCCATTCACCAAACCAAAGAGAAGAAATACATAAAGAGAGAAGATAGGGTGGAGGAAACAACTAATGAACAACAACCCTCCAGTCCAGTCCCTTGACAGATCAGCAGTTGAATCCAGAGATCGTATTATCACGTAACATCTTATGCTCATAGTCTATTAACACCATATACTGTACTCGTCCACTTCGACAAAAGAGTAGAGTTTTTGACTTTTTCTGTGAACTCTATTTATGTACAATTATTTGTTCTACAGAGTAGTAAAGATTGCAATTCATTCTTGATGTAGGTTTGAATGAATATTTTTTTCTAAAACGTTATCAAGGTTATATTAAATTTGGAAAGTTGACTCTTTATATGAAGAGGTAGTGCAGTAAATATCAACATTAAACACAAGTCAAATAGTTGGTGCACAAAAAATGATTTTACTTACGTACTCATGCACAAACCCACTGCGGGCAAATTACAACCTGAAAAAGAAACAAATCGTGAATATGAGAAATTGAACCATAACTAGCAATTAAGCTACATATGCTATTCATGTAATACCTGTCAAATGCATCATTCCTGACATTATGCCAAACCAAGAACTTAAAAAAAAACAATACTCCCTCCGTCCCGCCCGATGCTTCACCATTTTGGTGAAGCACGTAAATTAAGAAAAGTGATAAGTGGGAGAAGGGTTGTGAGAGGGAAGAAGTGAAAGTGGGGCCCACAATTTAAATATGTGAGGGGGAAAAGTTAGTGGATATGACAAGTGGGCCCCACAATTTAAGTATGTGAGGAAAAAGTTAGTGGGGTTGACAAATGGGGCCCACATTTATTACCATTTTAGGTAAGGTAAGCTTCTACCGGGACGGGACACCCATTTGGGTAAAAGGTGAAGCTTCGGGCGGGACGGAGGGAGTATATCATTTGGTACAAGTTCAATTCATTTATCCTTAACCGGCACAGAGGAAGAAACGGCGTTCTAGGAAGCACCTACCAAGAAGGTGAAGAAAATCAAAAATTAATTGAGGGAGAAATAGTGAAATTATTTATTTTCAGGCATTGATATCTCACAATTTAATTTTAATAGAGTCCTGCCAGTGGAGTCTGAAATATCCGCTCTGGTGGTCTGCACATATCACATAACCATATAAGTAGTATCCCCATCAGCCAATGATTTTCGGATACTTATTTTGGTTTTATAAGTTTCTAAAGGTTCCTAATCTTATGGAAAAGGAACTACAGCAAGAACAACACCACCACCATAGCCTTA
Organism: Adenophora triphylla var. japonica; assembly: GCA_022495995.1. Lineage (NCBI taxonomy): Eukaryota > Viridiplantae > Streptophyta > Magnoliopsida > Asterales > Campanulaceae > Adenophora > Adenophora triphylla. The sequence goes on from JAFEMH010000213.1 coordinate 834,388, forward strand.
ATCGCAAAATGATTTGGGGTAGGCTAACATGAATCACCATATATATATATATATATATATATATATATATATATATATATATATATATATAGAAAAAAAAGTTAATAAAAATAATAATTATAGAAAAAGAAGTTAATAATAATAATAATTAAGAAAATGTGAAAGTTAAGAAGTAATTTAAAAGAAGAAACATGAGGGCTTAAGGAAAGGGAACAACACGTCGCAAATCCCAAAGTTCCTCTCCATCCACAAACAAAAAGGAGACTCGAACACAACACATTGAGAAAAAGACGAGACAATCTTCTCCTTCCTAAAACTCTAGAAGCAGTATGGGAAACGCTACAAATAGTTGGACACACCCCATTGCTCTCCTGCACTCCCAACAGCATGCACCAAGAAAGCAACAAGTTCATCCTGTATGGAAGAGTACGGGAAAGTAGAGCCAAGGACCTGCCATAAACCTTCAATATCAAAGGAACCTTCTCTTTCCAGACAAGTAGAGCAAATGGAAAAGTACAGGAAAGTAGGATATGTTAAAGGTCTTCACCGAGGACTCAGCAACATAATTGCCTGTGTAATCTATCAGTCATCCTGTATGGAAGTCAGATTCTCTAATGGAAACAAACTGATCCAAGAAAGCAACAAGTTCATCCAACTCCATCATTGAGATTATTGGAGGAGATGCAAATTCCCAAGAAAAAGAAACCCCCACTCTCTCAACCGGAAAAAAAATACAGAAAAAGTGGCCTCGTGAAGAGATGAAACTCCCATTCATGTAAAGGAGGAAGCCAGAGATAATCTTCAACTCAGCAGTCCTTTCCAAAAGGAACTCCCCTTTCCCATCCTTAACACTATAGTTGACATGAAGAAGATCTCAGCACTGGTGGATGTACTTACACGAGTTCACGATTACATTCATGAGTCTGACCTTATTAAACAATAACACCACTTCTCAGAACTGGAGAACAGGACAGCTGGAGAAGTAGACTATACTAAGGCTACTGGCTGATTCTGAAATTATTCATCTTAGCCACTAAAAGACAGTCCTGTTAAATCTGCATGTTGGAACTGTGCCATGAAGAGATACCCAATTGATTGTTCATTAAAAAAAAACACCTTTGGGTCCAACCATCAACCACAAAATGCTAAAAATATACAATAAAAAGTTGCTAACCTAAAAAATGAATATGCCCTTCGTCCCGCTTGAAATTTAGACAAAATTCCATTTTGGGCGTCCCATTATAAATTAGACAATCCCAAAATGGCAAGTGTTTTATATTTTTTAATCAGTGGGTCCACTTGTCATACTCACAATAATTATTCACTATTCCCTACCCCACTAACAACCCCTACCCCACTTTCACAACACCGCATTATTATACACTTTTTCCTTAATCCCTGTGCATCTCTTTTTGTCTAATTTCAAGCGGGGCGGAGGGAGCACTTACCAAAAATACATAAATAACTTGGTACTCTTAAACGGAAAAAAAGGAAGAAGTATAACAAAGACAAGAATAACCCAACACGAGATAAAAGGAAAAATGTTAGGAGAAATAGGCAACTCACAAAAAGGAGGATAAGGTTCAGGAAACTCACCCTACACACACAGCAAATGGCTAACGATGTTTCCAACTGTTTCAACAAATCAATCTGCATATCTCTAGGAAGCCTTTTTGCCATTTTTCCAGAAACTCTACTGACTGAATCAGAATTGAAACCCTTGACAAGTAATGGGTGGTCACAGGCCTGGCGAAGATGCAGAAGCATCAATAGAATATTTGCGTAATTTTGCTTCAATGTGCCTGCAGCAGCATAAGCCTTCAAGACGAAATTTTAAGTTGTTAGAAAATTAAAGGAACTACTTTTGGTGTTCCAAACTTGTCAAACAAAAGCCTACTTTTTTTCACATCTTATAGTACTTTCTAATATCCACGCTGTTGTCAGAAAGCTTTTAACTCATTAATACACTTCATGTTTTTTTGGTATGAGGTTATTTCTGGCTTTTACTTTCTCTTTGGGCTAACTCTTTTTCATGTATTCATTAAAACCGTGAATCCAAACTAGGTTTATCTAAATAAAATATAGATACAAATCAAGTTTGTCTTACACCTGACTACTATTAAATGTAACTTCAGGTTTTCCTGTTTTCAGTTACTTAATAACATAGTTTATAATCTGAACAATTGTACTTCATGCAATCTAGTTCTTACACATAGTTAAAGTCTTTATCTAGGCAAACAATCAACATACTTTCAATTTATGTCATAGTTTTTGTCTTCCGTTAGCTAAATTGGACAGGTTTCATGCTCTATGTTTCATTATTTATGCCATTCTTCTCAAGTACATTGTAGTAGTTGATGCAAATAAAGTACAGTGTGTTATTTGTAAACTTCGTGAAAGCACGCTGCATTGAATGGTCGTTTACCCGTTCATAATTTCTCCATTGGCGAATGATATCCTGAGAGAAAATGTGCCTACCATCGTTGCTGCTATAGCAAGGTAACCTTACGACCCGGGGCAGAACCACGTGTACCTAACAGGGTGCACGTACACCCGGTTACTTCTCAATATTTAATAATTATAAAATAGTTAAGACTTATTCTATTAGAAATAAAACAAATATATATGTTTTTTTATATTACTAGGAACAATAAACGCCTTTAGCACATTGGTTTGAATCCCATGTTCTAATGCCGAAGACCCAGGATCAAATCCTGGTAGTCACTTTTTTTCTCTTTTTTGCTTTCTTGTTGTACTCCCTCCACCCCACACTTCTTCTATCATTTATATAGTATACACACACACATATATAATGTATATATAAATATATACTCCCTCCGTCCCACACCTACGTGCACAATTTCCATTTTAGGCGTCCCAAACCTACGTGCACATTTCCTAAAATGGAAAGGAATCTTTACTATTCCCTCCACTCATTCTCTCTCCTACATTATTTTTATACTCACAACACCATTATAATTTACTATTCCCTCCACTCATTCTCTCTCCTATTTTACTTTTACACTCACAACACTTTCAATATAATACTCCCTCCTTAATTTACGTGAAAAGTCAAAGTGTGCACTAAGGTCCGGGACGGAGGGAGTATGCAATTATTCAATTGACTAAAAAACATTAATTGATTGATTAAAGGCTCGTTTGTTTTTATTCAGAGTCTCTTAATGGGCTTTAGGTCTGGTTCTTTCAGACCTTAGTAGAATAAGTGTAATTTTTTTTAATTCAGATATGATAGGCTCAGAACAGCCTCTTAATCTTCAGACCCAGAAATGAGTCTTCTTTGCCCCTTAGTCGATTTTTTTCATACATATTCCTTCCATAAACTAATTTAAAAAAAAAAAAAACACCCAAACACTAGATCAACCACGATACACGCCATTTTTCTGCTCCATTCAATGTCGTAATCCTAATTCCCCATATGAATTCAGACTAATAATCAAACAGCTTGAATAATTTAGAAACCAGTCTTTATACGCTGCCTTTCATGAATTCAGCCAATTTCAGATGTGATTTCAGATTTCAGATTTCAGACTAACACTTTTTTAAAAAAATACAATGGACAATTCATTGGCCAAAAGAATAGTGTTTGTTATGCATAGTTGATTTTCATTTTCACAGATTAAGTGACAAGGTGAGTTGGTAACTTATTATGTTATCAAGGCTCTGGTTTGGCACAATCATGGGTTTGAGTCAGCCAAATTACATATGTTGCGGGAAGAATTGTGATTTAATGTGATGACATTATGTTAGGTTTGTGATGCCTTGGTTGTGGCATGTTTGTTTATCATGGCGTGCAGAGACTGGTCACAAGTGAGGGATAGTGTTACAGCTTTGATATGTATAGTTGCTTCGCTCTTTCACAACTTAAGCTTTTAAATGACTTGGTAATTTATTTATTTTCATCACAAAAGATATATGAGTTGGGAAATTAGCAAGAGGTATAATAAGTTTCACAAATACCTTCCATTTTGATATACAATAGGTATATTAAGAAATAACAAGCCAATAGGATGGTGGACCCATAACTTTGCTTGTGAAGGTGTAGTGCATATACAAAGTAAAAGAAAATGTGAGCACGGCATCTGTAGTTTAATTAACTAACGACTAAAAAGGCAATAAAAATAACGAAAGGAAATTAACAGTAGCAGAACAAAGAACAAGTATCATCAAAACAATCATTTATTAGGAGTTTAGTTAATAATGTCAAGTATATAGAGATGAAAACTAGCCATACTTGATCATCTCTTGGTCCCATGGCCTCTGAAGATTTACCAAGCTAACATATTGATTGTCACTCTCCATTGTGACAAGTAACTCTATAAGACAAATAACAAGATAAGAGGTGAAGAAGGTGCTATATTAACCAACATTTTCATGATCTCCCTTAGCTTCGAGGTATGTTTAGTGAGTACGCTCTTTCCAATTGCTCAGATACACAATGTAGTGACCAGCATATCCAACTTCTTTATTTGTCAGTTGTTGGGTTTCCCATGAATGGAAACAAGGTTTTTGTACTGGGACGTAACCCCCCCCCCCACTTTGGGGGGTATTGTCAATAGACCCAAGAAAATAAATGATAGTAGTATGTCTACCCACCCCATATACTTTGCCAGAAGCTATCCTAACAAACCTAATAAAAAATGTCCCTTTCTGATTTAAAAATAGACAACGGTATCCTTAAGATGATAAACTTTCGTACGAATATTTCCCTATTTGCCAACTCCAAATCATGATGACCCAATTACCAAAAGAAAATATAAAGGAAAAGAAAAGAAAAGAAAAGAAAAGAAAAGGTATTAACATATCAAGGATTATACCACATCGACCAACTAATTTTGGTGAATTATTTGACGAAATCTCAACAAATAATTTTGAAGGATGAAGCAGTTTTTAGTATCAGGACCGTGCAAAGTAAGCTTTTATCTTTTAACAAACATAATTGCCAGATCTCGGTGAAAGATGATCATTGTCAAGTTATTACGGGTCTAAACTAAAGCTTTGATGCTGTTGCTGTTGTTTTTGTTGCAAGGGTGTAAACTACCGAATACTCGAATCGAATACTGAATCGAATAAAAAAAAGATCGATTCGTTTACAACCTTATGCAAGAAGCAAGATATCAAAATCAGGTCAGCTGTGATATTATACCTGGTCATCAGCCAGAATTCCACCACGACAAGCCGCACTCTTTGTTTCCTTGGAATGCATCCATGCTAATGCAATTCTCTGATAACATAATTATCGAGTTTAGAGAGAAGTGGCCAACAAAATACCATTCAATAAAGTAGCATCAGTGAAGGTGGACCAAATACCTGGTGCTTTAATAGAGAAACTGATAACAGACCGTTGGGTAATGTAGCTTCTACTTTAGGTTGATTCAGATCCTGGAAAAAAAAAAAAAAGTTAACACATAAATGAAAGTATATATTGTCATTAGCAAACTAACCAATACAACAAGTTGCAGATCCAGATCTTATCTTATAAACTGTCAAAATAGTAATTTAAAAAATATGTTACCTGTAGTGCTGCTTGATAAATCAATCTTTCATCGCCAACTTTTTCATCAACCACCCCAGAACGATGAAGAGGGTCATTTGGACTTGCATACTGTGTAGTTGGAGTAGAATTGGAGAAGAGTGATGATGGGTGTCGCCCAAACATCAAAACTTCGGCATCCCTGCCCCAACTCATATGATCATTTATAAGGTTTTTACCATATAATGGAGTGGGCAATGGAGAAAGAGAAGGATTTCCATGATTTTCATTAGTGCGGCTGTGCCCAGCACTATTAAGAGGATTAGGCCTAGCATTTGATCCGGATGCTTGCAAGGAAGAGGGAAGTGTTCTTCCTCCATATCCTGTACCAAACCATACCAGTAATTCTGAAATCAATATTCTATTGAAAGTTTTTCACTAGCCAAACTAACTCTAGCAGTTGCACATTACCATTGTCACTGGACCTTGTGCATGGTTATTACTTGATGAGTTCCCATTAAAGTGAGATGCTTTCTTAGAACCAGGCACCTTCCGAGCCGAAGGATGACCTGAAAATGAACAAACCAGGATAAGAATCAATGATATGAAGGTGTTCAAGTTTGAGAACGTTCTCTCTTTACCTGTAACACCTGTGCCTGATGTAGATGCCGTTGGATGAAGATGTGTACCATTAGTCGACGTGGCAGAGTCCATCAATAATGGGTCATCCTTATCATTAAGTGCTTTATATTTTGCGAGATCCCAACTATCAGAATCACTATCAGTTGAACTAATATCTATTGGATCCATTTCAGTGGATTGATTATCCTCCGACTCAGCAGGACAACCGGGCGGTGAACCTACAATTTGCATCATGATGAACACGCTTATAACACAAAGAATCCATGCAACCATCCAGTATCAAACAATAGTGTCCTCACCAGGAATGTACAATGCCTTGAAATTAAGCTGCTAACCAATCCACCCAAAGACGAGCAACATTTTCTGGTGGAATTGATGAAACTACGGATAGGGTTTGTCTGGTCAGGCATAAAAGTAAAACCCTTGCAATGAAAATTACATCAAAAATTAAAAAGAGGGAAGATATCAGAATTATTAATTCTTAAATTTCATCAAGAAATCAAGCTTCATTTTTTATCTGAATTTTGAAATTATAGTGAAATAACAGTAGATAATCAAACGATACTAAGGTTGCAAGCATGCGAATGGTACAAGATTACTAGGAAAATGTAGATTGTCAGATGAGAGAGAGTTGAAATTTGAATGTGCACCTGGTATTAGTAATTTTCCCCCCTTCGACCTCACCGGCAAAAGCCCTAAGTCTTTGCCCTCGTTTAAACCGCAACCAAATGGTTCCCAAAGGGAGTTAGCAACTCCAAAATAGGCAAAACTTGAGTTACCAAAATTAGATAAGGAGTTAATCAAGGTATCAAATTTGTTATAAATTAAATATTTTTTTAAAATAATAAAGAGAGAATTTTTTTTAAATTAAATATTTTTTTAAAATTAAATATTTTTTTTAAATTATCATCTTATCATATATAATATAGATAGCAAATGAAAATATGACACGGGTGAAAATAGAATTTTTTTTAAATTAAATATTTTTTTTAAAAAAAAGAGAGAATTTTTTTTATAAATATTTAAAATTATTTATTTTAATTATTAAAATGTCTTTTCAATTAAATAAAATAATTTAAATGTGAAATAAAATTTAAAATATGGAAAAAAATTCAATTTTAGTACCTTTGCTAACTCCTTCCATTGGAGATGAAAATGTAGTACCCTATGAATAGTGCTTGAAAGGTATCGGTACCTTCCCCTAACTTCTCCCATTGGAGTTGCCCCAAGTACTTTACTTCCTTCACACCTTTCTCCTCCTGATGGTGTCTGGAAAGAATTTAAGTTTCTCCATCATGCTCATTTTAAATGTTGATGTCATAGACTCTACAAAATCATTTAAACAAATTTTTGATGTAGAGTCATATACTATGTCATCAACAAAGATTTGAACCACGACAAGTTCTTTTTCATGTTTAAGAATGAACAAAGTCCTATCTGCTTCTCCTCTAGTAAAACCATACTCTAGTAAAAAGCTAGTTAACCTACCATACCATGCACGTGGAGCTTGTTTCAATCCATAAAGAGCTTTATCAAGTCTATACACATGGTTTGGTTGAAATGGATCTTCAAAGCCTTTTGGTTGTTCAACAAAAACTTCCTCATCTAGGTATCCATTTAAAAACGCTGCTTTGACATCCATTTGAAACAATGTGATTTTAAGAAAACAAGTAATGGCCAATAAAAGTCTTATTGACTCAATTCTAGCCACGGTTCGTCATAGTCGACACCTTCCACTTGTGTATAGCCATGAGCCACAAGACGAGCCTTGTTCCTAACAATGTTACCATATTAATCGGTCTTATTTTTAAAAATCCATTTTGTCCCAATATCATTAGTGTTTGTGGGACGGGGTACTAAAGACCAAACATTGTTACGAGCAAATTGATCAAGTTCATCTTGCATTGCTTGAATCCAAAAATTATCTTTTAAAGCTTCAATCACATTTTTAGGTTCTATAGATGAAACAAAACAAGAGTGTGTTACCTTTGAATATGTGGTAAACATGCACACATACCTCACCATGTCACGGTAACTAATGGGATTTTTGGGTCTTGTTTGTACACCTTCATTCAACTGAAGGGAACCAATCAAGTGCTTTGTGAACAAATGAAATTCTTGTAGACGCTTTCTGAGTTCATAAAAGTCATCCAAGAATTTATTATAATCCTGCTTCTAAATTGAGCTTCAGAGGTTGAAGCTCTACAACAATAACAACAACAAAGCCTTGGTCTCAAAATAGAGGTTGAAGTTGAAGCTCTCTTTTCTATTATTTTATTTATTTTATTTTATTTTATTTGGATAAGATGAAGCTCTGTTTTCTTTTCATAGCCAATACACACAAACTCATGTGCCGACCAGACAAATCCTCGAAAGCACGCCATTTTGGATGGCAGTGGAGAAATATCATCTAAATGTTGTCTATAAGGCGTCAAGTGGATCCTCCCTGATCATTGGGTAGGATTCTAACGTCAGATTCTAAGTAGTTCCTGTGGTATAGGGGTACATGTTCTTCCCTTCTTTTCTTCTTTTTTCTTGTTGAGCACATGGATTGTTCCCTCTTTAACACTTTCATACTGTTTATTTATCTAACACCCAAGAACGGAATGCCCCTTCCCTATTTTGGTCCGAACCACAGGTATCCCGTCACAACATTGGATGCCAACTAATTTAGTTCTATCCAGGAAGGAGCAAAAGGGGGCAAAGCTCTCCCTACCATGCTGGAATGCCCCTTACATTGGTTTTCGTATTGCTGCATATCAAGGAGGCAAACACATTGCCTTTCTCTTCCTTCACCCTTGTAACAGTTGCAGAGTCTAGATGCAAGCGAACTTCAAGAAAACTGTAGGAGGGTAGTCCTACGAGGGTTGTGTTAGGGTTTTGCGAGATTGTAAGGTTGTTTCCAGGTAGTGAGAATCACTAAAGAATAATGAAAAGGAGGAGCGAGAATAGGAACTAGGAGGGATTTTGGGAGAGACAAGTATTGCGGGACTTGGTCTCGATCTACAGAGAGAAAGTGTGGTGAAGGATGATCCCTTGTTACTTGGTGCCAAATGAATACCAAAATGTGGTATTTATAGGCAATGAGTAAGCTTCCCGTGTGTGCCGCAAACACATGCTCCACGGAGTTGGACCATCCCGCAATCTTCCCTTGTAAACCCAACTAGGCCACGTGTAACCCAATTATTGGACCACGTAGCGAATTTCACATTCAAGCCTCCAATTCACTGCTCCTCTTCGATCCCGGTAAGTGGAGAAGACTTCCCTCTACCTTGTCTAATCACGGGAAGGATAACAACCCGCACATCGCGGGAGCGAAAGATGCATCCACGAGGCGGAGATCCGTCCGTGGGAGACAATCCGCGGGACAGAGATGCGTCCGTGGAAGAGATATATGCGCAGACGTAAAACCCGTCCGCGGGAAAAAGTGGCACCCAACACACATGCGAGGCAAGCGCGCGCTATATCGCGGAATATGTACATCCTACAAAAACAATACATATTGGCTTTCAAGATTGCTACGGGAGAAGGCCATGGTTATAGTGAAAAACAAAATTAGCAAAACCAGCCATGGTATATAAAAATAAGTTGGCAAATAGTTTTCATTCACAGCAGCATTCAATTTCAACTCTTCTCTAATATCATGGTGTTTCAGTGGTTATATGCACCTAGTTTCTAACAAAGTTATTTTCATTAATGCATAAAAAAACATTGTTTTTTGCTGCCATGAGAAAGGAAACCAACCTCAGGATCCGTGTTAAATTCTGACTGCTCTGTCTCTTGAAGCAAGAGACATTGTGCCATCAAGCCTCCTGTATTCTATACAGTACTTATTCAGTGCCATTTCTACCAAGTCCAACATCCTAGTCCACTGGGAGAAAACAATTGCTTTTATTGGGCCTTCCGTCTGTATATCTGAGCTTAAGTTTTCCGAATTTGAAGAATTTTCATCGCATCTAACCAGATTATGTAGCTCTGAACTTCGGCTCTTTGATTTACAATGAGTTCGAATAATCTCTAGAGCAGCTTTGATCTTGGAAGAGCTATATTCATTCTGCAGAACTTTAGATCTCCCGGAAAAAGCAGACGAGCTAGAGTGATTTCCATCAGCATCATCAGAAATACATCTCCTTAAGGTGGCCTTGGAGAAGACAGCATCGACACCAAGCTGTTCTTTGCATTCTGGTGAAGGACATGTGTTGTCATCTCCTGTCAAATATTCAGAGACACATTGACAGCAGAAGACATGTCCGCAAATAGTAACAACAGCATCTTCAGGTGGATCCTAAAAGAAAGATATTCCCAAATAAGTGAAGATGCTCGAACAATATCAAACTAAGTTATTTTCATTTTGGAGGTAAAAGAAGAATTTTACTAAATTAAGAAGAGAAGAAACAAAAAGAGCAAACAAGCCATTCACCAAACCAAAGAGAAGAAATACATAAAGAGAGAAGATAGGGTGGAGGAAACAACTAATGAACAACAACCCTCCAGTCCAGTCCCTTGACAGATCAGCAGTACTCAATCCTCAAAAAAGCCTGAAGTTGAATCCAGAGATCGTACTATCACGTAACTTCTTATGCTCATAGTCTATTAACACCATATACTGTACTCGTCCATTTCGACAAAAGTGTAGAGTTCTTGACTTTTTCTGTGAACTCTATTTATGTACAATTATTTGTTCTACAGAGTAGTAAAGATTGCAATTCATTCTTGATGTAGGTTTGAATGAATATTTTTTTCTAAAACGTTATCAAGGTTATATTAAATTTGGAAAGTTGACTCTTTATATGAAGAGGTAGTGCAGTAAATATCAACATTAAACACAAGTCAAATAGTTGGTGCACAAAAAATGATTTTACTTAAGTACTCATGCACAAACCCACTGCGGGCAAATTACAACCTGAAAAAGAAACAAATCGTGAATATGAGAAATTGAACCATAACTAGCAATAAGCTACATATGCTATTCATGTAATACCTGTCAAATGCATCATTCCTGACATTATACCAAACCAGGAACTTGAAAAAAACAACATATCATTTGGTACAAGTTCAATTCATTTATCCTTAACCGGCACAGAGGAAGAAACGGCGTTCTAGGAAGCACCTACCAAGAAGGTGAAGAAAAGCTAAAATTAATTGAGGGAGAAATAGTGAAATTATTTATTTTCATGCATTGATATCTCACAATTTAATTTTAATAGAGTCCTGCCAGTGGAGTCTGAAATATCCGCTCTGGTAGTCTGCACATATCACATAAGTGACATAACCATATAAGTAGTATCCCCATCAGCCAATGATTTTCGGATACTTATTTTGGTTTTATAAGTTTCTAAAGGTTCCTAATCTTATGGAAAAGGAACTACAGCAAGAACAACACCACCACCATAGCCTTAATCGCAAAATGATTTGGGGTTGGCTAACATGAATCACCATAAATGTATATATAGAAAAAAAAAGTTAATAATAATAATAATTAAGAAAATGTGAAAGTTAAGAAGTAATTTAAAAGAAGAAACGGGAGGGCTCAAGGAAAGGGAACAACACGTCGCAAATCCCAAAGTTCCTCTCCATCCACAAACAAAAAGGAGACTCGAACACAACACATTGAGAAAAACACAAGTCAATCTTTTCCTTCCTAAAACTCTAGAAGCAGTATGGGAAAACGCTACAAATAGTTGGACACACCCCATTGCTCTCCTGCACTCCCAACAGCATGCACCAAGAAAGCAACAAGTTCATCCTGTATGGAAGAGTACGGGAAAGTAGAGCCAAGGACCTGCCATAAACCTTCAATATCAAAGGAACCTTCTCTTTCCAGACAAGTAGAGCAAATGGAAAAGTACATGAAAGTAGGATATGTTAAAGGTCTTCACCGAGGACTCAGCAACATAATTGCCTGTGTAATCTATCAGTCATCCTGTATGGAAGTCAGATTCTCTAATGGAAACAAACTGATCCAAGAAAGCAACAAGTTCATCCAACTCCATCATTGAGATTATTGGAGGAGATGCAAATTCCCAAGAAAAAGAAACCCCCACTCTCTCAACCGGAAAAAAAAATACAGAAAAAGTGGCCTCGTGAAGAGATGAAACTCCCATCTTTAACACTATAGTTGACATGAAGAAGATCTCAGCACTGGTGGATGTACTTACACGAGTTCACGATTACATTCATGAGTCTGACCTTATTGAACAATAACACCGCTTCTCAGAACTGGAGAACAGGACAGCTGGAGAAGTAGACTATACTAAGGCTACTGGCTGATTCTGAAATTATTCATCTTAGCCACTAAAAGACAGTCCTGTTAAATCTGCATGTTGGAACTGTGCCATGAAGAGATACCCAATTGCATGTTCATTAAAAAAAAACACCTTTGGGTCCAACCATCAACGATAAAATGCTAATAATATACAATAAAAAGTTGCTAACCTAAAAACTGAATATGCCCTTCGTCCCGCTTGAAATTTAGACAAAATTCCATTTTGGGCGTCCCATTATAAATTAGACAATCCCAAAATGGCAAGTGTTTTATATTTTTTAATCAGTGGGTCCACTTGTCATACTCACAATAATTATTCACTATTCCCTACCCCACTAACAACCCCTACCCCACTTTCACAACACCGCATTATTATACACTTTTTCCTTAATCCCCGTGCATCTCGTTTTGTCTAATTTCAAGCGGGACAGAGGGAGCACTTACCAAAAATACATAAATAACTTGGTACTCTTAAACGGAAAAAAAGGAAGAAGTATAACAAAGACAAGAATAACCCAACACGAGATAAAAGGAAAATGTTACGAGAAATAGGCAATTCACAAAAAGGAGGATAAGGTTCAGGAAACTCACCCTGCACACACAGCAAATGGCTAACGATGTTTCCAACTGTTTCAACAAATCAATCTGCATATCTCTAGGAAGCCTTTTTGCCATTTTTCCAGAAACTCTACTGACTGAATCAGAATTGAAACCCTTGACAAGTAATGGGTGGTCACCCTGGCGAAGACGCAAAAGCATCAATAGAATATTTGCGTAATTTTGCTTCAATGTGCCTGCAGCAGCATAAGCCTGCAAGACGAAATTTTAAGTAGTTAGAAAATTAAAGGAACTACTTTTGGTGTTCCAAACTTGTCAAACAAAAGCCTACTTTTTTTCACATCTTATAGTACTTTCTAATATCCACGCTGTTGTCAGAAAGCTTTTAACTCATTAATACACTTCATGTTTTTAGCCCAACAGACATTGCATATACCCGTCCTTTATAAGCTGTGAAGCTTATGCCTAAAGATCACTATTGTGTTCATTTTCTTCAGGTTATCCACAAAAAAGTTCAAATAATCAACAGGAGAAATAGTTCTTTGATGAAGAACAGTCTTGATAGCTGCTCTCCAAAGTTGCATTTCTCAAAAAGAAAATGTGGCCCTTTAGCTTTTTTTTTTGGTTTGAGGTTTATTTTCTGGCTTTTACTTTCTCTTTGGGCTAGCTCTTTTTCATGTATTCATTAAAACCGTGAATCCAAACTAGGTTTACATGAAGAAGATCTCAGCACTGGTGGATGTACTTACACGAGTTCACGATTACATTCATGTGTTCATTAAACAAATAACACCACTTCTCAGAACTGGAGAACAGGACAGCTAGACTATACTAAGGCTACTGGCTGATTCTCAAATGGTATTCATCTTAGCCACTAAAAGCCAGCCTGTTCGAAATCTGCATGCTGGACCTCCGTGCCATGAAGAGATACCCAATTGCATGTTCATTAAAAAAACACCTTGGGTCCAACTATCAACCACAAAAATGCTAAAAATATACACAAAAGTTGCCATTCAAAAAGGCCATTTTTTTGAACACAAAATTCCACCATTATAAATTAGATCCCAAAATGGCCAAGTGTTTATACTTTTTTAAGAAAATTCCACTTCCATACTCGCCCTCAAGTTATTCACTATTCCCTTTATCCCCACTAACAACCCCTACCCCACTTCTCTCACCAACACCGCATATTATACACTTTTTAATCCCCGTGCATCTCAGTTTGTCTAATTTCAAGCAAAGCACTTTTTTCCTACGGCAAATACATAAATAACTTGGTTATCTTGAAAAAAAGGACGTACAATCAAAGACAAGAATAACCCAACACGAGATAAAAGTTTCGAAAATGTTAGAGAAATAGGCAACTCACAAAAGTGAGGATAAGGTTCAGGAAACTCACCTGCTGCACACACAGCAAATGGTTATTCAAGTTTCCTAACTGTTTCAACAAATCAATCTGTATTTGCTGAAAAGTTTTGCCATTTTTCCAGGAAACTCTACTGACTGAATCAGAATTGAAACCCTTGACAAGTAATGGGTGGTCACAGGCCTGGCGAAGAAGCGAAGCATCAATAGAATATTTGCGTAATTTTGCATTCAATGTGCCCACATGCAAGGAGCATAAGCCCACTGCAAGACGAAATTTTTTTAAGTTGTTATGACGTTAAAGACGAAGGCGATAAATTTCGTGATTAGCGCACTAATTACAAGAACTCTTCAAGCGAAGAATCCTTATTTAACACAATTTGGAATCCAAAAAAAGTAACTGAATCCACCAGAAAATAAAGAGAAAACTCTTCGAAATTCAATTAATCAAAAGCTATCATCATTTCGGATTACACCACTAGGCCTATTTTATAGCGCCCATAAAACTTGAAAAACAATCCTAAACCTTCTAGAATTACTTCCTAACCTATATGGTAACTAAATAGGACTCAAAAACTAGTAAATCTCCTCAAAATCTACTCTAAAATCATCTCTAATCAACCTATTAAAATTAATGACGAAAATAAGAACTAAAATATAAACTAAAAACAAATTAAGTCCTAAGATAGTAATTAAAATACAAAAATAATTGATATATTTGACTTAGTCAAATATTCTCCGGACGTGTAATATTCCTTCCTCGGTTCCTCTCCTACATTGCTCCACCCATTCTTCAAAAGAACTCGACCGAGTTCTCATCCGATGTTTGGCAAGATCCTAAGAACAAATATTTTGAATAAATCAATACTCTTCTCGTCCTCGAAAAGAAAATTAATACTTTTTTCCGTCCCAATGAAACAAATATTTAGAGGCATAAATTTGTTCCCTAAGCCCGAACAACGTAATTTGTGTTCCATCCAAAATAAAAAGGGATTTTTACCCCCTAAACTTGACATAAGATGGCTACATTTACCAATAAAAACACACATTTTCAAAACTAACCAAAATCCCTACTTGATAACAAATACCCGATTGCTCTTCCCACGCCTTTCTCTCAATATACGCTTTTCTCTCTCTCTACGCGATTCTCTCGGAAGTCTACGATCCATATCGGGTTTCGCGACTCTCTTCCGAGCAAGATTGTCGACAGATAACCGGCTCCGAGCAAGATCCGTTCACATTAACTCTCTCTCTACGCGATTCTCGTTTTTATGCCAACGATGCAAACCCCTAGCACACTTGCCTCTCTCAATACCACCGACAATACCATCCCAAATCCAGTAATAGGGAATTCGAGCAAGATCCATCACATTACTGCACTGGAATGTTAGATTACGGCCGCTTCAAGACTTATCCTACACTCCGGCGACGACAGACGGTAAATCTTCCATCTACTCAAGTGGCGTGTTTTTCTCATAGTCATCTCCTTTCTCCTCGCCAACATTTGATGTCTCCCCCTCATTATTAGTGTCAGCCTCTAGATTTGCAGCCACAATTGATGGACCGCATCAAACCATATCTGGAGGCATCTACTTGCTCCCACGGCCATTAATATCCGGCCGTATCTTATTACGGGCAATACTTGTCCAGATTAAGTCATTTCGGTGGCCATGGCCATAATGCCAATTGTGATGCTTGTTAAATTTGTTTATGATTTAGATATCCAGAAGTTATTTTATCCATCCACTAATCTTCATGAAAGAAAAAGAGGTGTGGCCAAGCTGGCAAAATATTAAAAATTCGAAGGTTGGAAATGGTCTCGAGGGCTCAGTATCCCCATCACCGAGAATGATTTCTCGGATAGTGTTATTTTGAGAAATCAATTTTATAAGTGAGAAAATCCTCGGTTGTTCATAGTGTTATAACCGAGAAATCAATTTTATAACCGAGAAATTTCGCCTGTTCATAGCTGCTATAATCGCAAATGATTTGGGGTAGTCGTAGCGTTATAACTTGTCGTAGTGTATATAACCGAGAAATTCCTCAATTGTTCATGCTGCTATAACCGAGAAACCGCTCGCTAGAAATCAATTCATATAAGAGAACCGAGTTTCTTTGTATAATGGTATAACCGAAAAGGCAGGGCTTGTTTCATAGTGTTATAACCGAGAAATCATTTTTTATAATCGAGAAATCATTTTTAATAACCGAGAAACCGGTTTTATAACCGAGAAATCATATAACCGAGAAATCGGGCTTCACAGGTTGTTCATAAGATATAACCGACGAAATCAATCTTTCCTTGTTCATAGTGTTATAACTCGAGAAATCGCTTTTATAACCGGGAAATCGCTTTGAAATAAGTTTTAATACTAAGAAATCATTTTTTATAACTTTGAAATTTGTGAAATCAAATCATAAAATATGGAAATTGAAAGATGTGATAATTAGTTTTTATAAATGTAAAATATGTTAAAGTCAAATACATAAAGTTATAAAGTTGTTAATAATAGCAATTCACCAAGGACTTATTGGCGAATTTATTGCCTGTGTAATCTATCAGACATCCTAAGGACTTATTGGAAGCAGTTTTGAAAATGTCTCCTTAATGGTAGTATTTACTGGGTCCAAGGCAACAAGTTCATCCAAAGCTCTCAAATAAAAATTATACTAGGAGGATGATCGCCAAATTCCATCCGTCGATCGTTCTTCTCAAACCTCCACTCATGATCAACTGGAAAAAAAATTTCATCGTATTTAAACTCTTTCGGCCTCATCAAAGAGATGAACACTCCCATTCATGTAAAGGATGGAAGCCAGAGATAATACTTCAACCCAGCAGTCCTTTCCAAAAGGAACTCAACTAATGGCATCCTTAACACCATAATATTTGACATGAAGATAGATTTCAGCACATACCCGAATGTACTTCGTTCACGATTACATAAATCTTCCTCACAAATTCACTCTCTTCCACAAAGTTCACTGGACAGCACAGAATAACCTCCTGCTCCTCAAACTATCCCTGTCAAACGGCTTTGATCTCAAGGCTGATTCGCTTCCTCTATACGCCACTAAAAGACAGTCCTGTTTGCCTCCAATCGTTGGAACTGTGCCCGGAAGAGATACCCAATTGCATGTTAGAATTAATACAACACCTTTTGGGTCCAATATTTATCCCTAGCAATCCGATTTTCCTCTCGTACATTGGAAAAAGTTGCTTAACTGTTGATTATGAATCGTAGCCCTTCTCCCGCAAATTTTGCCTCAAATTTGCAAAGAAATATTCCATTCTTGGGCACGAGCATTATAAATTAGACGATGTCTTCAAGAATAGCATAATGTTTGAAAGGGCCACCAAGTCTTGGGTCCACGTTGTCATACGCGGCAATAAGCGGCGGCGTTAGTCACTCGCATTCCCTACCCCTCTAACAACCCCTTGATCCCCACTTGTAACGAATCACCTGATGAAAGACAGGATAAAGCCTACTTTTTCCTTTCCAACCGACGCACTTTGTCCAAATAAATTTCGTGATTAGCGCACTAATTACCAAGAACTCTTCGAGCGATAGAATAACTCTCAAACACGGAATAATCGGAAAAAGGAAGAAGTATAACAAAATAAAGAGAAAAACTCTTCAAATTCGAGATTAATCAAAAGCTAATTTTCGGATTACACCATAGGCAACTATTTTATAGTGAGGATAAAAACTTGAAGGAAACAATCCTAAACCTTCTAGAATTACCTCCTAAATGGCTATACGATGTAACTAAATAGACTTTCAAAAACTAGTAAATCTCCTCAAAATCTACTCTAAAATCATCTCTAATCAACCTATTTTTCCAGAAACTCTAATGACTGAAAATAGAACTAAAATATAAACTAAAACAAGTAATGGGTGGTCACAGTCCTAAGGCGATAGTAAGCAGAAGCATACAAAAATAATTGATATATTTGACTTAGTCAAATATTCTTCCTTGCAGCAGCATAAGCCTTCCGCTCCTCCTACATCATGTTAGAAAATTAAAGGAACTACTTTTGGTGTTCCAAACTTGTCAAACAAAAGCCTACTTTTTTTCACATCTTTTAGTACTTTCTAATAATATCCATGCTGTGGTCAGAAAGCTTTTAACTCATTAATACACTTCATGTTTTTAGCCCAACAGACATTGCATATACCCGTCCTTTATAAGCTGTGAAGCTTATGCCTAAAGATCACTATTGTGTTCATTTTCTTCAGGTTATCCACAAAAAAGTTCAAATAATCAACAGGAGAAATAATTCTTTGATGAAGAACAGTCTTGATAGCTGCTCTCCAAAGTTGCATTTCTCAGAAAGAAAATGTGGCCCTTTAGCTTTTTTTTGGTTTGAGGTTATTTTCTGGCATTTACTTTCTCTTTGGGCTCGCTCTTTTTCATGTATTCATTAAAACCGTGAATCCAAACTAGGTTTATCTAAATAAAATATAGATACAAATCAAGTTTGTCTTACACCTGACTACTATTAAATGTAACTTCAGGTTTTCCTGTTTTTAGTTACTTAATAACATAGTTTATAATCTGAACAATTGTACTTCATGCAATCTAGTTCTTACACATAGTTAAAGTTTTTATCTAAGCAAACAATCAACATGCTTTCAATTTATGTCATAGTTTTTGTCTTCCGTTAGCTAAATTGGACAGGTTTCATGCTCTATGTTTCATTATTTATGCCATTCTTCTCAAGTACATTGTAGTAGTTGATGCAAATAAAGTACAGTGTGTTATCTGTAAACTTCGTGAAAGCACGCTGCATTGAATGGTCGTTTACCCGTTCATAATTTCTCCATTAGCGAATGATATCCTGAGAGAAAATGTGCCTACCATTGTTGCTGCTATAGCAAGGTAACCTTACGACCCGGGGCAGAACCACGTGTACCTAACAGGGTGCATGTACACCCGGTTTCTTCTCAATATTTAATAATAATAAAATAGTTAGACTTATTCTATTAGAAATAAAACAAATATATACGTTTTTGTATATTTCCTAGGAACAATAAACGCCTTCTTTAGCCCAGTGGTTTGAATCCCATGTTCTAATGAAGCCAAGACCCAGGATCAAATCCTGGTAGTTACTTTTTTTTTCTTTTGCTTTCTTGTTGTACTCCCTCCACCCCACACTTCTTCTATCATTTATATAGTATACACACACACATATATAATGTATATATAAATATATATGCAATTATTCAATTGACTAAAAAACATTAATTGATTGATTAAAGGCTTGTTTGTTTTTATTCAGAGGCTCTAATGGGCTTTAGGTCCGGTTCTTTCAGACCTTAGTAGAATAAGTGTGATTTTTTTTTAATTCAGATATGATAGGCTCTGAACAGCCTCTTAATCTTCAGACCCAGAAATGAGTCTTATTTACCCCTTGGCCGATTTTTTTCATACATATTCCTTCCATAAACTAATTTCAAAAAAAAAAAAAAAAAAACACCCAAACACTAGATCAACCACGATACACGCCATTTCTCTGCTCCATTCTAATGTCGTAATCCTAATTCCCATATGAATTCAGACTAATAATCAAACATCTTGAATAATTTAGAAATCGGTCTTCTTACGCCGCTTTCATGAATTCAGCCAATTTCGCATATGATTTCTCAGATTTCAGACTTGACACTTTAAGAAAAAAATGCCAACTAAAAAAATTAACGTAATTGTGCACCCACTTAGAAAATCTCCCGGGTCCGCCACCGATTACGACTACAAAATACAATGGACAACCATTGGCCAAAAGAATAGTGTTTGATATGCATAGTTGATTTTCATTTTCACGTATTAAGCGACAAGGTGAGTTGGTAACTTATTATGCTATCAAGGCTCGGGGTTTGGCACAATCATGGGTTTGAGTCAGCAAAATTACATATGTTGCGGGAAGAATTGTGATTTAATGTGTTGACATTATGTTTGGTTTGTGATGCCTTAGTTGTGGCATGTTTGTTTATCATGGCGTGCAGAGACTGGTCACACGTGAGGGGTAGCAAACAGCTTTGATATGTATAGTTGCTTCGCTCTTTTCACAACTTAAGCTTTTAAATGACTTGGTAATTTATTTATTTTCATCACAAAAGATATAAGAGTTGGGAAATTAGCAAGAGGTATAATAAGTTTCACAAATACCTTCCATTTTGATATACAATAGGTATATTAAGAAATAACAAGTCAATAGATGGTGGACCCATAACTTTGCTTGTGAAGGCGTAGCGCATATACAAAGTAAAAGAAAAGGTGAGCAAGGCATCTGTAATTTAATTAACTAACGACTAAAAAGGCAATAAAATAACGAAAGGAAATTAATAGTAGCAGAACAAAGAACAAGTATCATCAAAACAATCATTTATTAGGAGTTTAGTTAATAATGCCAAGTATATAGAGATGAAAACTAGCCATACTTGATCATCTCTTGGTCCCATGGCCTCATGGGCCTCTGAAGATTTACCAAGTTAACATATTGATTGTCACTCTCCATAGAGACAAGTAACCCTATAGGACGAATAACAAGATATAAGAGGTGAAGAAGGTGCTATACTAACCAACATTTTCATGATCTTCCTTAGCTTTGAGGTATGTTTAGTGAGTACGCTCTTTTCCAATTGATACACAATGTAGTGACCAGCATATCCAACTTCTTCTTTGTCAGTTGTTGGGTTTCCCATGAATGGAAACAAGGTTTTTGTACTGGACGTACTCCTCCCCCACTTTGGGGGTATTGTCAATAGACCCAAGAAAAATAAATGATAGTAGTATTTCTACCCCATATCCTTTGCCATAAGCTATCCTAGCAAACCTAATAAAAAATGTCCCTTTCTGGTTTAAAAATAGACAACGGTATCCTTATGTTGAGAAACTTTCATACGAATATTTCCCTATTTGCCAACTCCAAATCATGATGACCCAATTAGCCAAAAGAAAATATAAAGGAAAAGAAAAGAAAGAAAAGAAAAGTATTAACATATCAAGGATTATACCACACTGACCAACTAATTTTGGTGAATTATTTGACGAAATCTCAACACATAATTTTGAAGGATGAAGCAGTTTTTAGTATCAGGACCGTGCAAAGTAAGCTTTTTATCTTTTAACAAACATAACAGCCAGATCTCAGTGAAAGATGATCATTGTCAAGTTATTACGGGTCTAAACTAAAGCTTTGATGCTGTTGATGTTGTTTTTGTTGTAAGACCGAATACTCGAATCGAATACCGAATCGAATCAAAATGTTCGATTCATTTACAACCTTATGCAAGAAGCAAGATATAAAAATCAGGTCAGCTGTGATATTATACCTGGTCATCAGCCAGAATTCCACCACGACAAGCCGCACTCTTTGTTCCTTGGAATGCATCCATGCTAATGCAATTCTCTGATAACATAATAATCAAGTTTAGAGAAGTGGCCAACAAAATACCATTCAATAAAGTAGCATCAGTGAAGGTGGAACAAATACCTGGTGCTTTAATAGAGAAACTGATAATAGACCATTGGGCAATGTAGCTTCTACTTTAGTTTAGGTTGATTCAGATCCTGAAAAAAAAAAAAAAAAAGTTTAAACACATAAATGAAAGTATATATTGTCATTAGCAAACTAACCAATACAACAAGTTGCAGATCCAGATCTTATATTATAAACTGTCAAAATAGTAATTTAAAATATGTTACCTGTAGTGCTGCTTGATAAATCAATCTTCATCGCCAACTTTTTCATCAACCACCCCAGAACGATGAAGAGGGTCATTTGGACTTGCATACTGTGTAGTTGGAGTAGAATTGGAGAAGAGTGATGATGGATGTCGCCCATACATCAAAACTTCGGCATCCCTGCCCCAACTCATATGATCATTTATAAGGTTTTTACCATATAATGGAGTGGGCAATGGAGAAAGAGAAGGATTTCCATGATTTTCATTAGTGCGGCTGTGCCCAGCACTATTAAGAGGATTAGGCCTAGCATTTGATCCGGATGCTTGCAAGGAAGAGGGAAGTGTTCTTCCTCCATATCATGTACAGTTGCACATTATCATTGTCACTGGACCTTGGATGAATATGGGGTCGACCTTGTGCATGGTTATTACTTGATGAGTTCCCATTAAAGTGAGATGCTTTCTTAGAACCAGGCACCTTCCGAGCCGAATGATGACCTGAAAATGAACAAACCCGGATAAGAATCAATGATATGAAGGTGTTCAAGTTTGAGAACGTTCTCTCTTTACCTGTAACACCTGTGCCTGATGTAGATGCCGTTGGATGAAGATGTGTACCATTAGTCGACGTGGCAGAGTCCATCAATAATGGGTCATCCTTATCATTAAGTGCTTTATATTTTGCGAGATCCCAACTATCAGAATCACTATCAGTTGAACTAATATATATTGGATCCATTTCAGTGGATTGATTATCCTCCGACTCAGCAGGACAACCGGGCAGTGAACCAACCTACAATTTGCATCATGATCAACACGCTTATAACACAAAGAATCCATGCAACCATCCAGTATCAAACAATAGTGTCCTCACCAAGAATGCACAATGCCTTGAAATTAAGCTGCTAACCAATCTACCCAAAGACGAGCAACATTTTCTAGTGGAATTGATGAAAATTACGGATAGGGTTTGTCTGGTCACGCATAAAAGTAAAACCCTTGCAATGAAAATTACATCAAAAATTAAAAAGAGGGAAGATATTAGAATTATTAATTCTTAAATTTCATCAAGAAATCAAGCTTCATTTTTTCTCTGAAGTTTGAAATTATAGTGAAATAACAGTAGATAATCAAACGATACTAATGTTGCAAGCATGCGAATGGTACAAGATTACTACGAAAATGTAGATTGTCAGATGAGAGAGAGTTGAAATTTGAATGTGCACCTGGTATTGGTAATTTTCCCCCTTCGACCTCACCGGCAAAGCCCTAAGTCTTTGCCCTCGTTTAAACCGCAACGAAATGGTTGTCCGCTTCGAGTTACTTTCACTTGCCGTATTTAAAATCCAGACAATGTAAAGGCAACTCCAATGGGAGGTACCAAAATTGGATTAGGAGTTAATCAATGTATCAAATTTGATACATTGGCCAACTCTTTCCAAAATTAAATTTTTTTCATATTTTAAATTTTATTTCACATTTAAAATATTTTATTTAATTAAAATACATTTTAATAATTAAAATAAATAATTTTAAATATTTATAAAAAATCACTTTTTTTAAAAAATAATTATTTAATTTCAATTATCATCTTATCATATACTCCCTCCGTCCCACTTCATTTGAGACCAAAAAAAAGGGCACAACTATTAAGGAATACTAATAAAATAAAAGAAATGTGTGGTAGAAAATGAAGAGAGAGAATGAGTGGGGTAAATAGTAGTGTTGGTTGAATAAATTGAGTGGTGGAAAATGAAGAGAGAGAATGAGTGGTGGGGTAGAGTGAATATAAAATTATAAATATTTTGCCATTTTGGGAAGTATCAATTGAAGTGGGACGGACCAAAAAGGAAATAAGTATCAATTGAAGTGGGACGGAGGGAGTATAATATAGGTAGCAAATGAAAATATGACACGGGTGAAAATAGATTTTTTTTAATTTAAATATTTTTTTAAAAAAAAAGAGAGATTTTTTTTATAAATATTTAAAATTATTTATTTTAATTATTAAAATGTCTTTTCAATTAAATAAAATATTTTAAATATGAAATAAAATTCAATTTTGGTACCTTTGCTAACTCCTTCCATTGGAGATGAAAATGTAATACCCTAAGAATAGTGCTTGAAAGGTATCAAAATTTTGATTTTGGTACCTTCCCATAACTCCTCCCATTGGAGTTGCCGAAGTACTTTACTTCCTTCACCCCTTTCTCCTCCCGAAGGTGTCTGGGAATTTACGTAGGCACCCCTTTATGAACTTTTCCCTTAGCCATCGGGTTAAAATAGCAATTTCGACAGAAATTTCCATTTCACTTCAATCCAAATTACTTTCTCACTATAATTGAAACAATTCAAAGTTATTTTTTTACGGTTTCATCACTAGTCTACCTATTTAATATTTCATGTCATCTTTCCATTCAAGTTTCATCCATTGTGCCGTTAAATCATGACGTCATCAGTTTGCTTATATGAAACAATTATGGCTCAGTTAGTTGGCATATGCTTATGCTGATATGGAAGAATAGGGGATAAAAATATAAATGCTGAAACTTAATAGCCTAAATAGAGAAATAATATTCTTTAATGGAAAAAATAATATCCCACCCTCCTCCCCCCTCTAACCTAATCAACCCCCAAAGCCTTCTCCCTTCTCGTCAATGAATGTCGTCTCCCTTCCCTCAACCGACATCCACCCATCTCAGTCACAACCCACCGCCGACACCCCACCCTCCTTTGTCACTCCTTTCATTCCAGATTTCTGGGTCGCCCCCTCTCACGTGAAGACCACCCATGTTTCTGCCACTCCCATCGCCATCGCCTTCTGCCCGCACCACCCCTTCTGCTCCTTCTCCATCAAGATCCGGCAAACACCACTCCCGTTACTGCCCTCTACTCCCCATCCACACTTCTGTCCCCACCATCGTCCCTACCCACCCCACCTCCCCTCATCGCTTTATCTATCTTCTTCGATCGACGCCTTTTCACCTTCCCCCTTTTCAAATCTATTTCTTGATCTCATATCTCTGTTATTTCACCCATTGTCTATCTCTGTTTCAGCTTTGAAAGAGTTTGTGAGATTTCGGGTATTCTTATATTATATTCATATTTTGTTTATATTTATAAATAATATTCATAAAATTGAAATAAATTTGTTTGAATTTTCAGGTGTCCTTAGTTATCTAAATGCAAATTGGCTTATACTTTATAAGGAAATGTTTGTAGCTGCTTGGACCGACAAATTTTTTAATTTTGAAAATCACACAACTAACAGAGTAGAGAGTCGGTGCCTAGTTAAAAAAAAAATACTTGCAGTCCTCACGATCGGATTTGAAAACATCATGTATATCCACCAGGTCGTCCAGTCACAAGTCATATCGATCAAAGCAAGTCACATTCGACATCGATTCAGCACACCGTTATTCCGAGAATTGCATGGTTTCATTTCAACTTATGCACTTGACATACTATTCAAGGAATTTGAGGCTTTTGAGCGGTCCAAAGTTATTGGATTTTTTTCTAAGAATTGTGGATGTCAATTACGCACAAGTCATGGGTTGCCGTGTGCGCATGAACAAGTAATGTACTTCAATGAAGGTCATCCTATCAAATCTCTTGAGTATGGCCATACATTTCTGAAATTACCTGGATCCGCGTGCACGGTCCGTGCATCTCGCAATCGTCGGGAGGTGTCGCTGCCTTTGGAGGAGTCGCCATGCCGTTTTGATATAGCCCAAAACATTGAGAAAAGACTTTGTTTTTTAAAAGGTTGTTGTGTGATGAGATTTTGAGTTCGGAGGTCAGGTTACGCCTCGGGAAGAGAATAGTAGAGCTCACCCGAGTCGCCTCGTATACACGAATCTTTCGATACCCCTCTTACTTTAAAAGTCGTGTGTGTGTATGTGCTTTTAAAAATGCATTTTGAATAGGATGTCTACGTTATATGCTATGTATTGAAATGAATTGAAATAGTTTTGGAAGGAGGCCTTACCAATGTTGGTTCGTGTCTATCTTCCACTAGAATCTTCACCAAAAGCAGATGCATCCATCTTCCTCTTTTCTTCCTGTCCAACAGTAATAATGCAAAATCTATAATTATATATATCAGCTTTCCTAAAAAAGATTTATCCCAGAAAACAATTCCTCTAACAACCTCTCAACCTAACATTAATGTTTTAAAAAGGTGAGGCATTTTCCAAATAGACAAAAAAGCTCACAGCCTCTTCAAAACCGCTCGCGTTATTTAGAATCGCTTACGTGAGTGCTTCAAAAACAAAGTAGCTCGCCTCTTGATAGCCGACATCAGAGCACAAAAAACTACAATAATCAACTATCAGAGCCAAAAAAATCTGATATCTAACTATCAAAGCCAAAAAAAATACTCCCAATGGATATTAATGGCTCACTTTCCCATTACATCCCTACCTAATTAAAAAATTTACAACCTCGTACCTTCACAATAGATAATATAAACAGGGTATATAAATAAAATGATAAGTTAGACAAAGCATTTCTTATACTTACTCTATCCTAGAGCTTTTGTCTAGTGGCCAAAAAAAGTGGGACGGGAGTAACTCTCAACTATGAAAGTAAGAAAAAAAAAACTTGACGTAACTATCAGCCTCTTCAAAACCACTTGCATTGTTTAGATTCGTGTGCGTGTTTCAACCCCTCTCTGATAGCCAACTATTCCAATAATCAACGGCCCACTTCCTCAAAGACACATCTGGTGAGATTCAAACCCAATACAGGACACACTATATCTAAAATTTCATAGACACTCTTCGCCCTCTTATAACTTATAACTGACTTATAAGACTACTTCAACTCTTATAATTAACTTATTATAAGACTTATTTATCTCTTATAACTTATAACCGACTTATAACACAATTTTTACAACAAAAAAAACAAAAACAAAATTTTCATTAATAACAATAAATTAATCTCATAATTTACATATTAAGACTCTTATAACTGAATTATAAGATCAATATGCCTTTTATTACAATTTTGTCTCTTATAATTGTCATAGAACTGACTTATAAGACTAATTTCTTTCTTATAATTCGGTTATTAGATAATTTTTTAAACAAAAAAAAAATCAAAATTTCAATAATAATGAATTGGTATCATAATTTACACATTACAATTCTTATAAGTAACTTATAAGACTTATTTGTTGTTTATAATTGACTTATAAGACAATTTTTTCAACAAAAAAAAAATTAAAATTTTCAATAATAAAAACAAATACTCCCTCCGTCCCGGCCCAAGGTTCACACTTTGGGCAAATCACGCAAATTAAGAAAATGAGTGGGAAGAAAAAATATTGTGAGTGTAATTTGAAAATAGGAGAGAGAATGAGTGGAGGAAATAGTAAATTTGAAAAGTATTGTGAGTGTAATAGTGAATTAGGAGAGAGAATGAGTGGAGGAAATAGTAAAAATTCTTTGCCAAAAAAGGAAAGGTGAAGCTTTTAACGGGACACCCATTTTGGCAAAAAGTGAAGCTTCGGCTGGGACGGAGGGAGTAAATCTCATAATTTACAAATTAAAACTCTTATATTTGAATTATAAGAACAACTTGCCTCTTATAACTACTTCAATTTTTATAATTGGCATATAAGACAATTTTTAACAACTAGAAAGCAAAGAACATATTGACAAAGCATAAAAGCAAAATCAAAGTTGCTGAATTTTGCAGGCAGGCCCTATTTGGAAGTGCTGATACATCCCAGGGCCCTTCCCCTTAACGATTTTACATCTGCCACTCGTAACCCTTTTGATGGAGTGAAAAGCAGGCTTCAAGAAAATATATTCTCAGGCACACAGAATTTCAACTTATTTCCTGGTGACACATCACACGGACCTAATGATCAAGAACCAGAAGATGATGATGAACTTTATGAGAGTTGGCGAAGGATAGGGGATGAAAGTGAGGCTCCAGCCACTCAGCTGGGGAATACTACAAGTGACCCACAAAAGAATACCTCATCAGTAGAGACACAAGAAGTTCTACAAACTGAAATGGATATTGAAGAAACTCCTCATCTTCGTCCCAAAGGTCTAATTGGTTCTACTCGTGGCTCCTTGGACACTCAAAATCTGGCATGGTTGCTTAAACAAGTGTTGCGTCAGATGTCGTTAGAGATAGACACGGAGACGCGTTCGACGCCGGAATTTAGCTTTGAGAGTGCGACCTTCTTGTGCGCCACAATGAACGGAGAATCGGATGCTGCAAATGTTGCGGAAATAAAAAGCAGAGCCATAAGAGCGACGATCTTGCAGATTTTGTGATCGGACTCGCCATAGATGGATGAATTTCCTCACTGTCTCGGTTGTTGAAGAGGAAGTTGTGGAGAGAGAGATGAAGCGAGACAGATCTGGAGAAAGGGAGAGAGAATGAGTGCGTGTGTGTGTGGAGAGAGAGAGAGAGAGATATGACGTGAGGGAAGAGAGAACTTCGCCGTCGCCATCTCCACTGATTTCGCCGTCGCCGGAGATGGTTAGAGAGTGAAAAGTTTGAGTGTGTGTGATTTTTAGAGAGATGTGATAAATGAAGTTGAGGGGAGGGGGGGCCTAACTAGGGGTGTTTGACAAAAGAGTAGAGTTTTTGACTTTTTCTGTGAACTCTATTTATGTACAATTATTTGTTCTACAGAGTAGTAAAGATTGCAATTCATTCTTGATGTAGGTTTGAATGAATATTTTTTTCTAAAACGTTATCAAGGTGAAAGTTGACTCTTTATATGAAGAGGTAGTGCAGTAAATATCAGCATTAAACACAAGTCAAATTGTTGGTGCACAAAAAATGATTTTACTTAAGTACTCATGCACAAACCCACTGCGGGCAAATTACAACCTGAAAAAGAAACAAATCGTGAATATGAGAAATTGAACCATAACTAGCAATAAGCTACATATGCTATTCATGTAATACCTGTCAAATGCATCATTCCTGACATTATGCCAAACCAGGAACTTGAAAAAAACAATATATCATTTGGTACAAGTTCAATTCATTTATCCTTAACCGGCACAGAGGAAGAAACGGCATTCTAGGAAGCACCTACCAAGAAGGTGAAGAAAAGCTAAAATTAATTGAGGGAGAAATAGTGAAATTATTTATTTTCATGCATTGATATCTCACAATTTAATTTTAATAGAGTCCTGCCAGTGGAGTCTGAAATATCCGCTCTGGTAGGCTGCACATATCACATAACCATATAAGTAGTATCCCCATCGGCCAATGATTTTCGGATACTTATTTTGGTTTTATAAGTTTCTAAAGGTTCCTAATCTTATGGAAAAGGAACTACAGCAAGAACAACACCACCACCATAGCCTTAATCGCAAAATGATTTGGGGTAGGCTAACATGAATCACCATATATATATATATATAGAAAAAAAAAAAAGTTAATAATAATAATAATTAAGAAAATGTGAAAGTTAAGAAGTAATTTAAAAGAAGAAACAGGAGGGCTTAAGGAAAGGGAACAACACGTCGCAAATCCCAAAGTTCCTCTCCATCCACAAACAAAAAGGAGACTCGAACACAACACATTGAGAAAAACACGAGTCAATCTTCTCCTTCCTAAAACTCTAGAAGCAGTATGGGAAACGCTACAAATAGTTGGACACACCCCATTGCTCTCCTGCACTCCCAACAGCATGCACCAAGAAAGCAACAAGTTCATCCTTTTTTCTTTTTTTTTTTCACTACTCACACACACACACATGCACGCACAGAAGCGCCTAGGAGATAAATTCTAGGGAGAGAAAGCCTTCCCTCTAACTTCTTGGGGGATCGAACCCATGACCTCCAGGTTGGAAGCCATGAGCTCTATGTATGGAAGAGTACGGGAAAGTAGAGCCAAGGACCTGCCATAAACCTTCAATATCAAAGGAACCTTCTCTTTCCAGACAAGTAGAGCAAATGGAAAAGTACAGGAAAGTAGGATATGTTAAAGGTCTTCACCGAGGACTCAGCAACATAATTGCCTGTGTAATCTATCAGTCATCCTGTATGGAAGTCAGATTCTCTAATGGAAACAAACTGATCCAAGAAAGCAACAAGTTCATCCAACTCCATCATTGAGATTATTGGAGGAGATGCAAATTCCAAAGAAAAAGAAACCCCCACTCTCTCAACCGGAAAAAAATACAGAAAAAGTGGCCTCGTGAAGAGATGAAACTCCCATTCATGTAAAGGAGGAAGCCAGAGATAATCTTCAACTCAGCAGTTCTTTCCAAAAGGAACTCCCCTTTCCCATCCTTAACACTATAGTTGACATGAAGAAGATCTCAGCACTGGTGGATGTACTTACACGAGTTCACGATTACATTCATGAGTCTGACCTTATTAAACAATAACACCACTTCTCAGAACTGGAGAACAGGACAGCTGGAGAAATAGACTATACTAAGGCTACTGGCTGATTCTGAAATTATTCATCTTAGCCACTAAAAGACAGTCCTGTTAAATCTGCATGTTGGAACTGTGCCATGAAGAGATACCCAATTGCATGTTCATTAAAAAAAAAACACCTTTGGGTCCAACCATCAACCACAAAATGCTAAAAATATACAATAAAAAGTTGCTAACCTAAAAAATGAATATGCCCTTCGTCCCGCTTGAAATTTAGACAAAATTCCATTTTGGGCGTCCCATTATAAATTAGACAATCCCAAAATGGCAAGTGTTTTATATTTTTTAATCAGTGGGTCCACTTGTCATACTCACAATAATTATTCACTATTCCCTACCCCACTAACAACCCCTACCCCACTTTCACAACACCGCATTATTATACACTTTTTCCTTAATCCCCGTGCATCTCGTTTTGTCTAATTTCAAGCGGGACGGAGGGAGCACTTACCAAAAATACATAAATAACTTGGTACTCTTAAACGGAAAAAAAGGAAGAAGTATAACAAAGACAAGAATAACCCAACACGAGATAAAAGGAAAAATGTTAGGAGAAATAGGCAACTCACAAAAAGGAGGATAAGGTTCAGGAAACTCACCCTGCACACACAGCAAATGGCTAACGATGTTTCCAACTGTTTCAACAAATTAACTTTATTAGAGCTGACTCAACATCGTTTAGAATTTTGTGAATGAGCTAAATCAATAATTTTAATATTTTGTCTTTTAATAACCTTTTCCATTGAATAAAAAATCTAATAATATTTTATTTTTGAAAGAGCACTATAAATTGGATAATATTTAATGACTAACTGGAAGAAAATTTAAATTGCAACAATTTTTTTTTACAATTTTTTTTATGATAATTCATAAAAGGTATAAAATGCTATGATAAACTTGTACAATTTTTATTTAGCAAATATCTCTTTTTAATAGTGTAATAATTATGGTTAAAAAATAGTGTAATTATTAAATATATGGGAAGTAATGAAAATGACTTTTCAAATTCTGATATAGTTTTGGAGGGAAAAAGTGTTTAGATCACTTGAGTCTTTATATATATATAGATATTGCTATATTGATAGTATTTTTAATGAAGTATCAATAACAATTTTAGAATTTCATGATGAAGATAGTTAAATTTTCTTCAATTCTTTGTCAAAGTTAGATCACATGTGTGAGTTTAGTTTTGGAACTAAAAATGAACAAACCTGTTGCAAGACACCACTATTGATAGCTGCTCTCCAAAGTTGCATTTCTCAGAAAGAAAATGTGGCCCTTTAGCTTTTTTTTGGTTTGAGGTTATTTTCTGGCTTTTACTTTCTCTTTGGGCTAGCTCTTTTTCATGTATTCATTAAAACCGTGAATCCAAACTAGGTTTATCTAAATAAAATATAGATACAAATCAAGTTTGTCTTACACCTGACTACTATTAAATGTAACTTCAGGTTTTCCTGTTTTCAGTTACTTAATAACATAGTTTATAATCTGAACAATTGTACTTCATGCAATCTAGTTCTTACACATAGTTAAAGTTTTTATCTAGGCAAACAATCAACCTACTTTCAATTTATGTCATAGTTTTTGTCTTCCGTTAGCTAAATTGGACAGGTTTCATGCTCTATGTTTCATTATTTATGCCATTCTTCTCAAGTACATTGTAGTAGTTGATGCAAATAAAGTACAGTGTGTTATCTGTAAACTTCGTGAAAGCACGCTGCATTGAATGGTCGTTTACCCGTTCATAATTTCTCCATTAGCGAATGATATCCTGAGAGAAAATGTGCCTACCATCGTTGCTGCTATAGCAAGGTAACCTTACGACCCGGGGCAGAACCACGTGTACCTAACAGGGTGCACGTACACCCGGTTACTTCTCAACCGTCTGTTCTGTCCTCTCTCTCTCTCTCTCTCTCTCAAAACCTAAGAAACACCAACGGGCTCTCTCTTCTCTCTCTCACTCGACGAACGCCGCCGACCACCACCGCCGGAAAAAATGAAGACAAACCTCCCTAAAACCGGTGGAAAGTCCGCCCCTCCTTCCGCCACTCCAAAATTAATTCTTTTTAACCTAGATTTTAAATTTGAAAACCCAACAACAAATTTATGCCTAAAACCGATTATATAATGCTTAATGTTGTTTAAACCTATCCTAAATGGTTCTAATTGCGATTTCGTAACATAAATTTGGGTTTTTTGTTTGAATCGGATACGAATTCGTGTGCCTAAAATTTGAAATTGTCGGCGTGTGTTTCGTATGAACACATACGAGTGGTCACCAACATTTCGTGTAAATGGCACACGAAATGTAAACTGATTCATCAGTTTACATTTCGTGTGCCAATACACGAAATGTTGGTGACCATTTCGTGTTATAGTACACGAAATGTTGGTGACCATTTCGTATACACACACGATATAGTCTTTGTTTCTGGTAATTATCTCGTATGAACAATACACGAGATACACCCTGATTCATTTCGTGTATTGTTCATACGAAATGTATTAGTAAATGTCGTGTATTTAAACACGACACATCATATAATAAAATAAAAATTAATTATAAATAAATGTGGTAGGTTATATGATATTGTATGATGTTGGTTCAATCTTATATGTAATCATTGTTTGTTTTCCAACTTATTATATAACAAGAAACATATAATCTTGATTAACAAATATGATAATTTCAAATATATAATTTTGAGTAGTTGGTATTCCTCTAATGTACAACTTATCATTAACCTCGTTTATTTTTTTTTAATTTTTTTCTAGATTCTAGATGGCATTTAAAGTGTTTTTCATCTACATGAGTTTCCTCCAAATCCAAATGGAAATTGAGTTACAAATATGTGCCATTATTTAGGGTTTTTAGGGTTTTATGTGTCCCGATCTTGTGAAAAATGGTATACGGCTACCTCGTTTATTTTTTTAAATTTTTTTCTAGATTCTAGATGACATTTAAAGTGTTTTTCATCTACATGAGTTTCCATCAAATCCAAATGGAAATTGAGTTACAAATATGTGCCATTATTTAGGGTTTTTAGGGTTTTATGTGTCCCGATCTTGTGAAAAATGGTATACGGCTACCTCGTTTATTTTTTTAATTTTTTCTAGATTCTAGATGACATTTAAAGTGTTTTTCATCTACATGAGTTTCCTCCAAATCCAAATGAAAGATGAGTTACAAATATGTGCCATTATTTAGGGTTTTTTAGGGTTTTATGTGTCCCGATCTTGTGAAAAATGGTATACGGCTACCTCGTTTATTTTTTTCTCCATTCTAAATGGCATTTAAAGGGTTTTTCATCTCTATGACTTTATTTATAATCATTTATTAGGTGATTATAAATAAAGTGGTATCACTTAAATGTGATAGGTTATATGATATTGTATGATCCAATATGACGTTTGTTCCTTGTCATGTATAAGTGTATAAATTTTGCTCAATTAACAACACAATTCAATAATATAACATAGCATATGCGTATCATTAACATCGTGTTGCAAATCATCGAAGAACATCTTCATTTTGATATGTCGTATGGATATACACGATATTAGGACATCTTATCGTGTGGTTGTGTACGACATTAATGACAGAGTAAATTTAAATTTCGTATAATTTCATACGACCTAATATTTTACACAATTAGTTTATGTCGTGTAAAAGTACACGAAATAAAGGCTTCCTGTCGTCCTTTTGCACACGACACGCGAAGGGTAGTTTGGGCATTATTGGTGCCTTGTATGTAAGTTGCCTTGTATATAGAATTTACCCTTATTCTATTAGAAATAAAACAAATATATATGTTTTTGTATGGTCCTAGGAACAATAAACGCCTTTAGCCCAGTGGTTTGAATCCCATGTTCTAATGCCGATGACCCAGGATCAAATCCTGGTAGTCACGTTTTTTTTTCTTTTTTGCTTTCTTGTTG
This sequence comes from Adenophora triphylla var. japonica, assembly GCA_022495995.1. NCBI lineage: Eukaryota > Viridiplantae > Streptophyta > Magnoliopsida > Asterales > Campanulaceae > Adenophora > Adenophora triphylla. The sequence continues at coordinate 868,765 of JAFEMH010000213.1, forward strand.
TACTCCCTCCACCCCACACTTCTTCTATCATTTATATAGTATACACACACACATATATAATGTATATATAAATATATACTCCCTCCGTCCCATAAACCTTACCCATTTACTGTTCCAGCTTCGCTCTTTCACAACTTAAGCTTTAAATGACTAGGTAATTTATTTATTTTCATCACAAAAGATATAATTAGCAAGAGGTATAATAAGTTTCACAAATACCTTCCATTTTGATATACAATAGGTATATTAAGAAATAACAAGTCAATAGGATGGTGGACCCATAACTTTGCTTGTGAAGGTGTAGTGCATATACAAAGTAAAAGAAAAGGTGAGCAAGGCATCTGTAGTTTAATTAACTAACGACTAAAAAGGCAATAAAAATAACGAAAGAAAATTAATAATAGCAGAACAAAGAACAAGTATCATCAAATCATTTATTAGGAGTTTAGTTAATAATTCCAAGTATATAGAGATTAAAACTAGCCATACTTGATCATCTTTTGGTCCCATGGCCTCCATGGGCCTCTGAAGATTTACCAAGCTAACATATTGATTGTCACTCTCCATAGAGACAAGTAACCCTATAGGTCGAATAACAAGATAAGAGGTGAAGAAGGTGCTATATTAACCAACATTTTCATGATCTCCCTTAGCTTTGAGGTATGTTTAGTGAGTACGCTCTTTCCAATTGCTCAGATACACAATGTAGTGACCAGCATATCCAACTTCTTTCTTTGTCAGTTGATGGTTTCCCATGAATGGAAACAAGGTTTTTGTACTGGGACGTACTCCCCCCCCCCACTTTGGGGGGTATTGTCAATAGACCCAAGAAAATAAATGATAGTAGTATGTCTACCCCATATCCTTTGCCAGAAGCTATCCTAACAAACCTAATAAAAAATGTCCCTTTCTGATTTAAAAATAGACAACGGTATCCTTATGTTGAGAAACTTTCATACGAATATTTCCCTATTTGCCAACTCCAAATCATGATAACCCAATTAGCCAAAAGAAAATATAAAGGAAAAGAAAATAAAAGAAAAAGTATTAACATATCAAGGATTATACCACACCGACCAACTAATTTTGGTGAATTATTTGACGAAATCTCAACAAATAATTTTGAAGGATGAAGCAGTTTTTAGTATCAGGACCGTGCAAAGTAAGCTTTTATCTTTTAACAAACATAATTGCCAGATCTCGGTGAAAGATGATCATTGTCAAGTTATTACGGGTCTAAACTAAAGCTTTGATGATGTTGTTGTTGTGTTTGTTGTAAGGGTGTAAACTACCGAATACTCGAATCGAATACTGAATCGAATATAAAAAGTTCGATTAGTTTACAACCTTATGCAAGAAGCAAGATATCAAAATCAGGTCAGTTGCGATATTATACCTGGTCATCAGCCAGAATTCCACCACGACAAGCCGCACTCTTTGTTTCCTTGGAATGCATCCATGCTAATGCAATTCTCTGATAATATAATTATCAAGTTTAGAGAAGTGGCCAACAAAATACCATTCAATAAAGTAGCATCAGTGAACAGGCCCGGCCCTGCTATGAGACGGATGAGGCCGTCGCCTAGGACCTCCGAATTTTGTCCAATTTTAAGGGCCCCAAAATTTATGTTTTATTATATATATAAAGTTTACAAAATGTACACATCAAGAAGCTCTATTGTAGTGGTAATGAAGATTGCATAAAATCCTAGTTAACAACTTGGTTCAGGTTCTAGCCTTAGCATAGAATCCCAGCCCTAAGCCAAATAGTTTGCCTAGGGCCTCAAAATGTACAGGGCCGGCCCTGTCAGTGAAGGTGGACCAAATACCTGGTGCTTTAATAGAGAAACTGATAATAGACCATTGGGTAATGTAGCTTCTACTTTAGGTTGATTCAGATCCTGAAAAAAAAAAAAAAAAAAAAAGTTAACACATAAATGAAAGTATATATTGTCATTAGCAAACTAACCAAGACAACAAGTTGCAGATCCAGATCTTTTCTTATAAACTGTCAAAATAGTATTTTAAAATATGTTACCTGTAGTGCTGCTTGATAAATCAATCTTTCATCGCTAACTTTTTCATCAACCACCCCAGAACGATGAAGAGGGTCATTTGGACTTGCATATTGTGTAGTTGGAGTAGAATTGGAGAAGAGTGATGATGGGTGTCGCCCATACATCATAACTTCGGCATCCCTGCCCCAACTCATATGATCATTTATAAGGTTTTTACCATATAATGGAGTGGGCAATGGAGAAAGAGAAGGATTTCCATGATTTTCATTAGTGCGGCTGTGCCCAGCACTATTAAGAGGATTAGGCCTAGCATTTTATCTGGATGCTTGCAAGGAAGAGGGAAGTGTTCTTCCTCCATATCCTGTGCCAAACCATACCAGTAATTCTGGAATCAATATTCTATTGAAAGTTTTTCACTAGCCAAACTAACTCTAGTAGTTGCACATTACCATTGTCACTGGACCTTGGATGAATATGGGGTCGACCTTGTGCATGGTTATTACTTGAGTTCCCATTAAAGTGAGATGCTTTCTTAGAACCAGGCACCTTCCGAGCCGAATGATGACCTGAAAATGAACAAATCCGGATAAGAATCAATAATGATATGAAGGTGTTCAAGTTTGAGAACGTTCTCTCTTTACCTGTAACACCTGTGCCTGATGTAGATGCCGTTGGATGAAGATGTGTACCATTAGTCGACATGGCAGAGTCCATCAATAATGGGTCATCCTTATCATTAAGTGCTTTATATTTTGCGAGATCCCAACTATCAGAATCACTATTAGTTGAACTAATATCTATTGGATCCATTTCAGTGGATTGAATATCCTCCGACTCAGCAGGACAACCGGGCGGTGAACCAACCTACAATTTGCATCATGATCAACACGCTTATAACACAAAGAATCCATGCAACCATCCAGTATCAAACAATAGTGTCCTCACCAGGAATGTACAATGCCTTGAAATTAAGCTGCAAACCAAACCACCTAAAGACAAAGACGAGCAACATTTTCTAGTGGAATTGATGAAACTACGGATAGGGTTCGTCTGGTCACGCATAAAAGTAAAACCCTTGCAATGAAAATTACATCAAAAAATAAAAAGAGGGAAACTAAACAGATATTAGAATTATTAATTCTTAAATTTCATCAAGAAATCAAGCTTCATTTTTTATCTGAACTTTGAAATTATAGTGAAATAACAGTAGATAATCAAACGATACTAACGTTGCAAGCATGCGAATGGTAAAAGATTACTAGGAAAATGTAGATTGTCAGATGAGAGAGAGTTGAAATTTGAATGTGCACCTGGTATAGGTAATTTTTCGCCCATCGACCTCACCGGCAAAGCCCCAAGTCTTTGCCCTCGTTTAAACCGCAACCAAATGGTTCTCCGCTTCCTTCACCCCTTTCTCCTCCCGATGGTGTCCGGGAATTTACGTGGCACTCCTTTTGAACTTTTCCCTTAGCCATAGGGTTAAAATAGTAATTTCGACAGAAATTTCCATTTCACTTCAAATAATTGAAACAATTCAAAGTTATTTTTTTACGATTTCATCACTAGTCTACCTATTTAATATTGGGTCATCGCCCCATAAGTTCCTTTTTTTAAATCTATGCTCAATAAGTTCCTTTTTAACAAGTGTATCAATTTTTTGTCTTTTTGGACGAAAATACCCCCCCCAAAAGAATGTTGTATTATATTTTCAAAAAAAAAAAAAATTTAATAATAAATAAAAAAAATCAGAATGTTGTATTATATTTTTCAGAATGTTGTATTATATTCAGAATGTTGTATTATATTTTCAGAATGTTGTATTATATTTTCAAAAAAAAAAAATTAAAAAAAAAATCAGAATATTGTATTATATTTTCAGAATGTTGTATTATATTCAGAATGTTGTATTATATTTTCAGAATGTTGTATTATATTCAGAGTGTTGTATTATATTTTCAAAAAATTAAAAAAAAATTTAAAAAAAAAATTTTAAAAAAAATCAGAATGTTGTATTATATTTTCAGAATGTTGTATTATATTTTCAGAATGTTGTGAGGGCAAAATTGGAAGTTCACTTGTAAAAAGAACTTCCTGGTCATTTTAATACAATGAGGAACTTAGTGGGAAGTGATTTGTTCCAAAAGAAACTTATGGGGCAAATTCCCTTTAATATTTCATGTCATCTTTCCATTCAAGTTTCATCCATTGTGCCGTTAAATCATGACGTCATCAGTTTGCTTATATGGAACAATTATGGCTGACATGGAAGTATAGGGGATAAAAATATAAATGCTGAAACTTAATAGCTTAAATAGACAAATAATATTCTTTAATGAAAAAAATAATATCCCACCCTCCTCCCCCCTCTAACCTAGTTAACCCCCAAAGCCTTCTCCCTTCTCGTCAATGTCGTCTCTCTTCCCTCAACCGGCATCCACCCATCCCAGTCACAACCCACCGCCGACACCCCACCCTCCTTTGCCACTCCTTTCATTCCAGATTTTCGGGTCGCCCCCTCACATGAAGACCACCCACGTTTCTGCCACTCCCATCGTCATCGCCTTCTGCCCGCACCACCCCTTCTGCTCCTTCTCCATCAAGATCCGACAAACACCACTCTCGTTACTGCCCTTTACTCCCCATCCACACTTCTGTCCCCACCATCGTCCCTACCCCCCCCACCTCCCCTCATCGCCTTATCCATCTTCTTCAATCGGAGCCTTTTCACCTTCCCCTTTTCAAATCTATTTCCTGATCTCATATCTCTGTTGTTTCACCCACTGTCTATCTCTGTTTCAGCTTTGAAAGAGTTTGTGAGATTTCAGGTATTCTTATATTATATTCATATTTTATTTATATTTATAAATAATATTCATAAAATTGAAATAAATTTGTTTGAATTTTCAGGTGTCCTTAGTTATTTAAATGCAAATTGGCTGACACCTTATAAGGAAATGTTTGTAGCTACTTGGACCGACAAATTTCTTAATTTTGGAAATCACACAACTAACAGAGTGGAGAGTCAGTGTATGCCAAGTTAAAAAAATACTTGCAGTCCTCGCGATCGGATTTGAAAACATCATTGTCGTATATCCACCGGGTCGTCTAGTGACAAGTCATATCGATCAAAGCAAGTCTTGAACAGAGCAAAATTGTCATTCGACATCGATTCAGCACACCGTTGTTTCGAGAATTGCATGGTTTCATTTCAACTTATGCACTTGACATACTATTCAAGAAATTTGAGCGGTCCAAAGTTATTGGATTTTTTTCTAAGAACTAGCGGTACACCCGTGCGATGCACGAAAAGAACCTGAAAATAACAAGTGCACTTACAACATTATATTTGTCCCCATTGCACCTCTTCTTGTCTTACTCTCCGAAGAAACACAAATTCCATTACTAGAAAAGAACCTGAAAAAATTAACAAGAATTGTATTAATATAAGAATCATAATAAAATAAAATTTCATTTTGCATTTCTCTTAATATATAATTTAGGGGGATATAACAATCATGGACAAGTCTCTCATAAAAAATAATAACTAATAACCTAGGAACCTAGGAACTTATCTAGATAGTGTAATGAAGCACATACCAAATGAACTTGAACAGAGCTCTAGCTCAATGAGTATAGTCTAACAACAATAATTGAAGAACATAAACTAGATATATTGGTTGCAACCAAAAGCTTGTTTGCATCAACAGGTTGAGGTCAAAGTGAGTTAATCCATGTAATTACATCATTGGAAGTGTACAGAAAAAAAAAAACATGAAATAACAAGTGCGCTTACAACATTATATTTCTTAGGTAGCCACTGCCACAACATTTACGATCATCTCTGCATACAACCATTTAGAGAAAAGAAAGTTTTTGACATAATTGAGATGACACAAGAAGTTTCATGATTTTTTTTTTGCTCAAAACTTAATATTGGATGTACAAACCTTGAGTAAATTCAGTTAGCTTATTGTGATGGGCTTATTAACAAACCAATAGTGAAATGCTTACCTATTAAAACTTTCCTAGTGCAGTAGTGGTAGGATCTGCAGAAACCGACTTGCCCACATAGTTTAATTGCTTTATGGAGCTCTTTTTAAATGTCCATATTTAGGTTTTCGGGTCAAACCTGAGGATTTTTTGGGGTCTGATTAGTTTCAAAAATTTTAGGGTACAAACAAAGTTAAAATGTGAGCTACGTACTATGCATCCTCCTTGCACCCATGGTACTCATGTATTGAGCACAACCACGTAGCTCAATTTATGTATGCCTCGCCTGCAACTCTAAGGGCCCTTCTTTGTGTCCCATATTCATTCTCAATCTGAAAATCAGTAATTGCTCAATTAATCTTCTGATTTCAAAAATAAAATTGATACTCAAATCTTGGATAAGGTCCAGTTAATTTGCAACACAAATCCAATAAATAACCAATTAGCTTGTAAAATTAGATGCTCAAGAAAAATCATATAATTGCAGGGGATGGATAATAATAGTACCTCCATGTGACCAAAAAAGGTTTCATACTTCTAACAATTTCTGAATGAACCTCACCCTTTCACTGTTGCCTTCAAAATAACCAATTGAGTGATACTATAATTACACTTTATGCTTACATAATAAAAGTGCAAAAAGAAAATGATAAAGAAAAAAAGTGATATGGGGTTGAAAAACCTTGAAAGGATCATTATTATTATTCCTGAAGTTGACACCATGAACATACTTTTAACCACACTCGAACCCCCTACACGAGCACATAAACCAAATTAAGAACTCTTCAGTAGTAAGTAAATAGAGAGAAACCGTGGAGAGCTACCCAAAATTCCATTCAGCATAAACATATCTCCCCTTGAAATTACACTAATATCCACACCAAGAAAATAAAAATAAAAAAATGATCATCAAGAAAGTATAGTACACATAGATAAAACGTGAAAGCAAAAGGCAATTTCAATGATTGAAACAAAAATGGGGATTTAGTTGGGGTGGGGGGGGTTGTACTAGACATTGTCAGGAGAAGGCTCAAAAAGATTTAAAAAACATAGGTGTCCAGTTACATCTAATCCTCTATCTTTGGTCTTGAGAATAAGATCTACTCCCTCCATCCCAAAATGAATGTGCAAAAACTTTTCAGATTTGCTTTTGATAAAGAGCAAACTTGATTTTTTTTTGGGACAAATGTAGTAATAAGCAACAAATTATTGGATAAAACTAAATTAACATCAATCACAATTGAATTACAAATATTTGTTAGCTTATTTACAAAGAGGAATAACGCCTAATTAACAATATAGAGATGGAGAGGGGGATTACCTCGTTGAGTGCATAAACACCGAAATGAGATGAAATCAAACTGCCATGAACATGGTGAGATCAAACCTCCATGAACAAGATGAAATCGAGTGCCGAATGGCACGAACAAGATGAAATCAAACTGTCAAAATCATGATAAAATTGAACGGCTTGTTGGAATATTACGGTTTAGGGCCGCTGATTCGATAAAGAGAGGAGTTAGAGAGAGGTAGTGGGGGAGGGCATGAACGTGAGAGTAGACAGAGGAGAGGAGGAGGTGGGCATGAGAAAAGGTAGGGTTTTAGAAAAAAAAATTATTTTACGCTAATTTGGGCCACTTTTTCACGACCGACCTTGTCGTCCTAACAAGGGTACCGCATGTGGGCTGACTTATTTAGTGGATAATAAGGTCCAGTTAATTTGTACGTCCCAAAAATTATTTTACAAAAAAGTTTTCTTTGAGGGAAAAAAATCTGGGCCGAGGGGCCCTAGGGGAATTTTTCCATAATCAACTATTATAGCCAAAAAAATTCTGATATCTAATTATCAAAGCTAAAAAAATAACTCTCAACTATGGGAGCAAGAAAAAAAAAAACCTTTGAAACTTAACTATCAGAAAAGAAAAAAAATCAACCAGAAATGAACCAAAACACCTCTCAGACATAACTATCAGATAATTCTCCGGCCCTAAATAAACAAAATCAACCCAAACACCTCGGAGACATATTGGACAATTTTTCAGCCCAAAAATTAAACATAGTAGTGTAGCTATTGGAGTTTAATTACATAAAGAAGAAGGAATGTGAAGTAAAATACAATTTCAGTGTGTATGGGTTTATGGAAAAAATCTGGATAATGAGAATTTTTTATTATCGACTATGCTGATAGTAATAAATTGTGTAGAAGCACTTATGATTTTATCCCATCTTTCTATTTTACACGATAAAAAGAAGCAAGGTCAAAACCCAAAAAAAAAGGCATATGAACTAGCTTTAGCTTGGGAAATGGATTCAAGGGAAGGCTCTGGTGGGACTCCACTCCTCTTAACCAAGTTTCTAACCTCCAAGAGGATACTGAAGCACCGACTCTACTGTCTGAATATTATATCGTGGCACCGATGTGGGTGGGGCTGGGGCGGGGGATACTGGACGACAGATGTTTTCAGCTAGATCCGGCCAGATCTAGGTAGAACGAGGATGCGAAGGACGAAGGATGGATGGGGTGTGCCAGAGAACTGAGGGGACGACCAGATCTGTTAATGCCACAGAGAGATAGAGAGAGAGAGAGAGGATGAAGATCCAGCGATTTGGTCAGAGGTGGAGGGGAGTCGCCGGAGGGGGGAGCAGAGAGAGGGGGGAGTACGGAAATGTGGCAGGAGGGGGGGTTTGCATGTTTTGTGTTTAGGGCTTGGGATAGTCGGGGGATTCCAATATTTCATTAAATTAACTCGGGGTTAGGGGAATAATATTTAGTTGTTGTGGAAACGAGGGCAATAAATGAAGTAGCATTTCCTCTAAATGAGTTGGGTAATATTTGGGGGTGTTTGGGGAATTATTCCAAAAGAACAATGCCTGAGAATAGCTATGAGAGTATGAAAGTCACCCATTAATGCTCGACCATTAAGCTAGCAGTGAAACACAAATAAGCTATCCAACTGGAGACGTATTATTTTGTTTGGCGAAGTCTTACCGAGTAATTAAACTCCTAGGTATTCCTTGATACAGCCTCCCTTGACACAAGAGAACAAGTTAGGTGGGGAACCCCGGATTAACTCTATGTGCTATGTGACTCCTATCGGCAAGCTTAGGAAAAATAGTGTCACGTGAGCAAACCACGGGAACAAGAAACTACGAGCTCCTTGTAACAAGGCCAAAACTAACATCTGGTACCCACCCAACATACACGCTTATCATTCTGTTAAAGAATATATATGAGGTCAAAACCACCATACGTGCATCTTATTGGTACTTGTATACACCACTAGGTATATTAATTTGAATAAGTGAAGTTACAAATCACCAAAAGTACAGGGCAATAATTATGTGTGACTTTCAATAGGTTTGAGCAGGAAAATTTCAAACTTTGTGACCTATTCCATAAAGTAACATCTGTGAAAAGACTATCCAGTCAAGTAACATCCAATATTACAAAATGATCACCGTTACAGACTTACATTAACTGCAATACTGCAAGATTTGGTTGAATAGAGGATGTAAGACTTGTTCGTTTTACACCAAGGGGAAATTCAAACTAATCCTTATAGAAGATACAGAGTTCATTGATAGAAGACATGAATAGAGCAGTTAATGTTGTGTAGGAGGCAAGTCCTCTAAAGATTAGTAGGTAGGGTTTGTGGTTGGCGTTACACACGAATCCCCAAAGAGAAATGAGAAGGAGGAGCGAGAATAGGGACAAGCTAGGAAGGAGAGAATAAGTATTGTGGGAGCAGCTTAGCACGTGAGTTACTGCAGCTGATCTTGACAAGTGAGCCAGGTATTTATATGGGTCAGAGCTTGGCGATTCCGTACGATACACGTGACAGGTCACGTGTATTACGTACCGCAAGCTAGCAAACTCTCATTCGTTAGACTTTACAAATCTGTGAAAGGATGTCGCGTGTCCCCTGTGGAGACCAAACCCGCAATTCTCCTTTTTACCCTAGCCAGGCCACGTGTAGTCCCTCAATTGAGCCACGTGGCTAACTCCACTATTCTAGCCTCCAATCCATAGCTCCTTGATGATTTCCATTGATGCGGTGATGGAATTCCCTTTGACCTTGTTCAATCATGAGAATCCATGATGGATTCCGCTACATCATAAGCGGAAGGGGATGGCATATACAAATAAGTATAATTACTTATATAGGGGAAGTCTTTGAACCATTCCGCATGTGTGCTTACACGATTGTGGGGATGAGAACCTCACGTGCAGGAGCACGTGGGTCAAGGATGCGAGACACACATCCTACATGTTGATTATCTTATTCGGCAACGGGTTAGGTTGAGGAAAGATATTAGAAGCAACCTTAGCTAGAAACAATTAAATGAATCAATTCCGCAGAAACAATACAGATAATATTTATTTAGGCGATAAACTATACACAATATAATTAACGCAAAAGACCGATGCAAGGAATTAGATTGCCAAACACGAACCTGGAGAGCTAGAATTCTATCTTCAACTGTATCCTTAATAGTGAGCCTTGAGACAGTAACAGGCCGAGTCTGTCCAATCCTATGAGCTCGATCAATAGCCTGATCCTCAGTAGTTGGATTCCACCAAAGATCCAAAAGAATCACATGAGACGCAGCAACCATGTTTAGACCAAGGTTACCAGCCTTTAATGACATCAGCATTACAGTCACCTGAAACATATTTTATTAAGTAGTTATACATTAGAAGTACTACTGTTATTTATGATGTCTTGTGAGATGTCAGTGCACATACTAATTTAAGGTGATGAAGTATGCATCAAAAGCTAAAAACCAAATTGCAGCTCATATCAGAGCAAATCCCATATAAAATGGAGATGAAACATCATCAGCTAAATATGATCCCTTTATAGGAAGATATGATTCGTCACTCATCCATGCATTTGGTGCAACTGAAGGGAACCAATCAAGTGCTTTGCAAACAAATGAAATTCTTGTAGACGCTTTCTGAGTTCATAAAAGTCATCCAAGAATTTATTATAACCCTGCTTCTAAATTGAGCTTCAGAGGTTGAAGCTCTACAACAATAAAAACAATAACAACAACAAAGCCTTAGTCTCAAAATAGAGGTTGAAGTTGAAGCTCTCTTTTCTTTTATTTTATTTATTTATTTTATTTTATTTGGATAAGATGAAGCTCTGTTTTCTTTTCATAGCCAATACACACAAACTCATGTGCTGACCAGGACAAATCCCTGAAAGCACGCCATTTTGGATGGCAGTGGAGAAATATCATCTAAATGTTGTCTATAAGGCTTCAAGTTGGCAAATAGTTTTCATTCGCAGCAGCATTCAATTTCAACTCTTCTCTAATATCATGGTGTTTCAGTGGTTATATGCACCTAGTGGCTAACAAAGTTATTTTCATTAATGCATCAAAAAACATTGTTTTTTGCTGCCATGAGAAAGGAAACCAACCTCAGGATCCGTTTTAAATTCTTTGACTGCTCTGTCTCTTGAAGCAAGAGACAATGTGCCATCAAGCCTCCTGTATTCTATACAGTACTTGTTCAGTACCATTTCTACCAAGTCCAACATCCTAGTCCACTGGGAGAAAACAATTGCTTTTATTGGGCCTTCCGTCTGTATATCTGAGCTTAAGTTTTCCGAATTTGAAGAATTTTCATCGCATCTAACCAGATTATGTAGCTCTGAACTTCGGCTCTTTGATTTACAATGAGTTCGAATAATCTCTAGAGCAGCTTTGATCTTGGAAGAGCTATATTCATTCTGCAGAACTTTAGATCTCCCGGAAAAAGCAGACGAGCTAGAGTGATTTCCATCAGCATCATCAGAAATACATCTCCTTAAGGTGGCCTTGGAGAAGACAGCATCGACACCAAGCTGTTCTTTGCATTCTGGTGAAGGACATGTGGTGTCATCTCCTGTCAAATATTCAGAGACACATTGATAGCAGAAGACATGTCCGCAAATAGTAACAACAGCATCTTCAGGTGGATCCTAAAAGAAAGATATTCCCAAATAAGTGAAGATGCTCGAACAATATCAAACTAAGTTATTTTCTTTTTGGAGGTAAAAGAAGAATTTTACTAAATTAAGAAGAGAAGAAACAAAAAGAGCAAACAAGCCATTCACCAAACCAAAGAGAAGAAATACATAAAGAGAGAAGATAGGGTGGAGGAAACAACTAATGAACAACAACCCTCCAGTCCAGTCCCTTGACAGATCAGCAGTACTCAATCCTCAAAAAAGCCTGAAGTTGAATCCAGAGATCGTATATTGTACTCGTCCATTTCGACAAAAGAGTAGAGTTTTTGACTTTTTCTGTGAACTCTATTTATGTACAATTATTTGTTCTACAGAGTAGTAAAGATTGCAATTCATTCTTGATGTAGGTTTGAATGAATATTTTTTTCTAAAACGTTATCAAGGTTATATTAAATTTGGAAAGTTGACTCTTTATATGAAGAGGTAGTGCAGTAAACATCAACATTAAACACAAGTCAAATAGTTGGTGAACAAAAAATGATTTTACTTAAGTACTCATGCACAGAGAAGAAACGGCGTTCTAGGAAGCACCTACCAAGAAGGTGAAGAAAAGCTAAAATTAATTGAGGGAGAAATAGTGAAATTATTTATTTTCAAGCATTGATATATCACAATTTAATTTTAATAGAGTCCTGCCAGTGGAGTCTGAAATATCCGCTCTGGTAGTCTGCACATATCACATAAACCATATACTCCCTCCGTCCCACTTCAATTGAGACTTATTTCCTTTTTGGTCCGTCCCACTTCAATTGATACTTCCCAAAATGGCAAAATATTTATAATTTTATATTCTTTCTAATCCACTTATTTAACCCTAATAAAAATAATTTACCTAATACTAATCCTAATTGGCCATTAATCCAGTCATTTAATTCACCTAACCTAATTTAATTCACCTAACCTAATTCAATTCACCCAACCCATTTACGTTACTCCTCCTTTCATTTCTCATACCCTTCTTCTCAGAAACCCTAGAATGTTCTTTCTACCACCGGCCGATCTACCATTCCCATCGTCGATTCCCTACGACCTTCAACCGTAAAACAAAGTGAAAGTCATGGATCCGACTTCATCCATGACTTTAAACTTCAATTCCAAGGTTTCGTTGCCCGTAGTGGATACGGTGGCGACGAATCCTTGCGTTCTTGTTGCCGAATCAGATCTATGTCCTGATTCACCCATTTATGAAGTTTCTCCTTCGATTCCTCGCTCATACTACGGAGTTGTCATCCCCGAGACTCCGTTTCCTTACGATCTCAACGGTTCATCACGAGTCTTTGAAGATACCGAAGTGCCTGAGACTCAGTTCAGTGATTCTGAGCATGGCGACTCGGTAATGGCTGAAATGGAGCTTCAATATCGTTGGAATGCTTCAATAGAAGTGCCGCCTTTGTCCATTGAATCCAGATCTTGGATGTACCTTTCAACCCTAAGAATGATGGCTTGTTTCTTACCAAAATGGATTGCTAAGGATGCGATTGACAGTCCATATTACCCGGCTACAGATGAAATCAAAGAATACTTGGCTTCCTCGGCTTCTAAGGTCGTATCTCTAATTTTATCTATTTTTGGTATCTGGTTTGTTTTGGAAATTTTGTTGGCTAGATGTGAAATGATGATTGCCTTGTTGCTATTGTTAGAAGGCTTATTCAGTTTATGAGCTTCAATGATGTTTAGTGGTGTCTATGATGCTATTGCTGAGACTAAAGTGGTGGTTTAATATGAGACTAAAATTGTGGTTTAATATGGTCATTTATAAGAACAAAGGCTGCCTTGATATTGAGTTGGTATTTGTTGGTTTTTGTGATATGTTCATACTGAGTTGGTATTTGTTGATTTTTGTGATATGTTCATATTGAGTGATAAGAACTGAGGCTGCCTTCATATGGTTTTTGTGATTTGTTGGTCTATGATGCTATTGCTGAGACTAAAGTGAAGGTATTTGTTGTTTGTGATAAGAACAGAGGCTGCCTTTCCCATGTGTTCATACTCAATGATGATATTTTTCTGAGAGTATTTGTTGGTCTATGATGCTATTTTTGGTATCTGGTTTGTGATGGTATTTGTTGTTGGTGAGATGGAATGACTCTTGGGTAATCTTCATACTCAGTGATGATAATATTCTGAGAGTAAAAGGCCATTTTTTGAATCCAAAAAGGCCATGTTCCTATTACATTGGAAGGTCTTTTTTTTTACACAAAAGGCCATTCAAAAAGGCCATTTTTTGAACACAAAAAGGCCATCTTCCTAAAGGATCCAAAAAGGCCATTTTTTGAACTTAAGAAAATTCTTCCATCATGCCCTCAAGTTCATCACTACTCCCTTTATCCAAAAGATGCAATAAGCATTCTCTCACCAACTGCAAATCAACTGAACACTCATTTGGTAGTAAACCTCTTCTTCGTAAAGCGGCTTTTCCCGTGTCTTTGAATTTTGTAGTTATTTGCTCCACGTACAATCATAATAGATTTCAAACATGTTTGCAATGTTAGAAATACATTGTCCAATGTGATGTGCGAGAGTCGTTGAAAGCTTGTTCCACCGCATACACCAACCGATCAACATTTGTTGCTTGCACATCTCGCTCGTAATGACGTATTGATCTCGAAAAATCCTAGATCATTTACGTTGGTATCAAAGTGAGTTTCTTTGGAACATTAGTGTAATATTGAATCCACCTTCTGCTGCCGCCGCAATGAAATTCGGGATCTCTATGTAGGGACACATGCGCGGAGCATTGTCCCACCGAATCACTATGTTCTTGCTTTACGAAGGCGGCCATTTATGCTTAATCACTGCAGGGAGAACTCGCAATCAAGTGAAATGTTAGCTCCCAGCTAGCCTTATTTAAACAATGAAAAAAAAATAACATGAAAATAAGATAAGTCAATGAACTAACATTGTTGATCATCATTTCTTTTGTCACTTCTCTGTTAATGGAGTCAAGTGGTTTGGTAACTAAGCTCCCAGAATCCTATTTTTCTTGTTTCTCTTTGCCTTCTTTCCTAGTAAATGGCCACAATCCAACTTTTCCATCAAATAAAAGCTCACTATTTTCTTTGTAAATTGGTCTAGACACGGCACATAGAAACATGACTTTTACCACAAACTTTTTGCTGGCAAGACCTACGAGGCTCATCTTCTCCGGACAAATGTAATATTTTTCCGTACATTTCGTCATGTTAAACCACTTTTCATCCACATGTATAACATGTGTCATGCTTAACTTTGGAGAACATGTAGAAGAATCATAACTGAAGTTGCTTTTGAATAAAAGCCTAGCTATCATGTGTGTTTCATTTAAAGTCGGTTTTATGGCATTAGAATGTGGTCTCGATCACCGAGCTTTTTTTCCATCTCGAAAATTGTACTCTTACTTACCCCCTATCATAGCGGTGGCTACATTTCTAATTGTACTCTTTTATGAAATGGTATTGATTTGAGCTTTGAATGATCAACTTCAATTTTTGGTGCATGCACAATACCTAATCTTCTTGAAGGCAAATCAACTGGAAGTCCTTGCCGAATCTGAGTCTTGACTCTCTTCCAGAATCTGAAGATTGTTGCTCTACTTGCTCCGAAGATTTGCATTGCTTCTTCAACTTTTGCTTTTGGAAGCATCCCGTTTTTTGCATAAACTGCCATGAACTGCCTATCAACAGCCTTTTCTCTTTGGAAATGTCTTTATCTTTTGCCATTTTGATTTTCTTTTGATGTTGTTTCAATTTTTGGTGAACAGTTTTGGAGGGAACAGTTTACAGAAACTGTTATAACTGGGTTGGTTTTTATAGTTCTCTGTAAATTTGATGTAAATTATTAGTGTGGGAGATTCAAAAATTTGGCTGTAATTTGTACTTTTGGAGGGAACTACTCTGTAATTAAAGCAACTTATTATTTCAAATTTGTAGATTAAGTATTTGGAGCCAAAACTTAATAAACTGCCAGCAGTTTGAATTTTTGTACTTAATCTCCACTTTTTCTTATTTTATTAGTATTCCTTAATAGTTGTGCCATTTTTTTTGGTCTCAAATGAAGTGGGACGGAGGGAGTAAGTAGTATCCCCATCAGCCAATGATTTTCGGATACTTATTTTGGTTTTATAAGTTTCTAAAGGTTCCTAATCTTATGGAAAAGGAACTACAGCAAGAACACCACCACCACCATAGCCTTAATCGCAAAATGATTTGGGGTAGGCTAACATGAATCACCATATATATATAGAGAGAAAAAAAAAAAGTTAATAATAATAATAATTAAGAAAATGTGAAAGTTAAGAAGTAATTTAAAAGAAGAAACAGGAGGGCTTAAGGAAAGGGAACAACACGTCGCAAATCCCAAAGTTCCTCTCCATCCACAAACAAAAAGGAGACTCGAACACAACACATTGAGAAAAACACGAGTCAATCTTCTCCTTCCTAAAACTCTAGAAGCAGTATGGGAAACGCTACAAATAGTTGGACACACCCCATTGCTCTCCTGCACTCCCAACAGCATGCACCAAGAAAGCAACAAGTTCATCCTTTATGGAAGTCAGGAAATGGAAAAGTACAGGAAAGTAGGATATGTTAAAGGAAAAGTACAGGAAAGTAGGATATGTTAAAGGTCTTCACCAAGGACTCAGCAACATAATTGCCTGTGTAATCTATCAGACATCCTGTATGGAAGTCAGATTCTCTAATGGAAACAAACTGATCCAAGAAAGCAACAAGTTCATCCAACTCCATCATTGAGATTATTGGAGGAGATGCAAATTCCCAAGAAAAAGAAACCCCCACTCTCTCAACTGGAAAAAAAAATACAGAAAAAGTGGCCTCATAAAGAGATGAAACTCCCATTCATGTAAAGGAGGAAGCCAGAGATAATCTTCAACTCAGCAGTCCTTTCCAAAAGGAACTCCCCTTTCCCATCCTTAACACTATAGTTGACATGAAGAAGATCTCAGCACTGGTGGATGTACTTACACGAGTTCACGATTACATTCATGAGTCTGACCTTATTAAACAATAACACCACTTCTCAGAACTGGAGAACAGGACAGCTAGAGAAGTAGACTATACTAAGGCTACTGGCTGATTCTGAAATTATTCATCTTAGCCACTAAAAGACAGTCCTGTTAAATCTGCATGTTGGAACTGTGCCATGAAGAGATACCCAATTGCATGTTCATTAAAAAAAAACACCTTTGGGTCCAACCATCAACCACAAAATGCTAAAAATATACAATAAAAAGTTGCTAACCTAAAAAATGAATATGCCCTTCGTCCCGCTTGAAATTTAGACAAAATTCCATTTTGGGCGTCCCATTATAAATAAGACAATCCCAAAATGGCAAATATTTTTTAATCAGTGGGTCCACTTGTCATACTCACAATAATTATTCACTATTCCCTACCCCACTAACAACCCCTACCCCACTTTCACAACACCGCATTATTATACACTTTTTCCTTAATCCCCGTGCATCTCGTTTTGTCTAATTTCAAGCGGGACGGAGGGAGCACTTACCAAAAATACATATATAACTTGGTACTCTTAAACGGAAAAAAAGAAGTATAACAAAGACAAGAATAACCCAACACGAGATAAAAGGAAAAATGTTAGGAGAAATAGGCAACTCACAAAAATGAGGATAAGGTTCAGGAAACTCACCCTGCACACACAGCAAATGGCTAACTGTTTCAACAAATCAATCTGCATATCTCTAGGAAGCCTTTTTGCCATTTTTCCAGAAACTCTACTGACTGAATCAGAATTGAAACCCTTGACAAGTAATGGGTGGTCACAGGCCTGGCGAAGAAGCAGAAGCATCAATAGAATATTTGCGTAATTTTGCTTCAATGTGCCTGCAGCAGCATAAGCCTGCAAGACGAAATTTTTTAAGTTGTTAAAAAATTAAAGGAACTACTTTTGGTGTTCCAAACTTGTCAAACAAAAGCCTACTTTTTTTCACATCTTATAGTACTTTCTAATATCCACGCTGTTGTCAGAAAGCTTTTAACTCATTAATACACTTCATGTTTTTAGCCCAACAGACATTGCATATACCCGTCCTTTATAAGCTGTGAAGCTTATGCCTAAAGATCACTATTGTGTTCATTTTCTTCAGGTTATCCACAAAAAAGTTCAAATAATCAACAGGAGAAAAAGTTCTTTGATGAAGAACAGTCTTGATAGCTGCTCTCCAAAGTTGCATTTCTCAGAAAGAAAATGTGGCCCTTTAGCTTTTTTTTGGTTTGAGGTTATTTTCTGGCTTTCACTTTCTCTTTGGGCCAGCTCTTTTTCATGTATTCATTAAAACCGTGAATCCAAACTAGGTTTATCTAAATAAAATATAGATACAAATCAAGTTTGTCTTACACCTGACTACTATTAAATGTAACTTCAGGTTTTCCTGTTTTCAGTTACTTAATAACATAGTTTATAATCTGAACAATTGTACTTCATGCAATCTAGTTCTTACACATAGTTAAAGTTTTTATCTATGCAAACAATCAACATACTTTCAATTTATGTCATAGTTTTTGTCTTCCGTTAGCTAAATTGGACAGGTTTCATGCTCTATGTTTCATTATTTATGCCATTCTTCTCAAGTACATTGTAGTAGTTGATGCAAATAAAGTACAGTGTGTTATCTGTAAACTTCGTGAAAGCACGCTGCATTGAATGGTCGTTTACCCGTTCATAATTTCTCCATTAGCGAATGATATCCTGAGAGAAAATGTGCCTACCATCGTTGCTGCTATAGCAAGGTAACCTTACGACCCGGGGCAGAACCACGTGTACCTAACAGGGTGCACGTACACCCGGTTACTTCTCAATATTTAATAATAATAAAATAGTTAAACTTATTCTATTAGAAATAAAACAAATATATATGTTTTTGTATATTCCTAGGAACAATAAACGCCTTTAGCCCAGTGGTTTGAATCCCATGTTCTAATGCCAGAGACCCAGGATCAAATCCTGTAGTCACTTTTTTTCTCTTTTTTGCTTTCTTGTTGTACTCCCTCCACCCCACACTTCTTCTATCATTTATATAGTATACACACACACATATATAATGTATATATAAATATATATGCAATTATTCAATTGACTAAAAAACATTAATTGATTGATTAAAGGCTCGTTTGTTTTTATTCAGAGGCTCTTAATGGGCTTTAGGTCTGGTTCTTTCAGACCTTAGTAGAATAAGTGTGATTTTTTTTAAATTCAGATATGATAGGCTCTGAACAGCCTCTTAATCTTCAGACCCAGAAATGAGTCTTATTTGCCCCTTAGTCGATTTTTTTCATACATATTCCTTCCATAAACTAATTTCAAAAAAAAAAACACCCAAACACTAGATCAACCAAGATACACGCCATTTCTCTGCTCCATTCAATGTCGTAATCCTAATTCCCCATAAGAATTCAGACTAATAATCAAACATCTTGAATAATTTAGAAATCAGTCTTCTTACGCTGCCTTTCATGAATTCAGCCAATTTCAGATATGATTTCAGATTTCAGACTTGACACTTTAAAAAAAATGCCAACTAAAAAAATTAACGTAATTGTGCACCCACTTAGAAAATCTCCTGGGTCCGCCACTGATTACGACTACAAAATACAATGGACAATTCATTGGCCAAAAGAATAGTGTTTGATATGCATAGTTGATTTTCATTTTCACAGATTAAGCGACAAGGTGAGTTGGTAACTTATTATGCTATCAAGGCTCTGGTTTGGCACAATCATGGGTTTGAGTCAGCAAAATTACATATGTTGCGGGAAGAATTGTGATTTAATGTGTTGACATTATGTTTGGTTTGTGATGCCTTAGTTGTGGCATGTTTGTTTATCATGGCGTGCAGAGACTGGTCACACGTGAGGGGTAGTGTTACAGCTTTGATATGTATAGTTGCTTCGCTCTTTCACAACTTAAGCTTTTAAATGACTTGGTAATTTATTTTCATCACAAAAGATATAAGAGTTGGGAAATTAGCAAGAGGTATAATAAGTTTCACAAATACCTTCCATTTTGATATACAATAGGTATATTAAGAAATAACAAGTCAATAGGATGGTGGACCCATAACTTTGCTTGTGAAGGCGTAGTGCATATACAAAGTAAAAGAAAAGGTGAGCAAGGCATCTGTAGTTTAATTAACTAACGACTAAAAAGGCAATAAAAATAACGAAAGGAAATTAATAGTAGCAGAACAAAGAACAAGTATCATCAAAACAATCATTCATTAGGAGTTTAGTTAATAATGCCAAGTATATAGAGATGAAAACTAGCCATACTTGATCATCTCTTGGTCCCATGGGCCTCTGAAGATTTACCAAGCTAACATATTGATTGTCACTCTCCATAGAGACAAGTAACCCTATAGGACGAATAACAAGATAAGAGGTGAAGAAGGTGCTATATTAACCAACATTTTCATGATCTCCCTTAGCTTTGAGGTATGTTTAGTGAGTACGCTCTTTCCAATTGCTCAGATACACAATGTAGTGACCAGCATATCCAACTTCTTTCTTTGTCAGTTGTTGGGTTTCCCATGAATGGAAACAAGGTTTTTGTACTGGGACGTACCCTCCCCCCCCCCCCCACTTTGGGGGGTATTGTCAATAGACCCAAGAAAATAAATGATAGTAGTATGTCTACCCCATATCCTTTGCCATAAGCTATCCTAACAAACCTAATAAAAAATGTCCCTTTCTGATTTAAAATAGACAACGGTATCCTTATGTTGAGAAACTTTCATACGAATATTTCCCTATTTGCCAACTCCAAATCATGATGACCCAATTAGCCAAAAGAAAATATAAAGGAAAAGAAAAGAAAAGAAAAAGTATTAACATATCAAGGATTATACCACACCGACCAACTAATTTTGGTGAATTATTTGACGAAATCTCAACACATAATTTTTAAGGATGAAGCAGTTTTTAGTATCAGGACCGTGCAAAGTAAGCTTTTATCTTTTAACAAACATAACTGCCAGATCTCAGTGAAAGATGATCATTGTCAAGTTATTACGGGTCTAAACTAAAGCTTTGATGCTGTTGATGTTGTTTTTGTTGTAAGACCGAATACTCGAATCGAATACCGAATCGAATCAAAAAAGTTCGATTCATTTACAACCTTATGCAAGAAGCAAGATATCAAAACCAGGTCAGCTGTGATATTATACCTGGTCATCAGCCAGAATTCCACCACGACAAGCCGCACTCTTTGTTCCTTGGAATGCATCCATGCTAATGCAATTCTCTGATAACATAATTATCAAGTTTAGAGAAGTGGCCAACAAAATACCATTCAATAAAGTAGCATCAGTGAAGCTGGACCAAATACCTGGTGCTTTAATAGAGAAACTGATAATAGACCATTGGGTAATGTAGCTTCTACTTTAGTTTAGGTTGATTCAGATCCTGAAAAAAAAAAAAAAAAAGTTTAAACACATAAATGAAAGTATATATTGTCATTAGCAAACTAACCAATACAACAAGTTGCAGATCCAGATCTTATCTTATAAACTGTCAAAATAGTAATTTAAAATATGTTACCTGTAGTGCTGCTTGATAAATCAATCTTTCATCGCCAACTTTTTCATCAACCACCCCAGAACGATGAAGAGGGTCATTTGGACTTGCATACTGTGTAGTTGGAGTAGAATTGGAGAAGAGTGATGATGGGTGTCGCCCATACATAAAACTTCGGCATCCCTGCCCCAACTCATATGATCATTTATAAGGTTTTTACCATATAATGGAGTGGGCAATGGAGAAAGAGAAGGATTTCCATGATTTTCATTAGTGCGGCTGTGCCCAGCACTATTAAGAGGATTAGGCCTAGCATTTGATCCGGATGCTTGCAAGGAAGAGGGAAGTGTTCTTCCTCCATATCCTGTACCAAACCATACCAGTAATTCTGAAATCAATATTCTATTGAAAGTTTTTCACTAGCCAAACTAACTCTAGCAGTTGCACATTACCATTGTCACTGGACCTTGGATGAATATGGGGTCGACCTTGTGCATGGTTATTACTTGATGAGTTCCCATTAAAGTGAGATGCTTTCTTAGAACCAGACCTTCCGAGCCGAATGATGACCTGAAAATGAACAAACCCAGATAAGAATCAATGATATGAAGGTGTTCAAGTTTGAGAACGTTCTCTCTTTACCTGTAACACCTGTGCCTGATGTAGATGCCATTGGATGAAGATGTGTACCATTAGTCGACGTGGCAGAGTCCATCAATAATGGGTCATCCTTATCATTAAGTGCTTTATATTTTGCGAGATCCCAACTATCAGAATCACTATCAGTTGAACTAATATCTATTGGATCCATTCCATTTCAGTGGATTGATTATCCTCCGACTCAGCAGAACAACCGGGGGGGTGAACCAACCTACAATTTGCATCATGATCAACACGCTTATAACACAAACAATCCATGCAACCATCCAGTATCAAACAATAGTGTCCTCACCAGGAATGTACAATGCCTTGAAATTAAGCTGCTAACCAATCCACCCAAAGAGGAGCAACATTTTCTAGTGGAATTGATGAAACTACGGATAGGGTTCGTCTGGTCACGCATAAAAGTAAAACCCTTGCAATGAAAATTACATCAAAAATTAAAAAGAGGGAAGATATTAGAATTATTAATTCTTAAATTTCATCAAGAAATCAAGCTTCAATTTTTCTCTGAACTTTGAAATTATAGTGAAATAACAGTAGATAATCAAACAATACTAACGTTGCAAGCATGCGAATGGTAAAAGATTACTAGGAAAATGTAGATTGTGAGATGAGAGAGAGTTGAAATTTGAATGTGCACCTGGTATTGGTAATTTTTCCCCATTCGACCTCACCGGCAAACCGGCAAAGCCCCAAATCTTTGCCCTCGTTTAAACCGCAACGAAATGGTTCCCAAAAGGGAGTTAGCAACTCCAAAATAGGTAAGACTTGAGGTAACAAAAAAATTAGATAAGGAGTTAATTAAGGTATCAAATTGATATCTTGGCTAACTCTTTTCAAAATTAATTTTTTTTCATATTTTAAATTTTATTTTACATTTAAAATATTTTATTTAATAAAAAAGACATTTTAATAATTAAAATAAGTAATTTTAAATATTTATAAAAAAATCTCTTTTTTAAAAAAAAATAATTATTTAATTTTAATTATCATCTTATCATATATAATATAGGTAGCAAATGAAAATATGACACGGGTAAAAATAGATTTTTTTTTAATTAAATATTTAAAAAAAAAAAGAATAGAATTTTTTTATATATATTTAAAATTATTTATTTTAATTATTAAAATGTCTTTTCAATTAAATAAAATATTTTAAATGTGAAATAAAATTTAAAATATGGAAAAAAAAAATCAATTTTGGTACATTTGCTAACTCCTTCCATTGGAGATGGAAATGTAGCACCCTATGAATAGTGTTGAAAGGTATCAGAATTTAATTTTGGTACCTTCCCCTAACTCTGTTGGGATAGAGGACCAACCGGACTAGACATCGGAGCAAAAGGGTTTTGCGGTTTTGGCTGTGCGGCTGACCGCATGTGCGGCTGACCGCATGTGTGGGTTGGTTGGGCCGGGCCTTGGGCCTGACCGCATGTGTGGGTTGGCTGGGCCGGGCTTTGGGCCTTGCGGCTGACCGCATATGTGGGTGGGCTGGGCCGAGTATATAAGTTGTATTCCGCCCCCCAATTAAGTTGTAACAAAAATTTTACATACATAGTGCAAGATCCTGGCTTGGTAGTGCCCCCAGACGTAGCCAATCAATTTGGTGAACTGGGTTAACAATTTCTTGTGTTCTTTTCTGTGTTCTTTGATTTCTTGTGCTTGGTTTGTGTGCGATTATTATTCTTGTAGGTTTGCTTGGGTGTGGAGGGCCATATTCACAACAACTGGTATCAAAGCCTTAGGTTTCAAGATCAAGGGAGTTGTTCCAAGCAATCAAGAATGGGCAAAGACAAACAGGCGGTTGAGAAATTCGATGGGTCTGACTACGGATATTGGAGGATGCAGATTGAGGATCTCTTGTACAACAAGGATCTCTACAAGCCTCTGAAGGGTGTCAAACCGGAAGATGTAAGTCAGGAGGAATGGGAACTCATGGATCGGAAAGCCCTAGGGGTGGTCGATCTACTTTGTCAGTGGATCGCGAAGACTACCAGAAGGCGACAACCACCAAGGAGCTATTGGATTATCTTACCGAGAGATTTGAAACTCCGTCTCGCCGCAAATAAGGTTGATTTGATACGTAAGATGGGTAGTCTCAAGATGCAAGAGGGAGGATCCTTGGCTAAGCACATCGATGAGTTTATGGATGTCATAGATTCATTGACAGCGGTGGAGATCAAGTTCGATGATGAGGTTCATGCATGCTTGTTGCTAGCTTCTTTACCGGCAAGTTGGAGCGGAACGGTGATCGCAATCAACGCTTCAGCGAGGTAAGAAAAAATTGAAATATGATGATGTTAAAGACTTTCTTTTAGGTGAGGAAAATCGCATGAAGAAGTTGGGGACATCAAGTACTTCGGGAGCGGCTTTAGCTACTACTAGTAGGGAAGCCGGTACTAGCAAACAAGGGAGAACCGAATCTAGGGAGAACTGAGTGAGTGGAAAGGGTAAAGCCGATGAGACCAAGGATAAACCGAAGGTTGCGAAGGGATCTGTTCTGCTATTATTGTAAGGAATTGGGACACTTCAAGAGGGATTGTCCAAATCGTAAGGGCAATCAGTGAATGTGGCGCCGAAGGTGATGATGTATCGGTTCTCGAGTGTTAGTAGTGCACTAGAATCATGGGTGCCGGATTCGGGGCATCATTCCACTCTTCCGGCATAAGGAAGAGATGGATAATTACACTTCCGGTGATTTCGGGAAGGTCTATCTAGCCGATGGCGAGCCTTTGGAAATCAAGGGGAAGGGGATGTCGAGATAGGAGCATCGGACGGAAGGTTCTACATCCGAACGGGGTCGACACATTCCGAATTTGAAAAAGAACCTACTTTCGCTGGGCGCTTGGACGATGAAGGTTACAAGGTGACTTTCGGCTGCAGAACCGGGTTATTACCAAGGAGGATTGTGAGATCGCTTCGGGGTAATAAGGAGGGTACTTTGTATTTGGCAAACAACACCAAGGATAGTATTGCGGTGGCAAAGCAGCCAAGGGTGATACCGATTTGTGGCACCGTCGATTGGGTCACATGAGTGAGACAGGAATGAAGGTACTTTGTTCCAAGTGGTCTACTACCGGGTTTGAAGACAAGCCAACGTGGGGATCTCGCGAAGATTGTATGTTTGGCAAACAAGGGAGGAATAATTTCTCGAGGACAGGTAGGGGATTGAGGAAGCAAAGTTGGAATTGGTTCACACGGACTTGTGGGGGCCATCTCCTGCTACATCTTCGTGGTGCGTCATATTACATGACTTTTATTGATGATTCTACAAGGAAGGTCTGGTCTATTTCTTGAAGGGGAAAGATGAAGCTTTCGAGGTGTTCAAGAAGTGGAAGGTTTTGGTGGAGAATCAAACGGGACTTAAGCTTAAGTGCTTGAGATCGACAATGGTGGGGAGTACGAGCTTGGTGAGTTTAGGGAATATTGTGCCGCGAATGGTATTCGTATGGAGAAGACTCCAAAGAAGACTCCACAACTCAACGGGGTAGCGAAAGGATGAACAGTAACATTGAACGAGCGGGCTAGAAGTATGAGATTGAAGTGTGGACTTCCGAAGACGTTCGGGCATACGCAGCTGACACGGCAGCCTTTCTTGATCAATCTGGGACCATCGGTCCCATTGGGGAATGGAATTCCAGAGGAAGCTTGGAGTGGCAAGCTGTAATCTGTCCTTTCTTCGCGTATTTGGCTGCGTTTCTTATGTTCATGTTGATTCTCATTGAGAGAACTAAGTTAGATGCTAAATCATAAGTGTACATTTATTGGGTATGGCGGGGATGACTTCGGGTATAAATTTTGGGATGATCAAAACCATAAGGTTATTCGTAGTCGAGATGTGGTATTCAATGAACGAGGTTTTGTACAAGGATAGAAAGGGGGCATCTCGATGACACTAGTTCGAACCGGAGGTTGTAGAGGTGGATATTCCGCACTCGGGTGGGAGCAGACAGATTCATGTTGACCATGGTCGGGAGGTCATCGAAGATGAACCACGTACCTTAACCGGATATTCCGTCGCGTAGATCCAGCAGATCGCGTGGATCACCCGACAGTATACTCCTTCGAATTATTATTTGTTGTTGACAGATAATGGGGAACCGGAATGTTATGCGGAGGCAGTTCGTAGTGTGCTTTGTAATAAGTGGAAAGCTGCGATGGAAGATGAGATGGTCTCATTGAAGGCAAACAAAACTTGGGAGTTGACTAAACTACCTAAGGAGAAGAAGGCACTGCATAACAAGTGGGTTTACAGGATCAAGGAGGAAGCAGACGGTAGCAAGGGTTTACAGGATCAAGGAGGAAGCACTCCGGTTGTGAAGATGACCACTATCAGAATGGTTCTGGGGATAGTAGTGGCGGATGACTTGCTGCTTGAACAGATGGATGTGAAGACAGCCTTTCTTCATGGGGACTTGGAGGAGGAAATTTACATGGTACAGCCAGAGGGTTTCTTGTCTAAGGGTAGCGAGGAGCTAGTTTGCAGATTGACTAAGAGCTTGTATGGCCTTAAACAAGCTCCTAGGCAGTGGTACAGGAAGTTTGATGGATTCATGCACGACATTGATTTTATCAGATGTGAGGCGGATCATTGTTGCTACTTCAAGAACACGGACAATGGGTACATTATCTTGCTGTTATATGTGGACGACATGCTAATAGCGGGCTCTAGCAGTAGAGAGGTAAACAGGTTGAAGACTCAGTTGTCAGAACGGTTCGAGATGAAGGATTTGGGAGAGGCAAGGAAAATCTTGGGCATGCGGATTGACCGGAATAGGGAGTCGGGCAAGTTGGTTCTTTCACAAGCAGAATATGTTGAGAAAGTCTTGGCAAGGTTTTGTATGGAAGAGGCGAAGCCAACAGGGACGCCATTGGGTTTGCATTTCAAGCTATCCGAGAGGGACTCGCCTAGGAACAAGGAAGAGCGTGACAAGTGGAGAGAACTCCATATGCTTCAGCTGTGGGGAGTCTCATGTATGCAATGGTGTGTACAAGGTCGGACATTGCACATGCGGTGGGAGTAGTCAGCCGGTTCATGGGCAATCCAGGAAAGCAACATTGGGAAGCGGTTAAGTGGATCCTACGTTACTTGAAGGGTACTGCTGGTAAGGCTCTGTGTTTTTCAAGCAAGGAAGTGGTGTTAGCGGGTTATGTTGATGCGGACTTGGCATCAAGTGATCTTAATAAGAGGAGAAGTACTACGGGTTATGTGTTTACATTGGGTGGTACAGCAATCTCCTGGGCTTCTAAGTTACAAAAGATCGTGGCTCGCCGGACCGCAGGCGTAATATGTGGCGATGTAAGCAAGTAAAGAGATGGTTTGGCCGCGTAACTTCTTGGGTGAACTTGGGAAGACGCGAAGTGGTAATATTCTCTACAAAGGATGCCGAGTGCAATTCACTTGGCAAAGAATCCGGCGTTTCATTCGAGGACAAAGCACATTGAACTGAGGTTTCACTACATCAGGCATATCTTGGAGGAGAAGACTTTGTGGCTTGAGAAGATATTGGGATCGGATAATCCGGCTGACATGTTGACAAAGGTTGTGAACCTTGAGAAATTGAAGCTGTGCAAAGCTTCAATTGGGCTTGGAGAATGAGAGAGGAGGATGGCACTACCATGATCAAGGTGAGCACTAGGAGGACACCAAGGATGAGTTGAAGACGGATACGGGGCTTATATGTGTGGTTGATCTCTAGGTGGGAGATTGTTGGATAGAGGACCAACCGGACTAGACATCGGAGCAAAAGGGTTTTGCGGGTCGTGCGGCCGACCGCATGTGCGGCCGACCGCATGTGGGTTAGGCTGGGCTCGGGCCTTGGGCTGACCGCATGTGTGGGTTAGCGCCGGGCCGGGCCGGCCTTGCGGCTGACCGCATATGTGGGTGGGCTGGGCCGAGTAGACGTAATTTAGGTAACCCTTGTCCATCTAGGGTTAGGTTTGACTCCCTAATATATATATAAGTTGTATTCCGCCTCCCAATTAAGTTGTAACAAAAATTTTACATACATAGTGCAAGATCCTGGCTTGGTAGTGCCCCCAGACGTAGCCAATCAATTTGGTGAACTGGGTTAACAATTTCTTGTGTTCTTTTCTGTGTTCTTTGATTTATTGTGCTTGGTTTGTGTGCGATTATTATTCTTGTAGGTTTGCTTGGGTGTGGAGGGCCATATTCACAACAAACTCCTCTCATTGGAGTTGCCCCAAGTACTTTACTTCCTTCACCCCTTTCTCCTCCTGATGGTGTATTGGTGTCTGGAAATTTACGTAGGTGTGATGTACCCGATTTTTTTTTGAAATCAAACGGAGTCGCCACGCCATTTTTATTTTGAGGGCCAAAACTTTGAAAAATGCCCGAGATCAGAAATTTGGGTTCGGAGGTCACGTTACGCGTCGGGAAGGACGTTAGTGTGCACCCGGCGCGTCTCGTAAAACGAGTCTTCCAAACATTTGAAATCCTTTGTTGTGTGTGTGTGTGTGTGTGTGTGTTTTGACCAAAATGAGTTGAAACTGAGAAAAACAAAAATGGGGAACTCTTTATAAGACTTTGAACAATCCCCAGGATTTTTGGTATGATTTTTGGATTGAGTCTTGGCACTCAAAAGATTTTTGGATTTGAAAAGCAATTCTGCCAGAATGAAAGAAGGCAGTTGACCCTTGACTTTGAAATGGACTTAAAGGCTTCAAAACCTCAGAATCTGGGGAAAGTCCGAGAATGAAAGTTGCTTAAAACACCCTAAATAGGGTTTCTGCAAATGAACTTTCCATTTTTGAAGTAATTTTAGGGGTCAAAACCTTCTGGAAATCTCATATGTGAAATCTGGATTTCCAGAAGCTGATGAACTGGCCTCTAAAAGAAAAATTGAAAAAAGGAGTTTTACTCACTCAAAAAATAAAATAAAAATATTTATGAAAAGCTCTGGATGTTGTCTACAAAAAGTATTTTGTAGTCAACACCCAATTCCAAGTTTTACAGGGTCCAAAAAATAAGAAAACGGACTGAGATCTCAGAACAATGCTACTGGACAGCAAGATGTTCTTGAGGAAGAATGTGATTTTTGGGGGATTTGCATCTATGTTCACCCCATTTTCATCCCTATACTTGATTCCACTACCTTGTGACAAGTGGTTATCATATTCAAGTCATCCTTGGGGAATTTATGGGGTTTAAACATATCCTTTGCAAAGGGGAAGGGGATCTTTGTAAAGATGAATTTAAAGAGAAAAATCAATTTAGAGATTTAAAATGTAGACCATTTGAGATGGTCATTCATGAAGATGAACTTCAAGATGACCATCTTAGGTCAAAACTTAAGTTAAACAAGACATCAAGTAGATCCAAGTGAGAAGAACAAGATGAACAAGAAGTTAAAAGAGGATTTTAGGGTTTTGAGAAGGAGGGCTTTACCAATGGTGACACTCTATCTTCCTAGGCTTGGAATTTGACTTGAGGAGTATCAAGATTTGGTGTTTGGCTTGAGGAGTATCAAGGTTTGGTGTTTGGATTTGTGTTTGGAGTGAGATTGGGAAAGATTCAAGAGAAAATGGTGGCAATCTAAGGATTCCCACTGTTTTCTCTCTATATTTCGCCAGAGTTTCGTTGCTGTGATCAAATTGTGTTGTGTAAACTGAGAGAGGAGGGTCCAATTTATAGCCCTCTGAGAGAAGCAATCATGTCCGCGCGGATAGGGTTGACAGCGTGCACTGTTCATTAAATGCTGCTTCAGGCTTTGGACACAAGGAATAATCTTTTGAAAATTCAAATTAAACAGCCAGATTATGTTCCAGCCATTTCTATTTTTGGTTTTTCTTATTTCTTTTGCTTTTTTTGATTCCTTTCTTGGTTTATCTTTTTTTGGCAATCCCTAATCTACCCTTACTTGGTTAGAAATGTTAGAAATGTTAGAAATGTTATAACTTTCGTTAATTTTCTAACGAAAATACTAACAAGCTCAAATTGGAGCACTTACAGTAGCCCCTCGGCGACGGCGCTTTCGAAGGAAGCGGGGTCGTCGATAAGAGTAAGGCTCCATATTTGGCAGGATGATCAAGTGATCGAGTGGCTGAACCTATTTAATAGGCTACCTACGTATCCCAAGAGGAATCAAGCCGGTAGTTCGGGTCTTTGACCCCGAGATGATGGCGTTTTAGGTGCCTCGAACCCGATGAGCGAGTTCTCGCAATGTGGAAAGAAACTCGCCGGATAAGAGATGATCATTTTGGGAGTCCGGTGGCTTTGAGTTGTATATCCGCTCTCTGCTGGGATAGGAATGACCATTTTGGTCCGACGGCCGAACCTAGCGATAGCTACCTACGTATCCTTAAGAGGAATCAAGCCAGTCGTAGTTCGGGTCTTTAATCCTAAGATTGGACTATTTTTGGGAAGTCGCCCTAAGGTCTGACTATTTTTGGGAAGTCGCCCTATGATCTGACTATTTTTGGGAAGTCACCCTAAGATCTGACTATTTTTGGGAAGTCGCCCTATGATTTGACTATTTTTGGGAAGTCACCCTATGATCTGACTATTTTTGGGAAGTCGCCCTAAGATCTGACTATTTTTGGGAAGTCACCCTATGATCTGACTATTTTTGGGAAGTCACCCTAAGATTTTGACTGTTTTGGGGAAGTCGCCCTAAGATCTGACTATTTTTGGGAAGTCACCCTATGATCTGACTATTTTTGGGAAGTCGCCCTAAGATCTGACTATTTTTGGGAAGTCACCCTATGATCTGACTATTTTTGGGAAGTCGCCCTAAGATTTTGACTGTTTTGGGGAAGTCGCCCTAAGATCTGACTATTTTTGGGAAGTCACCCTAAGGTTTTGACTGTTTTGGGGAAGTCGCCCTAAGATTTGACTATTTTTGGGAAGTCACCCTATGATCTGACTATTTTTGGGAAGTCACCCTATGGTTTGACTATTTTTGGGAAGTCGCCCTATGATCTGACTATTTTGGGGAAGTCGCCCTATGGTTTTGATTTGTCGAATTAGGGGATGATTGCGTTTTATCGCTTTTCCTAGTGTTGTGTGTGATAGCGTTTTAGGTGCCTCAAACCTTAATGATGGAGTCTTAGGTGCCTTGAACCTTGATGATGGCGTCTTAGGTGCCTCGAACCTTGGAGATGGCGTCTTAGGTGCCTCGAACCTTGATTTGAAATAATTTCCCTTTGACGGTTTGGGATGGATGGTCCTTTGGTGGATTTTAGTTCAGGAATATGAACCTAAATGGGGACTTAGTTCAGGAGTATGATTCTAAATCGAGGTTTTGTTCAGGAGTATGAACCTAAATGGGGACCTAGTTCAGGAATATGAACCTAAATGGGGACCTAGTTCAGGAGTATGATCCTAAGTCGGGGTTTCAGTTCAGGAGTATGAACCTAAATGGGGACCTAGTTCAGGAGTATGATCCTAAGTCGGGGTTGAGGGAGACTGTTTGAGGGCATTCTCGCAGGGGAAGATTTGAGCTTACGATGATTATCGGGAAAAAGGGTGACCGTGTTGGTCAAGCGGCTGAACCTATGGTAGGCTGCCTACGTATCCCGAGTGGGAATCAAGCCTGGACGTAGTTCAAAAACTGCTGGGGATGGTCTTTGATGGTTTGACGGTATTTGGGAGTCACCCGAGGTTTGACTGTTTTTTGGGAAGTTGCCCTAAGATTTGACTATTTTTGGGAAGTCGCCCTAAGGTTTGACTATTTTTAGGAAGTCACCCTAAGATTTGATGATAATGTTCTTTTAGAAAAATAGTTGACTAAGATATGCTTTCATACTCCGCCGTGCTTACCCGTAGCCGCCAAGGACCGAGACTACGGCCGATGTTGATGAAGAGTTGTTAGGTTGCTGCTCGCTGGGACGGTTTCTCGCCGACGATTTGTCAGTCTTTGGAGGCATTTTGACCCGAAGGAGGAGTTTGGTTGAGTCCGTATCTTGTCGGGTGATCGTCAACCTCAGGAGGTTGTTGAGCTTGTCTTCACATCGGGACTTCTTGCTTTTGAGAACTCGGTGTCTCCGACCACATCAGATTTGAGAACTTCGCGTCCCTGACCGATTTGTATTTGAGAACTTGGCGTCCCTGACCGATTTGTATTTGAGAACTTGGCGTCTCTGACTGATTTGCATTTTGAGAACTTGGCGTCTCTGACCGATTTGTATTGGAGAACTTGGCGTCTCTGACCGATTTGTATTGGAGAGCTTGGCGTCTCTGACCGAATTGTATTGGAGAACTTGGCGTCTCTGATCGAACTGTATTTGAGAACTTGGCGTCCCTGACCGAATTGTATTTGAGAGCTTGGCGTCTCTGACCGAACTGTATTTGAGAACTTGGCGTCCCTGACCGATTTGTATTTTGTATTTTGAGAGCTTGGCGTCTCTGACCGATTTGTAGACACTGGAGGCGGTCTTCATATGTTTGTGGATGTTGGAGGTCGACTTCGGTGAAGATCATTCTTGCCGAATTCCTGCATTCGTTAGTGAAGAGGAAGATGCATATATGGCATTTATGATGACAGATGCATGCATGGAACCACAAAATGATTATGAGATGATACATTTACTTGTCTTCGAAGATGCACTTAGCCTACGCTTTTTGGCAGGGAAATTACGATTTATGATTTTCAATCACTTAGGATTTTTCCTATTGATTCAAGTTTTGTGCATGCTACATGAGCCCTGGGGAGATTTTCGTGGGGATGCATGGTGAT
Source organism: Adenophora triphylla var. japonica (assembly GCA_022495995.1). Taxonomy (NCBI): domain Eukaryota; kingdom Viridiplantae; phylum Streptophyta; class Magnoliopsida; order Asterales; family Campanulaceae; genus Adenophora; species Adenophora triphylla. Next base: position 901,683 of record JAFEMH010000213.1, read on the forward strand.
GAGAGGAGATGCATGTATCTAGAGACTGTTTGAAACAGATTTTGAGCAAGTGGGGGGTGAGAGCCCTCGATCGCGATTAAAACAGCGGCTGTTGATGAGGTTTTATTAATAGTATCGCATGGACCTCAATTTTGATGAGATTGGATTCGGATCCCGGGTCTTGATTGAAATTTTCCCTCTCACTCTTGGTCATTTCAAGCCGATGCCGATGTGCTCTAGTGGCACGTCGATATGAGTGAAGCTTCTTTCATTTGGGTGAGCTGTAACTTTGGCTGAAACCTTGCTCGGAGAATGATTTGATGAAATTGCTAATGCCGGGAGAAACCCTGATCTTGAATTCCGATGCGACGGGAAGCTGCCGTGTACCAAGTTCTGAAGATGAAATTCTTTCTTGCGACTTGATAAAATTCGGGTCCGAAAGACCATCTTGACAAAGCCCCCGGATCCTGAGTAGGCAAAGTCCGGATTTTGAAGAAGCGACTTAGCGAGTCTATCTCGTAGTGAAGACCCCAACGTGGACCCAAAGATGACTATATAAGCCCCAGCTTGAAGAGCTGCTACAGGAGAACCTGGGAGAACCGCTTAGCAAAGCCCCAGCGTGAAGAAATTCAGAGTAGTCTTACAGAGGGGGCACCCATCTTTTCAGACCTTAGTCAACCAGTTAGTGGACAAGACTCGGAAATGTTTACGTGCAGGGGCATATCTTTTGAAAGGTGGGAATGTCTCCCGAATTTGTGTATGACACTCTCGCTTTTGGTTTGACTCTTTTGAGAGAGTATAAGCGTCACAAGGTGTGGAAAGGTGTATGGAAGCCCCTGCAGACAGAAAGACAGTGTTTGGCTCTATTTTCCTACGATGTAGAAAGAGAAGACTTGTCGAGACACTTGAAAACTTGTCTTATTCGTGATGATCACAAAGCTGCTTAAAACCCTTTGTTAATGTTCGGGTTATTCAAACACTAAATATGATATGAACAAATATTTTGATTAATCACAAGGAGAAAACCAACTGATATCGAGAGTTAAGCTCGGAAAGTGTATAGGGACGATCCTTGATGAGACCGGATTTTTTTTTTTTTTTTTTTTTTTGGGATTTGTTTGTGATTTCGACCGGACCATTTCTGGTTGCCTACGTTCCCTTCATTATGAAGAGCTCAGGTCGCCGTAGTTCGGGCTTAACCCGATTGAAGAGCAAATGAATGTGAAAATTTGAGATTTCGAGGACCTTTGAGAATTTTCTGGGAATTGGAGAGTTGAAGAACATGTCCCCTTGGAGTGTCAATGGAAGACACGGATGCGGAGCCCCAGTGGGACATCCACGGCAAGTGTTTGTGGAGTAGAAATGAACTATGCTCACATAAAATGTCGAATGAATTGATTGAATTTGCACAATCTTTGATTGATGATCTTTTGAGCCTAGATGGATTTGGCTCTGATTTAAGCAAGCACTGAAACATTAATTTGATTTAGATCCTGAAGATATTAGAATGAAACTGCTATCCGGTAGGAACTGTAGCTGGATTTCAAGGCTTCGATCGGCCATCGGGTGATTTGGAAAATTATGACCTCTTAAGATGAGAGGTCGGTTGGGCCTTTTGCTGACTGAGCCTCTAAAGATGAGAGGTTGGCTTGCAGGGATGTGTTTGGGAAATCTACGGCGGGGAAGATTGATTGCCTCTAAGAATGAGAGGTCAAATTTTGACTTTGGCCAAAGGCGAGGGTAATGGGAGTATCCTCTAAAATCGAGAGGATGGCTTGGGATTGATTTAAGGTAATGGTGAGAGGAAGTCCAAGCTATCGAGAACTTTTGCGAACTTGCGAGAATTCGGACTCCTTTTGGAGAGCTTCTTGAGGAGTAGGGGATTTTTACTAAATTGTGAGGATCGACAGTCCTTCTTTTTTCTTTTTCTTTTTTTTTTTTTTTTTTTTTTTTTTTTTTTGACTTGGAAAGCTTCCTGAGACGTTGAGGATTCTTGCTGAATTGTGAGGATTTAAAATCCTTCTTTTGATAACTTGGAAGGCCTCCTGAGAAGTTGAGGATTATCTTTGTCCTTCCCTCATGGCTTGAGATATTTTGCGCATCGCCGACTCTCGAAGCTAACTTCTTGGGCTTGCTTGGACTTCTCTTAGCATGGAGCAAAGATGATGGCTAAACAGGGTTTCAAAACATGCCGATCTTGAAATGAAAGGATATTGTTTGGTGAGGGTAAGGTAATGGCTTTCCTATGGGTGAAAGGCTTCAACCGCAATCCCTACTGGATGACCTAAACAAGATTAAGTCTTCATTGCTTGCTTAAGCTTTAAATGAGAAAAGATCCATGCAAATTCATTGAGCAACGAGATGATGATGATGAAAGGGATGTGAGCATATGAGATGCAAGATGGGGAGTTGGTAGGCCCCAATTTGAGAGAGATATCAATTGATTTTCTCACTCCGATTAATTTAAATATTAATCATTTCAAAGAATTAGTAGTTGAGCAGCACAAGTGATCATCTAGGATAAAACCATTTCAATCAAGTGTAACATGGGTGTGCAAGTGATGTCTCGAGTCTAGCAAGAAAAGAAAAGACTCATATATATTAAAATTTTAAATGATAGTTAAGCTTCTTTCCACAACATTCGAGGTGGACAAAACCGACAATTGTCCAAGACGGACTTAGGTGAAAGAAGAGTACTAGAACCTACGAAGGTTGACTAAAAGACTATCTTAGAGATGGGTAGCCCCTAGTCTAGCTGCTCTTTGCTGTTGGATCATGCATCTATTCTTCGACGCTGGAGACGGGAGCTGTTGCAGGTCTTCCCATCAGGACTTCTTTGTCAACTTCCTGCTCAATCCGACCATTTTCATTGCCTGCGATGACTGGCTCATTGACCTTACAAAGGGGAGAGTCAAATTCCATTGTGCCCGCAAGGCTTGAATCACCAAACTCGACCATGTTGATGCCCATGCTGTCATTTCTAGGGAATGGGTTATTGATGGTGTTAGGCCCTTCAGGCACTTCTAACCTCCCTTGCTCAATCAACCCTTGGATGGCCTTTTTCAGGGGGACGCAATCATCTGTCAGGTGCCCATGGTACTGATGAAAGGCACAATGCTTGGAGGCATCCAAAGGAGCATTGGGGTTTCTAGGCTGATAATTTTCCAAAGGCCGGAGCAAACCTTCTCTCACCAATCCTCTGAAGATATCACTCAAAGGCATCCCAAAGTTTCTCAAGTCTTGGAGCCGGGATCTGGATGCATCAGGTTTCTTGGGAACAAAGGAAGTGGCATTGTTACAGTCCTGTCCCGCATAGCTAATCACTTCCTTACCTTTAGCAAAAGTGAGAGTAGTGTTGGAGGGAGGAGCCCGATATCTGTAGGCGGGTGCGGCAGTCGGCTGCTGATTGTAAGCCTTTTCAAACTTAGCCCCGGAATTAACCATTGCACGCAAGTCAGCGTAGGGGAAGTGGCTGAGGGAAGCTCTCAAATGCGGCTTCAAGCATGACTGAAAGATGTCTTAACTGCTCCTCGTCAGAGGGAGGAATGGCCATTTCACTGAGCTTTAAGTTCCACCTCTTATAGAAATCCCCAATATTCTCATTAGGGCGCTGCATCGTTGTTTGCAGGTCAACTCTGTTTGTCTCCCATTCCAAGTTGGCTTTATACTTATCTGTGAAAGTACTGGTAATCTGTTCCCAAGTAGCCCTAGCTTCAGGTTTCAAACGGAAGAACCACTTTAAGGCACTGGACTTCAAGGATAGACTGAAATAGTCAGCTAACTGCTGATTGGTGCACCCTTTGGCCTTCATTGCCAAGGTATATGTGTCCAAATGGGTTTTCGAGCATGCAGTCCCATCAAAGAGATCCAGATTAGGCATCACGAATTTGTGGGGCAGGGGAACAATAGAGTCCGGGTCTGTAGGCCGAAGCGCACTTCTTGGCGGTCAATTCGGCGATCTGCGCTTTCATTTCCTTGTGTTGTTCCATGAACCAAGCCGATGAGGGTCTTGTGGCGGAACCACGGCATTCAAGCTAGCGGGCGAGCTAGAGAGAGGAGCTACCACTGCGGTGCAGATCGCGGAGGGAACTACCGATTCGGGAACATAGGTGAAAACCCGTCCTCGGCCGAGTTACCCCGGGGAGCATGAGTAGGAGCTTGGGCGAAGGGATAGAACCTTGCGGCCCGCCGTTGATTTTCAATCGGCAAAGTAGGTGGAGGCAGATTCCATGTAGCCGATAACTTCGATTTCCTGAGTGAGGCACATAAGTAGGCTTAAGTGCGGGCTGCTGTCCCCGGTTGTTGAATTGCATGGCCGGGTTGTGGCGAGGATGCATAACCGAGAGGATACCGTGGTCCCGGTGATTCGATGAAACCGGGATGGAGGTTTGGTAACCCATCGAACCCTAAGTGATAAATGGATTTGTGAAAGCCGCGTGAGGAGCAATCGAACCAGCACCATTCGAGGAGGGGCTCGACCGTGGCCCCGTAACTGCATCGTGGCGGCATTCCAAACCGTGGTTGTGAAGGTCCGGATTGATCGGTTCCGAACCGCGGTGGGATTCCAATCTGCGTGGCATTCCGAGGTATCCCCAACCGAGAGGACATTCCGTACCGACTTTGCCCCCACCGAGGAGCCGTGAACCGATTCGTCCCATCGTGCCGCAGGGATCCAGTGGTCTCAACCTGCAGATCGAGGAGCATGGGTTTCGGTAGCACCGAAGGAGGTTGGTAGTGGCATGCCGGGAGCAGCCGGGCGACGAAGATTAGGATTGGAGTCTTCCTCTTCTTCCACGGTGAAGGTGCCATCTGGGTTAAGGCTAGCGGCCAGACCATGGCTCTTAATAGCCTCCATAAGGCTATTCAACAGTGCTTCCCGTCGCACTCTCATCTCGTTCCGCTAACCGATTCCACCGCGGTTACATCCGAGGAGTCCCGGGAGGCGGAGTGACGTTGTCCCCCTCGTTACCACCGATGCGTACATTCTCAAACCCGGAGTTGAAACAAACGGTGAAGCCGACGATGCGCTTGACTCTTCCCAACCGATCAAACGGTGACCCGGTGCCCGAAACCAAGCTTTGTGCGGAGTCATGGGGAAAGACACGAGGGTTCAGATGGTGGGATTTGAAGGAAGGTAGGTGTTTGGGCTTAAGGCTCACGCAACATGCAGTTATTTGTTCATGTTTACTTAAAACATGTTTTATTAACCTAATCGGTTGGAAAAGATTGCTCTTCTTTTTCGCAAACTACTCTGGATCCTGGATCAGTGGGCCCCGTCACTACGTCTATAAGCCCCTCGTATTCCACCTGTATTTCGACCTCCCAGGGTGGACAGCCCCGGGCGAGGGTCCTATAGGGCAAGCGGGTCCCACCGAATGAAAGAAAAACGATCCTAAAAGTCTGGCGGGTAATCGAGTCTTAACGAGAATTCGATGTAAATTACGGACAAAGCTGACGTCAAAGTCAAGATCACGTCCGTGGGCTCGGCGAAAAGTCGGCATGATTTGGACTGATAAGCGTCCACAATTGATCTTGACTTGTCGTCAGTTAAGCCGTAATTAGGCATGGAATAATCATTAATCCTTGATGACTCAGTGTCAATGCTGGGAGTCAGTGTATAATTTGTGCCGCCGAGCCGAAGTCAAGGCGCCGGTCAATATCTTGGTCAAAGTCTCGCGGCGGAAAACCGCGTAACTTCGACCGATTAGGGTCCCCGAAAGATATTGAGTCGGTATGCCGACAAAGGCTTGAAAGGAAAGGTCTATACACGGACAGTGGCATGACACGTACTGCACTAAAAACCAACCGGGTCTCGGACAAAGTGTGTCACGGACAAGTGCATGGTCGACACGAAGCTCCATGGGATGTTTGGGTAGTCCTGTGCTCGTCCGAGAGGCGTAATAAGACCAAACGGACCGCGACAAGGATTTCCCCGGGTTAGGGACGTAGTGTGCAGTGTACGGTCACGTGCGCGTAGTGTGCAAGCAGTCTATCTTCTTTTTCCGAATAAAATAGAGATTTTTTATGTGTCTTAAAAAAAGCATGATGCATAATTTTTTTTTTTGGAAATTTTCTTTTTTGAAAAATCTTTTTTTTTTTTGAAATTTTTTTTTTGAAAATTTTATGAACACATAACCACATAAGCACAAAAATTCCAACGGTTAGGGACATTATTTCCGACAGTCAAAATTTTGACTTTTTCCGAGGCGGCCAAAACAAACACGAAAAATGTGTAAAAATCAACACACACAAAACAAAGGATTTCAAATGTCGGGACGGAAGCTTGACCCTCAAAAGTTTTTCTTTTTTTTTTTGAAAAGATAAAACTTGTTTAATCCCCAGCGGAGTCGCCACTGTGATGTACCCGATTTTTTTTTGAAATCAAACGGAGTCGCCACGCCATTTTTATTTTGAGGGCCAAAACTTTGAAAAATGCCCGAGATCAGAAATTTGGGTTCGGAGGTCACGTTACGCGTCGGGAAGGACGTTAGTGTGCACCCGGCGCGCCTCGTAAAACGAGTCTTCCAAACATTTGAAATCCTTTGTTGTGTGTGTGTGTGTGTTTTGACCAAAATGAGTTGAAACTGAGAAAAACAAAAATGGGGAACTCTTTATAAGACTTTGAAAAATCCCCAGGATTTTTGGTATGATTTTTGGATTGAGTCTTGGCACTCAAAAGATTTTTGGATTTGAAAAGCAATTCTGCCAGAATGAAAGAAGGCAGTTGACCCTTGACTTTGAAATGGACTTAAAGGCTTCAAAACCTCAGAATCTGGGGAAAGTCCGAGAATGAAAGTTGCTTAAAACACTCTGCAAAGGAAATTTCCATTTTTGAAGTAATTTTAGGGGTCAAAACCTTCTGGAAATCTCAGATGTGAAATCTGGATTTCCAGAAGCTGATGAACTGGCCTCTAAAAGAAAAATTGAAAAAAGGAGTTTTACTCACTCAAAAAATAAAATAAAAATATTTATGAAAAGCTCTGGATGTTGTCTACAAAAAGTATTTTGTAGTCAACACCCAATTCCAAGTTTTACAGGGTCCAAAAAATAAGAAAACGGACTGAGATCTCAGAACAATGCTACTGGACAGCAAGATGTTCTTGAGGAAGAATGTGATTTTTGGGGGATTTGCATCTATGTTCACCCCATTTTCATCCCTAGACTTGATTCCACTACCTTGTGCCAAGTGGTTATCATATTCAAGTCATCCTTGGGGAATTTATGGGGTTTAAACATATCCTTTGCAAAGGGGAAGGGGATCTTTGTAAAGATGAATTTAAAGAGAAAAATCAATTTAGAGATTTAAAATGTAGACCATTTGAGATGGTCATTCATGAAGATGAACTTCAAGATGACCATCTTAGGTCAAAACTTAAGTTAAACAAGACATCAAGTAGATCCAAGTGAGAAGAACAAGATGAACAAGAAGTTAAAAGAGGATTTTAGGGTTTTGAGAAGGAGGGCTTTACCAATGGTGACACTCTATCTTCCTAGGCTTGGAATTTGACTTGAGGAGTATCAAGATTTGGTGTTTGGCTTGAGGAGTATCAAGGTTTGGTGTTTGGATTTGTGTTTGGAGTGAGATTGGGAAAGATTCAAGAGAAAATGGTGGCAATCTAAGGATTCCCACTGTTTTCTCTCTATATTTCGCCAGAGTTTCGTTGCTGTGATCAAATTGTGTTGTGTAAACTGAGAGAGGAGGGTCCAATTTATAGCCCTCTGAGAGAAGCAATCATGTCCGCGCGGATAGGGTTGACAGCGTGCACTGTTCATTAAATGCTGCTTCAGGCTTTGGACACAAGGAATAATCTTTTGAAAATTCAAATTAAACAAATGATTATGTTTTTCAACTTGACCATTTCTATTTTTGGTTTTTCTTATTTCTTTTGCTTTTTTTGATTGCTTTCTTGGTTTATCTTTTTTTGGCAATCCCTAATCTACCCTTACTTGGTTAGAAATGTTAGAAATGTTAGAAATGTTATAACTTTCGTTAATTTTCTAACGAAAATACTAACAAGCTCAAATTGGAGCACTTACAGTAGCCCCTCGGCGACGGCGCTTTCGAAGGAAGCGGGGTCGTCGATAAGAGTAAGGCTCCATATTTGGCAGGATGATCAAGTGATCGAGTGGCTGAACCTATTTAATAGGCTACCTACGTATCCTTAAGAGAAATCAAGCCGGCCGTAGTTCGGGTCTTTGACCACGGGAGATGATGGCGTTTAGGTGCCTCGAACTGATGAGCGAGTTAACGATCGGGTCTTTGGAAAGAAACTCTGCTGGATAAGAGATGATCATTTTGGGTCTGGTGGCTTTGAGTTGTATATCCGCTCTGCTGGGGATAGGAATGACCATTTTGGTCTGATGGCTGAACCTAGCGATAGGCTACCTACGTATCCTTAAGAGGAATCAAGCCAGTCGTAGTTCGGGTCTTTAATCCTAAGATTGGACTATTTTTGGGAAGTCGCCCTAAGGTCTGACTATTTTTGGGAAGTCGCCCTATGATCTGACTATTTTTGGGAAGTCACCCTAAGATCTGACTATTTTTGGGAAGTCGCCCTATGGTTTGACTATTTTTGGGAAGTCACCCTATGATCTGACTATTTTTGGGAAGTCGCCCTAAGATCTGACTATTTTTGGGAAGTTACCCTATGATCTGACTATTTTTGGGAAGTCACCCTAAGATTTTGACTATTTTTGGGAAGTCGCCCTAAGATCGACTATTTTGGGAAGTCACCCTATGATCTGACTATTTTTGGGAAGTCGCCCTAAGATCTGACTATTTTTGGGAAGTCACCCTATGATCTGACTATTTTTGGGAAGTCACCCTAAGATTTTGACTGTTTTGGGGAAGTCGCCCTAAGATCTGACTATTTTTGGGAAGTCACCCTAAGGTTTTGACTGTTTTGGGGAAGTCGCCCTAAGATTTGACTATTTTTGGGAAGTCACCCTATGATCTGACTATTTTTGGGAAGTCACCCTATGGTTTGACTAATTTTGGGAAGTCGCCCTATGATCTGACTATTTTGGGGAAGTCGCCCTATGGTTTTGGTTTGTCGAATTAGGGGATGATTGCGTTTTATCGCTTTTCCTAGTGTTGTGTGTGATAGCGTTTTAGGTGCCTCAAACCTTAATGATGGAGTCTTAGGTGCCTTGAACCTTGATGATGGCGTCTTAGGTGCCTCGAACCTTGGAGATGGCGTCTTAGGTGCCTCGAACCTTGATTTGAAATGATTTCCCTTTGACGGTTTGGGATGGATGGTCCTTTGGTGGATTTTAGTTCAGGAATATGAACCTAAATGGGGACTTAGTTCAGGAGTATGATTCTAAATCGAGGTTTTGTTCAGGAGTATGAACCTAAATGGGGACCTAGTTCAGGAATATGAACCTAAATGGGGACCTAGTTCAGGAGTATGATCCTAAGTCGGGGTTTCAGTTCAGGAGTATGAACCTAAATGGGGACCTAGTTCAGGAGTATGATCCTAAGTCGGGGTTGAGGGAGACTGTTTGAGGGCATTCTCGCAGGGGAAGATTTGAGCTTACGATGATTATCGGGAAAAAGGGTGACCGTGTTGGTCAAGCGGCTGAACCTATGGTAGGCTGCCTACGTATCCCGAGTGGGAATCAAGCCTGGACGTAGTTCGAAAACTGCTGGGGATGGTCTTTGATGGTTTGACGGTATTTGGGAGTCACCCGAGGTTTGACTGTTTTTTGGGAAGTTGCCCTAAGATTTGACTATTTTTGGGAAGTCGCCCTAAGGTTTGACTATTTTTAGGAAGTCACCCTAAGATTTGATGATAATGTTCTTTTAGAAAAATAGTTGACTAAGATATGCTTTCATACACGTTGTGCTTACACTGTAGGCTCGCCGGAAGGACCAGGCTATGGCCGATGTTGATGAAGAGTTGTTAGGTTCTTTGTTCGTGGGACGGTTTCGCGACGATTTCTTTGTCTTTGGAGGCATTTTGACCTGAAGGAGGAGTTTGGTTGAGTCTGTATCTTGCTGGTGATCGTCAACCTTGTGGAGGTTGTTGAGCTTGTCTTCACATTGGGACTTCTTGCTTTTGAGAACTTGGTGTCTCTGACCACATTGTATTTGAGAACTTGGCGTCCCTGACCGATTTGTATTTGAGAACTTGGCGTCCCTGACCGATTTGTATTTGAGAACTTGGCGTCTCTGACTGATTTGCATTTTGAGAACTTGGCGTCTCTGACCGATTTGTATTGGAGAACTTGGCGTCTCTGACCGATTTGTATTGGAGAGCTTGGCGTCTCTGACCGAATTGTATTGGAGAACTTGGCGTCTCTGATCGAACTGTATTTGAGAACTTGGCGTCCCTGACCGAATTGTATTTGAGAGCTTGGCGTCTCTGACCGAACTGTATTTGAGAACTTGGCGTCCCTGACCGATTTGTATTTTGTATTTTGAGAGCTTGGCGTCTCTGACCGATTTGTAGACACTGGAGGCGGTCTTCATATGTTTGTGGATGTTGGAGGTCGACTTCGGTGAAGATCATTCTTGCCGAATTCCTGCATTCGTTAGTGAAGAGGAAGATGCATATATGGCATTTATGATGACCATGCATGCATGGAACCACAAAATGATTATGATAGTATCACTGCATATGTTCGCGAGATGATGCATTTACTTGTCTTCGAAGATGCACCTAGCCTAAGCTTTTGGACGGGGAAATTACGATTTATGATTTTCAATCACTTAGGATTTTTCCTATTGATTCAAGTTTTGTGCATGCTACATGAGCCCTTGGGAGATTTTTGTGGGGATGCATGGTGATGAAAGGGGATGCATTGGGATGTATGTGTACGGAAGCTTTGGGACAGATTTTGAGCAAGTGGGGGGTGAGAGCCCTCGATCGCGATTTAAACAAATATTGTTGATGAGGTTTTTTTTTTTTTTTTTTTTTTACGGTATCATATGGACCTCAATTTTGATGAGATTGGATTCGGATCCGGGTCTTGATTGAAATTTTCCTCTCACTCTTGGTCATTTGAAGCCGATGCCGACAGCTCTAGTGGCACGTTGATATGAGTGAAGCTTCTTTCATTTGGGTGAGAGTTTGTGACTTTGGCCGAAACCTTGCTCGGAGAATGATTTGATGAAATTGCTAATGCCGGAGAAACCCGGATCTTGAATTCCGATACTACGGGAAGGCTGCCGTGTACCAAGTTACGAAGATGAAAATCTGGTTGTTGATGTGCCTAGACCTTTCTTGCGACTTGATAAAATTCATGTCCGAAAGACCATCTTGACAAAGCCCCGGATCCCCTTAAAGCGAGGAAAGATCCCTTTTTGGCAAAGCCTCGGTTTGAAAGAATGCGAGTAGGCAAAGTCAGATTTTGAAGAAGTGACTTGGCGAAGCCCCAATCTTATAACCTCGTTGTGATTTTGACATAATTAGCGAGAGTCCCATTCGATTGGTAATGCAAAGCGATCCCTCACGAGAATAATCGATGAAGATCGAATCTATCTCGTAGTGAAGAACCCAATGTGGACCCAAAGATGACTATATAAGCCCCAAAGAAGAGCCGATACAGGAGAACACAGGAGAACCGCTTAGCAAGCCCCAAGTGAAGAAATTCTCGAGTAGTCTTACCAGGGAGGCACCCATCTTTTCGGACCTTAGTCAACCAAGATTCTTGGACAAGACTCGGGAAATGTTTACGTGCGGGGGCATATCTTTTGAAAGGTGGGAATGTCTCCCGAATTTGTGTATGACACTCTCGCTTTTGGTTTGACTCTTTTGAGAGAGTATAAGCATCACAAGGTGTGGAAAAGTGTATGGAAGCCCCTGCTGACCGAAAGACAGTGTTTGGCTCTATTTTCCTACGATGTAGAAAGAGAAGACTTGTCGAGACACTTGAAAACTTGTCTTATTCGTGATGATCACAAAGCTGCTTAAAACCCTTTGTTAATGTTCGGGTTATTCAAACACTAAATATGATATGAACAAATATTTTGATTAATCACAAGGAGAAAATCAAGCGATATCGAGAATCAAGCTCGGAAAGTGTATAGGGACGATCCTTGATGAGGCAGGATTTTTTTTTTTTTTTTTGGGATTTGTTTGTGATTTCGACCCAGGACCATTTACGGTTGCCTACGTTCCCTTCATTATGAAGAGCTCGGGTCGCCGTAGTTCGGGCTTATCCCGAATGAAAAGAGAATGAATGTTGAAAATTCGAGGATTTGCGAGGACCTTTGGGGATTTGGAGGATTGAATAACATGTCCCCTTAGAGTGTCCATGAAAGACACGGATGCGAAGCCCAGTGGGACATCCACGGCAAGTGTTTGTGGAGTAGAAATGAATTATGCTCACATGTCGAATGAATTGATTGAATTTGCACAATCTTTGATTGGTAATTTTGAGCCAAAATGGATTAGATTCCAAATTAAGCAAGCAATGAAGCATTAATTTGATTTAGATCGAGGATATTAGAATGAAACCGCTATCCGGTAGGAATCGTAGTTGGGTTTCAGGGCTTCGATCGGCCATCGGGTGATTTGGAAAATTATGACCTCTTAAGATGAGAAGTCGGTGGGCCTTTGCTGACGATCCTCTAAAGATGAGAGGTTGGCTTACGGGGATGTGTTTGGGAAATCTATGGCGGGGAAGATTAATTGCCTCTAAGAATGAGAGGTCAAATTTTGACTTTGGCCAAAGGCGAGGGTAATGGGAGTATCCTCTAAAATCGAGAGGATGGCTTAGGATTGATTTAAGGTAATGGTGAGAGGAAGTCCAAGCTATCGAGAACCTTTTTGCGATCTTGCGAGAATTCGGACTCCTTTTTTATCATTGGAGAGCTTCTTGAGAAGTCGGGGGACTTTTGAGGATCGACAGTTCTTTTTTTTTTTGTTTTTGTTTTTGTTTTTTTTTTTTGTTTTTTTTTTTTTGTATTTTTTTTGTTTTTTTGTTTTGGAAGGCTTCCTGAGGAGCTTGGAATTATATCCGAGATTGTGAGGATTTTAAAATCCTTCTTTTGAGAATTCGGAAGGCCTCTTTGAGAATTATCTTTCCTTCCTTCACAACTTGAACATTTTATGCATCGCCGACTCTCGAAGCTAACTTCTTTGGCGTTGCTTGGACTTCTCTCAATAAGGAGCAAAGGTGATGGCTAAATAGGGTTTCAAAACATGCCGATCTTGAAATGAAAATATATTGTTTGGTGAGGGTAAGGTAATGGCTTTCCTATGGGTGAAAGGTTTCAACCACAATCCCTACTGGATGACCTAAACGAGATTAAGTCTTCATTGCTTGCTTAAGCTTTATATGAGAAAAGATCCATGCAAATTCATCGAGCAACGAGAGGATGATGATGAAAGGGATGTGAGCATATGAGATGCAATATGGGGAGTTGGTAAGCCCCAATTTGGGAAGGATATCAATTGATTTTCTCGCTCCGATTAATTTAAATATTAATCATTTCAAAGAATTAGTGGTTGAGCAGCACAAGTGATCATTTTGGATAAAACCATTTCAATTAAGTGTAACGTGGGTGCGCAAGTGATGTCTCGAGTCTAGCAAGAAGAGAAAAAAAAGACTTATATTAAAAAGTTTAAAGGCATTTAACCACTATGTCCAAAATGGACTACAACGACAAATGTCCGGGAAGGACTTAGAGTGAAAGAAAAGTACTAGAACCTACGAAGGTTGACTCAAAAGACTATTTTAAAGATAGGTAGCCCCTAGTCTAGCCGCTCTTTCTTTGTTGAACCATGCATCTATTCTTCGACGCCAGAGACAGGGGAGCTGTGCGGTCTTTCCATCGTGGGTTTCCTTGGCAACTCTTTCTTAATCCAAACCACTTTCATCGCCTGCGATGGCTGATTCACCGACCTCACAAAGGGGAGAGTCAAATTCCATTATGCCCATGAGGCTTGAACCACCAAACTCGATCATGTCGGACACTCATCTTTGCATTTGCGCTAGGGAGCGGGTTATTGATAGTATTAGGCCCTTCGGGCATCTCTAACCTCCCTTGCTCAATCAACCCTTGGATGGCCTTTTTTCGTGGGGACGCAATCATCCGTCGAGTGCCCGTAGTGCGATGAAAGGCACAATGCTTGGAGAGGTATCCAAAGGAGCGTTGGGGTTTCTTGGGCGATAATTTTCCAAAGGCCGGAGCAAACCTTCTCTCACCAAACCTCTGAAGATATCACTTAAAGGCATCCCAAGAAGTTTCTCAAGTCTTGGAGCCGGATCTGGATGACTTGGGTTTCTTGGGAACAAAAGGAAGTGGCATTGTTACTGAGTCCTGTCCCGCATAGCTAATCACTTCTTTACCTTTTGGTTGGGCGAGGAGGGCTGTGTTGGAGGTGGAAGAAACCCAGATCTGTCAGCGAAGTCGTGCGGCCCGAGTATGCAATAAGTTGATTGTAATCCTTTTCGAACTTAGCCCCGGAATTAACCATTGCACGCAAGTCGGCGTAGGGGAAGTGATCGAGGAAGCTCTCAAATGCGGCTTTAAGCATGGCGGAAGATGTCTAAGCTTGCTCCTCGTCGAGAGGAGGAATGGCCATTTCACCGAGCTTTAAGTTCCACCTCTTATAGAAATCCCCAATATTCTCGTTAGGTATTTGCATGTCGTTGTTTTGCGGAGTCAACTCTGTTTGTCTCCCATTCCAAGTTGGCTTTATACTTATACGCGAAAGTACTTGGTGATACTGTTCCCAGAGTAGACCTAGCTTCAGTGCAATCGGAAAAACCATTTCAAAGCCCTCGACTTCAAAGAGAGACTAAAGTAATCGGCCAAGCTTTGCTGGTTTGTGCATCCCTTAGCCTTCATTGCCAAAGTATAGGTGTCCAAGTGAGTTTTAGGGCATGCACTCCCGTCAAACAATTCAGTGGGCATCACAAACTTGTGAGGCGGGGGACAATCGAGTCGGGATGCGTAGGCCGAAGAGCGGTGTTCTTTTTGGCGGTCAATTCAACAATCTGTGCTTTCATTTCCTTGTGTTGCTCCATAAACCAAGCCAATTGGGGATCCAGAGGTGGAGCGGGAATTCTGAGCCGATATTTGAGCTAGGAAGAGGACTAGGTTTGTTGGTGGTGCATTGGTGGAAGGAATACCATATTTCGGAGCATAGGTGAAAACTTGTCCTTGGCCCAAATTACCCGGAGTGTAGGTAGGAGGGCTTGGGCAAAAGGATAGAACCCAGCTGACTTGTTGTTGGCTTCCAATCGGCAGAGAAGATGGAGGCGGATTCGAGGTAGCCGAGATGGCTTGGATTTCCGGAGTGAGGCCCATAAGTAGGCTTAAGTGCGGGCTCTTTGTCCTGGTTGTTAAATTGCATGGTAGGTTGTGGCGAGGATGCATAACCGAGAGGATCTTGTAGTCCCTGGTGATTCTAATGAAACCGGGATGGAGGTTTGGTAACCCATTGAACCACGAGTGATAAATGGATTTGTGAAAGGCATGTGAGGAGCAACCGAGCTAGTATCATTACGAGGAGGGGCTCCCGTGGCCCCGAACCGGGCGCGGCGGCATTCCAAGCTGTGGTTGTGAAAGGTCCGGATTGATCGGTTCCGGCTGCGGTGGGATTCCAATCTGCTGTGGCATTCGAGGTATCCCCAACCGTGAGAGGACATTCCGTGCGGACTTTGCCCCCGAGGAGCCGTGGAACCGATTCGTCCCATCGAAGGCCGCGAGGATCCGGTGGTCGACCCGAGAGATCGAGGAGCATGGGTTACGAGTAGCACCGAAGGAGGTTGGTAGTGGCATCTTTGGGACGATCGGGCGACGAAGATTAGGATTGGAGTTTTCCTCTTCTTCCACGGTGAAGGTGCCATCGGGGTTAAGGCTAAGCGGCCGAGACCATGGCTCTTAATAGCCTCCATAAGGCTATTCAGATTTGTGCTTCTGTCGCACTCTCATGACTTCCACCTTCTTCAGCCGATTCCCTTTGCGGTTACATGCGAGGAGTCCGGGAGGCGGAGTGACGTTGTCCCCCTCGTTACCGGTGATGCGAGACATTACGAAACCCGGAGTTGAAACAAACGGTGAAGGCGATGATGCGCTTGACTCTTCCCAGCGGATCAAACGGTGACCCGGTGCCGAAACCAAGCTTTGTGCGGAGGCTGCGGGGGGAAAGACACGAGGGTTCGGATGGTGGGATTTGAAGGAAGGTAGGTGTTTGGGCTTAAGGCTCACGCAACATGCGGTTATTTGTTCATGTTTAATTAAAACACGCTTTATTAACCTAATCGGTTGGAAAAGATTGCTCTTCTTTTCGCAAACTACTACAGATTCTGGATCAGTGGGCCCCGTCACTACGTCTATAAGCCCCTCGTATTTCACACGTATTTCGACCTCCCGGGGTGGACGGCCCGGGCGAGGGTCCTATAGGGCAAGCGGATCCCACCGACCGAAGAAAAACGATCCTAGAAGTCGGCGTGGTAATCGAGTCTTAACGAGCATTCGATGTAAATTACGGACAAGGCGACGTCAAAGTCAAGATCACGTCAGGAGCTCGACAAAAAGTCGGCATGATTTGGGTGGTAAATGTCCACGAGTTGACTTTGACGTGTCGTCGGTTAGGTCGTAATTAGGCATGGAATAACCGTTAATCCTTGATGACTCGGTGTCATGCTTTGGGAGTCGGTGTATAATTTGTGCCGGATCGAGCCAAAGTCAAGGCGCCGGTCAATATCTTGGTCGAAAGTCTGCGGCGGAAAACCGTCATGACTTCGGCGATTAGGGACCCGAAAGATATTGAGTCGGTATGCCGAGCAAAGGCTTGAAAGGAAAGGTCTATACACGAGACGGGGCATGACACGAGACCGGACTAAAAACCAACCGGGTCTCGGACAAAGTGTGTCACGGACAGAGTGCATGGTCGACACGAGGCTCCATGGGATGTTTGGGTAGTCACATGCTCGCACCGACCGAGAGCGTAATAAGACCAAACGGGCCGCGACAAGGATTTTTCGGGTTAGGGACGTAGTGTGCGGTGTAAGGCCACGTGCGCGTAGTGTGCAAAGCGGCTCTATCTTCTTTTACGAGTAAAATAGAGATTTTTTATGTGTCTTAAAAGGCATGATGCATGATTCTTTTTTTGAAAATTTTCTTTTTTTTTGAAAATCCTTTTTTTTTTTTGAATTTTTTTTTTTTGAAAATTAATGAACACATAAGCACATAATCACAAAAGTTCCAACAATTAGGGACATTATTCCAACAGTCAAAATTTTGACTTTTTTCGAGGCGGCCAAAACAAACACGAAAAATGTGCAAAAATCAACACACACACTACAAAAGATTTCAAATGTCGGGACGGAAGCTTGACCCTCAAAAGTTTTTCTTATTTATTTTTTTTTAAGATAAAACTTGTTAATTCCCCAGCGGAGTCGCCACTGTGATGTACCCGATTTTTTTTTGTGAAAATCAAAACGGAGTCGCCACGCCATTTTAATTTTGAGGGCCAAAACTTTGAAAAATTTCCGAGATCAGAAATTTGGGTTCGGAGGTCACGTTACGCGCCGGGAAGGACGTTAGTGTGCACCCGGCGCGCCTCGAAAAACGAGTCTTCCAAACATTTGAAATCCTTTTGTTGTGTGTGTGTGTGTGTGTGTTTTGACCAAAATAATTTGAAATTGAGAAAAGAAAAAATTGGGATCTCTTTTGAAGACTTTAAACTGATCCCATGATTTTTTGGATGATTTTTGGTTTGAAATTTGGTACTCAAAAGACCTTTTGAAGTTGGAAATTATTTCTGCCAGAATGAAAAAGGCAGTTGACCCTTGACTTTGAAATGGACTTTAGGGCTTCAAAAACTCAGAATCTGGGAAAAGTACGAGAATTAAAGTTGCTTAGAACACCTTAAATATGGTTTATACAAAGTAACTTTCCATTTTGGGGGTGATTTGAGGGGCCAAAACCTTCTGGAAATCTCAGATATGAAATCTGGATTTCCAGAAACTGATGAACTGACCTTTAAAAGAAAATTTGAAAAAGGGAGTTTTACTCACACAAAAAATAAAATAAAAATATTTCTGGAAAGCTCTGGATGTTTGCTACAAAAAGTATTTTGTAGTCAACACCCAATTCCAAGTTTTACTGGGTCCAAAAAAATAGGAAAATGGACTGAGGTCTCAGAACAATGCTACTGGACAGCAAGATGTTCTTGAGGGAAAATGTGATTTTTGGGGGATTTGCATCTATGTTCACCCCATTTTCATCCCTAGAATTGATACCACTACTTTTTGTTAAGTGGTTATCATATTCAAGTCATCCTTGGGGAATTTATGGGGTTTAAACATGTCCTTTGCAAAGGGAAAGGGGATATTTTGTAGAAATGAAATTAAAGAGACAAATCAACTAGAGATTTAAAATGTGGACCATTTGAGATGGTCATTCATGAAGATGAACTTCAAGATGACCATCTTGGGTCAAAACTTAAGTTAAACTAGACATCAAGTAGATCCAAGTAAGAAGAACAAGATGAACAAGAAGTTAAAAGAGGATTTTAGGGTTTTGAGAAGGAGGGCTTTACCAATGGTGACACCCTATCTTCCTAGGCTTGGAATTTGACTTGAGGAGTATCAAGATTTGGTGTTTGGCTTGAGGAGTATCAAGGTTTGGTGTTTGGATTTGTGTTTGGAGTGAGATTGGGAAAGATTCAAGAGAAAATGGTGGCAATCTAAGGATTCCCACTGTTTTCTCCCTATTTTTCGCCAAAGTGCAGCTTCTATCAGCAAAGTGTGTTGTGTAAACTGAGAGAGGAGGGTTCAATTTATAGGCCCCTGTGAGAGGCAATCCTATCCGCGCGGAGGGTATCGTCAGCGTGCACTGTTCATCTGCTACAGTGCTGGCTTTTGGACAGGAGGAATATTTTCAGAAAATTCAAACTGTTTTTGTTTTTCAACTTGCCCAATTCGGGTTTTTCCAATTTCTTTTGCTTTTTGAGATTCTTTTCTTGGTTTAACTTTAAATGGCAATGCCCACTTTACCCTTGCTTTGTTAGAAAGGTTAGGGTTTGTTAGAAATGTTGGAAATGTTAAAACTTTCGTTAATTTTCTAACGAAAATACTAACGGCTCAAATTGGAGCACTTACAGGCAGTTGGGGCTATGCTTGCTCAGGAGAAGAAAGACTCTCGGGTAGAAAACGCCATTTACTTTGTCAGCCGGAAGCTGCAGGGAAGTGAGCTCAATTACTCAGCATGTGAAAAGACTTGTCAGGCAGATCGGTCTCGGTAGTGGCAGAAGCATTATATGCAAGCCCATCCTAAGTGAACTTGGTCTCAAAAATGGACCCCATCAAGTACATCTTCGATAAGCCTTCCCTCTCGATGCGTCTAGCAAAGTGGTCCTTCTTCTTAGCGAGTACGACATCAATTATGTGACCGGAAAGGCCATCGAAGGTCAAGCATTGTCGGACCACCTGGCGAACTTCCCCGATAATGAGGACGGAGGGCACGAACCCCAATTCCTAGATGAAGGGATCTTCGTAGTTGAGCCTGAAAACCGATGGCGCTTTTCTTTGATGGAGCCGCTAACAAAAGAGGAAATGGCGTAGGGATGCTGCTTGGGTCGATCCGAAAGAAGAGCATACGCCCAGTAGCCCTCAAGTTGAACTTCACTGCCACAAACAATGTCGCCGAGTCTCAAGAAAGCTTGCATTGCTTTGGTTTGGAGAAAATTTGCCCTAGAAAGGAATGTCAAGGAGCTCGAAGTTTATGGAGACTCGGCCACGATCATCAACTAGGTCTCCAACAAATGGAAGGCTGTGGACCCTAATCTTCAGCGGTATCATGCCCATATGGAGGAGTTATTTGGACGGTTCGGAGAAGTGACTTTCCACTACTTGCCAAGGGAAAAGAAACAGGTCGCGGATGCCCTCGCTACTTTAGCCTCATTGGTAGAGATTCCCGAGGAAAAGCCATAAAACCCTTTAGAGTAGGTAGAAGAGAAGCCCCGGCTTTACATTTGTGAAGTAGACACAGGACCCGAGCCTATCAAGGAACCGTGGTACAATCAAATTTACCGAGTTCCTCAAAGATGGAGTGTCGGCTTTCAAAGCCGAAGAAGGTAGACCAAAAGAAGGTGTCAAAGCCAAGAGCTTGCAAGCCACGAAAAGGTTGGCCTCCCATTATGTCATTCTAGGAGGCAACTTGTACAAGAAGCGGTATCAAGGACCACTCCTCTTATGCATCACTCAAGAAAGGGCCAAAGAGTTGATGGTCGAAGTCCACAATGGTCCCTGCGGTCCTCGTATGAATGCTAGAGCCACGATGCAAGTGATCCTCGAGAATGGAGTTACTATTGGATTTCCATGGAGACGGTGTGTCCGGCATGTCCGAGCGTGCGACAAGTGCCAACGGTTTGCCAACCTCAACCATCTCCCGCCTCATGACACATCTTGCATGGCGACTCCTTGGCCGTTTGCAACTTGGGGTATTGACGTGATAGGGAAGATAGCCCGGCGAGGAAGCAATGGGCATGAATTCGTGTTAGTGGCGATCGACTACTTCACCCGAGTGGGTAGAGGCCAAGTCCTACAAGGTCCTCACTTCCAAGAAGGTGGCCTAGTTTATCAAAGAAAACATAATGTGTAGATATGGGATGCCCAATGAGATCATTTTTGATAATGGGTCACACTTTGAAGGGGACTGCGGTAGATTCTTTGTCGAGTTCGGGATCACTCGCCACAAGTCGTCCCCGTACGGACCTCGAACTAATGGAGCCGTGGAAGCTGCTAATAAGACGCTCGAACGGATCATCCGGAAAATGGCCACCCGTGGTCGTGATTGGCCCGAAAAGCTGGACTGGCACTGCTGGGCTACGAGCGTCTCGTCGAACGGCCACGGGAGAAACTCCCTTTGCCTAACCTACGGAATGGAAGCGGTGTTACCGGTGGAGTTGGAAATCCCGTCATTGAGGGTCCTCCTGGAAAACGGTGTCAACGAAGTAGAATGGCTACGTAGCCGGCATGATGAATTGGCCTGCTCGACGAAAGAAGGCTTAAAGCCATGGAGCATACCCGAGCCTATCGGAGGCGAATGGCCTGTGAGCATTTGACAAAAGGTCAAAGCCGGGGACATCAAAGAGGGTGACTTAGTCTTTGAAAGTAAAGCCCCCTACCGAGAGATAACCCCTGGGAAAATGGGAACCCGTTTGGATCGGCCCGTATGTGGTGCGAAGATACTATCGGGAGGAGCCATGAAACTTGCGGACACAGACGGCAATCCCTTTGTCCACCCGGTCAACGGTGATAAGCTCAGAAGGTACTATGTCTAAGAAAAAAAAAGAAATAAAAAAAAAAAAAAAAAAAAAAAATATATATATTAGTGCAAAAAGAGTAATGCCCAGCTAGGCTGAAAGCCCAAAAAGGGCGGTCTAGGCAAAAACAGGCTGCCTGAGAGAAAAAAAAAAAGGCCAAAGACCTAATTCCGAGAGTTCACAGGAATGAACTACGAAGACTGAGCCCCTTAGTCTTTCTTGTAAAAGGGGAACGTAGGCGGCCATATATGGTTCGGTCTAAACAATAAAAAGGACAATTAAGTTACCATGAAATGCGTCTAAACAATAATAAAGGGTATTCCAGTTTTCATAAAACGGGCCCATATCAATAAAGACATTTGAAATTTCCATGAAATTGTGTCTTGATTAATTTCTAAGATAATATTTCTTGTTCATTACAAGTTAAAAACTTCTTGATGAGTTCAAGCACGGTCTACTCTTGACTTTGCTAACCTGCTACAAAGAACTAAAATACAATAAAATGCCTAATAAAACTATTTGTGTTTGCAAAATGGCAATAAGGGAATCCTAAGAAAAGATGTCGTCGTCATTCGGCTGAGTCTTCTTTGGTCTTCTTCCCTTTACCTCGACCCCATCGAGTGTTCTTTCTCTTCTTCTCTATAATGTCGGTCTCCCTCATTCCGACCTCGGGTATCCTCACTTTGGAGCCTCTATCAAACCCGTGTCAATAAGTGCCCTCTCGGCTCGAGCACGAGTCCGCACTTCCTCCTACGAGCCTCGGTCAAAGGAGCGACCTCGGACAATCTCTTGTATCGAGCCTCCATATCTACGATCGAGTCACCCGGCGGTTATGGCGACTCGCCTTAGCCTCGGTCTCCTCGAGTCCTACTCGAGTCGCAGTCGGCCCCCAATAAAGCCGACGTCTCTCCCCAATATGACTGGGTCGCTCCCATCTCCCTCTCATACCAATCCAAGTAGACGGTGGTCAAGATGGTACTCTTCCTGCTCTGAAGATAGCCACAGGTGGGAAAGCGGTGTATGTCCAAGCCCTCGAGAAAAATAAGAAGGCTGTTTGGATCTCTCATATCAAATGGCACCACCTCCATGTAGATGGGATGTCCTTCCAATCGCCTCAATGGCTCTGTAAGGCCCCGAAGCTGCCCTGGATACCAAGCGGGGAATGTAGAAGGACGACCGGCGAGAACCACTGGAACCCTCACTATATAGGACTCTGAAATATCCTCACAGTGCCGCAACCTCCGGTGGGGTACCCGCCAACGAATGTCCGAAGTGGATAACCTAGCCATCATCGGCTCCCGGCTACCACGGTCTGCGTCGAGGTGCACCTCTCCGAGAAATCACCCAAGGGCACTGAGTCGGCAAAGCCCCTGGCAAAGCCCCGAGCCTCTCCTGCAGCCACAAAGTCGATGCAATTTGGACTCCCAGACCTCATAAAACGGTCTCCTCTAGCCATCCTATCAATGCCATGCAGGGTGTCACCCAAAACTAACGGGACAATGTCTTTCCCGGCCACGCAATCTCGACCATGTCTAAGAGACCGCCATGACGAGATCCCCACGGACTCAGCGGTAAACAGAGAAGAAAATATGCAGAGGATAAAGGCATCCATAGCCACCGTGGTCGCAGCCATAGCTGGAGACCCGAACCTGCCCGGGATATCAGAAAGGTCAATCCTATCCGGGGCTATCATCATCCCCTCAGCCTCTTCCAGAGAGACTTGCAGAAAAGATGCAAGCTTTGCCGCCACCGGCACGTCTTCGATCAACGGAATCGATACAGCCTCAGTTTCTGGACCCCCAATCAAGGCTCGGAAGTCTTCATGCGTTGGGACAATCTCATTGTAAGAAAAGCAGTAAACATGTCTCCGGACGTCCCAAAACTTTGCTGCTGCTCTCAAAAGGTCCCAATCGGGCGGGAGATCCCTCAAATGCCATAAAGACTTGATCTTGAAGGAAGAATCAAGTAACCCCTTGTGAGATTGGGAGTTATATCTCACCCAAGACTGAAGATCGGACAGAAAGCGGTCTCTTTTCCCCCTTTGCAATCTAACGGGCTTCTCCATCGCAAGGTGATCAAAGTTGATGTCTTTTGGTCAGAAATAGGCTCTGGGATCAATTGGGACAAGTCTAAGTTGAAAATGAAATGAAATGGCCAAGCCTTGGTCTTATTACGAAAATAACCGGTCCAGGGACAGGCTGTAAGCCGCACGGCCTCATTTGCCCTCAGGTCCATGCCGCACGGCTTCATTTACCTGATGTAAATGTCAAATCTGCAGCAACCAAGTTACTGCCCAAAGGGAGTTTTCACCCCACTTTTCCAACCAAAACCTGTACAAAAACATGTTCAAAGATCATCAAAGCATTTATACATCATTATATATCATTTTGGCCTAGTTTCAGCCTCAATTCCAAGCAAAAAACTGCCCCGAGGCTCAAGTAATATGCAAATTAATAAAAGCATAAATAGAAAAGCAAATAAAACAGTAATACATTGTTTTCGCCCCATCGGCGCCCAAATAAAGCAAAAAATAAACAAAATGTGCATAAAAACTTGTTCATTGTTTGTTTTCTTCCTAAGTCAATTCTAGAGACCTCCTAGGCCTCCGATTCTTCTTCTTCATCGCTGCTCAGCTCATAAACGCTAGCCTCCCTCATCAAATCCTCCGCGTCGCTCACATCTGAAAGATGGACATTATCGTGCTCGTACTCAGCCAGCTGCTCCAAGATGTCAGCATTGGGTCCTCGTCCCCGAGGCATGGCACTGGAAGAGTACTCCGAAGCCGATGAGGTGGATGCTGCGCCCCCGACATGCCTTCTCTTGCGCCCGGGCTCCTGCACGTCCGCCGCCGCCTTTGAAGCGCAGGCCAGCTTCCTCAGAAGGGACCGGCACATGTCCTTCCAGCCCCTATTACGCTGACCGGCCATCGTAAGTGCGAGCTGGAACTGAGAAAAAAGAAGAAAATCTCGAGAAAATCTCGAGAATTGCAAAAAGCAAAGAAATGCGAAAGAGGGAAAAGACCCTAAAGTATACTTACGGTCTTTGTCGGGCGGCAAGGTATCTTGGGGCTCCCTAGCGTCGGGGACGGGTATCCTCAATCTCCTCGGTACTCCGTGGACCACATATGACAGTGCGCGGGAGGGATCGGCGGGTCGAAGGCTCGGCCTCCCCATATCCACGAGTAACCGCCGGCTTCACTAGCACGTGGCGTCCTCGATCATTGCTCCACAAACACGGCGTAGGGGTATCCATGTCAAAATACTCCTCTGCGGCCACGCACACGATATCTCTCTATCTCATCTGTCGGCCAATCCACAGGCTGCGGCATCCGTCTTTGGAGGATCATGGAGGAGTAATGGCGTCAAGGGAGGGACATGGCCATCTTTGCCTAGAAAATCGGTCCCCAGGATAAATGACATCACATGTCGGCCATCAACCACCTCCTGCTGCACAGTCGCCTCCACGGCCTCTCCTAGCAAAATCTCTGGATACACCTTGCCACGGGTAGAAGTCCACCCCATCATGCCCATCCTTGTTGATGACCAGCCTCACCATCTTGTAGTCAAAGGTGATCCGGGTCTTCCCGGTGAACTTATCTCTTGCATCTCCCCTCCAGCGGATTATAGCGGGAAAGATAGTGACATCGCTCTGTTGGTTCCATGGAAAGAACCTGATCACCTCACAAAACCAGACTTGCATGTTCAAAACATCAAAAAGGTCATTTTTCTCTCATGAAAAGTCTCAAAGGCGAGAAAAGTAAAGAGAAGAAAGAGAGACTACCTCGAGAGCAAAGGAGAAAGCAATCCGTGGAGCGGCCTTATTACGGTTGTACATATCCGAGAGAAAAGTAGAGGCTACGCCAATCCGGCCTCGCCCCACGAGACCGTCCCAATCCCACCAACATCCTCCAGAGAATCGAGGAGGCAAGTCATGGCCAGAGTCCCAGAATTTGTAAAGATAGTGACCGACAACATCAACCACACAAAGGCTCTAGCAAGCTGGTGGGCAGTCACCTCACTAGCGGCAAAGTCCCGTATGCAGTTCTGGACTGCCACCTCGACGTTCCTCGTCTCCATTCCAAGCCCCTTGGGAATCAACTCAAATCCAACCAAAGCCATGAACTCCTCGCGGTGATATGGTCCCTCAAGTCACGGAGCCTCCCAGGTGAAGCTGTAAGCCCGTGATAGCGGTGAAATCGGCCGGAGTCACCGTCGGCTCCCCGGCTAAGATGAAAGGCGTGGGTGGTGTCCCACGGAGAACTCGAGATAGGGCCTGGACCAAGCCCTTGCTCTTCGAGGTAATATGAATACCTCTACCGATGGCCTCAATGAACAAATCCAAGCCGGTAGCCCGCACCAGCTGCTTAGGGTTCGCCCCATTCTTCTCAAAATCAGGCATCCTCTCCCATAGCCTTACAGCAATCTCCGAAGGCCCTCTAGACTTGTTCTCCTGTAGACAAGCACAGCAAAGAAATGCGTCAGTCCTTCATCTCATTTCAAAAGCATGCATATATTAGCGCACATATTTTCAAAAGAAAATTATTCATAAAAAAATTTTTCTAGCATCCTAAGCATAGAAAACACGTCTTTCATCACTTGAAACACATCGTGTCAAGCACATTGCTTTCCTAAAGCACAAAATCACAATTTTCAAAAAATTATTTGCACATAAGCATTTATTTTTTCAAAAAATGGCATGCATGGATCCTTTTCATCTTCCGAAATCCCGTTTTCTCATCTATGATCCAAAATTGACCTAGTTCTAGCACATGCGAGGACTTCGTCACATTTTTAGACAATTATTTTCGAAAAAAAAGTGAGTCATTCTCATTATTTTGTCAAGTAAATTGCACATGCATGTTTGTTTATCTTTTTAGCCTCATAGGTTAATCATCAATATTTCAAAATCATCCAAAAATCCTAGGAAAATTCGAAAAATTCCTAAAGCTCGGG
Source organism: Adenophora triphylla var. japonica (assembly GCA_022495995.1). Classification (NCBI taxonomy): domain Eukaryota; kingdom Viridiplantae; phylum Streptophyta; class Magnoliopsida; order Asterales; family Campanulaceae; genus Adenophora; species Adenophora triphylla. The sequence goes on from JAFEMH010000213.1 coordinate 927,847, forward strand.
TCAAGCCCTAAATCAATCAAAATTCAATCAAAATCGACGGAATTGAGCAAACTAAGAATGCTTACCCCAACCGATCGAGGGTTTGTTGATTTATGCTCCCTTCTCCCCGGATAGAGCTCCGATGGAGGCGTAAGGAAGTCATACTTCCTCTCCGTCCGAACAAGCTCCTTCCTCCTCCTTCTCGCGGCCGCAGAGATGTTCCTTCTAGCTTGCCTCGGCATTGGGTTCCCCTCCGGATCCATCTCAATCAATAGAAGCAAGGGAATTGAGGGATTCTTGAAGAAACTCTCTCCTTTCTCTCTCTCTTCCTCGGCAGTTCAAGGGCGGCAATAATGCCCAATGCCCGTTCAAATCTGTTTTAAATAATCTGGAAAAATCAAGCTTCTAGCCGTACGGCTTCTTTTTCTCCATCTCATGCCGGGCGGCTTCTTTCGCTCTGAGCAGAAATTACCCTTTTGCCCCTGGACTTTCCACTTGGGCATGCAATTCCCGTTATCTTTTAACCAAGATAACGTTGTTTTCAAAAGATATCCTTTATCTTCCAAGCAAATAAGCTTTCTTCCCCAATCGACTCCGTTACTTCCGTTATAACGGAATAACGCTAGGTGACAACCTCCGAATTGTCAGAACTCTAAACTTAAGCTACCTCTATCACGAATAGTGAAGTATGCTCAAGTTCTCTAAACTTTAGCTACCTCTATCACGAATAGTGAAGTATGCTCAAGTTCTCCAAACTTTAGCTACCTCTATCCCAGATAGTGAAGTATGCTCAAGTTTTCCAAACTTTAGCTACCTCTATCTTCTCGATAGTGAAGTATGCTCAAGTTTTCCAAACTTTAGCTACCTCTATTTCCTCGATAGTGACGTAAGCTCTAGTTTCCTCAGGTGACAACCTCCATTAATTGTCAATCAGGTGACAACCTCCATTAATTGTCAAAACCTTCAAGGATCCTAGACATCGTTCCTAACCTATCTAGTGATGCTTGAACTACGATCAAGGCTTGATTCCTCCGGGATACGTAGGTAGCCTTTTATAAAAGGTCCAGCCATCCGACCACTTTGGTCACCCTATTCCTTTGTCACTCCTCAGTGATGAAATAGCCCCTCATAAAGGTCCAGCCATCCGACCATATTGGTCACTTCTAGCATATCCCAGTAGGATCAATTGCTTGACCTTTTAGGTCATTTCCTCTGCTATTTCCCCATCAAGAGACCAGTTTTCTCTTCTCTATTCCTCAGAGGATCTCTTCAGAACTACGGCCTGGCTTGATTCCCACTCGGGATACGTAGGTAGCCTTCTAGAGGTTCAGCCACTCGACCACCTTGGTCACCCAATCCGTCTCGGCACTCGCCAGATTGGATCCTTTTCTATCAACAACCCCACTCGCCCTGCAAGTGACGTTGCCGAGGGGCTTCTGTAAGTACCCAAATCTGGCTCATGCCTTCCGGTTAATTTTCCCGGCAATTCCGGTAATTTTCCCGGTAACTCTCCGGACTTTCTCGGAGTTTCGGAACAATTCCGGAACTGTTCCAAATCATATAAGGGCTGAAGGGAATGCTTCCCAATTAAGAAACACGTTTTTCTTAATTTGGGAAAAGTTCTAGAATGGCCACCTTACATGATTCTAGAAACATGCTGAGTCACAAGGGATAATGCCGCACGGCTGCATTAGCCAAGGGTCTCTGGCCGCACGGCTTCATTGGTCTTATCCAAACTGCCTATAAATAGAGCCCTCCTCTACCCATTTTACATACTAAAAAATACACACCACACTCCATATCAGACTCAAAAATACTCCTAAATACTGCTGGGAATCCAAAGGGTTGAAGAAGCAAGCCAAGAAGCCTCCTCCCTCCTCCTTGAAGATCCCAAAGTTGGTCCTTCCACCTTGTTCCACCCAAAGAAGAAGAGGCCACCATTGGTAACCTCTCACTCCCTAACCTTGCATTTTAATTGCTCTATGTGAATTAGATTGCTCATTGCATTCATATATTGTTATTATCTTTGCTTGGGACTTGGTAGTTTGCATTAAAGATCATATATTTATCATACCCCCCTTTTCCCCTTTGCATCCTTTGCATGAATTAGACATCATTTGTCATTAAAAATGCAATCTTTATACTCAAAGGTGCATCCTTTGCACCTAAAAATCCCCTTTTTACATAAAAATGTCATCTTTATGCATCATTTGCTCATAAAAATGCAATCTTTATATCAAAAATGCATCCTTTGCACATAAAATCCATTTTCATGCATCCTTTGCATTAA